>CM069927.1:3030886-3630886 GCA_036172225.1 Cryptocoryne crispatula var. balansae
AGAGTTCAGACGTCAAACCCTGACTTGGTATGAACTGATATCTGAATTCTTTTCGAAGTCAAACATAGCACTGGGAAGAAGATAAACTTGATGATGGCTAAAACAAGCGTAGAAATACCTTACCTTCGTGAGACATACAAGTCAGAGATGTGTGTGTGCATGCTTAACAATTTCCTCTTTTCCAGCACAGCTATATCAATTAAATAGATGTTCTGTCCTTACAAAACACTGACGCTTTTCATCTGGAGATGGTATCTGAGCGAAGATGGGATTCACCTCTAAAATTTGGATACCCAAAACTATGCGGGAAACAGAAAAGAAAAGGCATTTCTGGAAAGGAAGATTACAACGATTTCCCATGGGACCATCCACATTTTTAAAAGAAAGGGCTTCCCAACTGAAGTAGCAACAACATGAGATCGTGCAGAGACTGAAGTGCACAGCATTAGCCAAGAGAAAAAAAAAGGAAGAAGAGAAGTGCACGCAGACCTTGCATTTCCTGCCTCTTCACAGGAGCTGCTCTTAGACCTCTTCTTGATGTTCATGCTTCCCTTTGATCTTCGTCTGAACTTCAGCTTAGGATTCTGCAGAACTACAACTGTTAGTCACTGCACAGATCAACGACGACAGGACGGAAGACAATTCGTGGCTGAACATTTTTTTTCAACCCCTCCGTAGCCACAGTCTCATAGATGAGTGTGTTGGCCTCAGAGGAGAGGAGCTGCACCCACCTTCATGCCCAGCTATTGTTGAAGGCGCCCTGAGGCGGTCTTAGGGAGGAAGGAGAAAAGCAGGTGCTTTGCCCCATGCGACGTAGAACACAGGCAAGAGAGAAGGGGGGTGGGAGTCCCGGCGTTTAAACAGGAGGGGGGGCTGTGCTGATCTGATGTGCTGGGTGATCCATGGTGTGATGGGACGAGCCCTCTCCTGCTCCTGCGCCACACAGTGTCATCACGGTGAGCAGCATCCGACCATACGGGGGCATAAGCCTTCCATCTGGGTCCTGCGCTGCTACAGGACTGACTCACCGCACCCAGTTAGAGAAGAGTTCAAATCACTTCACTACTCGATCGATACAGCATCTCTGGTCTCTAATCATAATCGGTCGCATTCTCCTGTTAGTTTAGTGACGGTTCAAATAACAAGTTGAGTGCCGGCCGAGTGTGGCTATACTCGCATCACCCCCGCCAGCGGGCGTCGGGCGGGGCACGCTTTCCGGCAGCAATAGCTGGGTGCTCACATGGGAGGCGGCGTGTGGGACCGAGCTGCCTCGATCCTCACGGTCGTGTGGCGATGCCAGACATCCATGGCGGCAACTGTGCTATCTGACCAAAAAAATTAACAAATTTAGTAAATTGGTTATCGAAAAAGATTGAATTGTTACTAATATCTTTCTAACTCACTATCCCGCCGACAGCCGGTTATATTAAATTTGATAGTGAGTTTGTAAGATGTCGGTAATAAGTTCAATAATAGTTCACCCATTCGTTAACTCGTTATCAACGAAACCTAACTACTACCTATATCCATTAATTCTACTATTCATCACTTAAGTGATTGGGACCATGATTTTTTTCAATGAAAATCGGGTAGTACTCTCTTCACCCAAGACCGTATTTATCTTGACCCATTCGAGAGCAGCAGAGGGATGTTATGTGATCGGGCAGAAAGCTCAGAGTTGGTAACTCTTTTTTTTGACACTCAAATCAAACGGTAAAGGAATGACGTTTATTGCAGAAGTAACTAATGGACCGCCAATTTTCAAAACTTAATTTTATATTTCAGATAACATTATCAAATGATTTTTATCATTTTTAAAACTGACATACAATAGTAATCTTTAAAAAGTGTTTCACTAATAATATTAATTTTAAATTTCATTACGTTGATAAAATATATGTTATGTAATATGTTGTTTATACAACATTGATATTCTAATTTTTAGAAATATCAATCTTGTAAACAACGTAACACCATTCTGATAATATAACCAAAAAAGTTATCGAATATTAACTTTTGAAAAATAGTTAACGAAGTATTTATTAATAAGTTTATCGGGTTTAATGTGATGACACATTTTTAAATGTAAGATGCTATAATATACCTCTAACATTTGATGCCTTCTTCAAAATCACACCTACGTTTACTCTCACATACTAAGACAAAGCCATAGACAACTTTCTTCACCTGATCACTACATCGATATCACATACAATAAGCAAGGAAGGTCATGTTTGGTGACAATATTAAATAATTTATCACTACTTTTTTATATATTTTTATATGGAAAAATGTTAGAACAGGTGTTTGATAATTATCATAAAATTACCATTTTAAATAAAATTTTTATTAGACAAAATAACGAGAATATCATCTCGCTCTCTTTTTCACCAGGTGATCGATCTCCATTCGGTTTGATCTGGTACGAGTATTCACTCTTCTTCTTCTTTTGTTGTTGTCATATAATCTTAAATATGATAAATTTCTCAGCGTCGTTTTCCGGTTCACATTTCATTTTAATATAATTTTTTATCTTAAAATTTTACCATATTTGTATGTTTACATATACATGCACGCAGGTAAATAAAGCAATCATTATATAGCCTCGATATATCGTTTCACAAACAGAAGCTGCACGTGCGAACAACGCTGCGGGGAGTGCGGCGGAAGGAACGGAGGGGACCAAGCAGCTAAAGCCGGTCCGCCTGCGACCGTCCCGCACCCGCGCACGCCTTGTCACCTTTCACCAGCAACATATATATATATATATATATATATATATATATACAGTTCCAATCTCTCTCTCTCTCTCTCTCTCTCTCTGATACAAATCTCTAAAGTTGATTGTACTTGAAACTAGAATTAGAAGTGTAAACAGAATTTGATATTTCAAAATTTTGATTAAATTTTGATAAAAATTAACCAACTTGAGAATTGTTTTTAGTATCCTATAAAATTATTAGAAACAGAATTGAATGTTTCGAGAAGCTAAGATAAAAATCAAATTCGGAATTAAAGATTTTATTTTTATTTATCTAATTTTGATAAAAAGTAACAGATTTAAGTGAAAAATAGTTAAACAAATTCAACAAATAAGACAGTTTAATATATAAATTGATAAAATGATAAACATAAAATTAAAAAATAATATATCAAAATTTTAATAATTGCATGTACTAATGATTTATTTTTAAATAAAAATGATGATTTAATATTCGATATTAGAATTGAAAAAATTATCGATTTAGATTCCGATTTTGATAACGAAATCAAAATCGGATCTAAATTAGAATACAATTTATCTAAAATTACTCGGAATCGTAAATCTAAATATCTTAACCTTTATCTAAAACTAGAATCAGAATCAAATTCCATGATATCGCTATTTCAATTCGAACCGTTTACACCCCTACCTTAAACCTTTATCAGGCTTCATGCCCGTTCCACCGAATGGTTTTCGGAACATATCCAACGGCACCATAAAAATTGCGATAAAACAACATGGCGTGGGGATTCTCTTTCTTTTCTTCTCGCTCTAAATAGGCGTGGACAACAGTAGTAGATAGGATCAAAACATTCAGTTGAAATTAAATAATATTTGTTAAATATAATATAAGCAAAATAAACACAATTAATAGTAAATTCATTACCAACGAAATTATTTTCTAATACTTAAATAATAAATATCTCGAAAATATTTTTACAAGCAACCAAAGTGTTTGGAATACTTTCGGGAGAAAATCATTTTCTCGTGCGGATACTAAATAGGATATTTGGTTTTTTCTTCTTTTCCAAGATAAAGCAACTACACGTAAATGTATACTACTGTCATAGAAAAATGTTATTCGCAATATGTTTACAAAACATGCCTAATTTGATAAGGGATAGGTTACTTATGGGCATATCATTCATGGACATATAAGTGCTAGGTTAATAGGAATAGGTCTAAGTCGACAAATTGTGCCCTACCCACGACATACCGTTCACAGGTATAAGCTCATGTACTTTGATTGTCAAAGTCGATTTGCGTGCGCGGCATATGTCATTTATCGGACGTGTTTGTAGGTAATATTTTTATTCACACTTATTATACCTACGAACATATCTATGGGATTGTCAGCAGAAAATCGATTTGCTTTATGAAAAAAGAGTCGCCCCTATTATTTGTCGTCGGACCCTGGTTTTTGTCGGCTGACCTCGACTTTTCACCTGGCCGCCCTTTGACTTATTTGATATATTTTCAACACTTTTCTTCATTTTTTTACTCTGGCCTAATTTTATCTTGACCCGGCCCGAGTCGCAACCCCAACCAACTCAGGCCGATTTTAAGCCCGACCGACTCGATCCCGATCCCCGACCCCACCTTCCTCCTCGTTTGTCACCGTGCCGGATATGTGCTGCAACTCAACAGTATGCATGCACCACTCGTATATCTGGTACGGCCGGCACGTTTGATTACCACGTCTCCTCGACTCTCCTTTGTTTGCTGGGCACTTGCATGCACACCATGGGGGTTCCACGACGCATGCATCATGGGCCCCGCATGCCGCGAAAAACACGTGTACCGTCGAGACTTCGCCACGACAACCTCGCCGCATTTGCGCAGCCATGGCGTATGTACGCTCGTCGATTTGATGTACGGTTGGCGCTAACTTTGCCTGTGGCACACACTGATTTCGGGCGTGCCTCCAAATGAAGCATTTTTATCAATCAAGCCGCATATATTTTCAACAGTTATAGGTATTCACGTACCCAAAACTAAAAGATGCTGACCTGGTAGATAGTGATAGCTTATTCCTTCTCAACAAGGCACATCGCATCCGCTAAAACATATTCAGCGGAAGATATTAATGGATAGAAAATACAACATATACACACATGCTGTAATGGGACTTTATTAAATAAGAACAGTATACGCGCAAGACAACGGTACGCAAATCTATTATTCATTAGCGGGAGTCCCTGTTTCACTGGGTCGCCACCAGCAAAATAGGTTATTTATCGCCAAAGCTGTCCCAGAAAACCAAAAAGCCGTCGCTGACAGTCATTAGCGACAGCTTCAAAGTCCGTCGCAAACGCCGTCGTTAATAACGCCGTCGCTAACAATATTAACACGTGCTGCTGTTAAGCCGTCTCTTTAGCAGACATTGATGATGGCTTATGAGCCGTTTATGTTATTAGCAATCAACCATTTATTGGAGACGGCGACAAATTAAGCCATTAACTTTATTAGCGAGTGGTCGCAAGCCGTCATAAACTATTAATGAGATTAGACGGCGGACGGGTTATTGACGCATGGGTTAAGCCGTCTCAACAATCTTTATTAACGGCATTTAAGCACGAGCCGTCGCCAATAAATGAAGTTGCGGATTACGACGTAAGTCGTCGCAAATGGCAACCGTAAACCCTATCACCTCGTTGCCGGAATTTTACTCTGGTATTGCTATCATTGCAGAAATGCCGCCGCTATTAACTTTCTGCTGGCGACGGCTACGCTGTCCCTAATATTCCGCAACAGGTCACGTTGAACAGAGAAAAACCGGGTTCGGAATTTTCTCCGGTATTGCGACGGTCATTGTTGGTTATTGGTGACTACTTTAGCGCATTCCAACAATAACTTTTATTGGCGTGACGCTTACACACAATGTCGCCAATAATAAATTTTTAGAAAAAAAAAATTTGATCGCTTTGATTGGACTAATTATACCATCCAATCCGGAAAATCAATCATTCTTGAAACTTACATAAAGATTTGTAATCGGATTCGCACGAATCCAAAATTGATTTATATTAATAATGCTATGTCGGACAGCCCAAGCTTCAAACCTTTGAATATAACACCGAATTAGGATGAAACAACACACATTAACATACCAAAATTGAAATTCACCAAATTTAAATTCATGTCTCAAGGTCACACCATCTTCAAAATCACATTCATACACAAAATGTTTTGATACATGTTTAGCCAATAACATTCATAGAGAGTATAAAAATACATCTTCTTTGTCTACCTTCTTCATTCTTCATCTTCATCAGACTGCCTTCACTCTCCTCGGCATCCTCGTAGTCCTCGCCGTCATCGCCATTTCCTCGTCCTCTTCCGTTTGTTGAGGCGGAGGATGCCCCGATGTGGATGGCACATCAGAGTCGGGGAACCTTTGGAGTCAAGCCTTCAATGATCGATTGATGCCATCGAAATTATCTTGGAATGATTTCTCGTTGGTTGTCCAATTGATGTTTCAGCTGAAGTTATTTTGCTTCTTTCAAGGGACCATTTATTGATTTCTCCTTGCCTCGCCACTCCATCTCTAAGCTCTCGAACTTCGAGTCGAGCTAGAAGCACCTCCGCTTGGACCAAGGCTACCAAGTGTGGCGAGCCACTCCGCTCACTCACACTGGGATCCTGCCCCGGGCTTATCTCTCACACCAAACAATGATACGAAAGCTTCCTCCGCGCGGTGAGTGGAGGCAGTCATACATCTCGCATCCCAGGATTCGGGCGTCGGGGGATTCACCGAATCTCAGTATGTTTTCTCCATAAATAATATGAATAAAAATTAAAATCCCACCGTGATGAATTGTGTAGATTATAAAGAAAAATAGAAGTACAGATAATCAAGAATTACCATCATAAGAGCTACTTTCTTTGGTCATTGTCCCAAATGATCGTTTCCATCGTAGTTCTTTTTTCGGCATATGCGTTTATCTCATCTAGAATAATTTGACGCAGCGATAGTTTTACCTTTCTTTTCGTACTCTTACCAAAAAATTAAAAAAAAAAGACATAAGAGATGATTACAGTAATAAGAACTGTTCAATATGAAATTTTAAGTTTTAACTACTTACAAAGTCTCTTTCTACCCGATGTATATACTGTTTTTCCTCTTCTGTACTAACATTGTTAATTGCCGCCTATTACCGGTGGCCTCCTTTTCACTCAATGCCTACATATATATATACAAATGAAACAACATTAAAAGTGCAAATGAAAAAGAAGAGATTCTAGTTCATAAGTAGGTAATAAAATTTGGAGTTAATCTAAAATTATCCTTGACTCCATAAATGGCACATATGATGCCATTGTTCCTCGTTGCACTGTGGAGGAATGTTGGAGTCGAGGCTTCCTCATTTCCGATCGTCCCGTAAAATACTGTGGACAATAAAATATTGGTTAACAAAAAATTAGGTTAGTCTTAACTTGTTATATTCTAAATTATATTTGTACCTTTCTTTCAAAATGATTTCCTTGTTTTCTTTGCATCTTCTCCTTAGTATGCCTTAATATTCCGTGCATCCGATCGAGGATTCCGCTCAAAGGTAAAATGTTGCTGCATTACATAAAAATGATTATGTTCACCAAAATTTAGATAAAGATGAAGCTACTTTAAAAAAGCTGCCGCCGCAATGAACTTCTGCCGCTAATGACCCAGTTTTCCAGAGTGAAGCATATAGCCTCCTCAGTTATCTCACATCCTCTCTCCCTACAGTTTTGATTTATCGAGATCGGTGGTGTATACCATTTTATTATATCTTAGAAAAATAGTCTTTTATTGTCCACATTTACCATGGACTTGTAGTGACCTTTTTCTTTGAACTTTAAATAGCATCTTAGGTTTGTGATAAATAACTATATAAATAGTTACAATTTTGTCATACAAAAGATACAAAATAAAAGTAAATACTAAATGACAGTAAATTAGATGTAATAGTAGGAATACAGATCCATTTTTATGAATTCATGGTCATTAATAGTATTCTTTTAGGTTTATGATAAATAAAATATATAAATAGTTACAATTTTTTATATATGAAGAATACAAAATAAAAATAAATACTAAAGATACTATATTAGATACAATAGTAACATGACATTTATTAATTTATTTTTATATAGATTAATGTAAAGTATATTTTCATAAATAAAATTATTTTTATTTTTATAAAAAACCAAATTTTATACCAAAGTATCAATTTATTTAAAATAATTCAACTTTTTCATGATAATAGAAATATCTATTAACAAAATCCACTACCCTTGTCACATTTTAAAAATGATATTTTTATTATATTGATAACTAATAGAGGCAATTCTAACTCTAAACTTAACATCTCGACATCATTATTTTTCTTTACATGGTCTCATTTTTATGTGTATGTAAAAATATATAATTTTTAATCACCATTTTTTACAAACTTTGTTTTATAATAATTGTCAACATCACATCTTTAATAGTTGATATTATCTATTTTTTAAAATAAAATCAATATTGGTATTCCTATTATTTTATCGGTTGGTGTCATAAATGTATTTTGTGTAAATATAAATGCTATATCATTATTAAAAGTATGAACAAATTTAAAATATCTAAATATGTATCATTAGAAAATTAAATAAAGGTAAAAAATGAAAACATCTAAAAATGATATGCTTATTGGTAAATTCATTTATTGTTTGGTACTTATTGCCGACAAATATGATTCAACAACATAATATGACATCAGTATATTTTTTATAAATGTGAAATCAACAATATTGAATAGTTCTAGGACATAGTGATTATTAAATACAAAATATTTTACCATAATAGATTCTCGCAATACGCGAAATTTTGACAAGATCTTAATTATACGCATTCATAAAGTGTTTTAACTTCATTTTTTATTTGTGTAGTTTTATTTTTAAAATTTATAATCTACATTACGCCATTATAAAATTTAAAAATTTGTCATTAAATGTATCTATTCACGTCCTAGCTTTTGCTCTTACATCATTTAGGGTGTCGTAGTTGAACAATAAGTTTGGTGTACATTTTCATGATAAAAGACGTATTAAAATAAAGTCTAAGCTAATCAATAAAATATATTTATCGTGTTTGGGAAGATAATATTTAGATAAAAAAATAGTGGATACCATATATGATCATTGAACAAAGTGGGAAATTAACAAGACAAAAAAAGTATCACTTGCTTTTTTTTTGTTCATAAAGTAAAACTTTTTAAAACCATAAAATTATAATGATTGTCAAACAATTCTTGTAAGAAGTTTTGTTATAAAAATATAAATTTGTGTAGTAAAAATCCCACTTTGTCATGCATACAACACATCTCATTATGATTAACAATTTAATAACAAAAATCTATTGGTTATACATTTAAAATCTTTTCTTTCATACTTTTTAGACTACTCAAGATTTCTAATGTATTTTTTAGAATCTTACTTTTTACGGTTTGGCGGAATTTCAAACCTCTAGGATTTTTGAATTTTTCAAGTGTTTAATTAGTTTTCATATTTCTAATCTTTTCAAATTTCATTTTTCCAATCTTTTCAGATTTCCATAGCCGGAGTTTCCATATTTTGAATCCCTACCCTTTCTGACTTTTTTATAGATTCTCTTCATAACTTTTGATGTTTCTATAATATATATTTTTTATATTTTTTGTATTAGACTTTAAAATGTTCTACTTTGCAAAAATTTCTATTTTCTTATCTATTAATTAATCGTTTTTTTATTCACTAAAGTTAGGAGTTAGCTACTTTCATTAATAAGCCATACAACATTATCTTTGATATCCATTATAATGACTGTGCTATATTTGACTTATACCATTTCACTTCATGTAAATATACATGTTTAGTTGCAACACAAAATACATGTCATTTGAGCAATTCTCTCTCTATCTCTCATATTTTGTCAAGATGTTGCAGTTTAGAGATTCAAACAAATGGGTAAAACTTTATATTGCAAACCTGTCACCAAAGTAGTTACTTTGAATCTTTAATATTGTACTGATATACATTGTGGACCCAGCCATATCAAAGTAGTTACTTTTTGGACCTTTTCTACTAAATTTTCAAAGTCTCTCATATTCAATTAAAAACCTTTAAGTGCTTTCTAATTCAAACCTAGCTAATACATTTAAACAAATAATCATGAAATCCACAACCATTCTAAAATATTGCCTTCAAAATAAAATACATCATGTTATTTTTAAACCACGCAACGCAGGTGTTGTCCCCTCACCAATCGTCCCATTTTCATCGTGTCACAAGTGCTTCACCAAGGCATCTTTAAATGCCGTTTTCATCTCCATCTCTCGCTGCCATCTCCTCGCCCCCATCTCCTCGCCGTTACTACTCTCTCCCTCCCTGCACTGGCTTCTCTAGCCGTTTTCATCTCCACCTCTCGGTGCTATTATCCTCACTCTTTCATCTCCTCGCCGCCACGCGCCCTCCCTCCTCGTCGTCTCTCTCTCTCTCTCTCTCTCTCTCTCTCTCTCTCTCTCTCTCTCTCTCTCTCTCTCTCCCCCCTCTGGTTGGCTCTTGCTCGGGCCAATGTTGTTTGCTCATCTGGTCTCTCCGATCGCTCCCGATCAACATTGAGCCGCTCAATTTCGCCCTCCAATCCTTTCTAGCTAACTTTCAGTATCACCATCTCTGTTTGCTGTGCACGTCGCATCCTATACAACATCACAGGCCCCACATTGCGGGGTTTGGCAGTATGCATCGGAGAACACACATCGTCCTTGTAGAAAACACTGCCCTCCTCTCTATGCAAGGCCACAGCACATGCCGTTCTAGAGAGACGATGGCAAGAGAGTGAAGTAAAGAGGATATCTCCAGCCTCACGAGACCCCTCCCCTACCACTCGCCAACATGTCGCTTTTCTGTCTTTCTCTTCCGGACTTCGATTGGCTTCACGTATTCTTCTCAAATCGCCGGCAACGTCCGTAACTTGGACACCGACAAGAGACAGCCACGACCCCTCAATGGCATAATGGTCGTCCTTGGAGTGCGATTCATGGAGGCAGCTTTACCCCTTTCCCCTAGGCTCCTATGCTTTTTCTTTTATATATGCTTTATTATATTTTTTTATCTATACTCTATCGTCCATTTTTTCATGGAGCAATTTTACTCTCTTTTCTTATTATTCTTAAGAAAGTTTGGCTTTCGTCAACTTTTGTAATTTACATGCAAAAGAGTCTTGACACACCCAAATGCTACTTTTTAAGTATATACAGACTTATCGATAATGTTAAAAATGTTTTCCGTCATTCGTATATTTTCTTTTTTTTTCTATATGCAGTTAAATATATTTTTTATGCTCTATTTGTTTTTCTGTTTACCTTTTCTCTTTATGTGTACATTTGGCAATTGAGATGTTCTCAGTCACATATTACATTTCTCGTAGTTTTTCTCTTTTATATACGTTGTTACACTCATTTATCTTTACTTCTTCATTCCTTTTCCAAGACAGGGTTACTCTCTTTTCATATTCCTATCTCGCATTTCTCATTATATATGAGAAAGGGGTCATGAGTGATGGGTGGGGAAACTCAAATGACATTCTCTTACCTATAAGAAGTGTAATAGAATTAAATAATTCTAAAATTGGAAATAAATGTTCAACAAATGGTGACTTTATTTTTTACAAATGCCAATCCAAATGCCCCGATTATATACTATGATTTAAACTTAGTTTTTTACCATAAATGACCTAGATATTTTATTGAAAGTTTTACTCCTAAGATGCAGCCATTTCTTATAATTTTAGTATTTTAGAAATAAATGAATATTTTTAATTTTTTCATGAATGTAAGATAAAGCAACTGTATTAATATAATTTATAAAATTTAAGGAAGGACTTGAGTTGATTTGAAATTGGTCTAAAATATGATTAAAACTTCAAATTCATCTAATCTAACTTATGTACTTTATCATGACCAAGGTAATCATGATTCGAAAACCGAAAAATGTCACCACATTATAAACCCAAACGTCAAAAGTGAAAATGAAAATAAAGGGATGTAAAATTTTAACTGAAAAGAAATTAAAATTTAAAATTTCTATCTCCGAAGTTTAACTGAAAATTTGAATTAGGCTTTGTAGACCCAATTAGGATTTCGTAGCAATTTACGTAGTGTCTCGTGAGCGTATTCAATTCAAGATTTAGGCTCAGGAAACCCAACGAAGATTTGGACTAATTGTTACACCTAATCCAACTGGGAACGGGTGATGTCGCTGATAAGATGAGTTTAGCTTAAGTGAAAATTAGACTTGTGATCCTAAATGTTCGCTCACATTCAAGTTCTTTCGTGCAGCTAAAAACATTTGTACATTGTTATCGTTGTTTTCAAGAGGATCCTATTTTATTTCTTTTAGGATTTTGGCTTTATGAAGTGGAAAGTTTGTTATCGGTGGGACACATTAATGTTGTCAATTCGGAATTTGACTTTGCTATGAATAAAGTTAAATTTGAAAATGACATATTCCTCACCCACCTTCTTTATATAACTTATTTTAGGATAAATTCATGCAAATGGATGATATACGATTTAATTCTTTATCTTTTGATGACTCAGTAAAAATTTTCTATCAAAAGTACGCGTGGCCTTTTTTGTTACTCCCAGTGTCTAATTGACATAATATTTTTGTCCCACCTATTTTAGATTGATTTCATGATAATTTATGTTACAATATTTACTTCATTGCTTGGTTGTGGTGGATGTCTTTATTCTCCTAGCATCTTATTTTGCTTCTTCAAAATTATATTCATTTTCATTTAGGAATGTATAAGTTTAGAAATATAAAAATAGCAGGAATCATAATTAAATTAGAACTAACGCATTAATATTTACAGGCATTGGTTGCAAATAAATAAATATGATAAAAATAATAAAAATATTAATATAAAAGGAGTACATCATTATATTATAATCAATCTTTATAAATGAAAGTTATTAAATTCATATAAATGCCACCGCCTAAACTAATGTTTCTACTTTTGATTACCGCTTTATGTGTATATTTGAAGAGTAAACTTGTTAAAATATTTATAATTTAACTAATTTTTTATAATGTACTTTCATTCTTATCATAAGAATTTATCTTTAATTATCTCAACAAATTTATATATAATTTATATGATATTTTGAGTTTAAACACGTGTTGGTTACTTGGATTTGACTAGTAATATTTAGAAACTTCAATGGTTTTCAGAAAACTGAGTAAAAACAAACACATCTTAGTGCCCTTAATTTTATAGCTTCTCTCACATATATATTTACTATACGGATTGTCCGCACTTATTATATGTAGTTTATTATTCAGAGTAATTCTACTTATTAATATCTTGATTATAAATATTTTAATTCCCCTTATAGGTACATATCGCTACACAGTTGATTTAGAGGGATAACTTCGACGATCAATAACCACTAAAACATTTATTCGATATTCATATTATTTTACAACCCATAAGCCGAAACCCTTTGGAGAAGCTTCACAAGCATTTTAATGAATATAATTTTTTTCAAATAAAATAATTTATAAATCATCAAATAACAGACTATCTCTTTGTAAAACAAATTACACACAGATAATTTAAATTTAATTTAAAAATATGTTACAAAACCATTTTATTCGTATCGTTTATTTAAGAGTTTTTAATAAATGAATATTATGGAGAGAACATTCTTCACCCTTACTAAATTTTAATGGCATTTTGATTTTAATTTTAATTTCAAATTCTTGGATAAAATCGACAATGATTCGATTTGATTTGACTCAAAATTCTCGATAAAGTCTCTGCTTGGTCACAGTGGGTGGAGATTGTTCTCTCCATCATTCTAATTCCTTCTAGGCGCGTAAATAATCCGATAATCTAATATACCTAATTACATTTTGATAAAATTTTGAACAAGTTTGAAACTTTTTGCTTCATCCCATAGAAAGTTATTTAATCAAATATCCTACACTTGATTTAATTTGAATCAAATTCGCTTGATTCCACTAAGTGGCAATATAAATTCACCAATAAAAGACAAATATATAAATTTTAAATCAAATTAAATTGAAGTTTGCTATAATTTAAAATCGATAAAAATAAAAATTTTTTAAAGAGACAATATTAAATTTCAGTACTTATATTTGAATTATTAATTTATATTTGAATAAAAAATTAATATTTAATATGTATTTTAAGGAACCATTTCAAACTCGAATCCGATTTCGATGATAAACCGGGAATTAATTAAGTCAAAATATAATAACTTTAAAATTATTGTTTTCAAAAGTTTTGACTTTTATCGAACAAAATGAATTTGTATTAAATTTCCATCGTTAAAACTCACCTCGTCTATGCCCTACCTCCTCTGCTCTCTCTCTCTCTCTCTCTCTTTTTGGTCATTCAGCGGCCCAATGGCCGGCAAAGTCCGTTGTATTACGGGCAGCGAGAGTTTGAGCTCGCGCTTAGCCCCACAGGTCACTCTCTTATGTGTGGATGCCCGGCTTGATGCCGCCGAGAGACGAACGATCGCTCGCCAGTCGCCCTTGCCCTCCGCCTTCAGGCGGAGCATCTGCGGGTGCTGCGGGCATCTCTCTTCCGTCCGTGGGAGGAGTTCTGTCGTGCGGCCAAGAGCACGCAAGCCGTGACCCGCCGACATCCAGGTGTCGTGGGACGGCTCGCGGCACCAAGACCGGGCCTCAACGTGACCAGATACCGGAGACGAGCGGCCCCACGCGCTGCTTGACTCAACACGTGCGTCCGAACCTCCGCCGCGGCCACCGAACGCGTCGGCTTCATTGCCGCTTTCTCCAGACGTGGCTGTCTCTCGACCCTTCGATTTCAACCCTGAAGCAGGTACGGGAACTTCCTGACGGGACCATTCACCCGACCTCGTCCGGCGTCGTCTTTTTTTAGTGTGAGGACCACTTCACCAACGACTGACCGTGACAGAATACGCCGTAGAGCTGCGTATCTCTCGTCGATGGGAAAAAGTTAAATAAACAAACAAACAAAAATGCCGCGCACCATTTTGTCGTGCGGTCGACCTCGGCGTGACGTTGAAGTGCAAACAATATGCCTGCCAGTGCAACGGTGCATTTGGTATGTTGATTTCTGGAGCATTGGCTGACATGATCGAACGGTATATTAGGTTTGATTTCTCGTCATCGCGTAGCGATAGAGAAGGAATATCATGCCGCTATAGAGGTCATCCGCATTCGCGCTAGTGATTTCCCCAGCATATATATTTCACATATAATATCGACCGTGCGTATCGTAATTAGATGTTAAAATTATATTATTCCGCACCTGAACAGTATATTGTGATGTGATTTTCAGATTAAATAATACAATTTAGATTTTTATCCTGATTCGGTCGTCATCCGTAAATCGAACCGATCAAGCAGACAAAGAGATATATAGACAGATCACCGATCGGTTGCCCTTATTACATGGAGATATATATATATATATATCTCTCTCTCTCAGAAAGGAGGTCGACCGCCGCAGGACGCCCAGGCGTAGGCTTCCGGCGGGAGGTGCACGGTGTTCAGAAGGTTGGGAGGAAGGCTCTGGAAGAGCTGCGTCGTTGTGTCCGGGAGCAGCTGCGGCGGCGGCGGCGGATCCTCCTCCTCCGGCGGCTGCTGCAGCGATTCCGGTGGTTGACCCACCATTCCCGGCGAGCCCATGTGTCCCGCGGCCGGCGGCGCCATGGCGTCGTCTTCCTCGAGGGGGAGCCTCTCGTACGCCGCGTTGCCGAAGGAGGCGGCCATGATGACCACGGGGCCGCAGGCGGTGAGCGCGCCGACGACGATGCCGCCGACGACCTGACCCTGCCCGCCGGCCAGGTAGACGGTCAGCACGGTGGCCTCCGGCGGGGCGGGCGGCGGCAGGAAGGGAGCCCGAGAGGGAGAGGATCTCGAAGCGGCCGCGTGCGAGGGCGACGACGCCCCCCGGGGCGGACTGCTGGCCGAGGGTCACGTTGGCGACGGCGCCGCTGCCGCTGAGCACGCAGACCCTTCTGGCGGCGGCGGGCGAAGGCGCTGAGGCTCTCGGAGACGTCGCACTCGCCGGCGATCTCCATCAGGTGCGTCCGGAGCGGCGTTGGCGCTGTCCCGCGTGATGATGATCGGTGGCTTGGGCTTGTTCTTGGAGCCCCCGCGGGGCGCCCTCGGGGGCGGCGAGATCGCTCGCTCCCTCGGCGGCGCCGCCCGTCGAAGACGACGACGGAGCGGGGACCGCCGCCAGCTCCTTGCCCTCCGCGCCCCCATCGCCGGCGCCGCCGTTGTTGTTCCCCCCTCCGCCGCGGCGTTGTCGTCGGGCCTCGCTTCCGGCGGCCGCGGCCCGGGGGGAAGGCGGCGCCGTACTCGTCCTCGGAATTCTGGCGCCGCCGGCTGATGCTGCCGGTTCTCTTGGGGAAGGTGCTGCCCTAGCTGGAGGTGCGGGTGGAGGGGAAAGGCTGTATGGGTCTGGAGTTCTCTGGAGAAGAAGGGAGGTGGGAGGTGATGGCCGCCGTTCATGGCCGACGCACTCATCGGATCCATCTTGGTCCCCTCTCTCTCTACCCTTCGATCGTACGTCTTCTTCTTCTTCCTCCTCGATGCACACACAGGGACGGAAAATTCACAAAGGAACGACAGATTTGGAAACCCTAAAGCAGAGGGGTGGAAGGAAACCCTAAATCGGACCTGGTAAAGAAAAGGAAACCCTAAAGCTGAGCGGAGGGTGGAAGGAGGAGCCTTCGCCTTCGTGGGTGTGCAGCAGCAGCAGCAGCAGCAGCTTCGACCTACCTTCCTTTACACCCCTGGCAGAGACCTAATAGCTAGAACTGGTGTTTCTATCCTGACAGCACTGGATGAGCGAGAGAGAGAGAGAGAGAAGGGGGAATCTGAGAACTGCTGGAAGACCCTCTTCATCCTCTTCTCTCCGCCATGGACACAGCCAGTTAGCAGCCGAACAGATGCCCAAAAGCACCTCTTCGTCTGCCCTAATCGTCACCCCCTAAATGCCCCTTGTCCTCTCTCTGAAAGGTAGGGATGGGGGGGTTGCATTTGTTTATTGGTGTGGCAATTTGCAGTCATAACCCTTGTATTTTTTGTTCTTAATTTGATGGGCTATTGGGGAGTTGTGGTTTCACAAGGATTGGGAATCTACTCCACCACCAAGTGAAGAGTTCTAGCTTTTAGACTCAAAAAAGAAAAGAAAATTTTGGTGTGGCAATTAAGTCGTACTCTCATAACCCTTATATATATAATTTTCTTGTTCTTTATTAATTGCTTGTGTTGGAGTTGTGACTACATGAGGAGTGCTGATCACCTCTATCATCAAGTAGAGAGTTCTAGCTTACACACTAAAAAGTGAGATTCATAATGCATTGATTTTTGTTGTTGTTGTGCACAACTTCTTAATACAAATAATTTTAAAAATTTGTGTCTGAGATAGCCGAAGCTCTCTCTTCGACAAATGATGAAGAGAATCCGGGAGAGATGAAGACAATAAAGAGCTGAATTACATAGAAGTATGTTGGAGTAATAAAGCTTAGTCATTTTTACAACATAAATGGTTCTGCAATAGAAATATATAATTAAGTGGGCAGGAAACTCTGTTGCACTTTCTATGAACTCCTAGATCAAATATTGTATGTAGACTTATTCTGATATTATAGGGTGTTTGGTTACGTTTTTTTCCCTCTTTTTTGATCTAAATTTTAAAAATAAAAGAGAAAAGTTGTTTGGTTACAAATTTTAATCAACTACCTGTCGCATTTTTAAAAAGTGGGATACTCTATGTACATAATCTCTTCTAAAATAAAAACAAGGCAAGACTTGTTTTATTTTTGAGATAGACACGGAGGGGAGGCAAGACGGGGAGGCGAGGGCTGCCGGCCGGGGGCGCTTCGCGGCGGGGGGGGGGGGGGGGGAGCGCCGCCGCAGGGGGGTGGGGCCTTCGCCGGTGGGGGCACCGTCGCGGGGTTCGCGGGCCGCCACCGCCGCGGGGGAGGGCCGCCGTCGGGGGAGTGGGACAACGCGGGGAGGGGGGCGCCACCGCGGGGGGAGGGAGAGGAGGCGGACGTCGACGCCGCCGCCGTGGGTGGGGCCGACAACGCGCGGGCTTCGCTAGCCGGGGCACGCACGCCACCGCGCCGCCGTCGACGACGACACGGCCTTTTGTTGGCCGCCGCCGCCGCCGGAGGAGCGCCGCCGCCGCAGGGGGAGGGAGCAGACGACACTGCGGGGGAGCCTTCGCGGAGCTGCAGGTTCTCTCTATGAAGGGAATCCGAAAGAGTTTCGCAGAGTCGCTGGTCATAATCAAACACTACTGTCTAATTTTTAAAAATTATGATAATTTTGTCAAACACCAAATAATTAGACTGTTTTAATTTTAAAAATAAAATTGAGAAGTCAAATAATTTTGATTTCAAAAACGAGGTTATCTTAAAATTAAAACCGCTACCAAACACCCTATTAGTCATTGCGGTTTCCTCTACTTACCGATTAGCTATCTTGAATTATATGCAATATCAAATTTACTATAAATATAAGTCACTGAATTTACAACACATACACTATACATGTATACATGCATACCCTATTTGGGTAAATATATACACGTGGCTTTTCTTTTAGTTCTTACTCTATACTATGTGGAGATTTAGTCGTACTGATGCAAATGCTTATTCTAAAAGGATGCCAACATATAAAAAATCTTCCTTGAAATTTAAAACAATGCCGACTTTAAAATAGCATACAAGCGATTCTTATAATCAAATAAAGAAAATGTACAACTTTCCCTCCGGCAAATCATATGGTTTATGTCCTCTTTGGTTAGAGTATATAAATTGATAACACATCAATTTTGATGTTGACATTTTTAGAAGGTAGATAATCGATATCAAACTTGATACAGGTGTACAGTATATGTAACATATCATGTCTTCTTTGTGATACAAATTTAGAAAGATAGATGTTGATAGCCATATACAGCTTGATGATATATACATATATATATATATATATATATCAATTTCAAAATTAGTAACGTTAAGATGCTTCATATCGTTAAACAAGCTGTATGATATATTGTTTAAGAAATGGTTTGTAGGGAAGAATTGTTTTTTCAATATTAATCTATTTCATGAGTGATAGAGTGCACCAAGGCAATTATAATGCAACTTGATAGATCCCACCCTTTTCTTATCCTTCATTTAAGATTCATTAAAGTATGAATTGGTCTACTTCAACAACTCAAGTAAACCAGTTTTAATTCAGTGATAAATTCATATATCTTACACTTTATGGCCGGCTTGTTAACAGTATCACACACCACTATCACTATTAATTTTAGAATCGATATTGATATAAATCAAAAAGAGATATTAGTCTAATAGTTACATTAATTTTGAAATTAATTTATAGCTCAAACAAAACATATTTGTAATACATCAAAAGAGATATATATATATATTCATATATACATATAGAATTAAACTGCAATGTATTTATCTAACCCTACTAACTGAGGAAATCCAATCTATTAACTTATGCCCGGTTTGGTTAGAGTTTCATTTTTGGTACTATATCAATATTGATATTAATATTTTCAAATGTTGGAGTATCAATATCAAAAGTAATACAAGTTGTCACTTGTATTACATAATATGCTTTGTTTGCACTATAAATTTTAAAATTGATACAGTTAACCAAACACCTCTTTATGGTTCCTATCAATATCAATTTTAAAATTGATAGTGATAGAGGTACCTAATAGTGTTACCAAACAGGGCATTAGGTTGTGTTTGGTTCCCATTTTATCGATATAAATGCTGTCATAGACATACAATTTAAAAGTTCAACCAACAAATGCATCCTCATCGATCTTTTTTGACTTTTGTGGAGCAAAAGTAGAAGAAAAAATTTGAGAGAGAGAGAAAGATAGATAGATGGATAGATAGATAAAAAATAATATATAGAGAGAGAATTTGTGTCGAAAAAATTTCTGTTTTTCTTTTTTGGAAATTTTGACACATATCTCTGAATCACAATAATCCAAAGCAAAGGCACCCACCCTTGGCCGTTCTAAACCTTAACCTCCACGGTTTACCAGCTTTTAACTCCCGTCGAGTATCAGCAAAGAAGAGAACTGTTTATATTGCCCGGTGCAGCTTTTATATAAATATATAAAATATTGTATATTCGTATATTTATATTTATCCACACGCACCCACACGGAGGCGGCACGTGCCCGCGCCTGCACCGCGCATGGGAAATTGCAGCGTCTTCCTCTACGACCATGCACCGTCCCGAAAGAGACAGCTGCTCGCCGGAAGTTGCCGCACTGTCGTGTCCTCCTCTCCGCCGCCGTCGTCGTCCTCTTCTTCTTCTTCTTCTTCGCCGGCCGGCCATCCGAGGTCCCCTCTTCTCTCTCTCTCTCTCTCTCTCTCCCTCTCTCTTCGTGTCGAGAATCAACCTAGCTAGCTGCAGCAGCCTGCGATATGTATATACATGTATCAGGTCTTAGCTCAACTTCCTTCCGCTTCCTCTGAAGCCGCCGAGAGCCGGCGCTGCCGTCCGGAGCCCATCGCCGCCGGCGACGGCGACCGGCGCTGCCTGGTTTTTATATCAGCGGGATGATCGCGCGGCGCGAGGCCGGGCATGTGCGACCGTTGTGGGAAGCGGCCCGCAGGAAGGAGAGGCCCGTTGACGCGCCGCTGTAGCTGAAACCTGAAAGGACGACCGTCGGCGAGGCCGGCCGCCGCCGGCGGCGGCGGCGGCGGCGGCGATCCATGTGGGCGTTGCCCGCAGGGGTACTGTTTGCTGTTTCGTGTTCTTTTTTTTTTTTTCAAAAAAGAAAGAAAGAAGAAATTGTACTCCTTACGAAAGATTATGTGTATTTTTTTTTCACACGTGCAGCTTAATCAGATTAGGTTTGATCTGGGTGATTTGGTTTCAAAAGTCTTCCAAAACTCAGATAAATCAGTACGTACACCGATGGAATAACCAAAATCAGCTTAAAATATTTGCTTGGCTCATGTATAATATATAATAACAATATCCGTACGTGGTCTTCATGTAAACAAAAATAAAGATTTTAGAGTTTTAAGATAAAAAACTAACCACATGCTAATTAGGGCCTCACCAAATGTGATTCGTATCAAATAAAATAACATATCAGCACATGATTAGAGTTAAACTAATCAAATTACATTAGTATATATTAAAAATAACATATCAGCACATAATTAGGGTTGGACATTTTAGGAAATGATTTCCATAAGAAATTTCTGGCTACTTAAAAGCTCCATCAACCGTATTAGATTTTTTTTTTTAGTTTTCTTGTTATAAAAATTAATGAGAGATTTTGAAAAGTTAAAGGAGATGTAAACATAAAATTTATGTCAAATTATTCTTATAGACATACTTTTTTAGAGCAAAAATTTCAGACCTGACGAAACACTTCCTCTTTTTTTTCAACACACTAGCAATTTATTTCCAGTGATCCGATGATGCATGCTATCTTTCTCTGGTCCTGAGCTTAGAGCACAAGTAATAGAAGAAGACAAGAAGAAATTGTAGAGAAATAGCTGGATATAGAAGAAGAGAACCAGATACATGCCCTTTTATTCGTTGAACCTAATTTGTAATTCAACATTTAAAAAATATTTGATGATTCATATAATATTTTGTAAATTGTGCGACAATCATATTCGTAAGATATCATGAATAGTGTTCTATCAAAAATATGAAAGTGTGGAGGATATATATTCGTCCTCTTTTATGTATGTCGGCGACGGAGATACGTGCTCTAGAGTGGGTGGTGCTCCAATTTGATTATATATAATATGTACCCGTCAAAAGAGAATAACATAATCGTAGAGATGGACGGGGTGAGAGGGCAATAATTAATAGGTTAGAATATAATTACTCTTTTACGGATAGATGAAACTGTCATATATTTTTAGGTCAAATTATGTAGGTCAAAATATCGTAGAAGTGTCGTGTACTAAACTTTACATTTATGATTTATTTTTGTCTCATGTTTATGTTTTGTATTTTAAAATATTTTAATCAAAAACTAGTTGATAAATGATGTTTCACTTAAAATTAGGCCCCTTCTGCTTTCGTTTAATTGATGTGATTTTTCGGTAGTGAAACATCTAAATCATGATTCGAAACTGTTCACGGTAACTTCTTAGTAAAACTTCTAAACTACAGCAATGCACCATAATTATAATCAAAACTAATCAAAAAAAAAACTTCGACTCTAAGTCGGTCACCGTGATTTTAATTAGGTGGTTAGATAAAATTTTAATCACCAAGATATCTAAATACAACAGCGATTCTTCGTCAAATCTCTTCATTCCACGTGGCCCATCGTGAGTTTTTATTTCCAAGGGTGAAAATTAATGATTTTTTGTGTTCTACCGAAGAAATTAGATACGAAATTAAGATTTTAAACATATCATCGAGCCCAACGAAAAATAAATCACATGAACTTAAATACAACAACAACTACTACTACTATTTTAAAAAATGACAGTAATAACACCTTTGGATGCGATAAGAGAGAAGAGAGAGAGAGACACACACGCGGACCCATTGCTACCACCCAAGACTTTGTCGTCAAGACAAGCATAGCAATTTGGGGGGGGGAGAGTGGGTTAGTGTCGAATATTTTCTAGTTGTGTGGTAATTTTGCAAATTTATTTGTTTCGATTGGGTTAGTTTAAATTTTCTCGGGGGGACCATGCACGCGCAGCGCTGATACAGGGCGGCGAAGAAGGGGTCGCTGGCTCACGAGGCGGCCTCGATCGCCGACAGCGAGGAAGACGCATGGCAGCGGCGCCGATGCGCGCAGGAGATCCGGCCTCCGCCGGCCCAGCCGTCTCGTGGCCTCCGCCGCCCGCATGTGCAGCGGCGCCACCGAAGCCGTGCGCGCCCAGGAAAAGATTCTCCGCTCCGCCGCCGCCGCCGCCGCGCATGCGAAGAAGACCGCCGCCCCCCTCTCGCACCTCCTCATCATCAGATCACCTCCCGCCGCCGCCGGGAAAGACGCGGGCAGCCGAGGCGCATGCCCACCATGGCATGGCAATGCATTCAGGGATGCAAGCGAGTCTGAGTTGAGTAGGATGCGGACGTTCACAAACTTGACTCTTCTATTTTACACGGGTGGGTTCGAGCTCAGATTTGAGTTTCGACAAAGATTGGAGTTTCTTTTCGAATTTAATTTATTTATTAATCGAGTGAGTCGAGTCGAGTTCGAACTCGAGCCCCCGCCGGTATAAAATTTAATGCGCATCCAAACTTAAATTACATACAGATCCGTTTATAAAACTCGGAATCAGCGAAAAATTATCGGTCGAATTATGGATTTAACTAATCGGTGAAGCTCGATCTAAACTTAATTTTAATTCTTTAATCATTTAATATATTTAAATGATAATATTTAATTTTTAACATCTATAATTTAATTTTTAAAGATTAATATATAACATAATATTTAACTAGGTCGCTCGCAAATCTTCCGAGTTGGATAGGAACTATTAAAGTTCGACCCATTTAATAAATTAAATTTTATTTTTTTATTCGAATTTATTTATTTAACTTGTTGAGTCAATCTTTTATCTAGTCGGGTTTTGAATTACTTGTCCAAAGTATTGATTCGTTTGCACCTCCGATTCCTTCGTTGGAATGGGGGGTCAGATCACATGTCCTGTACCTTAAAAGAATATCAATAGTTAAGTTAATAGATTATTTATCGTCCATATACTGTTATTAAGTTAACAGCAACTATCGGATTATATATCTTATGCATTTTATTACAGTAAAAGCAAATCAAACATTGAGGCAATCTTTAGCTATGTACGCTCCCTCTCACCTGCAGCATTCCAGGGATGGCCACAAAGGAGTCGAATCCGGCGGCGGAATCAGTAATATACGATCCTCATCGTTTCGATAGAAGTTGAGGTGTTTCGATTTTGATCCGGGGATTTTTAAAATTTATTGTTTTATAATCCTGATGTGTGATTACACTAAATCCGATGATAACCAAGGAAGGTGGGGTCGGGAGTCGGCACCGGGTCGGTTTGACCCCTAACCGATCCGAGTCGGCCGGGGTCGCGACCCGGGTCGGGACGGGGTCGGCCGGGATCATAAAAAATAAAATAAAAATATTAATTATGGGGTCGGGGTCTTAGGGTCAGGACCGGGTCGATCGGCTCCAAAACCAACCGGGTCGTGACGGGATCACGACTCAGGTTGCAACCTCGCATTCCATGCCGACAACTTTTTAAATACACATCGTACGTTAATTTTTATTTAAAGATATGTAAATAATTTACTAGAGATTTTGATGACGATTCTGTAAAACTTTATTTTATGTCATCTAATCAATTAATTTTAGCCGTATATATTTATTTTTTATTGGAATCACATAAACTAAAGTGAAATTAACCAATTCCGATTCCGATTCTAACTATAATAGATTATAAGATATTAACATAACTTTCACAAATTTGAAATTTTTTTCGAATTCAAGCAAACTTTCAAAGCATCCAACTTTGTTTACTATCCCTGACACTTCCTTCAGAGAGAGGGGAGAGACCCTTCCTGGCCTCTGAGAGAGAGAGAGAGAGAGAGAGAACCTTGATGGCCTACATGAGAGAGAGAGAGAAGAGAATATGAAAGAAAAGGTGAATATGGCCTACATGAGAGAGAGAGAAGAGAATATGAAAGAAAAGGTTGGAGGCGGCCGACATGAGAGAGGAGGAGGAGGAGGAGGACACAACCTTGATGGCCTACACTAGATGAGAGAGAGAGAGAGAGAGAGCTCTGGTATGCTGGTATCCCACCATCCGAGAATTAATAGAATTGTTTGACCAGGTGAGCGGAGAAGCCGAGCTCCACGATCCACAGCTCCTCGAGAACCGGGGACGGCGGAGTGCCATCGATATTGCCTGCCGCGCCGTAGCAAACCCGGCCGCCCGCCATGCCATTCTCTCTCTCTCTCTCTCTCTCTCTCTCTCTCGAGGTTTCTTCTTGCTCCCGTCGTCTTCTTCCTTCGCCGTCCGGCCCGGTCCGGTCCGGTCCGGCGGGCTCGCCGCCCGGGATCCGCCGGCGGGGAGCCCAACTCCCCCCGGTCGCAGATGCTTCCGGTCGGAGGGGTGAACGGCCGGCCGACGTAACACAACACGGTGGTGGTCTCCGACGGGGCTCCCCTTGTAGCGGAGAAGTTAAAAACATCGATGATATATAGACGTACATCGATGATATATATATATATATAGACGATCGGTTAAGTTAAAAAGGATACAAACGTATCTCGAGAAGCGGAGAGAGAGAGACAAACACTTAAAAAAGATAAATGCTTGACAACATTAAACTCGTTCTTACCTACGTAACAAATAAGAGATTAGAAATAAATAAACTTATCTGTAGTTATTCTGATGTCAAAGGAGACTTAAAAAGTTACCGACTCAAAATCATGATATTGAGTTAGAGTGATTCAGACTTTTAACGACGAGTATCTTCGTTACTCGGTCATCATGACATTATTTTAACTCGTGTTTTAGTGTGTAAACTCTTCAAATTTTGTCGCATGTACGTTTGACGGTCAGACGGAGGAAGATTCACGGTCTTTAGATCTGAAACTATGTTAACTGTGACTCAAAATCGCGATCTTAAGTTAGAGTGACCCAAGTTTTTAAACGTGTACCTCTCCTACTTAATCAACGGGACATTATTCTAAGTTAAAAGAACGGGTGTCCCATAAATCTCTCGAACCTCAATTTTTTTTCCGATTTTTGGAAGAAATCTCCGTTCGAACGGAAGTTCCCAAAGGTAGGGGGGGGGGGGGTAAGGTAAGGGCCCCCCGTCGCATCCGTCCGAGGCTGCCCCTCTCAGCCGACCGCAACCGGAGCCCCCACCGCCGGCCATCGCCATCACCGGCGTCACATCCCGTCGACTGGGACGCATCTCTCTCTCTCTCTCGCGGAGAGGCAGAAGCTGTCTAAATCTAATGGTGGGTCTCCGGGTCAACGGCGCCACCGGCGAGCAGAGGGCGGCCGGCGGAGCACAGGCGACAGAAGCCGCACCGGCAGGCCGTCTTCTACGTACGTGTCGACGTACGAAGGCGATCTCGCCTGCGCGTGCTCGACCTTCTTCCTGCTCAACTAATCGTGTTAATATTCTAGCAGTTTTTAAAATTCTTAAGAGATTATCTCTCTCTCTCTCTCTCAACTAATCTCAACGGAGCGCGTTTTAACATGGATCATTTTTTATCAAATCAGCGGGTATACACACCATCCCACCCCGCGCCCAAAGTTCTTCTCCATACGTGTACTTGTGTAGGCTCTTGGACGATCCTCCGATCTTTCAATCTCTCTCGTTACCATATATTGTTCTTTGAGATTCAGTTTGAAGATGGTATCAAGGTGGAACATTAATGACGACCCTGCTGTATAACCTTGGATTATCTCGAACTCTTGTTCTCGCGTGGACGGGCGGAAGAGAAATATATGTGTATCTCTTCAAGAACAAAGATATATATATATGTGTGTGTGTGTGTGTGTCTCTTCAAGAACCCGCCGGAGTGTTACGAAGAGCGGCGGGGAAGATAGTGGTGGTGGCCGGGGAGGGAGAGACCCAGAAAGGGGCCCTGTCGACCTCGCTGGCGACGACGACGGCGACGGCGACGGCGACGCTGCTCCACCACGACAACCAGCGCACTTGATCATATTATAATCAAGATCAGTACTACTACTACTAAATTAATAATTAATCATCTCTCCCCTCTCTGATCTGTTAAATAAAAAGCCTGCCCCATCACCATCCTGCGCGTCGACGACTGCATCTACATATGTAAATATATTTATGCCGGCCGCCGGCAGCTGCGTGCGTGCCTCGGCATGTCGTCGAGCTAATAATCCTCCGGACGGCCGGCGCCGGAGAAGGAGATCGTCATCGACCCCCTTCCGGCCGCGCTCTCTCTCTCTCTCTCTCTCTCTCTCTCTCTCCTCGGTCGCCCTCCATATGTGGGGGCGCGGCAGCGGCGCCGGACGGCCGCTGATCACATCGGCGTCCTCCACATAGGTGAAGAGGGTGGATCTTAACTTAATTAATTATCCTGTTAATTAGTTACCTCACCAAGTAACTAATGAGCTTAACGAGGCCTTCTACTTACCATACCTTGGTGTGGTTCTGGTTCTGTTCTGTTGAGGGTTGGAGTCAGCTGGGTTCTTTCAGCTGGACATTTCGAGAAAATTTCATATACATGAACATAAAATCTGTGAGACTCATCTCTCGTTGTGTGAAAAATCACCACACATGATGGATCTCACGAGAGTTTTATTTGTCTACGTAGAGAAAATTTTCTTGCGGATTCACTTGAGAGAACTCAAACTCTGAGAGCTCGTTTGACACCATAAAATTTTAAGAATAAATCTGATTTATCCTCTAAATTTTGAGAATAAATTATATTTATCCTTGAGTTATCTTGATATCAAACAGCCCCTAAGGGTTGAGATATGTTTTAATAAATATATATATGTATATACACACACACAATATTATTTACATAACTACACAATGGGAGTGTTTATGGTCAGTTGCTTAGGAGCTAAGGAAACTGTATGATCTGTATCAAAGCTGTACGTACCCTTTTGTGAACAGACTGCTCTCCTTTCATTTTCATGGGCTGCTTCATTCTCTCTTATTCTTAATGACATAGATGGATTTGGAAATAATTAAGGACTGAGGACCGCTTAATTACTTCTTGGCTGTGCTTGACACACAGAATGTCATGTAAGAGAGAGCATCACTGCTAGGCATATATTGGAATTATCAAGAGCAAAGATATGTATATAAATAATATATATGTACATATACACACGCTCATATATATAACTGTATGTAAAGCAATCTAGCTATAATATGGCCATGATATGGAGTTGGATGAGGAAACTTTGCGCAATGCGGTGGTTAGAGCCAAGAAGACAATAAAATATTTCCCTTCTTTCCCTGGGGAAGATAATACTTATTTTAACACATCACTTTTTTTTGAGAGAGACAAACATATCTATTTTAACACATCTCGATCTGTGAATATGTCTCAGACACATCAAATCCGTGAACTACTAACGTACAACTTCAGTTAATTATTTTTTTAGAAGTTGAGTTGAAAGAGGTTAATAGTCTTATATATGATGGGTGACTTTCCAAAAAAGTTGTTAGATTAACATGGCTGTCGGGTCAATCAATCTGTATGCATGCGTCCTTTGTCTCTGGGAGAAATAAATGTGCTTGAGCTCAAATATTATTGATAAAGATCCACCTTCTTGGTTTCCCTAGTAATTAAGAATATTGGATCTAATAATCAAGACAAAACATGCCATCAGTCATGGCACACACAATGTCTGACCACCCTTGTTTGCTTGGCATTGGGTTGTTATATTAATTGAACCATCCAAGTCAAAATCTCTAATTTGTGGGCAGAGTAGACACCATACTTATATTCTGGTACACTTTTTTTTTTCCAATACACAACATGATATTATTCTAATGTCTGACTACCCTTGTGACTGTTTTCTTTTTAAATGGCTTTTTTACACATAAATATAGTCTCTGATGCCATGTTAAACTAATTGGGTCATTCATATATCAAGACCATAAAACTAAGAGTGCAGTAGATATCATAATTTGAATAGCTCTTTTCTCGTACCCAATAAATATAGGACTATTAATTAGTTCTTTCTTAACACATGTCAGTAGCTCTTTCTCCTATGCATGAGTTCAATATTTAATTCAGGTTGATCCATGGTACAGGCATGTAATTAAGTTTGCTTCAATAATGAATATTCATGAGCAAGTTTGTGGCAAACAAATTAAGACATGAAATGACAAGTGAACTTCATGGAAAACCCCAACTTTAAGGATAATCTTCTTGAAAATGAGCATATATGTGCTCATTGAAATGCAGACTTGATTTCTGCACTTCTGATGCCACACTTCAAGTAATTTTAAGCAACCAAATAAATGAAGAAGATATCTATATATACAATTAATCTTAGGGAAAAAAATAAAATTTAGGTCCTACTCCTTTCAATAACTGAAGTCCCAATATATATAATTTCAACTCACTTCAACTAGATTTGAAGTGATTGAGAGCATGTGTGTTGAGAGTTTAATCTCTCTCTTTTTTGCTGTTTTGTGGTATCTTTAAATTGGTCTTAAAAAATATGAGAATGGCATTTAAGAATTAATTTTTACATTTTTGAATAGTTGGGCTTTAAAATGTGGAAGGCCCCCAAAGTAAAATATAAGATATAATACTAAATATGATTAAATAATACTATGATAATTAGTTGAATTCAGATATTAATGGTGTAGGCCAAGAATTATATGATCTATAAGTGGTGTTTGTATTTTTTTTAGGGTCAATTAGTGGCTATATAAGATTCTGTGGGCCAGGCTAACCAGAAAGACCCCTAAATTCATGCAAATCCCTCTGGTGGCCCAATAAAACCATTGGGCTCTGGGCCCACTTTGAAGCCCATTTGGTGTTCTTGGCTTTTAATTGTAAGCACTCCTCTTATTATTCACAATCTTGGCTGCATTTTGCAAGTGAAGTGATGTTGGTGGGCTCCTCTCAATGCAAAATAATAATGATAATAATTAATATTGTTGCATTTCATCTGTTAAAAAATCAGTAATTTTAAAATCAGAATGATATTGGCCTGGGTAATGTTGAATGCAAGACTACCCTCCCTTGAGGTGCACCACATATTCTTTTGTTTATATTTTTATTTTATTTTTTCCCTGTGGTTTGTTCAACACTGGATGTTTAAATCCACAACACCCTTCGATTTGATTATTCAAGAAATTTTTAAGGTTCGAGAAAGAAAGACAACAAGTAGTACTACACACATTGCCCTTTTATTTGAATTTTAATTTTTTTTTGTTCAATTAGATGAATATTCTAGCCCCTAAGGTCATGTTTGGTATGAGAATAACTTGGGGATAAACTAGGTTTATCCCCCAAAATTATTCCCAAAAAATTTTGGTGCCAAACATGCCGTAAGGGTCAGTTTGGCACCATAAAATTTTGAGGATAAACCTGATTTATCCCCAAGTTATCCCAATACCAAACGGCCCCTAAGGGCCTATTTGGTACCATAAATTTTTTAAGATAATCCTGAGTTATCCTTTAAATTTTAAGGATAATTCAGATTTATTCTCAAATTATCCCCGTACCAAACATGGCTTAAGATTATAACTAACCCAACGAATAATGTACAAACATAAAAATAATAAAGTGAAGCAAAATTTTCTGAGACCAAACTCCCCCAATTTTCCTCTCACGTGGATATGGAGAGAAAATATAAGGGGGTTCTTTTCTGCCTAGATACATACATCATAGATGAAAATTATAAAGTCATAATGACAATAATACTATTATTACGTATACATATGGTTGGCATTTAATAGGATGGGTTGTACGTACACTTGGTAAATGACCAAGCATTTACTTTATTTATGATATTTTTATTTACAACCCTAAAAGTCCACAAGACACTTGTGATTTACTTTAATGGCATTATATGCCCAATTTGGTGGAATTCATAATGCAACCTTAAAAACATAATATCTGTCTGATATTTTCACTTAAGCCGGAAATAATATTTTATATACTTGTGTTAGTGTGCCCCAATGTTGAATTATTAGTTTTAGCCTTTAAAAAATACGATGTTATTTTTAATAATTTTACCAAACGTGACATTATATTGGCTTCTATTATTCATCATATGCTATGCCGGCAAATTATTTAAAAACGAGAAAATTAGACTAAAATGGGCTTGATTATCTAGAGAAGCTCATAATGCCAAAAAAAAAGGAATCTCACCAAATATAAAGGAAGACTGTTTTTTTTAATTTTACAGTTTATAAAGTTAATAAACTCATCGGGAATCAAAATTTTTAAAGTAAGCTTTTGCTAAAATGCGTTATTTAGCCGGATTTCCCCCCTCTCTCTCTGTATGTATATATATATATATATGTATATACATTTATATGTATTATATGTATATATATTATATGTATATATATTATATAGAAACACTCGCTTGCCTTCCATCGCTGCCCTCTGTAACTCTGCGGAAGGCGGAAACCCCCAGCGCGCCGTCGTCCTCTCTCTCTCTCTCTCTCTGACCGACTCTCTCCAGGTTCCTGGCACACTGTACGTTCCTTGGCTACGGATCTGAGATCTGAGCGGCGAGGTATTGCGAAAACTGTGTCGTCTGCCTTCTCTAATTACTACACTTTTTGTTTTTGATAGCTGTAGCGTCTGTGTGAGATGTCGTTCTTTTACCTCGTTGATGTCAAAATATCGATCACGAGTTCGATTTACTGCTGTCCGGCCCAAGTGATTGCTCTTCGCTTATCCAATCCGTCCACTTTTTTCTAGAAATGAACGGGGGATTTAATCTTGGGTTTTGTAGGAGCAATGGAGCGTGAAGAAGGAACTGTAGTCTTGGGATGACGGTGAATTATTCCTGCTGTTGATTGGGATGTCATCTGCGGTGGGGAATATGATGGATAGTGTTGTGTGCTTGGTTATTGATACTGGAATGGAGAATTGTGAGATTGCGCTTCGCTCAGGCAAGCGAAGCCGCCCCCTTTTAGCTTCACTGAATGGACCCGTGTTACGAATTTAGGATAAGCTGCACCGTGCTGTTGCTGATTTCATGAGTAAAAATATTTTAGTTGCTTAGTGTGATATCGGGTATACATACAGTGCTTCTAAAACCAAGGGGAAACCAGTCATGTTTCAGATGTCAGCTGCGTATGACTTGCACTTCCTTCTTGACTGAGTTTTATTTTTTTTTGACGAAATTACTCCTCTCTAAGCTCTTTCTTTATCACTTCAAAAGGGCGGGGATGTTTTTCGTCATAAGAAACTTGAAGTTCCTGACTCATGATGGTGTTCTTTTTTAAGTTTGGGGGTGACTTGCAGGTACTTTTTAAGATTTACAGCTTTTCTGTTTCTGCAGACATACTTAGAAATACAAATAACTTGTAAAAATCCCTTTTTTAATTTGGAATGTTGGGATTTAGGAGTTCACATTGAGAATGCTCCCATTGGAATGATGGGTAAGTTGAATATCAGATGATGTGTACAAGCAGTTTTTTGATCTCGAAATCAAATTCTGGTGTTAAATTATGCAAGATTTTGACGATATTTTAATATGCTTATTGGGTGGGTATGTATATTATCTTTAGAAATATCCAGTTGAGGACAACAAATAACCCCCTCATTTGTCGTGGATGGCGTATTTCATTTGGTATCTAAATTTATGTGTTCATCTGTATACTACTATTTAGCATCGATATGTTTATCATTTTATTTTGAAGATGCGGCCTAGGAATGGTTTAGGTTATTGTTTTGCGAAAATTGTAGCTGATCTTTGGGGGAGGGGGGGGAGTCTCTTGTTGCCCCCCTTTCAAAATAGCCCATGACAAGGCGTTGGGGAACATCAGTTGCCAGAGATCCTGTTTATCTCCCCATGTGTTCGGCTTGTTCCACTGGGAAGTGGGAAGTAGATTGCGAGGGGAGTCGGTCGAAGTGTGGGAAGTCACCCTCTTGCTATATCTTAGATGGGGAAGAAAAGCCTAGCTAATATCTGTAGAAAGGTTCTTGAGCCGCCCGTTCAGATCAACGTTGCAAGATGAATCGACCGAAAATACTCGGCCCTTCCCCATTTCCAGATCATGCGGTCCTTCCTGCTGGTGTTGATATCTTGTCGATACAGAAGCCCCCAATTGGTGTGATGTTGTTCTTCAACTTCGTGGTCTTCTTTTCAGCTTCCTTCTGGATGAAGATGCAAGCTGACCAGTTGCCCGTTTTGAATAATCAGTTCAATCAACTCTCATGGTATCTCTTGGGGGTGTATAAGCTATATATATGTATATATATATAAACAGAGAATTGTTACGGGAGAGCAGAGCTCCCCAGCCATAAATCTATCCGAAACCTGGTTCAGGCCCCATTACCAACTGCAATTATTGCTCTACAGCACGAAAGATTTGTTTCTTCTTCTTCCTCCTAGTCTTGAAGGATCACGCACTTAGTATCGATGATGATCTGCCTATCCCGCTCGCTGCAGGGTCGGTTTTATTCAGGAGTCGAAGGCGGCGGGATCCACGAGCATGGCCAAGCACCATCCCGATCTGATCATGTGCCGGAAGCAGCCGGGGATCGCCATCGGCCGGCTGTGCGAGAAGTGCGACGGGAAGTGCGTGATCTGCGACTCCTACGTGCGGCCCTGCACGCTGGTGCGCGTGTGCGACGAGTGCAACTACGGGTCGTTCCAGGGCCGCTGCGTCATCTGCGGCGGCGTCGGCATCTCCGACGCGTACTACTGCAAGGAGTGCACCCAGCAGGAGAAGGACCGGGACGGCTGCCCCAAGATCGTCAACCTGGGGAGCGCCAAGACCGATCTCTTCTACGAGCGCAAGAAGTACGGCTTCAAGAAGAGATGACGACCGACAACACACACACGCGATCGAAATGTCCTTATGTTGTGTTCTGTCCTACTCCTGCTGGAGAGATTTATGGTCGTCACTGCTGAGCCTGTTCCTCTTTGGCAGATTCAACATGCCTCCGGAGCTGAACTCGTTGCTTACTCGGGTAGCGTTCGATTTTGATTTGATGAGATATATTTTTTAATGTCTTGTGGTTCCTTTCTCTAATCTTTCTCGTGCAACACAAGATTTTGGTTATGTGCTTTTAAAAATAAAAAATTATAACGGATGATCACTTGAAGATTTTAGTGGTTTTTTAAAAAAAATTATATTCAAATGTTTTGTTGAACGATCTGAATGTCTTCTACGAACCGCCTAGGGTTAAATAGCTATCTTATTAAAAGTCGTCTACTAGATATCTAACCTCTATGGACACCTATTACGCTAGAACAAATGGGTCTTAATTGAGTTTGATTTCCAGCTGAAGTCTGAATGGGAATTTAGTTCGAACCCTATTTTACATTCGATATGGGGTCGTTCATAAATTCGAAGTTAAATTTGATTTAATCGTGTTTATGAAATTTGATTTGAATTTAAATTAGGTTGTACTTTACTTCGTTTGATAAAATTAATTGATATTGTCTAATTACAAACTATGTAGTTTTATTCTTAAATAAAAACGTGACAGAAAATGTTCGTGAATTTTATTGAATCATACAAAGTTTTACTCGGAATCAAGTTTTTATTTTAGTTCAACCTTATTCATTTAACATGATAAATAAATAAGTTTGGAGTCGTTTTTATAGAATCTACTTATGGGTCTGTTGATACCCCGAGTGTTCCCCCGATTTTAGTTGTCTATGATCATGTTTTGATATCCTTCATTGAGAAATGTTTAGTTAATAGGATCAATCTTGAAACGTATAGTAGAGACAAAACAACTTACATAAACACAAATTTCTATTCGAATCAATTTTGATATTGATATTCTATTCTCTTTAAAAAAATTTGGCATCAAAATTTTTTGGGGATAAATTAAATTTATCCTCGAGTTATCCCCGTACCAAACATAGCCTTGGGGCTGTTTGGCACCAAAATATTTTGGGAATAAACCAGATTTATCTCCTAAATTTTGGAGATAAACTTCCAAATTATCCTCGTACCAAACATGACCTTTATCAGCATGGAAATTGATATCGGACCATGCATGACATAAAATAATTTCTTGTTTCCGTGGGCTTACCGTGGATTAAGTGGAAGAAACTGTCGACGCTATGCGCTTCTATGGAGGTGGTGGCGTAAATCCAGCCCATATAAAAGGAAGAGAACGTTTCCTGTTACGAACCGATGGACATGGCGAGACGTCCGCCCCCCGACCAGATCATCGCACCACGGAATGGGTATCTAATCACTCGGCGAGCCCTGCAAGTTGCAACGTCTCACCGCTCACCCGTCCGGTATCTCGTTCTGCCGTCGTAAAGATGCGCCGACGCCGAGGATCCTTTCGGATCACTGGTTAAAATGTATGGCTAAGAGACTTGACAGATTAAACAAGCATATAGTTCGTTTTATCAGCCTTATTCAAATAACAAACAACACAAACATTTCGATTAAATGTCAAGCTAATAGCCTACAGCCCTTTCTTGGAGTATAGCAAACCCGACTACTATCTCAAACAGCCGAAGTATACAGCACTCGGACTAGTACCGTCATCCACAAACTCGTTGCTGCTGCTGCTGCCGCGAGTCTATGGGGATCATGTCGGATCCTAAGGGCCGTTTGGTACAAAAGGTTAATTTGGGGGGGGGGGGATATGATTTTTTTCCCTAAAAATTTGAAGACGATCAAATTTATTCTCAAATTTAAACTTGTGCCAGATAAGCCCTAGTCGACTGCAACGACACTAAAGGGTTAAAAACTGGAATGGACGCCATGAGCTAGAAAAGGGTTTCTGAAGAGAATAACAAGAACTAGGATACAACACTTGTGTTTCTTTCCGTATGCTCCCCAAATCGGATTTAAAAGTGCTGCCCATGCAACAGCATATATATATATATATATATACCCCCTTGTGATGCTTTTAATCTACAGATCCTAATAAGGATCGGAGAAAGGAAAATTGAACACAAAAAAAGAAATGCAAAAAAAGAGAGGGTAAAAAAGCTAAGTAGACTTATCATACATCTCAAGAAACGTACCAGACTATGGTGGCTCAGCACTCTAGCAGGATCTCAACAGAACAGGACCTACCCAGGTGCTGAGCATCTCGCTGAGAGCGACTTGAACTTCGCCTGAACCATGTTCACAGCTTATCAAACCGGCTAGAAGAGGGAAGAACTGAAGAAGGTTATTCTTGAATGAGGAATCAGCCAAACCGCATATGGCCTGCAACGTTGCAACGACGAGGGGTGCCCTTGCAGCAAGCTCTCTCCGCTTTGCAGACCCAAGAGGTATGACCCAACGAGGTCCTTCCTGTGAATCACCATCTGGGGCTGGGGTTGGCTGCCAAGGTTTTGCAGTTTCAAGGTAAACCTGCAAGACTTCCCTGCAAAGGTCAACCAGGTATGACTCAACTTCGGCTTCATCCTCGGAGGTTGAAGTTTGGTCCGCTATGAGATTTTGTAGTAATGTGAGACAAATCTGATAAGACTCGTTCTCAAGGCGTAGTAATGGCGGATCCTGCATCTGGGTCATTGATCCTAGCTCTTGCAGCTTTGACCTTAGGCTATTGTCATTATTTATCTTGTGAGCATGTGCTGCCACAGAATGCAAAGCATCAAAAAGAATTAAAGTGTTTTTTGTTGACAACTGAGCTCTGTACATGCTGTAGATCTCCACGACAGCCTGAAATTTTCAGAGGTGTTCGTTAGATACATTTGAAAAGAACATGGATGAAAGTTACTTTTGAGTAAAACCAATTCAGTGCCATATGCCATATTATCTCCACGAATAGTGTAATTTGCAAAGGATAATAACAACATCAATACTGGTAGCTAAAAATTCATGTACCACATTCAAACATGAAATGCAGGTAAAGCAATCTTCAAACTCTCCACTGACTCGACCAACACCCTGATGTTGCATGTGCATGGTTACTGAAAGTTTATGCCCTGTTTGGTTAGAGTTTCATTTTTGGTACTATATCAATATTGATATTAATATTTTCAAATGTTGGAGTATCAATATCAAAAGTAATACAAGTGGACACTTGTATTACATAATATGCTTTGTTTGCACTACAAAGTTTAAAATTGATACAATTAACCAAACACCTCTTAATGGTTCCTATCAATATCAATTTTAAAATTGATAGTGATAGAGGTACTTAATAGTGTTACCAAACAGGGCGTTAAGTAGCGTTCATATTTGAATCTAGGTTCTCTTCTGCAAAAAGAAACCTTTTCAGCCTGGCAAATTGCCTCATGCGATATAAAACCATCAAAGCTACCCATTTACAATGCCCCAAGATTAATCGATCATAAACTCAGGAAAAAGACCTCAAATGTATAAACTCCGTTAATCGCTGTGAAGGAGCCTTCCAAATGAAATAAGACTATGGTTGATATAATTGTAGAGAGTTCATACTAAGTTGATCAAACTAAAGGTACGAAAAACTATAAATACAATGTGAGAGTTACTAGAAAATAGAAGACTACTGCAACCGACAATTACAGAAAGCTGAGATATCTCAACTACAGTCTAGTAACACAGAACAAGAGAAAGAGTTTTTCAGCCTATGAAGAACGAACTTAAGACCAAGTGCAACAAACCGTCACCGAAGAACCTAATGGGGTGTTTGGTTGCATGATAATGAAGGTTTTTGTTTTAATTTTTAAAAATTGTAACAAAACTTGTTAAAAGAGGTGTTTGGTAACTATCATAATTTTATGTTTTAAAAGTGATTTTCTTCTTAAACAAAAAAAGAGGATCTCACCTTTTTCTTTTTTCTTGTGGTCCCCCACTTTGTTTGGTCATGTGTGGTAGTTACTCTTTTTTTGTAATCACATCCCTCCAAACATGATAATTTTATGTCATGAGTTGGTTCACTTTTTATTTTAATACAATTTTTTATCATGAAAGTGTACAAAAAATTATCATACAACCAAACACCCCATAAGAGTCTAAAGATGAAAAGAGCATCTGACTCTGCATCTGCAACCGAGTAAGCTTTTCAAACTAAAGATGTCACGATGATATACTACTTCTGAGCCTCAAACTATATTAGAAGTCCATAAATTGGCTTTATATCCGTATAAGATTTCAAAAAAAAAAAGACTTTAGGAAGTAAATATCTCGCCTGAATCAAGAGAAGCTGAATGGCTGCACGGCACTTGACATCACCGATTGTGAAGTGTATGCTTCTCAGTCTCCGGCTCTCCAAAACATCGTCTGTCACATCAGGTGAATTTGAATCTTCATTATTTGGGGAGGCGGACAAATCTTGTCTAGTTCGTTGCATTTCATATATTCCAGATGCTATAGGTGAAAAATCAGGCAGAGTGGTTGTTGCTGCATCTTTTAGCGACAAAAATACCTCAAGCCACTTGTCCTCGGGGAAGAGAGACCCGGCATTGCTCATCAAACGAACAAATGCTGCAACACCAATACCAGCGAGACTTTGGTGCGGACGTTTTATAAAACTTGTCAGCAACAGCAGCACCTTCTTTAAGAGTGGATTCACCGTATCATAAAAATTAACAAAAAGATCTACTACTAGCTGGAGAGCCAGCGTGCATGTCTCGTATAGCCATGCATCTTGGTCTAGCTCATCCATGCCATCATCAAGTCCGTGTCCTTGCAAACTCCCTCCCGAAGGATCAATAGCATGTCGAACATAGTCAAATATGGGGAAAAGGACAGAATCAAACACTCTTTCCCACAACAACAAAGAGAAAAGGTGACCATGGTCACGTAAGGTTTCAAAAAGCAGATCCAATGCACTCTTTCTAATTTCTGGCCTAAGGTCAAACGTAAGTTCCGACAATCCTGCACAAGGAAGTTGGAAACAAGTGAATTTTCCACAGTCAACCCGAAACAAAACTTACATTGATGTGAATGCCCTTAAAAACTAACTGCTTGAGAAGAAAAATAACCATTTAACTTAGTAGAAAAAAAGACGTACCCACTAATAATGGAAACCAGAAATATTGATGATCTTCTTTGTCCAAGAATTGTAGACTGTCTTGTGATCCATTTCTTCCATTTTGTGAAGATGCGAGCGTTACCTTCCCACAACCTGCCTTGTTTTTTATTGCTAACCCAACCTCCCCTTCTGCAAGTTTTGTAGCACAAAAACGAAGAAAGCCAATAGCATTCAAGCTGATATCTTTATTAAACCTGCTGTTGGTAAATGCAATCAGACAATTCACGAAGTCTGTGAAGGTTGTCGTGTCAGTCTCAGTTATGTATGGGAAATATTCCCGTACAATTTTCTCAATGATTTCAAAGGATAAAAGAACAATGTTCTTGTGTTCGTCAAAAGCTGCTGTTGAAAAAACCTGTGAGAAATAAGCCAGGAGTTATGGCATTAAATTCATCAAGACAAGGTCAAGTTATCAGTCCATAACTAAATATCTACCTAGACAAAGACACTGCTCGTTAGAACAAGATTGAGAGAAAAAGATACCATGAACATGCTCTTCCACCCAGATTTGACATTATTGACACGTGCTAAAACCATCTGGGAAACACATCTTATGATTAACTCTCTTATTTCTACAGCCCTGCTTTTACGCATGACAATTACAAAAGGCTTCATAAATTCATTCTGAAAATTGTAGTTTGCCAGTTCTTCACGCTCCAGAAACTTCATTGAGAGCTGGCGCAAGGAGTCCATTGCAAAAATGGCAATAGAAAGATTTTCAGAACAGCCAATTGTGACAAAGAAGTCAGACAGCACATTCCAGATACATGACCAGACAAGTCGGATACGGTTCATGTTGTAATGCCTGTACAAGAATAACTGAATTAAACGAGTTCTGAAAAAATGACTAGTATGAAAGTTACAAGCAGAGAATACTCACGCAATTTCAACAATCTTTGTAAGACTGAAAACACGAGGATCAGAAGCAGAACGTAGTTCTTCCATAGAAACTTTACATAGTGCTTTAACAAAATCAACAACGGCCTCACTATTCAGTTTCTGACTTCTTGAAAAGATACGATTCATCTCAGAAGGTCCAACCTGTTCCAACAAGTTAATCACCAAGTTGCTGATTTGCTCTGTTGTAACAACACCTAAAGCATGGCCACCAACACCAGCACTATCATATGAACCCCTTCTTACACCTGTATTTGCATACTGGATCCTCCCAGGTCCCTTATTTTTAAGAACTGGAAGTATTGATGACTTGCCCTGCCTGGCTTTATCCAGATCAGCCTGTGGGAATGCAAAGAAAGTAGCATCTGGAGGAGCACCCTCGCCTAAAAGATGTAAATGCTCAAAGCGTGAAACACACATCAAAATGTGTTCCCATGCTTCTTGCAGATAATTACCATCTTCATCTGCAATAGCAACAATTGCCTATGCAACATGATGTGTTGACATGAGACTTTATTTGACATGGGATAGATAAAAAAAGAAATTGATAGATAATGCACTACAACATCATTGAAAAAGAAAAACAAAACAAATTTATGCCATAGAGTTACAGTGATCAGAACAACTTGCATTTATTTCTTCGGGAATAATTAAACAAATGATACACTCATTTTCAGATCACTGCTTCCTAATAGCATGCGTTTTAGAAGAAAATCTGATGAACTAAACATCTTCATCCCAGAAAATAACATATAGATTTCTGAGATTTAGACCCGCATGACAAGCCAACTATTTGGCCCTCATCTCAGCTGCAACAATGTGAAAACCGAATTTTGTGAAGTGCCAAGGGGGCACTCAAGGCCAAACCCGCCTTTCAGATCCTACCACGGTGAGTATTCTAGCCTGCAAGATCCCAATTCATCCACGACAAAAAGAAGATTGATACAGGACCTCTAGCTTTTGCTGAAAAGTTGAGCCACCCATCTAGAAGCTGAACCCAACTTGATCTCAAACATGTTTAGTAGGATGTAAAGATATAATTTTTATGTTTCAACTGCTTTGTTTTTAAATTTTGTATTTTTGAACATTAATGCAAACTTTAATGTAGGAGACAATTGACTTGCCAAAATTGGCACACTTTTTAAAATTCTTTTGGGCCTGCTAAGTAAAATATTATCATGTAATTACCAAATGTATCATCTTATCAGCGTAAATTTGAAGTATCAATATATTTTAATATTACCAAATGACATTTTAAGTATATATGTATAATTAAAAATCTTAAACATGTATAAGTATAAAAACTAAAGTGATAACAAAAGATTTTAATATAATTTTGCTATCTTTAAATGGGTGCCTGTGATCAATGGGGAGGCCTAGGCAGCTTTGAACGCGCTTTTTGGCCCCTTCACAAGGCCCTCTAGAGCCTTGCCTTGCAGAGACACCTTGTCACCTAGGTGGGTGCCTTGAGCTCTTGACAACTATGCTCTTTCCTAAAATTAAGAGAGCTGCTATCACGCATATCTCCCTCTTTTTCTCTATTCCAAAATAATAAGTAAAATGAAAAAGGAGATCAGGTATAGCCAAACACTCTATAAGCCAATTACGTAGTCAAACTTATGAATTTAAACATTGGTATTTTGATTTATTATCAAGCTGTTAGTGCTGTCTACCTTGATTGTAAAAATATCTACCATAATTGCAGAAAAATCACCCATCCCCTCGGTTTCTTGCATTTCTCATTTTTTCTTAGGTTAAGCTTTTAATTTGGTTCTAAGGATAAAGGGTGTTCATTATTTCGTTCAACCCGAAAATTCAAACCAAATAAATAGTTTGGTTCGATTTGGTTTGGATTGAACTACCAACTAGTTTGGTTTGGTTTCTAAGACTCTTTAAACCAAACCAAATTGATAAAACCGAATAAGGTGAATTCGATTAAATATTTATTTTAATTTTGATATATTAAGTTATTAACAATATTTATATATCTTTTCTAATAAAAATAAATTTGTTTCAAGATTTGTTAAGACAAAACTAAAAAAATATATAAACATATACACTAAATTTAAATAGAATATGGTTTTTAAAAAGTAAATAAAATTATGAACAAACCATATATACTATACCATAAAAAAATATGATTTGAACCAGACCAAACTAAACCAAATTAAATTAATTTGGTTTGGTTTGGTTTGGTTTGGGAGGTAGTTTGGTGTGGTTTGAGAAAAAAATCCTCAAGAACCAAACCAAACCATGAACAGATTAATTTTCTGGTATGGTTTCTCTTATTTACATGTTAGTAACTTTGGTATCTCAGCATCTACCTATATATACAAAACTGCCAATTTGAAAAGCAATGGATGCAACCGATGGTCATGCAAGAGGATAAGTTACAAATTTTGTCTCTGTAAGACAGGAATTTTTATTACCCTCTATTGCTATTTAATAAACAGAGTAGTTAACAGTGGGGTTACCATGCTCAAGTATGTTTCAACAATATCATGGTAATTGTTACGGAGGTAAGAGGGTGAGTAGTTTCTTGGTCCTCTAGAGAAACTTCTGGATCTCAAAACAGATCAAACAATCAATATAGTAAGAAAAGTATGGGCATATTGGTATAATATATATATAGGTTAGTTCAAGCATCATCAGAAATAGTTCCACGCGGAAAGTTCTTCAAGCATCTTCAAAAAAAAAACTTCAAGAAAGGCAAAATCAAGACAGCTTGGTTAAGAACATACAATAACCACATAAAACAGATTTTTGGAAAAGGTTCACATTTCCCAGATTAACCACAGAAGGCGAGGTTGCTTAACCACGAGCATATCTTTAGAACATTTTTATTAGCTTAGAAAAATATCCAAGAATTGCAAAGAGGTGTGTACATTCGTTATAAAAGTCTTATCAGAGTCGATTTCACTGAAATAGAAAGAAGATAGACTTAAACAAGCAGACCAGGTCAAGCAGTAGAATAAAGGATTCAGTTAGAAGCTCAGAGAATAGAAAGAATTTATTCCTTGTTATCTGGAGAAACACAGTACCTTGATGGCATCAATATTCTTCTGTTTGATGTCCACAGCTGAATGGAGAGATGTAAATTTTGCAAGAGATGTGATAAAAGCATCTCTATGAGTCTTCATGGACATAACAGCAGTGACATGGATTGCACAACGGAAGCCATCTAGACAATGGGATATCATTAGCTCATCATCACTTTGTTCTATTGGAACACTGAAGGCTGCCAGCATAGGTGCCCAGCATACTTCAATCATAAATCTCAAGATTATTACATCACTTGCAGCATAGTAAGCTGACCTACAAGATCATAGGAAAGTTTTGAAACCAAATAAAGATAGTCTTTCCAGAAAACAACTAAATAATCCAGAAGATTGTGGGACATGCATATCAGACCAAAGCAGATGAATCAGCCCCAGACCCTGACCAGACAGAAGCCAGTATGCTTATCTATCTTTAGATTGCATCTATACACAAGTAACATAGTCATTTTTTATCATTCTTGCCTTCAAAAAAATTATGATTCTGTAGTTCAACAAAAGACTCTGAAAGGGATCATCATCTCTCCTACAGGAAAGCAAATATAAAATAACTATGAGAATGAGGGGAGCAAACGGGTTGGAATTGTCTATTTCCACTTCCGATAAGAGTTAAAGCGATTCCAATTTGGATTCCGTTATTGCAATCATAACAGAATTGATGTATACTATATGCAAATTTTTATTTAAGAATAAACTAATAAATCTCATAGAACTACTAAATATTGATATAATAACTTAAAATTTTCATTTTTACTTTTCACATCACTTTACATGCCATAATTTTATAATCTTTATATTTTATTTTATTGTAATATTAACTTATATAGGTAGACATTAAAATTTTATCAAAATTGTGAAATTTGATAGAGAATTGACTAATTCCAATTCTGATAAGTTATCTGAATAATATGATTTCAGTAGCTTATAGGATACAATAGTAGGTTCTGTAACCGTTAATTATTATCAAAATCGAACCAAAATTTTAGAATTTCTAAATCCATTTCACACCTAACAAGAATGCTTCTTACTATTCCAAAAGGTTATAGGCAATGGCAAGAGTTAAAGCCTTCAATAACCATCATACGTTTCACTTGTGTCTGGTCCATATTTCTCTCCCATTCATCATTAGCAGGTCCATCCCAGAGAGGCTCAAGCCCAGCAGGTTAACTCACAATTACAGAATGTAGATTGTTCTTTTTCGCAGGTAAATGTTGTCCACAATCCAAACACAAAAACTACAATACCAAATTAAGCAACTATAATACTGATGTAACCTCAAAAAATCTCAAAAGATTTCTCTTCTTTTGTTTTGGAAATTCATTTTCCTTTTGAATTTGAATTTGATTAGACCTTAGCATCGACTTCTTAGGAAAATAGATGGTATTCCATAAAAGTACTAACTAGGGTCAAAATTATATGTTGAGGTTGTTAGGTTCTTTGAAAATTGATTTTGACTTCTCCCCGTCGGATGGTGCGAAGATCCGACGTTAATTACATCGATATAACTCAAATACCCTTGATTAAACGTCATAGCAATCCATGAAAATAGAAAACATGCATCCACAATAAACATTCACACATGGACATAGGAGAAAATAATCCCATAAAATTTGATGGAATGCAAGCACTCAATCTTGGTTTGAATTTGATTTGAATTGAATTGGTTTAATTAAATTTGTTGGTTTGAATTTGAATCTGTTTGAATTTAGTTTGAGTTGGATTTAATTGGTTGAATTGCTTTTAGTTTGGGTTGAAATTTTATCTGTTCATTTTAATTGAATTCATTTAAGTTTGGTTCAATTTGAATTTGTTGATTGATTTTAAACTTGATCTGAGTTTGATTTAATCAGTTTATTGTTTGATTTTTAGTTTGATTGGAGTTGAATTTGGTTTGAATTTAATTTGAATTTTGTTTGATTTAAATTTGATTTGGGTTAAAGACAGTTTGTTTATGTATTGATTTTTTGTGGGATTTGGGCTTAGTCTATGGAGTATGGATTGCTGGAATTGGGTCTGGCTTTGGGAAATTTGGGTTTAATTTGAGTTTGTTTTATTGAATTATCAAGTTTGGTTTAGTTAAGATTGATTCACATTCTGTTTTGAGACTTATTTAATTTGTGATTTGTTTTATGACTCAATTCAAATTCTGTTTTTATTTTACTTGAGTTTGTGTTTTGCTTGAGTGATGTTTTTGCATTAACCTAGAATTTGGGTTGCAGATTTTAGGTGATTATTGTGAGTTGGATTAAATTACAGATTTCTTGAAATGTGTTGATTTTTTTATGGGTTCACAAATTAAATTTAATTCGGGTGATTTAATCTTCCGGTTGAATTCTGTTTGATTGGAATTAGCTTGAGTTTACGAGTTTGATTGAATGTTTTTTCCAATTTTCGGATTTTTATAGTTTCAGATTTGCTTGAATTTGGATTATTTAGAGAAATTTGATTTGATTGAATTAGAGTTGAGTTTGATTTGAATTCAATTTTGATTGGTTTAGATTTCAGTTAAATCTGCAGATTTTGACAGTTTCTAGATTCTCTCTTATGCAATTTTAGATTTTATGAAATTATTTGGGGCGGCTTTGAATTTGAATTCTCTTATGGGTTTGAATGACTTGGAACCACCTATTCGCGGACCAGCTTCTGACTTGTACCAGTTTCAATTTTTTTGAAATTCATATTTGAAACCTCAGATTGCAGAATTTTAGTTTGGATCCCCTGCAGACTCAGGCTTCTTACAGATTCTGTACATTGCACATTTTCTGATCCTCGGCTGCTGGTTTATGGGCCTTAAACCTTCAGATTTCTCAGATTGCTGATTTCTAATTTCAGATTTCAGATCTGCCAAGTCCAGACTTCGACCTCTTCCAATATCAGACTCCAGACTCCAGATTTCTGCACTTCAGATTTCCGCCTTTCAGATTGCAGGGTTTTTAAACAGATTTCTAGACTTCGGATTTCTGCACCAATTCAAACTTCAGCTTTGGATTTTAGGCTCTGCACAAATTCAGATTTATTAAGCTTCAGACTTTCAGATTTCTGCACTTCAGATTTTTTTATTCTTGTTTCCAGATGTTTCAATTGCAGACTTTATATTTCAGCATTTTAGATCTCCTAGATTTCAGATTTTGAAATGGGTTCTGGCTTCTGGCGCCCAGGCTCTAGCTTCTGATTTTCGGTTTGTTTTTTTGGGTCACAAGTCTAAGTCTGGCCTTAAAGATTTGAGAATTCAGATTTGGGGTACGGATCCAGAATTCAGATTCTGCACCACTCCAAATTCAGATTTTTGTTTCTCTTCCAAATTCTCAGCCTCCAGATTCTGCAGCAACCCAGACTTTTTTTTTTTTTTGCAGTAATCCGGATTTCAAATATCCAGCTGCGGCTTGAATTCTAGATTTCCATATTTGTGCTTCTCTTCCAATTTTCTGCATGCTTCAAATCTCAGAACTTCAACTCAGCTCCTCTACGGAATGTGATTTGAACCTATTCAAATGTGTGTGATTTATGAGGTTAAATTTCTGTTTGTGAAACCGAATTGGATTGGTCAAAAACTTGGACCGGACTCCAGGTTTAATTACAGATTTATGTTCTGTTTCTTCTTTTTCTTCTTCTTTTTTAAGTGCTTGGCATCCCATCAGATCAATGAGATCATTGACTCCTTCACTGATATATTCAAAAATACAATCTCCTGAATGTCTGTCTTGGACGTTCATAGTCCAGAAAAATACAACTTGTTGACTTTGACATGTTTTGAGAACATCCTTGCTCCACTCTTGATAGTGTCTGTCAATCCTTTGAAAGGAATGCACCCGGTCTGATATAGACTTATGGGTATTTCCCTCCACTTGTTCATGAGACAATTTGTAACCTGATTGGAAATCCAGTCCCCTGAATCCTTGATGGACTTATCGATCCATGGGCGGCATGTACCCGGTCTTGATAGACTTATGGGCATCCCCCACCATTTTTTTTGATGATTTCACTAGCATATGATAGCACATTGATTATGCTTGAGCCTTGCATAGCTTGGTGAACTTGGTAAGACATTGGGGTCTTTTATAGACCTTTGTATGTCTACCTTAAGGACGTAGGGGCGGATGGTTAGTCGACCCCCCAACTAGTCCATATTTTGAATTCTTTTAAGTTAAGCCGAGACGTAGGGGCGGATGGTTAGTCGACCCCCCAACTAGTTCGGTTTGTTGAATTAAATGTATTTTTTTTACTTTCCACTGTTTTGTTTGTTTTAAAATCTTCCTTTTTTTGGTGTTGGAAAAGACCCCTGCGCTGTGCGCAGGGGGTTCTGGCCGCAGAGGGGTTCTGGCATTGTTGGACCGGCCGGCTTGGTGTCCCGGACCGGCGGCTTTCAGCAGAGGAGGAGGGGCCGACCGGCTTCGCCCGGTCGCGCCTCTCTTCCTCTCTTTTTTTGCGCTTTTCTCTCCCGGTGGGCCCCGCGACCTTTTCCAGCATGGCCTATAGTTCAGGAGATATATTTCTCCCTCGCTACAGTCTCGCGCGGCTTCCTCCTCGACACCCGACGGCATCGCGGCAGCTTGCGGCGGCGTCCTTGGTCTTGTTCGACGGCGGCAGCTCCGGAGGAAGGAGGAGAAGGGGCCGGTGGCCCTAGGGGAAGAGGAAGGAGACCTCACCGGCGGTGGCGGGAGGATCTTTCGGCTCCTACGGCACCCACGGCGACTTGCCGAGGGACTTGCGGCGTCCGGAGGAAGAAGAAGAAGAAGGAGGAGAGCACTGCGCGGCTTCAATAGGACTCCGAAGGGACCGGTAGACTTCTCCTTTCTCTTCTCTCTCTGCTGCTCTGCCCTCTACAGCCTCTCCTCTCGCCGCCTCTTCTCTGTTTTTGCGCGGCCAGCTCCGGCCGGGTTCTTATACGTGTCAGGAGGGCTCCGTCTCCTACTGGGAAGGTAGTCCCGGGTCCGAGAGGGACTCGGAACCTGCTATCTTCTCCTCCCCCCCAATTCCGGCAGGAGATATCGCTGCCTCAATTGTTTCCGAGTGGGACTCGGAACTGCCATAGAATCGGATATCGACCGGGACTTCATGGCAGGTCAATATCCTGATCCGGATTTCCTCCTTGCTCTGTCCGGCCTCCTACCTTTGTTTAACAAGATCTCTATATTTTTTTTGGCGAGCCCAGGTCTCCACGGACTGATCTCCTGGCCCATTATTGAGCAGGCCTACGGGCTATGCTGGGTGAGCCGCAAATGGACTTTTCAGTAGGCCAACTTGGGTTAATTGAAATTCCATTCTAAGCTTCATCGATGGGCACTGCAGGTCGACTGAATTGGGCCGATCAAGGCCCTGCTATGGGCCTTGGAGATGGACCGCCCAGGGACCTGTGGGGGACAGTTTAGGGGGCCTGCAGGTGGACTGAATTGGGCTTGTTTGGGCTTGTCTACGGTGCCTGTACATGCTGTACACATCCCGGATCTTAGAGAGGCCGAGCATGCCACTTCTTTCATTTTTTTTTGAATCGGCCTTGTCAACACACACATCTCCTCTTTTTTTTACAAAATTGGGTGTCAACAAATACCTATATATCATGTCTCTCCAAATTACACCATATTAACCAACCTGAACAATCTAAATTGAAAATGTCCATATTTTTTTCAGTCATAGAGACCTAATCTTCCTGCCTTCTGCAGAGGCAGAGAAGGTGCCTTAAAAGACACCTCTTGTGAATATGCATTATCCTGAAAATAAATTTAAAATAAGTCAATATTTTCCTTGCCCATCTTGGTGCAGCCCCACCTCTGACTGTCATTACTCTTCTCTACATCACCATCACCCCCCCCGGACCCCACCCAAAAAAAGATACCCCTCATCCCTCCTATTTCCCTGATTGCCCCCACCTGGAAGACCTCTTCGGTCTTCCTCCACCCTCTGCTATCAGTAAGAGTCATCCTGTCATCATCATGACTACCTCCATTCCCACAAGCATCAGGGCTTAGCCTAGTAGAAACTCTAACAAAAAATTTTATATCTATTGGATAAATTAGATGTCAAGCTTTTCCCATCAGTCTTTAAGGCATCATATACTCTTGCCATATTCAAGAATAAAGAAGGTGCCTCTAGAAGTCACCCTCGACAATATGCTTCCTCCAGAAGATGAGTTTTAACAAAGGCAGCGCTATTCTCCTTGCTTGACCATGCCTCTCCCCCCTTTGCCATGACCACCTTCACAAGATCCTGTCAGTTAATGGCCTATACCCCAGCTCACACCAGGTTGTTTTCACCCTGCACCACCTCACCCTGTGTGGGCACTCACTCACCAAGCGCCGAAATCCTTTTTTAGGGTTTACTCTTGAATGTACTGGCCAGGGTCTTGCTGTTTTCTCTCTACAAGATGTTCATGAACACTGGACAGCTTGAGTCTTCAATATAAGATCTCAGTTATTTATTTTTAAATGTGTGTTAACTTTGACCTTGATTTTTATCTGACTTAACGAGTTTTCAACCTCTTCCCATTTGCTCCAAAGCAATAAATTGTTAATCCCATGTCTGTCACAACAATGGCCTTTTAGCCTCATCCAACAAGTTCAGTTTATCACACAGGAGATCAAATTGGCCGATCCACCAAATGTTGTAGAATTCAAGAGTCAAGACCCCTCTGGAATTATCCTGAATCTATCATCTCCACCATCCAACTGGGTTCCAAGTCAGTCATTCAAGCGGAGATCAGCCTACCCTGACAAGTCTCAGGGTGACGGACCAGGTTTAGCTGGATCAGCTAAATAGGCAAAGTCAGGCTGATTTCACGAAATCCTGGATGATTCCAACATAAATAAAAAAAGATTTGATCTACTACTTCAGTATCATAACTCGATTTACAACAAAGTTCACTATTGGTGGCATTGCAATCTTAAAGAAGGCCCTTAAACTACAGAAACTAAGATTGTGCACTCACAACTGCAGCAGCACACTAGCAGCCAATGATTGTGGGATCAGAAACAGGACCCAGATCGGGATCAGATCAGTTGATCCAGCCAATTTTCCCAAAGAAAAACCATTCCGGATCAGTTCTTCAAAAAGCCCCTAAAAACCAAAAAAACACAGGATATGGGCCTAGATCGGATTCCCCTTTTGAGCCCCAAAATTGACCGAAAATGCCTCCAAGGCAGTCCTCCCCGCCTTATCGGGAGGAAAGATTTTTTGAGAAAGGTCCAAAGACCAAGTTTCCTATTAATAACTTCAAAAGGTTACACAGTAAATGTGAAGCAAAATGGCAAATGAAACAAAAAACTCCCCTCCTACCCTACCAAGATGATAGAGAGGTTAAAAATAAAGAGACAAGATTACAAGAAAGAGTTTCATCCCTGAGGATAATTCCCTGAATCTAGCCACTTCCCGAGAACTCCCATTGGGCCAAAGACCAATCAGTGACATATGTAGAAAGATGATTTAGAATCAACTTAGGGTTCTCAAACTACTCTTCAAATATACGAACATTCCTTATAAGCCAAATGTACCATAGCATAGCCGGGAGCACAAACTTCCACAGAATACCATCAGAAGGCCAAAGATAAAGACTTAACCAGGTTTGCAAGAAGGATATGGTGCTAGTGGGCTCCATCCATTTAATGTTCTAGCTCTTAAACACAATTCTCCATAGAAAATTAATGATCTCACACTTGATGAAGAGATGATTGGTGCTTTCCTCTTTACAGTCACAGAATACACAATCAGTGGTCATATTTGAAAAAAAATCTCTGAAGGTGGCTTCTCGTCAGGAGTCTCCCCTTACCAATTTTCCATAAGAAAATTTGATCTTGGTGGGTAAAGGTTAGTTCCAAACTTCCCAATGCTACATCACCACCACACAACCCCTTGTCGGTCTTCCCAAAGTAGTTTTTACAAAGAAGACTCGGTCCCGATAGACCCGATAGCCCCATCTTCCCCAATCGATAGGGCAGGGAAGAATGAAGACTATCATGGCAGTGGCTACCGAGTCCAGCAAGGAATTGGCAGAATCAGCCAATTTGGTTGATTATGGTCCCGATCCAAGCCGATTTGATTTCAGTCGATTTCAGCAGGAGATAAGGTTGGATCGGCCCTCCATGCAAAAATTGAATCGCAAAGGGTGGATCCAGTTCTACAATCAATGCTAGCAGCAAATTGGTGAAACTCAGTTACCAGATTCCTTAACAAGTTCAAGATAAGTGCCAAACAAAAACAAGGGTCAGAGCCTGAGAAGAATCAATTATAAACACAAAGCACCATGTGCACCAATGCACTAAGTCCCATGGATGTTTTACAAGTCTGTGAGTTAGCAAAGAGGGAGGGCAACCCGTCTTTATAAAGGTTGAGGGAGTGGTGCCCCAGACAGGGATTCCAGGGCAGTCCCAGGGGGCTGTGCATTAGGCATGGACCCAAGGCAGCCCCCCTCTCATCATAACTGCCTGTTGTGAGCCCCCTTTTGGCTGACATCCCAGAGCGTCAGAAAGCCCCCTCCCCTCTTTGAGCTGATAGCCTGGGCGACTCGATGTGGGTGCAATCTACAGGGGAAGAGGGCCTTCTCTCTTCTCCAACTTATGTGCTCTTGGCTGAATGACTGTGGAGGTCTTATCTTGGGTGATCTTCCAACTTGTGTCATGGCAGGATTCGTAGACAGCATTTTGGCCAGTTTCTTCGCAGAAAACCTTGGTTTTCTGTTCCTTTTTCAATGACTGATACGTGAAGATTTTGTCCGCTCCTTTCCTTTTGCTTGATGGTGCCCCATTCTCAAGATGTTTGTGCGCTGAATTTGTCAACACATACTTTAGGTGTGACAATCACCCAAGGATCTAGTAACACTAGGAACCAGAACCACACCTATCTGCAATCTCTCATCCCTAGTAGGCATCATCAAACCAAGGATTGTCTTCTCGGATCTCGACTTCATCTCGGGGGGTGAAAGAGAAGAGATCTCGGAGAGATCTCGGAAAAATCTCGGGAGATCGGATCTCGGATCAAAATGTATATATGTATGAAATATAGCATAATATCTTATAAAAATAGGAGTACATCAATGAATTTACATGAAAATATATAACACATTTTGTATATCAATTGTGTGAATGAACAATTACAAAGCACTTTCAATACCAAAAAGATGATCTTTGTGCTTCTAAAAGATTTAAACTCGTATACAATCTTATTTAAATATTAATATAGTATTAAACTTGAAACACATTTTCATGTAATAGTATAAGTGATAGTGAAATGTATTAAATGTGTTTACACTATTATAAACGGGACGTAGAGTAGTCACGGATCGACCGAGAAAAATTCTTTATGGACCAATCTACATGGGGTAAGATCTCGGCGATCTCGTATCTCGGCCCCTTGGAGAGACCAAGATTCTCGCGAGATCTCGCGAGATCTCGGAGAGATGGAAAACCATGCATCAAACATAAATATTGTAAAGTCAAAACTATTAACATTAACAACATTATTAAAAACTATTTGTCTAATGGCTTGCCGGGATCAGAATTTGGTCATATGAGACAGTTATTTTGTGATAAACGACATTATGTTTAGTTACAACCATTGCATGGATAACGATGCAAATGCTCATTTGCATATTTAACAAGCACGCTAAAACATAAATTCACTGTTTGTAGCTTATTTGATCTCTAAAGAACAAAAAATTAATGTTCTTTTCTTCTGAGTGAATGTAATCAAAGACTAAATTTGCCATAGACGCTGCAAGTCTAAGCTCAGACAGGTTCTACAATAATTGATGTGTTTCTCCTTTTCCTTGAATCTTGGAAAATATAATCTGATAGCTGATCGTGGATTGATGTTAGCCAATTTAAACCATGAATCAACAAAGATGATTCCATAATAAGGCAAAAACAGAGAAATCTAAACCATCATAAGTTCGACCCTTATTCAGTCTTAATTTAAAATAGATTAGCTATGTGCAGCTTACTCTGATTTTCGAGCTTTTTCTTTAAATTGTTCTTGCATGTGCCTGATGTACTCATCACTGGTTTCAGATTTATCTTCTCCCCTCTTACGTACAACAATGTTTAATATGCTGTCCAACCCCAAGATTTTGTTGGATGCTGTAGTTTGCTTGTGCAGATTTGCCAAATCATCTTCTTTCATCTTGATTTCATTCCTTGAGATCCGTTCAAACAAAGATCTCAAATATTCTTCAGGTAGATCTTTACCATCATCTATTCCTCGGTTGTTCCTTACGAAATCATCAGGTGACATCTGCACAAACTGACCACATGAATACTATCCAGTTACCTCAAAATAAAATCTGTGGAAGGATAGCTAACCTTGTTCTTAACCATGGGATTGTGTGCATCAGTGTTGAGCAATATAACAGAGTAGGCAAGGACATATGCTGTATCTGCACTACTGAAAGCCTTTGGATTGCATTTGCAATAACGTTCAGCAAATTTCTCCATGATACGGTCAATCTTCTGGGCTTCCCCAGGCAACCGAAAACCTAGCAATAAAGTCCTAATTGCTTCGTCAAACTCCATTCCTTGGAAGTCATAAGCATCCACATAGGCATGCATGACTTTCAAGGATAGCTCCTCCCTCTCTCCGAGGTAATCACCGATCATGGTCTTGTTCAATCCAGATGCATCTTTAAGGAAGGCAGCTATTTGGTCTGGCGATTCACCAACCTTCTTTGCATTAATTAGAAACTCAATACCTTTCTTAGGTTTGCGATTAAAAAGAGATATCCCTTCCTGCAAAAAGAAATTAAAGCAACTGAGATAAGCAAGTCACTTCATCAAGATACAATTTCTTTTTGGAAAGCACAAAACATTATCAACCTGGAGTTCCAGCTTGTAAGCCCGGCGTTGTTCAAATGAAACAGAATCTGGGCTACCATTTGAAGTTTCGGGATGAGCATCAACTGCTTCGATTGTCTCCTGTCCATTGCCATTAGGGAAAAAAGTATCATTTTCACTTTCAGTTTTGTTATCCAATACATCTAAACTTCTAGGTGATTGAGAATCAGGAATTCGTAATTGTTTATTCATCCAGACACCCATTGATCTCAAAATGGCTACTAAACACTTCATGGCTTCAAGTTTCATGGTGGCTTCCTGAGATGGCAACAGTGTAGTTGTGGTTCCTGGTGGGACACCTTGAGCAGTTTTCAGCAAGCCAGTGACCATCCTGATCGAAAATAAGTAAATTTTACACAATTAAAAAAATCAAGAAGTATGATAAGTCAGAAAAACCAAATGCACCATGGTGACAAAAAGAATATATACAAGTTAACTGATTCCCATGGATGACAAGCTATGGTCCTATCACATTTTGGCAGAGGTAAAGGAGTTTCTGAAAAATCACCCTCGTGCACCCAATGCATGTTGGCATGGCCCAGGGAAGTTTGGTATCAAACTAGAAAAGTTGAAAGAACTAGGGAGCCTAACCATTGTCTACATGTCCTTTAAATATATACAACATAAACAAATGCATAAATTTTTATTAAGAGAATGAGCAGAATACCTCTCAAATATGTTGGATGAGTTCACATCACAGTCATAGTTAATAAAAATGTCAACTAAAATCTGAGAGTCTCTGCATAACTTCTCCAAAAAACGAAGCACAATCATCTTCTGCTGAAAATTAGGCTGAGCAACATTTTCCAGAACTCTAAGAACAATCATTGGAAAGAAAACCCCTATTTCAGCCTTCAATCCTGGTCTGAATCTAGAGACCAGACTCATGAAAATGGAGCAAGAAAGCTGAAAAACAATCATGAGAGTAGAAGCACTGTTCTTCAGAAGTGATAGGCAAAGATATTGTTTGATGGCACCTAAAAATCTGCACAAATGAAATGCACACATCAAATCAAGGCAAGCCAATTGACTACTACTAGAAACAGTTACAAATAAAAGTTTTCATAAGAGAGACATTGTTAAATAACCAAAAGGAAAAGATCAGAACAGCATGAAATGTTTAATACACAAATAGTAAGAACACCATCATCCCCTACAATGTAGACAACTGAAGAATAGCTTTTTTTGGCCAAGATCAAGTAGTTTAAGGAATTGAATCAGCATTGACGTTGGCTGAATTCTTATCCAATCTAGATCTCCCAATTTCTGGAAAAAGTTAGGCTTGTACTAGATCAGCCTCATTCAAAAAAAAAATTATACAAAAAACATAATATAAATATTTGAGCAGTATTAACACAAAAATTGGTCACTTAAAATTATAAAATAGTAAAATACATTCACTGTAAAGTAAGAAAATGGAAGATGTTCTACATACTAGAGATGCCAAGTTCTAAATACACATTGAATTGCTAAGAAAACAAACAAAATTGAAATCTTCAAAAGAAATCTGAGAAGTGTAAAGTATGAACATGGAAGATTAGCTACTATGAGACATGCAAAAACATCCAAGTTTAATATCAAACGTCGGATGATTTGACTTCGAAGAGTAGAAGTGGAGGGTTCAACAATGATGGAACAACCGTTCCAAGCACAAAAAGAAGTGAGTCAAAAATCACAACCTCCACTAATGCAATTCATGGGAGAAGAACATTACATGTATGCCACACAAGATGAAGATCATGATGCATGGACATAAGGTGGAGAAGGCGTGCAACGAGACATATGTCAACACTACCCATTATCATAGTAAGAGGTTGAGTCATCTCAAGACTTTTAGTTTCCTACTTATCACCAAGAGAGTAATGGACCTAATTATATATCCTAGCATTTACATGCATTCCATTTATGGCAGTTACGGTGAATCTTAGAGATTTTATCCTAGAATGTTTGTAAATGAGAGTGTAAAGTTCTTTTTTTGGTCGAAGCGAGAGTGTAAAGTAGTATGACCATGCATGCACTTACAATCAAATGTATTGTTCCCAAATGTCTTGGGAAGAGTATATTCATTATGTAAAAAATAACAATATGTAAGATTTGAATAGAAATCAATAAACAAAATTTTATAGTCATATTTCTCATTTTTCATTATTTTTTTGAATTTTTTCAAATTGTTTTGTATTTTTATGATTTTTTATTTTTTTGATATTATTGGGTCTGGTCGGATATAGGTCATGACCTAGGTCATGACATGGTCCAAGGCCAACCGGGTCAGGTTTGGGTCGTGCCAACCTAGTACCAAGTACCAACTACCGACACAAGACCCAACCTTCTTTGCAATTAACTGTCCTTGGCCTCTTATTCATTCAAATAAAATTTAGTCCTAAACCTAAACCTACTAGGACTAGGAGTGGCGGTGAAACCCCACTTGAGTTTGACTAGGACCCGGACCTAGTTTAGGGTTCTAATCCTATTTAAACCCTTTGATAGGCCAAATAAAATTATCCTTTCTCAATTCTGGCGCAAGCATACCCCAGTTGCCCTCTCTCTTCTCTTTCTTTCTCTTTAGCTGCGGTAGCCCCTTCTGCTGGCAGATCCATCAGGTTCTGCCCTTGTCATCCAGAGGGCTTGATTTTGTTTCTTCAGATGAAACCTATCCTCTCTCTAACCTCTAGTTGTTCAGATTTTACGAGAAAATTGTAATTGCATGGTCTTTGATATCCTCGTCATCCTCTCCTGCTAGAGGAAACTCAGCAGTGGCGCCAATGCCTTCTTGCTATCACTAACACCTTCTAACCAGTAACAACTAAAGCTACTAGAGTTATCAATGATTAGGGGCAACTTTTTGGCATCCGGAGACCAGGGAATTTACATTCTCCCATCATCCACATGCAAACCTCACATCCATAATCAGCATCAGTATCCTGAAAAGTGAAATTCCATGACTTCAACCCCGTCCTTCCTGCATCCTCCATCAAACAAGCCCAATTCCACCGTCTCAAGCCATCCCCGCGGACCCCACCTGCTTCAAAATAATTTGTTAACTAAAAACCAAATTGAGAGTAAAACAAATATACTAACTGCAAACTATGAATTTTATTTTCCTTTTACAAAAGACTCCCAAGGGTATGTGCAGCCTTCAGAGATTACAGAGATCTTGTCCAAAATTTAATTACAGCTGACAATGAAACAATGTTATTATGAGCACCCCACCCCACCCCTAACCCTGTTGCTGGAGCTGGAGAGAGATCGATCACTGGCTGCCGAGTACTATCAATATATGTGCTTGCCATGAACCAACTAAACATAGCCATCAGCAAGGTCGAATGCTCAAGATTGCTTGCAATTTTAACCAACAAGGCAACAAATTCTTCCCCTAGCTTAGAACACCCTACTTCTAAGATCATTAACAGACAGCTGATATAATCGAGCCGGTTACAGATGTACCGAAAAACACAAATGCTTAAGCTCCAGCACAGGCGTGACTCTTCCAACATATCAGGAAGAAGATATTACTCATAAACCATATTTCATTCCCCTTCTACAAAAGCAATAAAAAAACCACTGCGATGAGAAATTCCATGCTGTTGACACCTGGTTTTACGAACATGAGCAGGCTCAGATTATTAGAGGCCAGTTTTCGGGGGGGGGGGGATAGAAGAATAGAAGACGCACGATGTAATGGTATTCAATCGCCACGGATCGGATGACAAAGAGATATATGATGGCTTGAATGAACCAACAGCCATGTGGGATAGCTCGGGTGACAAAGCCGGTATATGATCCTCTAATAATATCTCCTTAACCACGATAAGTGCGATAAATAATTACCTATCACTTGTCCTGAATATAGCTCCGGCATTCTCGAGCAAAATCTTCAGCAGCTCCAGTGCCATAATCTTTCCTCGCATCAGAGTTGCATCAGCCAATGCCTCCTTTGGAGGAGTCTTCATCGAAAGCTTGCACAGAGCTCGAAACACCAAGAATGCGTCTCTCCGGAGCTTGTTACCTATCTGAATCTCCAAGTCGTCCTCTCGATCTCCCTCACCTTCGGCTCCCAATTCTCCCTTCCTTCCCTCCAATGCCGTCTTATACATGTTAATTTCCCAGTACTTAGCGTCCAGCATGTCCTTGTCCGTCGAATCCAACAAATCTGCCGGATTGGTGGCTTCGCCGGCAGTGGACTCGAACGCTCCGTCGTACGCGGCCCCGGTCTTGCCGGACGGGGTAGAAGGGTTGAACACTACGTCTATGTCGTTGATGATCTTGGTGATGAACCCCTGCACGAACTGCGTCATATTGGCATCCGTCGCAAAACCAGCCGCCTTATCGATAGGCTCCATCAGCTCCGCGACTACGATAGGCTGAACGGGCACGGTCGAAGAGTCAGCCTCCATGCGTCGAAAGACGATGACCAGCATCTGAATCAGAGAGGCCTTGGCAGTGGTCTGGTTCACGGGGTTTTTGCTTTCGAGATAGACATCGTAACAGGTGCGGACGATCTGGAGGAGGCAGTCGCCGTGGATGCGGAGGGACGTGGATGTGACAGCGGAGAGCAATGTCTTGAGGACGAGGAGCTCGGCTGCGTCATCGCCGAGGTTGTAGCACCGGCAGACGGCGTCCACGAGCTGGGCAAGGAGGCGGGCGTCGGGGCCTGAGGAAGGATCGGCCTCGCCGCGGAGGTAGCCATGTGCGATCAGCTTCTGGACGCAGTCGAGTGCGGGATCGGCGATCTTGAGGAAGCCGGACGAGCAAGCGGCAACCAGCGGGGAGAGGATGATCTCGGCGTCGGCAAGGGAGTACTCGGCGTCGTCGCCGGCATCGAGGGGCCCCGGAAGGGAGCCATGGGGGTCGGTGGAGGCGTCCGCGGAGGACCCCGGGGATGGGAAATTGTCGAGGAGGGCCTTGCACTGGTGGGCGAGCTTGGAGTGCTTCCGCCATGAGCCATTCTTCACGATCTTCTCGAGAGCCGGGATCACCACCTGCCTCAGCCGGGACTCGGCTTCTTCGGAAGCCATTGCCCAGCCGAGGGAGAAGCTGCCGACGCCCGCCGCAGAGGAAGCGGGGCGCTGTGCGCGCAGCCGCTCCCCAGATCCGCCGGACGGAGTGGGGGAAGAAAGAAAGGAAGCTGTGTGTAGCCTGTGTCGAAGACGCGGCCAGTCTGGTGCGGTTACCGCAGGCACTACATGTGACCCGGTGACACCCCGGTCCAAGCGGTCTGTTTTCGCTTCCGGTCGGTTCGCCAACCGGTCTTTTTTATGCGCAAGTGGCGAACAAGCAACTCTTCGAGAAGTTGACTCGCCTCACGTGCGCAAACGAGTTTACAGCTATCTGCACGTGCCTGGCGTCTGCGATCCCATCTCATCGGTCGACGCCTCGACGGTACGATGACCACCTGGTTGACCATCTGTACCGAAATCCAGATCCGACGAACCGAAATCCAGATCCGACTGTATTTTTCAGTTCCGGTAACCAATAAGCATATGAAGTTACGAATTAATTTAAATATATACATTCAATTTGTTTGTAATGTTATTCTTCCTAGAAATCATGATTTAGACACATCATGAGACTGGGGTGTCAAATGAAATACAGATTGGGCTAGGAGGCCCAACATGGGTAGGGTTTGGGCTAAGTATCTTAGGTCCCTGAATATGTTTAAAAAATAAAAACAAATAAAACCTTTTTCATAAGAATACATTTTTTAGAATTTTGTTGACACCACGCGTAACATCTTGATTTATGAATATGTTAAGATATTAAATCGGTAGATTATCCGCAACATCGGTTAACAAATTTTTCTAATGTTTGGTTGAAAGAACTCTGAAGTTAAACATGTTACCTTCCGAATAATAGATGACCTCCTAAGAAGTAGCATGGTTGTTGACTAATCAATTGATTTAGTCGATTATTACAGATGGTGTCAAAGCATGACTCAGTTGGAAGGTCTATGTGACTCATTTGAGGGTATGTGATATGTGTGGTCTTGATGATAACTCTTTAAGGGGACAGATTGTAACATTTCGGTTCATGAATATGTTAACGGCCTGTTTGGTTAGAGTTTTAAAAATAATACTATATCAATATTGATATTGATATTTTTAAAGATTAGAGTATCAATATCAAAAGTGACGATATCAAATCTCTTTAGATGTTTGACAATACCATATCAATATTAAAATTGATATTAGATGTTTGGTAACAAAATATCAATATTAAAATCATTATTAGATATTTAACTAAAGAGTCAAAACTATTATTAATATCACAATAAAATACTAATATCAAAATATATTAATAAAAATATAAAATTTTTAATATTATTTACAAAAAATATAAATATAAATTTATAAAATTTAATAAAACATTAAAATTAAAAACAAAAAAAAAGATTATATTGGGCTGGTCTACAACTTCCCCGAAAGCTCAAGTTGAGCCAGTTTGCCGTTCCCACCTCCCGAGATCCTACAGAGCTACCGTCCGACTTGCCGCTCCATCGATCCCTGGTGCCGCCGCCGCCGCCGTCGGAAAGCTGGTAGCCAGGCAAGGCGAGCATCGGGGAGTTGGCCGGCGACGACGGGGATCTGCGGCGGAAGGAGGGGGGCGATGGACAAGTACGAGGTGGTGAAGGACATCGGCTCTGGGAACTTCGGCGTGGCGAGACTGATGCGCCACAGGGAGACCAAGGAGCTGGTGGCGATGAAGTACATCCAGAGGGGGCACAAGGTCTGTCTCCGGCGACCTCTGACGCCCCTCTTCCTTGTCTACCCGATCTGCTGCCGATTCCTGCTTTCCCCCTTTCTCTCCCGTCCCTGCAGATTCATGAGAACGTGGCGAGGGAGATAATCAACCATCGGTCGCTGCGGCATCCCAACGTCATCCGCTTCAAGGAGGTGAGAACGCCCCGCGGCAGCCGCGGACTGCAACAACACCTCCTGCGCTGATGTCCGCGGAGAGGAGATGCCCTGCAAGCCTGAATACGCGGAGTTAGGGCTTGAACATTCAAAGATGGCTTGGTTTGATAGTATCATTTTTAATACACCTCCAGTCTTGTATTGATTTTGGACACATATTAGTACTATTAAATTTAAAAGTAATAATGTTAGCCAAACGCTTGTTACGATTTTGTATAAATATCAATTTTAAAATTAATATTAAAACAGGTACTTGATACGGTTACCAAACATGGCATAAGAGATTAAATGGGTGAACTATCTATCACAACACCGGTTAACTATTTTTTCAAAAATAGAGTTGAAAAAATTATGATGTTAAGCATACTTTCTCTATAGGATGGGTGATCTCCTAAGAAGTAACACACAGTTGTTGATCAGTCAACTAATTTAATCGGTTATTATGTCATGTTAGGCCTTCTCGTAGTTCTTGACTCTAAATAAACTTCGTTTCATTGTACAATAAAATAATATAGTTTAATTCACGTTGTATAACTAAAACGTCCAACCTCACTTCAACATCAACTCTTTACCGAGTTGAACTTCTTTTATGTTGTTCAATCTTGCTCGCTTAACCTGATATACAAACTTTGCCCATGTGTGTTTTAGAGGTCTAATTTCTAAGTCGGGGTCGAGCGTGAACACTGAGATATTTGATAAAATGTTTGAATGTAATAGCAACCCACGGATAACTACAATTCTTTGTTCTCTACGGGGATACTACAGATAAAATTAAATTTTTATATATTTTATTAAATCAAATCAAACGCCACGTAATGTGGGGTTAGCTCGCAAGTACGTTGATTCATTTGGACTTTTATTGGCAGCCATATACGTATTTCTGACTAATGGGGTGTTTGGTTGCTTGATAATTTTGTGTACATTTTCATGAAAAAAATGTGTATTAAAATAAGAAGTGAACCAACCCATGACATAAATTTGTCATGTTTGGAGGGATGTGGTAACAAAAAAGAGTAATTATCATTCATGACCAAACAAAGTGGAAGGCCGCACGGAAAAAGAAAAAGGGGATACCCTCTTTTTTTGTTTAAGAAGAAAATCACTTTCAAAACTTTAAATTGTCAAGGATGTCAAACACCTCTCTTAACAAATTTTCTTACAATTTTTAAAAATTAAAATAAAAGTCTCCATTGTCATGCAACCAAACACCTCATAACCCTTCAAAACAAGATGAACCCATGTATTTCATATAAGGTGTGAGCTATTTAAAAATAGTAGGATGGCATGTGTTCACCATAATTTTTTTTTTTAAAGGATGTGAAAATCTTTTCTTTGAAGTTTGCATGCTTGGAGTTATAAGTGGGGCCATGGATAGATTAATATTCACAGCATAACATGTGTTACAGGCTAGTCTTCCTTGGTAAGTAGTAACTCTATATAATTTTGTCGACAAATGATGTCACCTTAGGTCATAAATAACTATTGTCTTTCCTTGCTGGGCATTTTACATTAATGGTATAGACCTTGAATTTCTCGTGACACGCCTGTTTTTGAGCAGTCAGAAAATTTTATAAAATTTATGTGTTTCATGTATAATATATGCACATAACATTTAGAGTTAAGAAAATATAGGTACAGTGAATGCATCATCATGATAGACGGATAGATAGAATCTACGACGAGTGTATCAGAGGTAAAGTGAAAAGTACTAGAATCCAAGATGTTATAAATAATAGAAGATTCCGTTGATTTAGACATATCAAGCGGCACTCATGACGAGTCGAGATCTTAATGTTGTTAGCACATAAGAGATATAGTGGTAGATCCAAGTAAACATGACATAGACACATCCAACATGACCCGAACGAATCGAGCTTTAACGAGGAAGTAATGGAAGATCATGAATAATAATAATAAAATTATATAACTGACCCTAATTATTAGAGACTAAAGATTTGAGTTTGAGATTGAATTTGACATCACATTTGAAGTTGGCAATTAGCAAGTCTAATATCCAAACAGGAAATAGCATACTTCAGTAACAAATGATTTGACAACAACTTCAAGATAACTAACAATTTATATAAAACGATACGTGAACTTTATATAATCTTATAATAGTACGTACGTACTAGTATTGCTGATTCAATTTCAATAAAAATATTTAAATAACATAATTTTAATATCTCATAGTTAATTTTGCATTTTTTTAAAAATAGTTTTTTTTGTATTTGTTTATCTGATTTTGAAAAAACAATATATATGTACAAAGCAATATTATATCAATAAGAATATATAAACTATTACAATTACAAGATACAGTCATAAAAATATATAGAATTAAAAATAAAATTTAAATATATTATGTTAAAATTTTGACATGCTGATTCAATTTCAACAAAAATAATAAATTAACATAAAATTTACATCCTATAGTTAATCTCGTACTTGCTTAAAAAACAGGTTATCTTGTATTTGTTTATCTGATTGCGTTATCAAGCAATATTATATTAGTAAGAATTTATAAACGATTACAATTACGAGATATAGTCATATAGATATATAAAGATAAAAATAAAAATAAAAATATATTATATTAACAGTATACATCCCACCTTCATGTCTGGATTCGAACAGCCGACATCTTCCGCGGCGGAGCGGCGGTTCTGGCTCCGCTGCCGCGCGCCAGTCCATCACTCCCTCCTCCCCGCCGCCGCTATGCAGAGGAGGCGCCTCCACCACCGCCCTCCGGGGAAGGGGAAGCACGTAGCCGCGTTGTTCGTAGCTCGAGTGCGAAAGAAGAACAGGTGTGTCCGCCCCTCGCTCACCGCCTCCACCGCATCTGCGGGGAAAGGAAACCCATGCTGCTGTTTCCTTAACCGGCGAAGCGCCGCCTATGCGGTGAAACCCCGTGGTGGTGCGGGGAGGAGAAGCTAACATTTCTCCCCGCCCGCCGCTGCTTATATTGGTGGGAAACGCCATCGTCTTCGATGATTGCCCGCCTGGCCGTGCTGAAAGAAGCTCCGATCACACGATTCGTGGGAATTCCGACGCCTGTTCCGTGCAATTGGAGAAGCAGCGAAAGGCGTGCCCTTGCCCCGCATTATGCGACCCCTGTCGCTACTCTTCCATTCGACTGCCACACTCTTGATGTTTCATTTACGTCTTCTGATCACCTCAATTCAGATGCCCCTTCCCAGACTGCCAGAACGGGTGCTCCCCGTGGAAATCTCCTCCGCATACTTCTTCATCCAGAGTTCGTGAAGAGGGCAAGGTTATTTCCCGTGCGTATGCTAGTATTTGCACAGGAGAGTAAGGTGTTCGCCAGCGGAAGGCATCTATTGCACGTGGAATCTCAATCAGCGGTGAAGGATTCGAGTCATTCGGGTGCCGAAACTTTGAAGGCATCGTCATGGATCGTCCTCACTTCCCGAACTGTCGAGTCGACGTTGTCGAGCTGTCCCTCGGACATGCTCGCACTGGCTTTCTTCCTGTGGTGTGCCCGCCAGCCCGGCTACTTTCATGGTTCCCAGGCCTTTGGCCTCATGGTGCCCGTGTTGGACCGACTGACTGGTAGATGTGGGTCTGCGAAGGCAGTCGTGAGGGAATTGGGTGGTGTTGGATGCCCAATAAAGGCACAGACGTATCTGATACTAATGAGGATTTATTGGCGCGGGGGCATGTTCAGGTTTGTTTTGGAGACATTCGATGAGATGAGAGCCCATAATTATGCTCCCAACACCTTCGCTAGGAACATCGTCCTGGATGTTATGTTCAAAATTGGGAGCATTAGTAGGGCGTTCGATCTTTTTAAAGATATCCTCAATCCTAATTATCTTACTTTCCGTATTGCCATCTGTAACCTATGCAAATTGAAAGATTGGTTGGGTGTTCGAATGGTTCTAAGGCTCATGTTGAGACAGAGGTTGTTCCTTGATGATGGGGCTTTTCACATGGTATTGGCTTGTCTACAAACTGCAGGGAGGGTGATGGAGGTGTTGCAGTTGGTAGGCTTTATGGTCATCACTGGTAAACAACTGACGTGTCCTGTTTGGACAATTTTAATTGATGCATATTGCCGACTTAGAGGAGTTGAGACAGGTTCTAGGTTGTTTGAGAAGATGCAAGAATCTGGAAATTCTCCCAGTGTTGTCACATACACTACCATAATCAAAAGACTCCTTGAATTCCAAATGACTACTAAAGCTCTTCATTTGTTGGATTTTATGCTATCAAATGGATGTAAGCCCGATATGGTTCTCTTCAATGTCTTGATTGACTTTCTTTGCAAGTGTGGAAAATACGGCGATGCTATTGGCATGTTCCAAGGGTTACTTGAATGGAACTTGAAACCAGATTCATACACCTTTTCTTCATTGATGACTATCCTATGTGCATCAGGAAATGTTGTGCTGATTCCAAAACTGATTTCTGAGCTAGATATCACAATTGACTTGGCGATATGCAACTCGTTTATGAACATTCTGTGTAGGTGTGGTTTTCCATCCGAGGCTGTCAACTTCTATGCTGATATGGTTGACAGGGGCTTTGTCCCAGATGATTTCACTTTTGCAGTGTTACTAAAAGCCCTTTGTAAATCAGGAAGATTTGATGAGGCAGTCAGAGTTTATCATGGTATTCTCGTCAATGGTTGTGTGCTTAATGTGCATATCCACACTGCAATTATTTCTGGCCTTTTAAAGGGAGGAAAAACTCACAAAACAATTGGACTACTTAGAAGAGCTGCTTCTGAAAATTATTGCCTTGATGTTATTTCATATTCAGTTGTAATTCATGGGCTTTTTGAGTGCCATATGTTTGAAGAGGCTTGTGCATTATTTAAGGAGATGAAGCAACTTGGCTTCATTCCTACTACCTGCACATACAACACGATGCTCTCTGGACTTCTGAAATCAAGAAAATTTGATACAATTAGGAACTTACTTGGTGATATGGCTGAGTCCGGGGTCCCCAAAGATTGCATAACATACAATATAGTGATCAATTATCTACTGAAATCACATCAAATACATGCTGCGTTACATATTTTCTTTGCAATGTGCGATTCGGGAGTGCAACCCAGTAAAATGACATATTTGCTGCTGTATAAAGGTCTTCATCATGTCCATGTGGAAGAATTAGGTGTTCTTTTACAAAGGTTGAAACATTACCTTGAAGATGATATGTTTGTTGATATGGATGATCTTAACTTTCTGAATGAGCTTCTCGTGCAGTTTGACTTTGACCGCCCAAGTAAATTTTTTCAGTCAAAAAACACTTTAATTAAAAGAAATTTGGACTTAGAACAGAATGATCAAAAAGAAGATCAACTTGTATCCTATGGACAGGTGAACAAGGGAATGTTTGAAGATTCTTGCATAAGGATGAAAGTACAGTCTGAAAGGTTCTGCTTTTCTTTCGCGAAGGAAGATGATGCAATAAATGTGGCTGTTGCCTAAGGTGATTTTTTATAGTATCTTTAATATTCCTCATACAATGAACAAATAACTATTTATAAATGCAGAAATACAAAACCATTTGGTCTTTTTTCTCTATTTTGCTTGTTTTTCTTTTGGCCTTAAAAATGTACCATTCATTAGGCTAACGACTTCGTTGGACTTCATTGGTATTTTATCTGATGCATGACTATCAAATATGGCTACTTTGAGTAATTCTTTTGCCTAGGCTTGATGTTGCAACACCAAAAGACATTGCTACAAAATGCAGTTACCCTTCTTCTAAACTATGTAGTAAGAAGATAAACAACTTCACAAACTTGTTTTAAGACTATTAAATTGACTAGTCATTTTAAGTTTTTACCTCTACATGACAAGTAATTTATAATTTGTCTTTAAATGAATCACAAAGAAGTCACCTGGTGAGTTTGTTGATACACCATGGAATATTTCAACTTAATTCTTTAGAGATATTTAACTTATCCAAATCATATTGACTTTCCCCCCTTCATGTTAACTTCGGTCTACCACATCCTTTTTTGTTTTAATTATTTTAATATTTTAATATTTTTTAATTGGAGTTTCTTTAGGTTTATGTTTAAGATGTCCAAACCATCTCAATCTTCCTTGTTTCCAATTATAGTAAAAATGCTTGTTTGAGAGGTTATGGAAGGATGAGCTGAAGATTGAAGAGGTTGCTTTATCAAGTCTTCATTGACAAACTACAAATTTTATGAGACTCTAGCATAGACAACATTACAATTATTGATTGAGATCTTAGCCACCATTCTGCATAATCAGTTGCTGAAGTGACAGCAACCTACCATAAGCCCACCTCCAATTTGAATTATCTAGGTTTTCAACAGACATAAAACAGCAACCTGAATGGCCTACAAAAGAAGATAGTTTTACTTGTTCGATCTTCAGATTCTTCCTGTACTGGGCACGAACCCTGGGCACCAATAAGGGAAGAAACATAACTTGTATGGGTGTGCACGGTTCAGTTTGGTCCACTTTTGGCCCATTTTTTTCAAAATCAAACTGAACTGAATTGGTCTCTCAAACCAAACTGAACCAACTGGTTCAATTAGGTTTGGTTTGATTTGAGTTCAAAAATAATTAAATATTTAAACTATTGATTGTTTACTTGTATGTACTCAATTTTTTACATATACATGATTAGGATGCAAGTTAATTTATTATAAAAACTATATAAATAACATTTTTATTTTACACTGTAGTAATAATTTCATTACATTTTACTTTAGGGTCCGTTTGTGTTCCTTGGAAAAGTAAGCCTTTGCATGGGCTTTTCAGGAAAACTTGCCACAGTGGTACGTTTGGTTGCATGTAATAGTGACCTGCTTGGATGAGCATTTCCTGAACCTACCCAAAACCCAGGATTTTGGCGCCCGTTAAAACAGAACGTATGCCATTTTCCAGACTGACATTGGTCAGTAGTCCAAATGTGTATTATAATCATATAATGAAAATAATATATGAAAATATACATATGTATAGATGTATACTTATAAATTTTAAAATAAAATTATGTTTATACACTATACATAGAATGAATCTAACTGTTAAAAAGAGAATAATTTATATAATTTTTAATCATAATAGTAAAAAGAGAGTTATTTTATTAAATGAAATATTTATTTATCTGCATAAATTACCTGTTAATTCATATAAACCGTTATAAAAAATATTCATTTAAAAATAATTAATATTTTATAAAAAACTCACTTTGTTTGTAAAAATTTTATTTAAATTTTAAGCAGATATCTATTGGTTATTTTATTGAATGTAATATTATTTGATAATATTTATTTGTTGATGATGTAATAAGCAGAAATGTCCAACAAATAAAAATAAAAAAATATTTTTGGAAAACATTTTTTTAGATATTAAATAGATATTCTTTTTTTATTTTTTTTTAAAATATATCTCATGTCAGAGTTTTTTTCTAGTTTTGATTTTACATAGTTTTTCGACAATAAGCCTAGTACAAAAGATTTGTATTTCCATTTCCTTGAAAAGTTATTCCCACGTAAATTGTTTTCACCTATTTTTATTTTACATTGAACCAAATGGACCCATAATCGGTTTAGAGAATCTCGAAACCAGTCGAATCGAACTAGCCGGTTTGAACCGTTTAATGCACACCGCTAATAATCCTAGACAAACATGTCATGAGAGAGCTGAACAAACAAGGAAAGAGATCATTCATTGTGAGGTCACTACACCATTGGCCTTCGACAAATGGCCAAAAATATCATCACCTAGAGGAACCTGCACCCAATAGGCAGTTTGTAGTATATGTGATTTTATTTATGTAATTACGTATATGTGGGCATATATTATTTGTTACTTGATAAACTAAGTGAGAGGGAGAGAAAAGTGGGTCAAGAATTTAGAGTGAACTTTATAAAATTTTAACTATAACATATAGTTATGATTACAAATCTTAAACATATGAAATAGTGTAAATGCTAATGAACACTATCATTAAATGGGTGCTTGTGAATCGCGGATTGACCTACAAGTGGGGGTGAAACGAACTAATACACTTGACAAGTAGTTCGAAACTCGGCTCGACTCGACATGTTTATTATGTTAAATGAACAAGTTTGAACAAAAAATAAAACTCGACTCATTAAATGAGCCGAGCTTAAACAAACTCTTACTCGGCTCGATAAACTCGCGAATAGCTTGATTAAATATTGGATATTTATTTTTAAAAATTAAATTATGACCACTAATAGTTATATATTGTCACTAATATATATTAAGTAATTCAAATTTTGGGTTTGAACTTAGATCTAGTTTCATAAATGGGTTAAATCTAGAGTTTCATAAATAACTTTTTATTGATTTTGAGTTTTATAAACAAGTTTGTATATAACTTAAACTTGAATGTGGATTGACTTTTAGTCTAGCTACTATTTGAGCTCGAGCTTGACTCAGCTCGCTTAATAAACGAATCAAGCTTGAACAAGGATTCAGCATACCTGTTAAAACTTGAGCTCGAACTCGAACTCGTGTAAAATAAATGAGCCGAGCTTGAATACTATGCTACTCGGCTTGACTAGGCTCGTTTGCACCCCTACCTGCAAGGTCAAGTCGTAGGGGTGAAGGGGATAACACCCCTTGTGGGAGGTATCACAAGGCAGAAGAAATATTTTAAATTGTGTAGAAAGGCCTGAGGGGTCTGGCTTTGGTTACCTTGGGCATCTGGGCAAGTGCTTTGGGCTCCTTTTTGGCTCTCCAAAAGGCATCATAGCTAGGCGCACCTCCAAAAGTGCCTAGACACCACCTAGTGCCCCTTGACAACTATGGTCTTGCTCAAGCAAACCCTTCCCCACCCAATATCCATCTTGCCAGGAAAATGTGTTGGCTTCCATTTAGCTGAAACTGATTTTTTAATTCTGAAAATAGATGTAAGGTGCAATGGTGGATTAACCAGAACTAACTGCCAAATGTCAATCTGCCGTCATATGATAAGAATTTATCCTACCAATCTATGATCTTGATTGTGGTCCAAGCTTTATACCAAAACTTAGGAGTACTAGAAGAATCGACTTTTAGTCTAGCATTTTCATGCTGTCATCCAATCATAAGAATGATCAGCAAATAAAAAGACCAATTCAAACTTGAAAATATACACTTGGGGCATGTTATATAGATGACAAATTGGCAATGTCAATGCGTGGACAATTTTTAATTTTTGTTGTGTGGTGAAAAACTGAAACTTGGAGAAAAGGAAGTGCTGGAGTAAAGGTTCCTATAGTAAGAAAATAAGATAGAAATGATGATATAATGCCTAAGAGGCAAGTCCTGAGAAATTCATCAGGCCAAGATTGATCGACAAACATCGTCAATCAATGAAGCAACACCAGAATGAGAACAATAAACACAATTTTCTTTATTATTTGTCTGAATGTAAACTTGATGATTGAATGCTTGGATATTGATGACATGATATAGATATTGAGGGCAATTTTTTATGAAGAGGGAGAATACAAAGACTTGAATATAAGCTTGATGGCATATATTCATACACACATGAATGCATTAATTAAATTTTTTTCTAAGAGGGAAAATACAAGGACACTTTTAATGAAGTTTTTTTTGTTAACAATAGATGCCTTTGTTCCGTTGATGTGAGAGAGTTCAAGCGCATTGGATTGAGCAAACATGCCCAATTCAGGCTGATTCTATTCCATCCAAATCCGATTAAGCTGAAAAGACATTAATTTAAAAAAACACTGAGAGTTTACCTGGGATCAGCTTATGTGACTGAGGGCCAGGAATTGGCCAACGTCTACCTGACTTGTCCAAGGACCAGCCTAATTCGGGTCAGTTTAGACTTTAGAGGGAGGGCGTGAAGCCTCATATTTATTAAAATATAAAAATGCATGTTTGCGTGGCATGGTTTGAAATTCATTTGATTTTCGTTCATTTGGGAAAATAACGTTTATTTTCTTTAGCTAATATATACTATTATGAAAATACATAATATCTCATAGGAGTATTAGCCAAAATGCATACAAATATAAACATATTGAGGTTTAGGGTTTATTAAAATATCTTTAGACTTCTCTCCTTTGGAATATACGAATTTCCGATATTAATTATATCGAGACACTCGAATACTCTTGATTAATCGATAAGCAACTCATAACATGGAAAGGTATATCCACAAAACTTAACACATATGAGAACTATGACCCCATTATGGGACCAGACCCGTTAGTGGCAATTTCGATCTGGATCTGGCAGAATTGGCTGATTCCAGGGAGAAAAACCAATATAAAATTGACCCGGATCGGTTTTTCAAAAATAAGAAAAGAAACAAAAAGCATGGAAGATGGATACCACATTGTATTCCCATAGAGCCAACCCTTTTGGGTCGAATTAGCTCCACACTGTCTTCCCCGCTCTATCGGTCGTGTTGGGTCCAGGAGACCTGATACAATCAAAAATTCATTGGATCCACTATATCAGGTCCCCTGGGCCTGATATCTATTATGCAATAGATCTGATGATCATCAAATCCCAGTTGTATTAGGTATCCTGGACCCAATATGACTGCCTTCCCTGCCCGAGGGTGTGGAAGACACAGTGGTACCACAGCTGGCATCGGCAGTGGATTCCCACGAGAGTCACTGTAATCCAAATAGGCCAATTCAGTCAATTCTGAGTTTCCGACTGATTTGGACGAGATTGTGGGGGTGGATCAGAGTTTTCCTTCTTAGTTGGATTGGTTTATACCGATCCCAATCTGAATTAACTGATTCCAATTTGGATTGGGTGCTTCTACAAACCATGAATGTATAAATACTGTTTTCTATGTTGATATTGGTAGTCTGTAGACTCTGTACAAGGTGCAATGTATTTGGTGATGGAGATATAGTTCAGTAGGTTTTAATGGTCTTTTTGCAATTTTGTCCTTAGGGACTTAATTGTAAATATTTGAAGTTTTTGTTGTTTTTGACCCTTTTCTTACTTTTCAGTTTTAGGAGGACTAATATGTAAATGGTACTTTAGTTTTTTTTTTTGTAAGTCTAGCTTGTTATATAAGAGCCCATACATATGACAGGAACAACAGTATAAATTTTGGAAATTGGCCTTCGGGTATTGTTCCAGATCCTCGGGGGAGGGGGGGGACTTGGCCCCATATCTCTTCACCCCCTTGACTAGGAGGTCCTCCTTTCACCTCCGGCTTCCAGGCCTTCCTCCAATCTTCCCCCTTCAGCATGGTTTGACCCCTCTATTGCAGTGCACAAGATCAGTCCCCAACCCTTTGACACTCGAGCAAATATATCAGTGATAAAGAGCGTGTGCAACGATCACGGTGCTTCAACAGCTAACTCTGGTGCCAAAGCTGGCACCCTGACGACTGCACGACTACCGTGCTTGCCTTCAGCAATCTCTCTCATCGTCAATGACATCCTATTCATCGTTCGACGATCCCCGGATAATGACAGTTAACACCTCCATTATCCGCCCACTAATTGGCATCCGGTCTCCTTCTGGTTATTGTCATGGTGATCCTCGGACTCATCCAAGCCTCCGGTCAACTTCTCTAGCATCCGCTCACCAGTCAATTTCCTGTCTCATTCCAATTAGCGTCTTCGACGATTCCTGAAACTTCCAGGTGCTCTACCTTGGCACATTCCTGCTCTATGCAACACTTCCAGAATTGTCTGGCGCTTCCTGGACACTCCTCTCCCGTCGTTATTCCTCTTCCCCTCCAACTCCTCCTGTGTCATCCACCATCTCACATCCGGCTCTGGATCTGTCAAAAACCTCACAATCACCATCATCTTCCTTGCCTCTTGCCTCCACTTTACCCGGCTCCTCCTCTTTTCTGCTTTCTCCCGGTATCACGAGAGCACCTCCACCGTTAGTGCAGGTCTGCTGAGCCCCCTCATTGAATCCCCTGCTTCCCTTGTTTTTGCCAGGAAGACAATGCTGCAGTAAGCGGTGGAGAAACATTTTAGGGGGAATGACAGAGATAGTGCCAGGACACCCCCTTTGCCGTCCAGCACTGCTCATGCTAGCTATCAGAGCCTGCACCCACTTCTGCATAAGCTTCGAGTTGTGCCTGCGTTTGTTGGCCCCAGCGAGGTTCCAACCACATGAGCTGCGGGGGGGGGGGGCAACTGGCTGACCAATCCATCCAGCTGGGCCCAAAGACTGGCTCATCTATCTTGCCGGCTACCAGCCGGTTTGTCACGATTCAGGTCTGGTTGAGGTAGTTCAGGCCAGCTCAGGTTCAGGAGGTTCGGACTGGTTTAAGACCGGTTTTCTTTAGTTTGGTTCAGTTTTAGTCATTTACAACATTCTAATCTCATTTATGCAGCATTTAGCTCGGTTTCACTGCACCATCCTGCATCATTAACTTGTTAGTATCAATCCTAAATTTATAGCACAATAAAACAAGAAATGCAATCAAAGTTTCTGTCAACTTGATAAATAAAATTGAATGGTCTCTGACTATATTTCTTCTCCCTCTCAATTTTCTCTCGTCTCCAATTCTCTCCACAGGAGGATTGTGCATGTGATGATCTCCACGGGTGAAACCTAGATGTGTGGATTGGCAGGATCCCGAAGGGTGGCACCTTTGCTAGGCCAATATCATGGTACATCCATCAGGGGAAGAAGGTAGGATCATTAGCTCATACAAGAGCATTGACAGAGGGAAGGCATTGTCAATCAACTGTGACTAGAGATCTCATTCATAGAAGCATCAATTGCTTTGTTCTTGCTGCTTCCATTGTGGCAGCCATGGTGACTCTCCTGTGCTTCTTTTCCTATAACTAGAAGATGATCATGGCAACAATCCACAGTAGAGAACATGAAGTGGCAGGAAGCATTCACCTTGCTGGAGTGCCAATGAGTAATGGAAGATTCAGTATACACTAATGTTCTGACTTTCTAGTGTCCTATCTAATTAATCCTGTGCCCCGAAACTGACAAGATGTGAATGATTGATCCTGTGGTGATGGCAACCTAGTTATGCTCTTCACCTCCTGAAGCAACCTGCTGATCTTGTCTAGATCCATGGCATGGCCATTTGTTGGGATCTCCTTATCTGGCAGCTCTCAGCACCAGTCAAAACCCTGCTGTGTATCTCTTCGTTGCCAAGGTAATAGACAGCATCAAGATGTTGCTTGGATTTTGTTTGATCAATCTTCAATTACACGCTATGCTACTTATCGTGCTACTCATATTTTGGATTCTTGATATTAGTATTACACAACCAAACTGTACACCTTACATGTGTAACAACATTAATTTTGATACTGATTCTATCTTTTGGAAAACAATAAAATTGATAGTTGTTTTTGATACTCTAACCAAACAGGGTGTGAACTAGCTTTTATTTTCATTTTAGATGTGACATTTTAGATTTTACGAATGTTTCTATCTATTTTGTTTTTAGTATTGATGCACATTATTGTTGTTTTAAGCTATTTTAGTTTGTGTTATTATCGGATGCACCTGGGTCCTGTAACTAGCGTTCAAGCAAGGCTGTTAATGCTTCTGATTTTGTCCAGATCTGTTTGAGCAGATTATTTGTTTAAGCTAAATCTGCACATCTACTGTTGGATACGGATGATATCCAATTTCTGATGGAGTGGACACAAAATCAGGTAATTTCTTGGACGATCTGAAGAAACCTCATGGTGTGCAGGGCCCTGCATTCTTCGTCATGCAGTGCCTCTTTCTCAAACTGCAGCAAACCCTAACTCCTAACTATTGCTTACTCTTTGCACATGGCAGCATGGTGGCTCATTCCAGTGGCATCTCTTTTCATCTGGCTGCCTCTTCTCACCCTCCTTCCTCACTAGCATGGTGCTCCTCGACGTCCTCATTCTTTCCTTCCCATGCTATCAATGAACCCTTTACCCTCCTCTTAGTGACAGCAGTAAGCAGCGAGGCCATCTTAGTCCAGCAGTGCCACCATGTCTTTTTCCAGCCTCCTCTTTCTGAACCCTGCCTAAGGAATTCCAGGTTGGGTTTGGCCCCTGACCAGCTAGGGTTGATCTCGATTGGGATCAGGATCAGATCGGCCAGCTTAGCTAATCAACTGGAAGAAAATCTGATCCAGGGTCAGTCTGGATTGGTGCTTCCAAAAATTGAAAAGAAAAACTGTTCTGAACTGATCCAGTTTGGAAGGGCGGCTAGGGTTGGGAACCTGGTTCGCTGGATCAGGATCGGCCGATTCCAGGATTGGATTGGCACAAGGTGACCCGATTTAGGGGAGGTGGGAGAGACCCCAGTTCACTCCCGGATTTCTGCTGGAACCAGCTGAAATAGCCCAAATCAGCCTATCAGGGATGATTTAAGCTGATTCTGACATTTCCCAGTCAGAATCGACCGCCACAGTAGCCGCGGCTGCGCTGCAGTCCTGCGGTGCCTTCCCTACCTGATCCAGTGGCTCATTTGGGTAAGGATGCGCTGCTGTGGCTTCATTTCTGATCAATTCCGGCCCTAAAAGGGTCAGCTTAAACTGGAATCTGATTTTGGTGCCAATTTGTGTTTTTTCTCTGGATCTTTCTGGTTGATTCTTTCATGGAATCAACCGATTCTGCCAATCTGATCCACATTGGATTAGAATTGTCACTGGCTGATTCAGTGCTGATTTCAATTCCGTTTTCCTTGGTGGTGAAGACTCTTGTATTTGGTACAGCGGAGCTGATATGACTATATCCGGTAACTTAAGTTACCAGATCCTTGCATATTGAGTCCTGTGAACATGATGAGCAGGGAGGACGCAGAGGTTGGCAGTGATCCAACACTGATCAGTGAGATGAATAATATCTTACCTCAAAGAAAGCCTTATTTTTTATTAGCAACCAGTATCACTTCTATTATAAATGAAAATGAAGGAAAAGGAAAGGAAGATGTGTTTGTACGTGTGTGTGTGTATATATATATATATATATATATATATATATAGAGAGAGAGAGAGAGAGAGAGAGAGAGAGAGAGAGAGAGAGAGAGAGAGAGAGAGAGAGAGAGAGAGAGAGAGATACCCTAGTATTGATCACATCTCACGCTTGAACAGTACCTTTTCAGATAAGTAAAAATAACATTAAGTGTGAATTGAAGTGAGTTAGGAGACTTCTCCTTTGAGGCATATTCTGTGTATTTAATGCGTCAATTTAGTGATTTTCATTTTTCTTCTCTTGTAGAGTACTATGGAGCGACTTGAGGGAAGTGCTGAATTGAATTTATCAACTTCTAAGCCAGTGACCCAGTCTGTCTTCCTCTTTGGTTCCACAAACTCCGACCCACCAAATGCCATGCCATATATATATATATCTACCTTATCTTCTGTCTTCTTTTCAGAGTAATTTTCTCTTGATGGTTTCCAGAATTTGCTTCATCTCACTGGGAATGTAAAATAAGGAAATTAAAGTGGAAGGCTGTTAAGTACCACCTTACAAAAGGTTAATATGCTTCCGTAGGAAATTCTGTGCTTTCACTTGGTAATATGAAGTTGAATATGTGAATGACAACATTCCAATTCCAATCATCACATCTGGTCTTCCCTGGGTCAGGCAAACTTATATAAAAGGAAAAGAGCCAATCAGACAACCCATATTGAGTGAAATGCAGTGGATGACACCATGGGGAGGGTTTACGTCCACCACCATGTTCGTCATAATTGACTTCCAAATGATACCTGCCTTTAGCGGCTCAAGCATCAGCCTTATGAAGTAAAGCACTTTTCAGAGGCCGAACAGAGAAGGGCATTGCAATCTGCATATTTGTGTTTTCTATACGTCCTTTTCATCAGATAGCAGTATGGTTTATTCATCTGGCATCTGTAATTTACAAGATGAAGAGACAAGCTCTTTATTTAACTCCTGAAGACTTCTAAGGCTTCATATTTAGGTACTTACACACTTTATCACTTTGAATACTTGAATTTTAAGCTGTGTAGACTGTAGACATATTAGTGACGTAACCTCAAAAATCTCAAAAGATTTATTCTTTTGTTTTGGAAATTTATTTTCCTTTTGAATTTGAATTAGATTTGATTAGACCTTAGCATTGACTTCTTAGGAAAATAGATGGTATTCCATAAAAGTACTAACTAGGGTCAAAATTATATGTTGAGGTTGTTAGGTTCTTTGAAAATTTGTTTTGACCTCTCCCCGTCGGATGTTGCGAAGATCCGACGTTAATTACATCGAGATAACTCGAATACCCTTGATTAAGCGTCATAGCAATCCATGGAAATAGAAAACACGCATCCACAATAAACATTCACACACATATGGACATGGGAGAAAACAATCCCATGAAATTGATGGAATGCAAACACTCAATTTTAGTTTGAATTTGATTTGAATTGAGTTGGTTGAATTAAATTTGTTGGTTTGAATTTGATTTGAGTTGAATTTAGTTTGAGTTGAATTTAATTGGTTGAATTGCTTTTGGTTTGGGTTGGAGTTTGATTTATCCAGTCTGGATTTGTTTGTTGACTTAAATTTGGTTTGAATTTGAGACAATCTGTTTATTGATTTGAGTTTGAGTTTGGTTTGTTTTGAATTTGTTGATTTAAAGTTAATCATTTTTTTATATCTGACTTGGATTGAGTGAAGTTGATTTAACTGGGGAGATTTGGTTTGGATTTGATGGCCTTTATTCTTCAAGTTCTGTTTGGGATTTGGATTAAGGTTCCGGCTGAAATTTTTATTTGGATGTGAGTTATTAGTTTGTTAATTCAGGTTTGTTATCCTAGGAACTTGATGAATGAATTTTATGCTTCTGTTATGATTTCTGCATGGATAAGCTTTTGTCTTTTTCAGATTTGGATTTGGTTGAGATTCAATTAAAGGGGGTTCTGGTTTGCTCTACAAGTTCCAGAAATTGAATTTGGTTTATGGGTTTAATATATCTTTGGTTTGAATAAACTCTGTTTGATTAAAGCCGGTTTTGAATTTAATGAGTTGGTTAAAGTTTCATTTGTTATCTTCCGATTTGTTCAGATTACAGATTTGAGTTTCAATTTGCTTGTTGGTTTTAGTTTGATTTGATTTCTGGTTTATTGGATTTTACAGTTTTCAGACTGCAGGTTTGCTTGGGGTTTAATTTCAGAATTCATTTGAATTAAGTTCAGTTTGATTAAAATTGGGATTGAGACTTGATGCCTGCTGATTGAATTTATTGAATGCTTCCCCTTTTGTTCTTTTAAGTTCTCATTTCCAGGTTCATGGTTACGTGAAATTCCTGCCCTTGAGTTTGTTTTTTTATCAGGGTGATTATGATGTGTTGGATCAAATTCACACTTCATTTGATAAGTTGATAGAGTTGATTGCAGTTTAATATGCGGATTTTGGGTTTTCAGACCTGTATGCCTTAAATCCAAAGTTCAGATTTTAAAGGTTTCAACTTTCAGACTTGGGGCCTTCAGATTCTTAAGAGTTAAGTACCTCCCAGGTTTTCAGATTTTTAGGCTCAGATTCTGCTCTTCAAGTCTCGGGCCTAGTCTGAATTTCAGGCTTCTTACAAATTCTGCACATTTCAGACTCCATATTTCTGATTTTCGGCTGCAGGCTTTTATGAATCTCAAGCTTTCGGACTTAAAATTCTGCACTGTTAAGTTCAGATTTCAGATTTTTAAATGGATTGAATTCAGATTTCAGATTTTTATTCAAATTTCAGATTTCGGATTTTACATTCTGCACATTTTTACAGCCCTCGGCTCCTTGCAAAATTCAGATTTGACCTCTGCAGTTTCTGCACCCTTTTAATTGATTTCCAGATTTTAAATGGGTTCTGCACAAATTCAAATTTCAGATCTTCAAATTTCAGGGCTTCAATTGCAGATTCTCTTAGTTCGGATCCCTTGCAGATTTCAGATCCTGCTGCGCATTCTGCATGATGCGGGACCAACCGGCTAATCCGGACAAAACGGAACGAAAACGGAACAAACCGGCGCTAACCGCCGTTAAACGACCTAAACAGACCCAAAATAAGCCTAAACCGATCCAAAACGGTCCAAACAGGCCCGAACCGGGCCCAAGATGGATTGAACCGGGTTAAACCGGCTCAAAACACCCTGAACCGGGCTGAACCGGCCGGTTCAGGCGCTGAACCGGCCTGAACCGGGGTGAACCGGCCTTGAACCCGGTTGGACCGGCCGGTTGGCCGGTCTGGGCTGCAGAACCGGCGACCGGGTGAACCGGTGCCGGCGCGCGCGCGTCGACCGCGCTCGCGGACGCGGGCATAACCCGGGGAGGGGGTCGTGGCGGCATCCTGTACGCGGTCGGGGTGGTCGCGTGGCCTCGTCTCCGCCGTCGTCGTCTTGACGCCGTGGCGGCATCACAGCCATCCCGCGATGTCGCAGACCGCGACAAAGGACCCCGCAGCACACCCGCCCGCGCCCGTCGTCCTCACCCGATCATCGCAGCGTCGTCGTCGCCAACCGGACGGAGCCGCGCGCAGATGCCATCGCCCGCGCTCGTCGTCGTCCTCATCCGGACGAAAGGAACCGCAGAGGCGGAGCAGGGGGGCAGGGAAGCTGCGCCCGACCTCGCCGGACGAAGTCGAGGCCGCGGAGAAGGGGGGAAGAAGATGGCGAGGTGCGGCGTTGTCCGGACGACCCTCTTGCGGACGACGGAGATGGAGTCCGGCGGCGGCGGCGTGCGGGCGGGTGGAGCCGGAGATGACGCTGAGAGGGAGCCGCAGGGGAGGAGGATCCGGGGATCGCCGGATCCTCTCCCCTCTTCTCACCGTCTTCTCCTTCCACTTCTTCTTCTACTTCTCTCGTCTGCAACCGCGAGGAAGGAAAGCCCCACCGACCTCATTGAGGAAGGGGGCCGCCGGAGGAGGAAAAACAGTGATCGCCGATTGTAGAGATGTCGTCGAACCTATGAAGGGGAAAGGAGGAGGAATGGCACGGAGGCCAGAGGATGAGGAGAAGGATCAGATCGGCTACCTGCCGGAGTTGGAAGGTGGAAGGGGGAATGGCCCTCCTGGCCGATCGGGGAAGACAGGGGAAGAAGATGGGGGCCGCAGCCCCCTGCGCGGGAGACACCCTCCGAAGAGTTCCAAAAATCACTGTATTGCTTGTTTTTTCCATGTACATCGACCCTCCTTATAAAGAAGGGGTGGGGAAAATTAATGAAAAGACCTCTAAATGATCTATTTACAAACTTGTCCTCATAGGGACACAAATAAAAGAAAAGATCTAAAATTACCAAAATATGTCCCCATCACTGCACCTCCCATCTTTAGATTTCAGATTTTAGTCTTTGAATTTCAGAGGTGATTTTAGGTTTTGAAATAGGCTATGCATTCAAATTTCAGATTTTTATGGGGCATTCAGATTTTTAAGTCTTCTGGATTTCGTGCACACCTGTACATTCAACTCCAGATTTTATATTGCAGACTTTATGCATTTCAAGTTCAGAAGCTTCTTTTTTCTTTCGGTTCTGAACTTTTTACAGCTTTCAATCTTCGGATTACAGATTTTTTTTTTTTGAACATTCAACTAACATTTTCTTTTATGTTTGCATTCCGATCATTTCATGAGGTCATTGAACTCCCTTTTTTCATTGAATTTGCACCAAACATAATACAATATCATGACATCCATTCTATCAACTTGGTATCAAGCATCTGTCGGTCTTCATCAACTTGAGTTTACTGTCTTTGAACATGTCCCAGCCTTTAATAGGCATCCTGAAATTTGTTCAATGTCTTGAAATTGAGCATGTCCCAGTCTTTGATAGACTTATGGGAAATTAGCTCATGTCGATTCCTTCGACTCCTTCATGAATTGATGAGCTGTTTGTCAAACCGGTGAGACATTGGGGTCTGTTAATGACCTTTGTATGTCCACCTTAAAAAGAGGGTTAGGAGGTGGGTTTAGAACCGGCCTCCTGGTTTCCCAATTATTTTGAATTCTTTTAAGTTATGCCGAAGCCATGAGGTGGGTTTAGAACCGGCCTTATGCTTACCTCGGTTTGTTTGAATTAAATGGATTTTTATTTAATTTAAATTGTTTGTTTGTTTTATTTTTATTTTTGAAATTAATCATGGGTCAGGAGGTGGGTTTAGAACCGGCCTCCTGGTTTCCCTTTGTTTTGAATTCTTTTAAGTTTCAGCCGAAGCCATGAGGTGGGTTTAGAACCGGCCTTATGCTTGCCTCGGTTTGTTTAAATTAGATTGATTTTAAAATTTAAATTTTAATGCCACAGTACTGTTCATCCAGGGCAAATGGGCTTCATGAGCCCGCCCTTGCGCAGCCTGCCCTACGCGGATCTCCTCCTCCTCTTCTTCTTCTTCTCTCTTTTTTTTAACATCCTTTGAAGGTGGGCCCCACCACTTTGTTGACCCGCGGGTCAACGGGCTCACGCGCGGCTCTTGCGGCCGCGGCGTCTCTCACGCGGGCCCCTCCCCTGCTTTGCACTGTTCATACATCCTCCGTGGATGTATGTCGGGGGAAAATAATCCCCAGCCCTCCTCTCTTCTTCCCTCCGACGGCAACGGCTACGGCGGGCAACTCCGGCCCTTCCCGATGACGGCGATTACGGCGGGCAACTCCGGCCCTTCCGACGGTGATTGCGGCAGGCTCTCGACGGTTAGCGGGGGTCTCGGCGGTCCCAACCTTGAGGGAGGACAACCCCGACGGGAGGAGAAGAAGAACACCTTGACGGCGGCTCCGGGAGAGGCACGGCGGCTCGACGGCGGTGCGAACGGGAGAAGGCGGCTCCGCAGGAAGAAGAAGGAGTTGACGGTGCGTCCGGGAGAGGTAAATCTCCACCCCGCCTTCTCTATCTCTTGCGGCCTCTCTCTCTCTCTCTCCCTCTGATCACAACCTCACGGCGGCTCCAATGTCTGGCTCCGTTGCTCCTCTCTTGCCCTTCTCTTCGTTTGCTCTGTCGGCGGGGGTCTCTCTTCTTCCCGGCGCCGGCCGTGGCTCCCAATTTATACAACGGGACTTGCCGTCGAACGCTAGTCCGCTTCCGTGCGGGACTCGGAAGCTGTCCGTGAGACTCGGCGCCTACTCTGGAAGGATTGCCCAACCGGAAACCAACTCTGGAAGAGTCGTGGTCACGGCCAAAAGCTCCCGACGTGTTTGTTACAAACCTAGTCCTACTTGGAGTCGAATTTCCTCCGGAGCAAGCCTGTCTCGGCCCTGTTTTGACCACGGTTCGCCCTTCTATCTTTCATTCCTCTTTATATGCGATCTTCCATTCCATTTAGCATTGATTCTGGGTCGACACCTTCTGTTAGCTGCACCGATTTCTTCATTTGATCAGGTCTCATAGCTTGACATTTTGCAGCAGCCGACTAGCCTTGTAAGGCGCTCAACCTTCTTTCTTCTTCTCTTCTTCTTCCTTGTTTTCTTTCTATCATTTAACTTCATCTCTCCTGTTACCTTCGGTAATTCCCTGCTGATTTTATGTCGCACTGCCTTATTTACTTTTGAATTTCTCTCTTTTTTTTTTCATAATCTAGTGAAAACTTATCCGGACTGAATTTACTCCTTATCTTGAGACTGATATCATGATATGCATTTTTTTTCAAAAAAAAAACTGTGTCAACAATTAGTATGGAAATTTTTAAGGAGAACCATATGGATATTGCTGATCTGACGTGGTGCCATTGCCGCTGCCACTGCCCTAACGAAGAGCTATCAGTTGTCACCAACATCATGGAAATATTTCACTGATGAAAGTATGGAGATGCTCGGTACCATGAGTTTTCTAGTTCTTTTCACCTGTTGAAGTGACCTATGCTGATTTTGTAATGATTTTTGGGTTTTTGTTGTCTCGCCTTCCTTGTCTCTCTCCTGTTGCCTCCTCGTGTGGTTCAAGGCAGCATATTCCTTTGATTCTGTTTTCTCCTATTAGATTTCAATCACCCTTTCAGTATCTCCTTGCTAAGACTGAGTTCTTATATCCATGGTTTCTTTACCTTTTTTAGTTGCGATGAATTATGACTTTGTTCACTTTCCATTAAAATAACACGTGAAATTTTGCAGGTGAGAACTACTGAAATATGTACCATGACAGCCAATTTACGCTTGTGTAGTATTTGGAAATGGTACACACTCTTTTTATTGTTTCCAATATGCTAAAAATTTACCAACAAAACTCTCAATCTGTTTCCATTCTTGCGATGCATGCGCCTTGATTACTTTCAGCAGTTTCTTCCTCTTATTTTTCTGGGAGTGGGTTTCCTTTTTTTCTCGAACAGTCCAACAGTCCTTTTTATTTCATTGTATTGTACTTTGTAAGCTTTGATCTCATATCTTAGTAAGATTTGATCTCCCCCCTTGCTATTTTTGTCCTGCCTTTGCTTTCAGTATTGTATGATCTTTGTGCAGATTTTTTTCTCACCTTCTAACATGGCCTCTTGTATGAAAAAGATAACATTATAGGAATCCAGAGGATAAAAATGTCTAACTGGATCCTGTTGCAACTTTGGCTCTTCTTTCCCCCATTGCCATGACCATTTAGTGTCTCATTGATATGGTTCTCTTCCAAGTGTCATTCTATCTTTAAAGAAGGGGCCATTATTATTTTTCACATCAACATTGTATAGTGAGTCTCATCAATTTTATACTTTTATCATTGATGTATATGTTTGTTACTTGTATCTACAGGTAGAAATCTTAATTCCAAGTAAAATATTCTAATTTTTTCTAATTAGGTTAATATGTAGTGAATAGTGATCCTTGTGGCGTATATTGTCTCTAAAGTACACTACGTTATCTTTTGCAAAAGGGTGTAGGATATGGAGAATTATAGTTTTAAGGGTTATGGTTTTGTTCATCGTCTTATAATTTGTAATCGTTTTTGTTTTTATTGCAGCTCACATGTATCTATGTGGAGCATTGTTTAATTTTATTTTATCTATTTTTGTAAGTTAATTAAAAAAGGAAAATCAGCTTTTCTGCACAATGTGGTCTGGACATTTGATCACAACCTAGAAGAATACCAACTGCTATTTTCTGATATCTTTTAGAGCAAATAATAATAAAGGGTTATAGTGATAATATACCAGACAAGTGTGTCTGTTTCTCTTATCAGTGCATAACATTATTGAACTGCCTTTTTTCATTGATTATTTTTTGGTTTCACATATCATAATCAATCATATATGGAAGGAAAAATCAAATAACTGTTATGCTATATGCAAGTTGATTTAGCAAATATAGTTCATCATTAATAGCCAAATAAAGGTTAAGCTTGATGTAAAACCTTATGGGGAGGTGGGCTATTGGTTGCATGATAAAATGAGCTTTTGTTACAAAAATATGTTTTTGTAACAAAGCTTGTTAAAAGGGTGGTTGGCAATCATTATAAAAATATGTTTTTATAGAGAATTCTCTCTTGAGAAAAAAGAGGCGAGACTTTTTTTTTCCTTTGTGGTCCCCCACCTTTTTTAGTTATACATGGTTTCCACTTTTGTTATCATATTTTACCAAACATGATAAGTTTGCCTTATCTATCTTAGATTTGAATTTAATATAAAAATTTATCAAGTGTATCAAAATTATTGTGCAGCAAAACACCCTATTAAATAGTTTTTATTCTGTCGTTGTTTTGTGCAGATTTTAATTTGACCTCCTATTTGTTTGAAGTAGTATTTTTTTTATCGATCCCATTTCATGCCACGATGGTAAATAGCAGATAACAAATCATTTTTTATATAACGTTTATCATCAACACCTAGTAGATGGCGACATAATAGTTTCATTGATGTATTATTGTATTTATTCATAATTCCCAGTCATAGCAGCCAGAAACCATCCATCATCTGTTCCTTGTCACTTGGACATCGATGGAGGTGGCTTAGGAGAGCCCAGCTTATTTTTCTCAACAAGCTCATCAAGCATTAATTGATATTCTTCACCAGTAAAAGGGTGGTCATTGAAGATACTGCCTTCGTCAACTGCACCCAGCTGTTGGAACTCCCCTTCCTGATGTTGTTCTTGCTGCATCAGAGACTGTACGGAGGTGTCCAGGAGCGAATCCAAGTCACATGTTGAATGGTAGCTAGAAGCAGATTGAATATCCGCCAAGAAGGTGAGGTGCGATGGCAGATGGACGAATGGCTGTGGTGTTGGCGTCTGAAGAGTTGCCAAACGGGCTCGCAAGCGGGACACTTCGGACTGCAGATCCACAACCTGAATAAACACATTTTCTAAGTTATTTTCTTTTGCGATTTAACATTTAAAAGTCGGAAAAAGAGTTTGTGGTGTGTTTGGATCATGTAATGCAATCTCTCGAGAATCTCTCGATATCTCCTAAGAATCTCTCTTTCCATGTTTGTGGGGAACGAGATAACCAATACAAGAATCTCCCAATAATCTTTTATTTTCTATCATATGTTGATGACTCCAGCTTTAAAGCTTCATATTAATACAAATTGTTTATATCATTCATATTATCTCTTTCTTTTACCTATTATTAATTTAATTAGATGATTTTGTGAAGTTTTCACAACTCTACTATTGCATCTATCTATAGCTAGGTATTGTTGATTCATTCCTACTATACTTTATAAATTAAGATTCCTGTTTGACTATATGTAAAAGCGATTCAAATCGTCACACAATCTCTCAGTTTTGAAGATCTCTTCTCTTGATATTGCCCGAGAAAAGGCCTAGATTTATATTGGAACCTATTGATGTATCTCTTGTTGACAATGATTATCCTTTCTATATCTGTCATGATTCTTTCTGTAAACTTTACAACCTCGGTTATTAAGTCTCATGTTCATTTTGAAGAGATTATTATGTCATTTTACACTAACATGCCAAGATTCAATCTATCTCAAGATTTTTCTGAGATCTCTTCTCTTCAATCACCTCGATACAAAACTGTGGCAAAGCCGAGATGCGAGATTACAATCATTGATTTGGATGTATGAAGCATACACTTAGATGGAGTTAAGGAATATTGTGAGGCAAGATTATTGTCAGAATGATCTCTGGAAGGTGTCAAACGAAGCTTTAAGGCCTTTTGGACAAAATCAAAATGAACATGTGAGAAGATGTAAGAATATTCTGTAGATGTTTACTTAGATGAGCATCTTTCCATCAAGTCTTTCCATTGAGTCCTTAAAGTTTGTGGTTAGAAAAAAATAGAAGATGCCAAACAGGAAAGAGAGAAGAACGGAGTATATTTAAATAATTTAGAGGATATAAGCTCTTTAGGAGAGGGTGCTTTAGATTATTTAGGTGAATATAGAGGATCTGTAGTTGACCTTGACTAATTTTTGATAGGGTTTCATAAATTTGAACATACTACGATATGTTCATCTTCATCTCTTTCTTACTTTGTTTCTTGGGGTTTGTTGGAAATTATCTCAAGATTGGGTGCATATCAGCTAAAGTGGTGTTTGGTCGAGGAAAGAAATTTGTATCGGTAATCTTTGACAGCTTGAGTCCAATTAAATGAGTTACTCTGTCGCGTCTCATGTTTTACTTAATCTCACACTTTTTGGAAGTAGAGAGGTAGACAGATTTATGAGTATAGATTTTTAATCCTGCAACACTCAAATCTGGGTTTCTTCTTTCTTGAGGATTTTATATCTCAACTTTGGGCTCTCACATGCAACAGGACGTCCCAAGTTCAACTGGAACTCTAGATGAATAAATAGCTGTGTCAATGATTAAATTTTTACTAAATCAATAGCTTAATGCTTCTATGACAGGATTTGAATTATTTGACCAAGGTGAGTCAATAAACGCATAGCTTGCTTTGCCCATTATTTACAAAAAATAAATAGCAGAGATGGTTTTGGGGTTTCACCGTTAACTTCTTATAGGCAACATCATCAATTTCTAGGTAACTACATAAATGCAATTTATGAAGGTAAATGAAAATTCAAAGGGGTAACGAAGAGCAGAGAAGTCCTGAACAATGATATCATGCCATCTGTGTTAAAGTGAGAACAGGTCATTTAAAATCTTGCTTAGTGGCATAAATAAACACAGATTATGATACTTAAGGGGTGTTTGGCTGCATGATAATTTTTTGTACACTTTCATGATAAAAAATTATATTAAAATAAAAAGTAAACCAACTCATGACATAAAATTATCATGTTTGGAGGGATGTGATTACAAAAAAGAGTAACCACCGCACATGACCAAATAAAGTGGGGGACCACAAGAAAAAAGAAAGAGGTGAGACCCTCTTTTTTTGTTTAAGAAGAAAATCACTTTCAAAACATAAAATTGTCATGGTTGTCGAACACCTCTTTTAACAAGTTTTCTTACAATTTTTAAAAATTAAAATAAAAACCTCAATTATCATGCAACCAAACACCCCATTAGGAGTTAGGACGAACTGATCATCGGGGGCCTACATGATGACTTTCTTTTTTTTTCCCTCTATCAACCGGGAAATCATATGAACAACTAATTGGTTTTTGACAAAGGTATATGCAACAAAAAGGGAATAGAAGAACCACAATGACCCCGTGACTACTCACAACCTCACCTCAACATCATAGCTTGTATGATTTTATCTGTTTCAATATGTTAAACGCAAGGGGTCACCAACATCCACTCCAACACCAACCTTTGTGATTAATTAGCAAACAAAATGTACTCCATCAAGTCATGAAGTGATCTTTCTCGTATTTCTACATCTACTAAGTTTACTCGCATACCTGTTGCTGGAGAGCAAAGATGTGGGAGGTGCAGCCATAGACAGGATCTCTGATGCGAGCTTCTGCTTCATAGCAGATAGTGACAATAGCTTCCAGCCTCTTGTGGATGGGGAGGTGCACCAGCAGCTTTGAAACATTGCTGGCTCCAAACACCTTGTGGACTGCTGCAAAGTGCATGGCACCTTGATCTGGATCAAAGAAAGGGGCAAATATACACCCATTCACACATTTCCTTCTCAAGAACTTGCATGCACCGCAAGGCCCACCATTGCCATTGCCACCGCCGCTGCCACTGCCACTGCCGCCGCCACCACTCTCAGAAACACCATTAGCAGCGGCACTTCCACCCGTAGCCACCATCTGAGGCTGCATTCTGGACGACACAGGAAGAGCCGGAGAGACACAACTGCTTGTTTTTAAAGTGCCCCTCTGGAGGGCATTTATAATGGAAAAGGGGGAAGGGGGAAGAGGGGGTTACTTCTGGTGTTTGTTTGTTTCTTATTTATGAGCAGTTAAACTAAGGATTTCCTATTGCATTGATACCTTTGGAACTATCTACATTGCGTAGTACCCTAGAAAGATTATCTTATATGTCTTTACAACCCTCGAAATAAAGAATGGTTTAGCCTTGTTTTTATTTCTCTCTTCTTCTATTTTTAAGCATGCATGCATCATCAGACTAATTTTAGTGGTTTATATGCAGCTACTGGTATTTGTTGTGGAAAATATGACACCAAGTCTTGGGATGTAGCAACTCACGGTTACCAACTCCTAGGGATGTAATAGTAAGATTTCAAGAGTATCCGAGGCAGTTGGCTTCTTGAGGTATGTTTGTGATATTGACTAATTTTAGGGTATAATCGTAAAGAAACACTTAAAGAAAAGCGGAAGATGAATCATTTTCCCATACTGCCTTTCCCAGTAACTGAATCATACTTTTTCTTCCATCTTTTTTTTCTCTCTCTTTCCACTTGATACAACTTAATCGTGTGGATAAATAAAAAGTTGTAAATTTTCTTGAAATATTTACTCGTGCAATAAGCCACACTCGCATAGACACACAAAAAAAGATGCACCTCCTCTTTTAGGCTTTTATTTGTTTTCTATCTTTAATCCTCTATTATGAAATTTTGTTAAACCTCTGGCATTAAATCTCTTGATATTTTTCTTTTGAGAAGTTTTCTTGGTCCAAGGAGAAGGGGGGAAGGCCATTTGCAATGATAGGGCTTGTGCTTGAATTTAGGATGGGCGTATCTTTCTTCAATTACATTTCTTTTGATTTTCAACTAACCTTTGGTTAATGGGATGTTTGGTTGCACACTAATTTTTGTATATTTTTGTGATAAGATATTATATTAAAATAAATTTAAATTGGCTAAAGACATAAAGGTTACAAATAGTTACGTACGTGAATGTGTCAAAGGGCCCGGTAGTCTTTTGTGCTCACGAAGCCCACCCCACCCCCCTCACTAAATGGGAGTTACCCTAACAAGCTGTGCCACTTAATTGGAAAGAGGAGGAAGGAAAGTTAATGACACTATCATACTCCTCGGAATGCGTTACTCCCCTCGGGTTCGAATTCGGCGGGTTTGAATTCGGCGTGAATCACCCAGCTGTCGTGGGTGGCCGATTCACGTGCAACCAACGTGTCACTTATAAAAAAAAGAGTCCGGATTACTTCAATTCCTCGGTGGAGAGAATATTCTCAGTTTTCAATAAGAAGCGATCACAATCTCTATGTCACTTAAGTGATAGGTTGGTAGTAATAGTTTTGATTGGGGATTGTGGCCATTTTTGAGTCAATACTGAACCGTCACTTAAGTGGCTTAAGGTTGTGATCATTTCTGATTAGAGATTAAAATTGTTCTCTCGAGAACTGAGATGATCGGTTCTTGCAAAAAAAAAGAAAAAGGAATGCGTTGCTCAGCGTCAAATCATTTGAAAGCTTGATCGGCCATCTCCTAACCCCCTTTGTAATGTAACTGAATATAACCGTTGACATTTCTTATCCTTGTGCAGACATTACCGAAGAATCAGATATCATCAGATGACATAACATAAATAAGTGGTGTCAGGTGCAATGGATCGATCTATTGGGGCGGTCAATCGGCATATCATGGCCGCCCAACCCAATATGTGTTGATGGGTGATATTTTATTTTATTTTTTTATTCTTGTTAATTTACATATTATTTCAGGGTCTTCACGGTAGAAAACCCACGAAAAATGAAAATATCATTCCATGTTCTTAAGTTTCCTCCTTTCCAAAGCTTCAAAGTTACCCACGTTGATTCAACGGACTGTGTCAAATAAAGTAAACTACTAGTTCATAGATCCTGAAACCCTTAAAATAGATTAAATTGGTGACATCCGGAGTAAATTAAAATATAACCGTGACATCCAGAGTAAAGTAAACTCTTTTTTTTTATTTTCCTTCTAACTATGGGTAATGGGTATTATTATTGCACCATCTATTATGATCTTAGCTTCTTCTGTTTAGAAAAAGACGACAACCATTTCCCTTGTTTACTTTCTATTTTCTATTTTTCCGTCAAAACACTTATTTAATATTGGATCCTGAAGCATTCGAATCCGTACTTACTGTGAGTCTTCCTATCTTGCCATCAAGTTTCTATATATATATATATCTTTTTTTTCTTTAAAGATTTTGTGTATTGCTATAAATGAAGAATATGAAGGTGACTACAAAATACAAATAAGCACATAGCACTTATAGTTATAGATAGTGATGAAAATTCATCTTCTAATATCAGTTATGAAGTTGGTACATAAAAATAACTTCTCTTCTTTCTTGTTTCTTGACTCTGCCCAGCATTGGCACCCCTCATTGCTCATAAAATTCATGAAAGAAGCTTACTATGCAGAGTGAGAGAAGGTGCACAACCAAGATCTCCCTTCCTTATTAGGTTTCACCTTTGTCCTGATTATTTATAAGAATTCCACATTTTTTCCTACAAAATCCTAGAAGCTTTTATGAATCCCACATTCAATCCATTTTAGTGGATAAATTTTATAATGCAGTCTACTGAACTTAAAATAGCACATCTATTTTGAAGCTTGGATAAGTTGTAATTTTTTTTCAAATTAAATTTATTACCCGATATTAGTTTGAGCATTCTTCAAATTATGTAAGATATAAATCTTATCCTACGATCTCAAATAACATTTGGGATAAATTTTTTTTAAATCTTTCTATCATCGGCTATTATATATATAAACTCTTATTCATCTGAATTATTGTATAGGATTTTATACATATAATAGGATCAAGATCAATCATAAAACTTATTTTCCGATTATTTACACTATCTTGCAATTTAGACTATTTTCTTATATGGTAATTTATCTTTTATTATGTTATCAAGAGTGAATTATGTTTTTGTCCACCCATTTGCTTTTATCATATTTTTAAAATCTAATCAATTGATCATACTGAATGAATTATTGCATTGATGATCTATAAATTAATAGTCAAAGTATAATATAGATATGTTTATATATTTTTGATAGGTCAAATTAATTTACAATCCTGCAGTACGTGTTTTCTTGTGAGTAAATCCTTAAAAACAGTTTATTTTAATGTTTTAGATTATTTTTTAATATATATTACATATTTTAATATTTTAAATTATTTTTTTAAAAATACCACAAATATTTATTTTTTTGATGATTAACACTGATATAATTTTTATAAAATATGATGATGAATAGTGTCGTGTATCGACTCGCTGACGCCCCGTGAGTTCTTCTTTTGTGGGGCGGATAACGTCACCATAGTCCGGTTACCTCCCTGGATCGGGGTGACCCCACCTTTGCCGGCCGAAACCCTCGTCTTTCCATTCCTCTTGCCATCGCCGCCGCCGCCGCCGCAGCCACGCTGCTACCATCCCCTTCCTCGCCTCCCTCTACGCCATGGAAGACGGTGACGAATCTTTGGCGGTGGCGACGGCGAGCGTGATGGTTTCCCCCCGCGAAATCCAACCCATCTCCTCCTATTCGTCGCTGATGCCGGAGGTCATGCTCTTACGCGATGAGGACGACGAGGAAGAGCCCGAGGACGATGACGCTCGTCCCGACCAAGATTCGGACGGCGCCGGCTCTGGTGCGCCTCTGGGGGTCCACTCGCCGCTCGGCGGCGGCGGTCACCGGGCACATCCACACATGGGGTTGCCTCAGACGCCCTACATCGACCCCGAGCCCCACATCTCCTCGCAGTTCTACACCTTCAACCGAGAATCTCACGCGCTCATGGTGCGATGCATCATCGAGGGGCGCCTTGCCACAGCCGACGAAATCCGCCGCGTCACTCCCCGCGCCGTCCTCAAATCCTGGCGCTCCGTCTGGAAGGACCGAAACGAGGATACTGCCTACCTCACGGCCTGGAAGCGCATCCAGGACAAGCTGGGTGCCCATAGTGACGCCGCCGCCCGCGGCGGCAGCGGTATGGAAGGATCCGCCTTCCTCTACTTCAAGAATAATGCATCTCAGTACGTCTCCCATGTTGAACAGTGGCAGGACATTGTTACCGCTTTCCACGGTGATGCAGACCTCCAGCACCTCGGGCTGAAAGACACGATAGACAGGATCAAGCAAGTATGGACGGTGGGCGCCAAGTTCTACGGCATCCCGGAGTCGTTCATACGTGTCTGCGTTGCTTCCTGCCCTGTCTGCAGCGGAAGTGGTCCGGCTGCTAATGGCGCTGGCAGGACAAAGCGGCGGCGGTTTGAGTACACCGAATCTTTCGACGTTCCGGCAAAGGACGTTCCTGCTCGCCTCCAGCAGCTGGCAGCAAAACACAAGGTGGTGCTCTGCATCCGGCAAAAATATATCAGGTACAAGCCCTTCATGGCGGAGGTGAAGGACTATGCATGCCATCGTGCTGGGGAGCCATCATCGTCATCAGCTGCCGGCGCAAAGAAATCGAAGGTACTGAAGAGGGAGCCGTATGCCTCCAAACGGTGTGGATGTGGGTTTAGGATCAGGGCGATAGTGCCGATTGCCAATTATAACGAGAAAGACAAGACCTTTGTCTACCAGGAGGAAGGGACTGCAGTGTTCAAGTTGTATGCCGTGCATACAGGGCATGAACCAGGGCCATTGGATGGCAATGCCAGGATAATTCACAGAGTTCTTGGTTACAAGGGTGGGTTTGATCAGGGTCCTGCGATGTACGGTGTCAGAGAAGAGATGGAACCTGACTCATATGTCTCCTTGCTGAGCAAGGATGATGCTGATGAGCTACAGCTGTCTGTTCTTCAACAGGTTCAGGAGCTCAGGGCTGAAGTTCAGGCTCTGGAGGAAAAGGTCATGAGAGTTCCACGGTCATTGTTGGGTTCACTATCTCAGGAGCTGTCCGATATTCTTGCAAGGATCAGAAATGTCCACACAGGAACATTTCTTGATAAAGTGCAGCATTCAGAAGAGGTGCTTATGGTTGGAGATGGAGACCTTGGTCATTGGGAAGATGATCATCAAAATGGACATGAGAGAATCTACGATAAGGATGTTGAGCTTATGGAAGAAGAGGACTCAATATTTGGTCGGTCACTTGGCTCTATAGTTCCATGGGAGAGGATACGGGATGAGTGCGAAAGCACAAAGGTGGTCATGAGAGAAAATTGCAAGGCTGACAGATGGTTATTCAAGGACAGTGGAGAATTTGATGAAAAGGGTATTTTACATTCAAGGGATGAAGAAGACTCTAAGATGATAAAGCCTATAAATGATGAAGGGACTATGGTGACAGATCCAAACCTTGTTGGGATACAGGTAGATGGGTTTTACCCAGAACATGCTAAATGGTATGACTCACCATGTGGATTGGATCCTGGAGCAGACTGTGCTGATGGGACCTTTAGGCATGGAGGAATTTTACGATGAAAATTCTGGGTGCTTGACTTTTATTTTGTTAAAGAAAAGGGTGTTTGTATATTCTGTACGACAGGGTGGATTTGATATAGATTATGAATAGATGTACTTTTGTCAGTTTATTGCTGTATTTATGTAGGTTTTCTGTAAACAGGGTCACTTATGATCTATTTGACAATGTTGACCGTCTTAACTGTGCTTATGCCAGTTTGGTTTGTTGGTTAGCACTCATGTAATCATGTTATCTCTTCTATTGTGTTTATGGCTGATGCTTAATTCTCATTTAATCTAACCTGTTGTTGGATGGCTTTGGTGCAAGTTGAATTCTTTGATATAATAATCTATCTCTTCTCTTGTCGCTATTTCCCTATCATGTTTCATAGGTTGTTCTTCTTGACTGCTTAAGTTGGTAAGTTCTTAAACAACCCTTTTGTTGGGTGGATGTTCTGTTTTTCTGATAGTAACCTTGCCTTTCTCTTCTTCTTCAGGGTCATGGTTAGCAGTATCCACCAATTCTGGATTGGATTGGCATATCGAATATGAATCAGTGAGGTCAGGACTGATTCCACTGGATGTGGCAGCCAGCTCTGCCTGTGCCTTCCCCGCAATAACAGGCGGGAAGGGGCTCCTATCAGGTCCACCGGATGACCGGACCAGATAGGAGTTAGATCCGAGGTATTCCTCAGATATCGGGTTGATATCCTTAGATTTGGTCACTTAAGTGACCTGATATGGTTAAATCTGGTCTCCTGCGGTGCCACATGATATGGTTGTATTGGGTCCCCTCAGTTCCTTGGAACCATAGATTGCAGAATCGACCGATCCGGATCGGGATCGGCCGATTCTTGGATCGGATTGGCCATGGCCCATCCGATTATTCACGGAATCATCGATCCGGAGAAAGCATCCATCGGAATCGGTGTTTTTGGACAAAATCAGAGCTGGAATCGGTCGATTTCGTAACGATTCCGGTGATTACGTGCCGGAATCGACCGGAAATGGCGCCACGGCGGCCCTACGGCCGTCTTCCCTGTCCCCGCCCCGGGCGGGGAAGACGGCCGCGGCGGCCTGCGGCCATCGCAGCACCATTTTGGGGGCGATTTCAGGCCGATTTCACCCCCAAAATACTCTAGATAGGATTGGAATCCGATCTAGAGTTTTATTTTGGTATTTTTTTAAGTTTTAAAACTTTTTGAAGGACTGATCCGGAACGATTCCTGATCATTATTTCTTCCGGCAGATCGCTCAGAATCGGACTGATCCGGATCGGATCGGTACCCACTGATCCGGATCGGATCGGTACCCACCGATCCGGTGGCCGATTCCGATCCTACCATCCTTGCTTGGACCTGATACAACCTGTTTTCCCCACCCAATAGGGTGAGAAAGATGTAGGGTCCCGGCGTCCCGCCCTGCAGCACAGCTGCCGCTGTCCTAGCACCACTTTCCGGCGCTGATTCAACCCCAAAGGATATTAGACCAGATTTTCCTAATTATTGTCTTTGTTCTATTTATTTTACTTTATTTTTTTTTGTAAGAGCTGATCCGGGCTGACTTTGAACCATATTTTCTTTCCTTGAATTGGCCGATCTTAGCCCTGATTTTTTTCTGGCACTTCCTTTCTCAAGAGTTGTCTATACTTAATTATTTGAAGAAGCCAGTGTTGATTAGTAAAAGGCAGTATTTGAAATTTACAAGTTATGAGAAATCTGGATGTGTAGATGGAGATCGGAATGCAAGTCTTGTCAGTAGATTTCAATATTTCATTGAATGTGGAATACTTCACTTAAGTACAAGCTCACTTGTGCTTTGCCATTTCCAAATCTGGAAGAAGGATAGGGGTTGTGGTAGGTGCACATCTTTTTCTTTTTCAAGGCTTATTTGCCAGTGGAGACTTCTTTTAACTTAAGCGGATATGCTTGCTGGACAGTTACAACAAGATTATTGCTAAAATGTTTTAGGAAGAAACTTGTTATGAGCCTCCTTATCTCAGGAAATATGACTCGTTATTCATTAAGGTAGATTAATTCAGGTGAGTTTTTATCTGATGTATTCATAGTGGGAGAAGGCTCATGCAAGGAGATCATAGCTTATTTACTCTATTTGTGCCTTTTGTTACTCATTTTAGCTGTATGCGGAAATCAGTAGAATTTTTAAATCTTATTCGAGGTTTTTCAGTTTATTGTGCTTGGAGGATCCCCAACTGGTGGTATGTTGATGATATATGCTCTTTGCTCAGCTTTATTGTCTTAATTTCATGCTGAATATTCTTGAGGAGTCTAGTGATTTGAAATTGAACTTTGACAAGAGTTACCTGATTGAATCAATCTGTCAGGCTGGGGTTGGTTACATAAAGGCTTTTAACTTTGAGTTATCCTTTGAGTCTTTCCTAGCTTCCTCTGTCACTGGATCCAGAATAAACACTGGCCGCTCCTTATTGACATGTTTGATAGGAAATTTACTGGATGAAAGAGCAGATTGCCATCATTTGGAGATTTGCAGCGTGGAAATCAATGTTGGACATGCTGGATGTGTGTTTCTCTATTTTCTGAATTATGTGTAGTCTTGGGAAAATTAGACAGGACCAAGTATAGATTGAAATTCTTTCAAAATGTTGTAAGTGAAGGGAATGGTTAACTGCAGACACTGATTGGGAGGGATTGTATCCCAAGGGAATCAGGAGGCTTTGAGAAGCTTTGAAAGTTATTAGCTCTTCATGCAAATGGTTGCAGAAAGCTGGTACACAGACTAAAGGTATTGGGTCATGATCAAGGAATATCAACTCGGATCATGACGTCACCTTAGATCTTGTGTGATCCAGCAGGAGAACCTTGCCGGAGGAGGACCTGTTCACTTTTGAGTGGTGGCAAAGAGTGCTAGTGAGGCAGCTCCATGGCCATTGTCGTGTCTTCCCTGCCCAATGGCAACACTTGGCAGTTGCCTAAAACACTTGGAACCAAGGAAAGCCGGGTCGGGGGTCGGCCCAAGGTTGGTCGGCCTCGAATCCGACCCAATTGAAGCAGGTCAGATTTATCATTTTTTTTAAAAAATGTTAAAAATATAAAAAACTTACATGAAAAATAGGGGAAATAGAAAAAATATAAAATTATGAAAAATTGAGGAATATGACTAGAAATAAAAATATTGTATTTAACTTTTACTCAAAACCGCTTAGGTATTAAAGGGTGCCAAAACCACTTAGGCGATAAGACAGTAGCTTAGGCGTCGCCTAGGCGGTCAAGACGGTAACGTTCGATGTTTATATTTATGTATATACATATATGTATAAACATATATATAAAATATATAATTAGCTTTTTTATGTATATATAAAAATATATACATAACTATAATTATATTTTTATGTTATAATTGAATATGAGTGTTTACGTGTGTATACAAGTAAATATGATCTTTTTGTGATTATGTTGTATTGGTATATGTTAGGAAAGAGCTAATCTCAAGTGAGAGGGTAAGGAGGGTTAAGAAATTTTTTTATAAATTTTAAGTATGCATCATATATTCATAAGTGATGTGAAATATTGTTATACTATCAATAAATGGGTGTTGACAAATTGCGGATCGACCTGCAAAAGACTGACCTAGTCGGCCAACTTGGCAAACCATGCTTGGAACCATAACCTTAAGTTGGGGATCAGGCAAGTTGCAGATTCAGGGTTTTTGGGTGCTACCATGCCCTAGAATCTGGTCCCCGGCAGCACCTATCGGTCGGGGAAAATGGCACCCCGCACTAGTGGCATATTCTGTGGCAGCTCGGCCTTTTCTCTGGCAGCTAGCTTCACCTCCTTCGGATCTTGGATGCTCACCGAGACTGATAATCCCACCAAGATGGAAAACTTTGGTCAATGGTCATGGTTTTCTCAGTTGAGAAATCTTAGGATGAGGAAGGAGCTGCTGGCAGTAAAGTGTTATCTTCTATTAAAGAGTTAAAAGCCCATGAAGGGCATTATTGATAGTTGGACATGGAGGTGATTGTTACCGGTTTTTTTATTGTTAGATCAGCGTATAGTATTCTTTATTATGATCATATTGGTTTCCATATTACAAGCAGGCTGGGGGGTAACTCTGTCTGCTATGGTGGATAGCAAGGAAAAGACCCCTTGTCATGTGATAGGTTATGTGGATTTATTCCTACAGCTGCAGATAATGTTTCTGTGACCATGTTTGGAGACCATAGATCATTTGTTTTTGATTGAAGCAGATGAATCTTTCCTTAACTACGCTAACTCGACTTGCATAATAGAAGCAACCAGCAACCATGTGTAATTTGACTATTTGAGTTTATGGAGTGCCAATGAGAGCTCATGGTGAAACACACCCAGGTGGTGAATTATGAATGGGGCAGGGATTTAGCCCGGAGCAATAGATACCAATTTTCATTTGCCCAATTCTTTGATGTGGCAATGTTCTAATCCTTGATGTTTAGGTCGGTCTTGGTTGCTCCTTACTAATTCCTCCACCCTTCCTCCCTGCACAGGTTATTTGTTTGTTTGTGCTCTCTCAAGAGGTTTGGAGCATGTCAGTGAGATGTCTAAGTGTGATCTTGATCGTTACCATGTTTTGATATTATTCGGATTTGAGATTTAAGGTAGAAGGAATGGGCTATTCAGAGCTGGTGTCTTATATATGCTTGCCACATTTTGGTCAATTTGGTTAGAGAGCAACAAGGAGAAGTTCAATGAAGAGACGTTATGTACTGAGAGGAATGTTCAATTTGTTTGATACGAAGTGAGAGAGTGGTGTCCTGCAAGTCCTTAACCTGTTCTGAATTGTCATCTATTTTGCTCCTTGGGGGGGTGGCATTCAGATCTATATATCTTTTAAATGCTAGTGAACAGTTGGTTTTCACATGGTTTTGGGCCACCACCTTTGTTCATACGGTGCCTCACATTGCCCATCTCCTTTAATGAATTTGGTGGTTTTGGTCTGGTGGTCATTTCATTAGACCAGTATCATGCTGAGGGTCACTCAAAAGGTCAAACTCACCATGGGGATTCCAGTCCATCTTCTTGCTACTAGGGGATTTTAATTCAAGGTCTCTAGCTTTTATGTGGAGACATGGTGACATATTGCTATCCAATGGTTACGGTCCAGGTTAAGTTGTTTATGTAGTAGGTAAATAGTCTGCTTCTTTGGATTATTTTGGTGTCCGGTGACAGATGGTTTTCCTTGTTTTCTATGTTTTTTGGGTCACTTCTTGTTATGACTCTTACGTGATACTGATACCCACCTCCAAAAAAGCTTATAAAAAACATTTGATTGGTTGATCGTTTTCTGTAGTGCATATGTAAAACTAAGGGAGCATGTTAACTATCCACCTGGGTGACCCTGGATCTGCTATTTGTCTAGAATGCCCCTCGTGACTCTATCTGCCCTGACAACCATTGCATTTTTCTGCAGGGGACGTGATCTGGCTGGTTGCTGGATGATTATTGGGTCCAGGTATAGTCCAAGCAGCAGAGGTCAGTTGTGTGCATGGTGGATAGTGAAAGCGTCATAAGATCCCTCTCTATCCTGGCCTCTGCACATCGTTTTTTGAACATATTGGAGATCTTTTGAGGATGAAGATGCACAAAGCAGGATTTCAAAGTGGTAGGAAATGATTCCTTGTCTGTATAGGGTTGTCTGATGATACTATGTGGATGCTGCAAAATAATCAAGCGGCGGCCGACATAAAAAATCAGGTGAATGTTTTGATTGATTATTTCACATTCTGCTTAACTATTCAGTCACCTTGTTGCTTCTTGCAATTCCTTTGATGACCTTATTTCTTGGTGGTGGTTGTCTTTTGAAGATTGTTGTAGTTGACATGAAAGCGATCACAGCTGGAGACAGGAGCCCCTATTTGGTGCTTGCAAATCACAATCTTGGAATGCCCTGACACATGGATGAACCTGAGAATTGAAAAATTGGTTCTGAGGACTGCTCACCATTTGCATGTTTTTGTCAAGACTGCTTCTGCGGTAAGTTTTTCTGAATCAAGATAGAGGTTTACTTCATTCATCTGTAAAAGACCAACATTCTGTGCAGCCGGGCTCCTCCACTTTCAACTAAAAGTGCTATGAAGTATAATTGAATATAAGATGATTTCATGTAGACCTAGATACCGTTCGCTGTAATTTGCTGGCAGTGGTCAACTGCTATTTTTTCTGCTGCTTAAGCAAATGGAGACGACAAGACAAGAATTCATTGTTTTTGGTATGAATTCATTGTTAGATTGTGCCATGGTGATTAGCAATCAGAGTACATGCTGATGTTTGTTTCAACTCTCGACACATCCGAATAAGTCACCGAAGACATGGGGAGCTAGAAATGTTTTTCTGTATCTTATGGCGTGTTTCATAAAACCCATGCTTGAATATAAATCTGATATTAGTTAGTATCAAATTTTATCACAAATGTATCTACATCAATATTATAAGTGATATAGTATCGACTTTAGCATTTCGGTCAAGTTGTATCTCAGTTTCTACAGGGTTGTTTCCGGATATAGCTTTTGAGAAAGTTTACAAGGATCAAAATACGGTTTGAGATCCGTTCTATACGTGTTGAGGATCCTCAAAAAAAAAAGCCTCTGCTTTGTGTTAAAATGGGGGCCCTGATGCACCTCTTTTGGGAGCTGTTTGGTATTGGTATAGATTAATTTGGGGGTAAATCAAGTTTATCACCTAAATAATCTTATACCAAAAGGGCTCCTTTTTTCTGCCGGACTGCAAAAAATTACCACATAAGTATGTGGACAAATTATTAATGGGGTGTTTGGTTGCATGATAAATTAAGTTTTCGTGATAAAATGTGATTTTATAGTAAATTTTGTTGGAAAGAGTGTTTGGTGATCATTGCAAAAATATGTTTTAGTAGATGATTCCTTCTTGGGCAAAAAAGAAGATTTCTTTTTCCCTGTAGTCTCCCATGTTTTATTATAGTTAGATATGGTCTCACTCTTTTTGTCATCCTATCTCACCAAACATAATAAATTTATTTTTATGCCATGTTTGATTGCATGATAATTGTTTATAAATTTTGTATAAAATAATATAAAAAAATAAGATCTAAGATGATTAGAGACATAAATTTATTGTGTTTGGCGAGATATGATATTCATTCCATTGAGGATCATGTATAATGATAAAAGTTTGAGGATCACAAGAAAAATATTTGTTGTGGAACGAATCCTCCATCATAACATATTTTTGTAATGGTTGGCAAACATGTTAAGTAAACAAAATTTTGTAACAAAAACTCATTTTGTCATGCAACCAACCACCTCATTTGCCATCTATTATTTAATCTTAATAAAAATTAAATTTAATATGCAACTAAACACCTAATAGGTCATAAGAGATATCATAAAAAATTGATTAAGAGTGTTCTCAAACGACCTAATTACCTGAAGACCCTACATCCGGTTGAATCAAATGTTATAGTTCCATTGAGATCAATCAAAAGTGGTGTTTGATTTAACTTATTAATAGAATGTCTTCAGTCTTAATTTCAATTTTAATTTCTTCAAATAAAAAAATATTATGAATCACTTAATATTAAGTGGTTTACGAACAAGTTACAATTACAGCGAAATTCTTTAATCAAAGATCTCAATTTCTAAACTTTTCTCCATTCGGAGATTAGACATCAATTAAGCCAAAAAGAACATGGCCCTTCTATTAGCCGACATTAGATTTGGCTTGGTCCCTCCTCCAATCTCTTATCTTGTGAAAAAGTCTTAATTTTCTCATGTCTGAAAATAAAATATTGCAAGTCGTTTATAATTAAGTAATTTTTTTAAGAGTTAAAGTGATGTGTTAATTAAGACTTCTACCAAATGTTCTAAAAATATTAAAAAAAATTCATCTGTTGAACATTATATATGCTGAAGGATGTTGAGAAACATGAGTGCTTAAATGAAGCAGATCACCCACCATAGTAACCCAAGCAATACTTAAAAAAACATTAAACACCACCTGCTGCTCCCCACTTATCTTATTCACTGAATTTTAAGATCAGGCTGAAGGGTGTAGTTGATGGACAATAGGTGAATATTTCTTGAAGACACATTTATTTAAGTTAATGCCCATGTGATGGATAACATCACATATGAAAGAGAGAAAAAAATTCTCTCCCTAATACGAGACATCTTTAATTTAGTGATGAATTTTATTGGACTCAAAAATCAGACCATTGATACCCTTCACCATGGATCGACAATCATATGGGTTGTGGTCTCCCCTATATTACAAACGAGAGAGAGAGAGAGAGAGAGAGAGAGAGAGAGAGAGAGAGAGAGAGAGAGGTCTCAAAATAATCCCAAAAAAGCTAGTTTGGGCAAGTTTCTTGGGCTACAGCTACACGTAGATTGTGATTTAAATTCTCTTGATGTTAGAAGGAGCCTTTGAGTTTACTGACATCATCTGATTCCTTCCTATTCTCCTCTCATTTTATTCTGGAAATAGTTTTATTTTTTTATTTGATGCCACCCATACAACTTGCATTTCATCAACAGTTTGCAGGAGGAACACATCTCTCTAAGTTAATCTAGACAAGAATGACCAAGGATGTCAACATTTGTTCATTAATCTTTTTGCTCCAAAAACACATCCAAGCTATCCCAAATCTCCATCATCCCCTTCAACATTTTCTCTATACATTGAACATCTCTCTCTCTCTCTCTAACATTTCAGGTGAACCCATTTTGCTTTTCTCAAAGGCGAGTTTTCTTCTCCTTTTATTTATTTTTCTTGTACTCGACCTGCTTTCTTCCTCCTCCCTCCTGCCCTTTCTTGTCTTCCTCACCCATCCTCATCTAAGAGGTTGTGCCCTTAAATGCTTGGAGCTAGAAAGATGGTGATAAAAGACTGCACCAGTGAAAAGAAAAGAGGACAGTAAAGGGGGATAAAGGCAAGTGAGGGAACAAAAGAGAAAGGAAGGGAGGGGGGGGGGTTGTAAAGTTGGGTCAGTACATCATGTCAAAGGCATCTAAAAATAGAACTTTCCTGACTGTTTCTCCAAAGAGAAGGTACATAATGGTGTCCAATGTATAAATCTTGTCAGGTTTTCTTATTTTTACACTACTGTCTACAAGGCTGGATCTGAGTCTTCCTGATGAAAATTATTATTTTTATCAAGATATCAATGTTATTTTCTGTGCTTGCAGATGTTGACCTCCATGTGTTGGCCATGCCATCAGAGGCCTGTTACTACTGTGAAGGATGAGGGGGGTGTAAGTGGCCCACAAGTTCTGAAAGGTTGGGCCCCCTGTTTGATAGAAAAGTCAAAAGTTTCCCAATTTTCTATGCATGTTGAGTGGAAAATGTTGAAAAATCATGTAATGATTATTGAAACCTTGGATGGTTTTTGTTTTGACCTATTGGTGTGAAATTCCAAAAACACACGTGCGCTCAGAAGACCCAGGTCCAGACTATGATAAAGGCATTGGACTATCCTCCGGTGACCAATATGGGATAAAACCCTTCAACACTCCCCCTCTCGGCCAGCCACCACCGTCAGAGCCACGATAGGAATACACGGGGCAGGACCGAGCGAAAATAGGAGCAAATCCACCGGAGGACAGGCTCGTACTCGACCGGCTCGATACCATGTGAAATTCCAAAAACGCACGTGCGCTAAGGAGACCCAGGTCCAGGGCTATGATAAAGGCATTAGACTATCCTCCGGTGACCAATATGGGATAAAACCCTTCAACAATTGGACACCCAACTTTTTATTTACTAGAGGTTGATCACAATTATTAAGCTCTTAAAAAAACCTCTTAAAGTTGAGTTAGAAATTGCAGGCCTCTCTGTGCTGGATATAAATTCTTTGTTTTGGGATTAACACTGACACTGAAGTTTGGACTAAGTTGATTAACAAATATGTATATATTAACAAAAGTAACTAGTTTTTTTATCATAAATCAGAAGATATGAGTAAAATTAACAGCTTACATTTTTATATTAAGTTTGAACGAATTCCACTAAGCCTATTGCCCGAGATAAGATCCTATAAAATAAGATTTTTTTAGTTTGTAGCAGAAGTTTCCTTTAAGATAACAGCGTTCAATTTACTGAAATTATTTTAAGATAACTGTAGCTGAATTGCCTTGAAGATCTTAAAAGAGAGGGTTTGCCAATCATGAAAAATAGAGGTGCTAGTAGTTTCAGTTACCTGAAATTATTCTCATATTGCTTGATGTTAAGTTAGGTGGCATTTGATTTGACTCTTAATTCCATTCCTATCTCTCCTGTGAAACACAAAATCTTATCTATCCACCTCCAAAATAAAAATTTAGAATAAACTATTTAAAATTAAGTGCTTGTATGTTTTATCAAAAATCTCAAGACCTAATCTTTAACCGATTTAGAGATTAGACATTAATTAAGCCAAACAAATACAATTTGTTATTCTCGGGGATCCAAATGAGTAGAGTCGATCCTCAAGTCGAGTAGTATACTGATCAAACTCACCATGTTTATTTTACTCAAGCTCGAGTTTAAACTTGAGTTTTTATAAATAACTCTCACCACTCTTGTTCAAGGTTAACCTGTTACTTAAGCAAGTCAAACTGGAGTTTGAGCTCAAATAACAATTCGATTCATTCAATCCGAACTCGAGTTCGATGAAAACTTATTTATGAAACTTGAACTTGAGCTCATTTATAATACTCCATCTAAGTTTAATTTTAATTTTAATTTATTTAATTTCATTTTATATATTTAAATGACGATGTACACTTATCGATACTCCTAATTTTTAAATAATATTCAATTGAGCAGCTTATCTAGTATTTAATTGAGTTACTTCTGATTTTATTGAGTCAATCAAGGATCAAACTGTATCTTTTTGTTTGATCTTGTTCTACTAACATAATAAATATATCTAGTCGAATTTTTATCGAGCTAAGTTTCAAGCTACCTCGAGTGTATTTGTTTGTTGGTATCCCTAGTTATGCTGGAATAAAAAAAGAGAGGAAAATGAACTTATTACTCACCCTTCTAAGGGGATAGATGTTGAGGCCAATCATACAGCACATGACATTTAGTGCTGGCCTAATCTATCCTGGTTTTATCTTACTCTTAAAAATAATAAGATCATGTTAATTTTTAATTTTATGAATATTTCGACACCACAACGAAGTTTTGGTTCTAATATTTCGATTTATATGATATCCCTTTCGACATTGACATGAGACATATCGAAATTAATTAAGACTGATACATCCCAAGCATTAGATATGGACATGTTTAATAATGCATCCAGGTGGGGCCTGGTCTCACTTATTATGCATCTTGATACCAATCAAAAGAGGGCTGACTATTTTGCTTAGACCTTTGGTCGAATGACAAATTGAGTTTCTCTTACAAAATTATATTTGTACAACAAAACATGTTAAAAATTGTGTTAGGCAATAATTAAAGGAGTATTTTCTTTTTATAGAAGAGTCCCCTTTTTTTTAAAAAAACTACCATATCGAATAATTTACATTTTCTTTTTTTATGCTTGTGGTCCTCATCATCTTTTGTATATATATTTTTTGAAAAGTGGTCGCAACGGTTGTAATAACTACATGTACACATATGCATGCGAGTTCTAATCAGTGCTCTTTGTCGGGAGAAACGGCACCGTGGATGCTACAAACGCGAGACCTTACCTTCTCATAGTTATACATGGTTTCAACTCTTTTTGTCATCAAATCTCGGCAAACACGAAAATTTTATGTCTTTACCGATCTTAAGTTTTATTTTAATATAAAATTTTAGTAGGAAATATAAAAAATACTATTGTACAATCAAACAACCATAAGATTTTAGTGGCTGCATGGTAATGCTATTGTATCCAAGTCTGCACCACTAGACTTCTTTATTATCTGAATTCCAGTTTTTTTTCCCCCTGAAGAAACTGAAAGTAGTGGAACACATTTTTTTTTTGAGAGCACAAGTGTTTGGTTGCACAATAATTTCGACACACTTTTATGACAAAATGTTATTTTTAAATAAAAAATAAGATGTAAAAGGCACACAATTACCATGTTTGGTGAAATATGGTAACAAATTGTGGGGGGGGGGGGGAACATGCATATCTACAAAAGGTCGGAGACCATCAGAAAAAAAGATCATGTCTTCTCTTTCTTTTGTTCAAGAAGAAATTTATCTCATCTCTTTTTTGTTGTTCAAGGAAAAAAAACTCTACAAAAATACTACTTTCAAATTCTCTTTTCGACAAATTATTTACAAAAACATATTTTTGCAACAAAAAAATCAAAATTTCATGTAACCAACAAACACCCCCCATAAAACATTAGGGTGGGTTGCCAAGAGGAGAGCCAGGATGAGATCATGGGGGGTGAAAGATATGATTTTATTTGTTTATTTATTTGCTGATGTTGATGAAGGGCCAGAAGGATATAAAGTATAAACAAAGCTGGAACCTTCAAACAGGACATGTTTCAAGCAAAAGGGGATCTTTCCAATGGGGAGATATATATGTATGTATATATATGTATATATAGAGAGAGAGAGATGGGTTTGTAAGTTATAGTGGAGGGTGACATGCAGGCCATCCCCAGTTAAAAAGAATATTTTTATTATTAATTTTATCCCCACTTTAGATACATTATTTTAGGCTTTTCTTGGTCATTGTAGGATTCATGCAATCTAATTAAATTATCACACATGATCGTATGCCTGAGGGCGCCGCAATTCTTTCGTGCGAGGGCTTTTTTGCTTTGGCCCCCCTGCAAAAGATCCTCTTGCAGGTAAACCCATCTGATGACTGCTCTTCAACCATTCGCAGACACAGAAATCTTACTTCTTAGGATACGTACGCGGAAAGACATCAAATAATCAGGGCATATCTGCAAAATAATTTGGGTATGGCTGGGAGCAGCAAAATTTTAAGGTGACAAAGTGGCTAAAAAGAAGGGTGCAGACGAACCGATACAACCGACAAATAATTCGAAACTTGGGCTCAATAAAAATTTGACTCGACTTGTTTGATACGATAAATAAATTAGTTTGAGCAAAAAGTAAAAGTTGCTTCATTAAATGGGCGAAGCTTAAACAAACTTGTGCTCGATTCAATAAGTTTGGGATTAGTTTGATTGAATATTTATTTAAAAAATACACTAGGCCGGTGACTCGAAATTTGACTCAACCAATGGTCGACTCGGCTCGTTTGGTACGATAAATGAAAAAATTTGAATAAAAGTTAGAACTCGATTCATTAAACGAGTCGAGCTTAAACAAATTCTCGCTCGACTCAAGAACTCCAGAGTAATTCAATTAATCGTCCGATCGAATATTTATTTGAAAAATAAATTGTAAATATTGATATGTCAATTGAGTCGGTAGAAATCGAATTTGATTTGAATTTAAACTTAGATCGAGCTTGATGAACGAGTTAAAATTATCATTTCACGGATAACTTTTGATTTGTTTCGAAATTTCTGAATTAATTCATATCAAATTTAAATTTGAATCTGAAATAAGCCTGAGCGGAGTTACTATTTGAGCTTCATCTCAGTGTTGACCGGACCTAACAATAAACCAAACCTGAACATGGTCCAACATTTTTGTAAAAACTCGGGCCAGACTCAACCCGGTATGCAGGGGTGCAAACGAGTCATGCCGAGCCGAGTAGTATGATATTCAAGCTCGACTCGTTTATTATACACGAGTTCGAGCTCGAGCTCGAGTTTTAACGACTATGTTGAACTCTTGTTCAAGTTTGATTCGTTTAATAATCGAGCCAAGTCGAATTCGAACCCAAGTAGTAATTACACTAAAATTCAATTTACATTCAAACTTAAGCTAGATACAAACTTGTTTATAAAACTCAAATTTATTGAAAAGTTATTTGTGAAACTCTAGATTTACCTCATTTATCAAACTCAATCTAAACTTAAACTCAAATTTTAAATTATTTAATATATTTAAGTGACAACATATAATTATTAATATTTATAATTTAATTTTTAAAAATAAATATATAATATAATATTTAATCGAGTTATTCGCGAGTTTATCGAGCTGAGCCGTAGTATGTTCAAGCTCGATTTATTTAATGAGTCGAGTTTTATTTTTTGTTCAAATTTATTCATTCAAGGTAATAAAAAAGTGGAGTTAAATTTTTATCGAGTCGAGCAGTGTATTGATTCGTTTGCACCGCTACTTATATGGAATAAATGGGTGGAGTTTCAATAACCGAGTGATATTTTGAGAAAGTGAGGGTACCTAAGAAATGACGATACTTTTGACGGGGAAAACCGGAGGCGTCACATGCCAAGCACGTGTCAGAGACCATCTTTTCTTTTCTTTTCTTTTTTTTTTTCCTTTTGTTTGGCCTAACATCTTTCCGTTTAATTCTGTCTACGTGGCACGTGCCCTCGGCGTGTTTACTGACGTGTTCATGAACTCCGTTAAGACGGTTTGATTTGATTTAATTTTTATATATTTTTTCTCGAATCAAATTAAATTAAATAATCTCTTTAATTCAGTTTAATGTAATTTGGTTCGGATCAAATCATATTTTATTAAGATATATTAGATTTGTCAATGCATAATTTTATTTTGTTTGTTTTAAATTATATTCTATTAAAATCGTGTATACATATTTATATATTATATTATTTTTTTTAAATTTTTTAAACAAATGTATTTTTATAAGAAAGATACATAAATATTATATTATATACAATTTAAATTAAAATATTTAATCTAATCCAGGTCGTTCGATTCACTGATTTAGTTTAATTTAAAAATATTTAAAAATAAAATTGAACCGATCGATAGTTTAAATTAAATCAAATTACTAGTTTAGTTTAATTTTTTGGGTTGAACCGAACAGTGAACAACCTTGGGTGTAGCTCCTCTCTCTTGAATTGTTACTTGCATCAAAATGAATTGGTTATCACCAAACAAAAAACAATCCACCCTTCAAATTTTCATTTCTCATATTTCTAATGTGTGATAAATTATTTTTGTAACATGCCTGGATCAAAATGTTTAAGTATTTTTTCTTTGATTTTGCATCTTTTGTGCCAAATAACACATTTCAGAAACTTTGAAACCCTAGAGAAAGATTATATTTTTCTCTCCAGACAAATATAAATTATTTATTAACAAGATCTGGGCAGGCTTTTCTATTAATGTGGTGCTTGTTCTAGCTCAATCTAAAAAAATTACTTTTAATTTTACATTCAATCTCTTATCTCATGACTAAAAAGTACCGAAAATTTCATTGCCAACAACCATGCTCTTAGTCAAAATTAGAATTATTTATATACCTTACTAAGTTTTACCTTGAAACAAAGATATTAGGTCTGAAACACAATGAACTCTTTTCTTTATGACCTGATTTTAAGAGGTTTAGTAAGACATATGAGAGGTATATTAATTGTTTAATCATGTATTATCAAACAATATAAACTCTTTAACATTGGATTAACCATGTTCGTTTTGACTTAATTGATTTCTAACTTTGATCATAGATTAGGCATCAAGATTTTGATAAAATATTTGAATGTAATGAAACTTCTTCATAAAAACTTAATTTTAAGTGATTCACGATTATTTAATTTTTTGGAGGTAAATAAATAATATTTTGTGTTTTATAAAAAAATTAAAAATTTACACATTCTATTAAATCAAATCAAACCTCACCCCAACCGGAGGTTAGAGAAGAGTTTAGTGCAGCTAATTGGTCTATTTCGTCTCATTTAAATAGTTTGATCAATTATATACACCAAACTCAAGAAAAATCACAAGCCAGCACATTTCAAAATTATATTATGTGTGAGATGCACATTGCTCTAAGAAGATAAAACCAAAAGATGGAGGAGCCTTCAGAATGCCCACCTAGGAATAATAATAATACACTGAATGGAATAGACACTGCTTTTCTTTAAATTTTCAATAAAGGGGCAAGAGAGAGAGAGAGAGAGTAGTTAATTAAACTCTGGCATCTTCACACACTAGTCTAATAGCATCTTTGATGCTGCCGACCATAGAATAATTTAACCCTTAATTGCATGGGAAAACACTGCTTTGGTACCTAATGCACCTTGCCATGTCCCCCTTCCAAGGATTAATTAATCAAAGGATCACCACACCACAAGTGAACTCTCTGTGATTTATGAACAGTGATGGAAGGGGTGGAAAACCCACCCCCCAAATAAAGAAGTATAATTCTGATGAAGTCTTGAAGAGTCCCCTCATACAACTATTATTCTCTAAGAAAGTTGAAAAATAGTGACAGAGACACCCATTTGGCAAGATAAAGATAAAAACCATTTCCCTACCTTAACTATGACAGAGGATTTGCTTGGAAGCATATGCACATCATTAATATTGTTCTTTCTGTGGTATTGAAGGCAGATTTTGAAGTGTCAATGGTGCACAGTTAATGAGTGTACCCACAGCCAAATACCACATGATTTATATCTGTACTTGTTACACATATATATATGTTTGCAAATATTTGGATCCATGTACATCCTGCTTTTGCTGTGCTTGAAGTTTCTTCAGAGTGGTTGTATTAATAAATGATAAATCTACCAGACCCACCACTTGAAAATTGGGGGGGTTTTACCCACATTCATGTGTAGCCAGTTGGAAGTGGTGTAAATGAGTCTTAAACAACTGCTGAGAAAAAAAAGGCATCTCTAGAGGGCAGGAACCCATGCCAGGGTTTCTCTCACTGCTCAACAACAAAAATAAAAAAAAGTTAAATATATAGATAAACTGTACCATCCAGCAGTTAGGTTTGCATTCTTTTTTATTATTGAAACATCATTTTATGAAGGCCCTGGGTTCCTGGCAATTTTAATGCAGAGGGGTTGGGCAGCAGGTCTCCTTAAGTAAGCCCCCTTAAAAGAGGACCCAAAGAAAAGGACAAAGAGCAGGTCAGTGGTAGGCAAAAGGCAGAGCCTTCAACGTTCGGTTTTGGTAGCTTTGAAAACCATGAGAAGAGGAAAGCAAATGGTTCCTGTCTGAGCAGGAGATAGACCTGCTCTCTTTCTTTTTTTTTCATTTACCTGCTTTTTGCTTGATAAAGATGGTATTCTATTTTTCAAAAATAATGCATTTCAGTAGAGAGCAGCCCAATAATGTTAGGAAGGGTTGCTGAAAAAAAGATTCTTGTTAACAAATCATTTTTATACACAGTAATATATTATTATCCTTTCAAAGTGAAACATGTGATACTTCTAAGTTGGCCGAAATAAAAACTGTGGAGGTTATTTTTTGCTGTTCCAGACATGCATACAATAGAACTGGCAGCTACATGAAACTAGATTATGCCTTTTTCCCTGTCTAGTAAATAGAAGGTGAGGGGCAAATTGATTAGATATTTATTATACTTCTCACCTACCCCCTCCCCCCCCTAATAAAAAGGAAAAGGAGAGAAACTGATATTCAGGCTCCATCTTGACCAGTCTTAAATTTTTCTTTGTTTTTTTGAAGAGAAGTTTTGAAAATTTCTGCTATTGTAGGAATAATCTTCTGAATTCTTCATCTATCAAAAGGGTGAAAATCATGATTCGTCGGGTCGCGACTCGGGCCCGATCTGGTCGCTTTTGGGATCGACCCGACTCGGGTCGATTTTGGGCCCAACCGACCCGATCCCGACTCCCGACCCCGACCCCACTGGGAAAACAAGTAGGTCCTTGACCTAAAAACCCGTTAGAACCTGTAAAAGAAGAGGGGTCACAGGCATGGGACCAGCTAGCTAAATTGCAATTTTCCATGACCTAAAAACCCCGATCGCCTTCTAGGAAAACAGCCAATAATAGTTATTTATTTATTGCCCAACCAATTTGGCATATAAAAATATATTAAAATACGGTAAGAACAAATCACACGCCTCACAGGCTCCAAGAAAGAAATCCAGTGCCAACTAATATGCACCTAAAAGCATCTTTCTATCTCCAACACCACCCATTTGCCGAATTATTTATTATTTATTTATTTATTAATTGGGTCCCGGGCAAGGCCGTTCAAATCCCGCCTGGGTTTCCGTGACCCTTCCCGGTTAAAAAAAAATGAAAAATCTGGTCAAAATATGTCATCAAGTGGTTGCCACCAATTTCGTAATTATTATATTAAAAATCATGATCTTTATTGAATTGATTACTCGGAAACTGCCCTCTCTTTTTCTCCCGATTTCCTCTCCTTTTTCTTTTTGCTTCCGCCCCCCCTCTCTCTCTCTCTCTCTATCAGTCTTTCTTTCTTTTTTTCTTTTTTCCTGTTTTCTTTCTTCCTCCTCCGACCCGGGTATCGCCGGAGGCGGCGGGAGACCGGAGAGGCAGAGGTTTCCGGCGGGGGCCGGAGGCGTTGATGCGTTTCCTACCTGATTTTCGGAGGGAGACAGCGGGGGGAGTGTCCGCGGTGCGCCGGTGGCGTTGAGGTGGGGGAGAAAGCTGCGAGCTTTGGACAGGGTGGTGGAAGGGTGCCGGGAAGAGAGCGCTCCGCTTCCTTGTCCGCAATGGCGTAGGGTTGTTTGGAGCAGTGAAGGGCGTAGATCGGAGGGTCTACGAGTGCGCGGGGAGCTTCCGAGATCTGAAAGTTGCCGCCGTTTGGCATCCTCTGCTGCTTCCGTTTGCTCGGTTTGTGTTTATCTATGGATGGGGGGGAGGGCATGAGCTCAGGGCCGCCGCCGCCGGCGGCACCGCAGTTGCAGCCGCAGCCGCAGCCGCCGCCGGTGACGGCGCCGGAGGGGGTCGGGAGCTACCATTCGGTCCCCTCGGCCAGGGTAGCTGAGAACTCTGGCCAAGGAGGTGGAGTGACAATAAGTGCGGCGGCGGCGGCGCCGGCGGCGACGCCGGGGGCGGTGGGGATGATGATGCCCATTTTCAGGAAGAAGAGGGGGAGGCCCAGGAAGTACGCGCCGGACGGCAGCCCGCTGATGCCGCTAAGCCCGGCGCCGATCTCGGCCTACGCACCGGGTGGCGGCTTCACCGTCACGTCTCCGCCGGTGGTGAAGCGCGGGAGAGGCCGCGCGGCCGGCTACATCGACAGGCACCATCGTGGCTTCGAAATGGAGTCTCTTTTCGGTGGTAGCGCCCCTTTCCCTCTCTCTCTCTCTCTCTATCATTTTCCCTGGAAAGATCCGATCTTTGGTCGCCTCCGTTCTCCTCAGAGATTTCCGGTCGGTTTTTGGATTCATCTGCTTTCCGGACATCGTAGCGCCGCCGGACTCTCGATATGCGGTAGCGACTTGCCCTTGGCGCCTCCTGTTGATCTCCTTTTTCACCTACCAGTTTCATGTCTCGCCTTGTTTCAGCTGCACCTTTGTAGTTTTCGACCTCACCCAAGCCCAGCTCGCTGTCGGACTCAGACACTGTTCTTCTCTCTCTCTCTCTCTCTGGGTGAATGACTGGTGTGGTTGACGACGACGAAGGCGACTCTTGTACGAGGTTGCTGGAGGGTCTTTGCCGTGCACGGGACCATGTTAGGGTCTTGGAAGCTTGACTCGGACTGGTTCGAACCGACTCGGACTGGACTCGGACATGACTCGTGTGTATCTTTTTAGGAATCCTAGCTATTAATATCTGCATACCGAACGGTCGGACATGCCCTCCTTTGTGCCGGACATTTGACCGACTCAGGCAAATCCTCTGGACCCTGATTCATCTACCTGCGATCAAGATACTGCATTCTATGCATTTCCTGGGAATAATCTTGGGATTGAAGAGGAGTTTTCTGATAGATTGCTGGTTTATGCGCCTTGTTAGTGCTCAAGCAACTTGTGGGATTTATCTGTTAACCTAGTTTTTTTTTTTTTACTTTTATCTGGTAAATAGTGTATCAACTATTAAATGATCTCTTGTTATATCTTATTTACTGCAAGCTTGGGTTTCAGAAAGCCTGTAGAAATTGGACCAAGACAGCAAGCCATGGCTGATGGCTTCTAGTTTTTATTCCTGTATCTGCTAGCCCGTAGTTTTCATCTTTCTGCGGGACAAGAAGAGCTTTGTGGGGTGTGGGATCTAATTGGTTTGTGGTACTATTTAGAGGCTTATGCATTCCCTGCTAATGATCCGTGTATAAAACGAGAAAATATGCTGTCCCTGAGTGATTTAAATGCCTTTCTAGTGAAATTTGGGAAGATTTTCATCGAAAGCTCTTACCAGATGTGGTGTTTGTAAGATCGTGGGGGCCAGTCGTGCGGGAGGTTGCGGTACAAATAGTTGTTGGACAAAAAGCCGAGTTCCAGGGACAGTCTAGGCTGGGATATTCGAAACTAGGGCATGTCATTGACCATTTTGCCTGCAGACAGTTTGGCTGATCTTGGCAGGTGTCCTTACGTTTTATGTCTCATGGGTAGTGCAGGTGAATGTATCATGCACCTTTTCCTTGTCAATTACTCCATGCCTGTATCTGTTTGCCTTTATTTTTTTCTTATCTACTTTTTACTTCTTTTCTGAATGTTAGCTCAACACATCCTTATTTTTACTCATTCAAAGTATTCTTTTCCAGTAGACTCAGTTGCATGTGCTGCCGGTGCGAATTTTACTCCACACATCATCACTGTTCCTGCTGGTGAGGTAAAAGCTACATAACTATCTAAATTCTTGTATGGTAATTTGCTGTGTAGACAATCTTAATTCGCTATGTGCCCTTGCCCTGAGGAGTTCTCTAGCTTCTTTTTCTGAGTTTGAACGGAGGCTTTGTTGTCGATGATGGGATCTTGCTGAGAGCCAACACCTTTGCTTGCAATCTATAAAATAACTCACAGCTGGTTAATTTTCTTCCTTGATTATGATCTCTTCATGCATGAACTTGAAGCAGTAGAAGCAATGAAAACTTTTATGAACGACTTTGAAAACTTATATGGAATCACTGTTTGACCACTGGCTACAACACTAACTCAGACTGCAGATGGTTGCGTCTGGGTGGAGGTCGAGTTAGTGGGGGTGGGTGGGTGGGTTTGTCCCTCTTGATCAAAAGAAAACCGAAGGCAAAGTTGTGCAATGATGGCATATCTGAAATGTACATGAGTGTATTAGACATGGGTTTGCCCTTTGAAATAATCAGTATTGAACCATTGTCCGTATAGGATACCACAAGCTTTAGTTGAAATCATAAAATTAATCAGTGAACATTGCATTTATTAGGAAGTCTTTAATACTTCTCCATGTAAAAATCAATATAGACATACAACCATTTCTCTCCACTTTCCAGAGAACGAAAAAAAATGTTTCACCTAGTATTTTTACAGTTTGAAATTTTGATGATTTTCTTTTAATAAACTTATGGTGTAGAAGATTAGCATCAAGACAGGTTTGGATAGTGAAAGCTGATCATCCTTCATGATTGTGTAAAGTATATTATCATTGTTTCAGTCTTAGCAGATATTCTTGAATTATCTTTACTTTTTTTGGGTGTATGATTGCTACACCGAGCAACAAAAGGCTCCATGCTAGGGTTCCAGTGCTAGAGAGGATCTCATCCTTTCTATTATTCCAGGAGTCCCAAGGATCTAACCACTAGATGTCAAAGCAGATTGAACTGCTTAGGTCAAAGCATGCATGAAATTAGTCATGCTGTATTTTTTTCTCCTCTTTCTCTTTGTGATGTGCTCCTGAGTGCTAAACATGATGCTGCAAAAGGTGCAAAAACTCGGTTTAACTTTGAAAATTGTAGTAGTATTCAAATTTAGGCATTCTGCTGTTTTAACTTTTTGCTACTGCTAATTTCATTTAGTTCTTAGATGCCATCGCGATGGCACATGGACTGAAAATTTTGCATTTATAAAGATTAAGCTGCATCCCCTTGTAGAATTGCTTTTGGATGATATGCTCATTGATTTGTTTACGTGTAATGAAGATTAAGAGTTCGTATCAGGCATATCATTTCAATGCTTTTACATCTTTGGTCTTCACGCTTCTGATATGATTTTACACACACTTTAGGATGTAACAATGAAGATAATATCATTTTCTCAACAAGGACATCGAGCAATTTGCATTCTATCTGCAAATGGCATCATTTCAAATGTCACACTCAGGCAGCCTGATTCGTCAGGCGGAACATTAACCTATGAGGTTTGATTACTAACCTTAAACTATAAAGAATGTCAGTTTTTACTGGTTGCAGCCAATCATGTGCAAGATTCTGTAAGTGGTTCTTCTACCATGTTTTAGTCTGTAAGATATATGTTAGTCGCCTCTGAAATTTGGATCATTTAAATGCAATAGCCGTTGTCATTAGTTTATAATCAGGAAGCATGAGCATTTCATTTTCATGAATAGAATGATAGATAGAATAAAGACAGTATTTGGTTGGTGTTGCCATAAATGATAATGATCAAGTATTTTATGGGGTTATTAGGCTCACAGTTTGGAGAAAAAATAGATTTGAATGAGTTAAATATTTTAAAGAATGAACTTAAAATCGACTTGAATGGAGAAAAAGAATCCATACGGCTGACCCAAATTAATTGGGATTAAGGCTTGAGTTGAGTGAGTTGATTAGGCTCAGGGTTTGAGGGAATTATGGAGTAGCCGAGGGCCTGTATTTTATCCTTTCACCTCTTTTAACATAGTTTTGGGTTTTGATACTCCTGGCAACTTGGGATTTCCATCCTTGGATCACGACATTGTGGGACTTTATGTTTCACGTTCCTCATTCCATGATCATGCCACGTGCAAGTGTTTGATTATCTTTTTATGATAGGCTTTTGTAGATTCTGATTGAATGGTTCAACAGGCGTTCTTCAGCTCGTATAGCAAGTTTTTTTTAATTCATCCCATTTTTGAGTTTCAATCAGCACAATAGCTAGATCCTTTTTTTTGGGGGTGAAATGTGCTATAATTTAATATTGTCCAGTGAAAAATTGTTCAACATGTCAACTTTTTCTTTTAATTGTACATTTCTACCGAGTCATCGGTTAATCAGCTTTTGCATGTATAATATGAAAGAAAATGGATGTACTTTATCTGAGTTTGCACATTGCATACATAATACAACTATCTTACTTTTGGATATGCACATTCATGTATTTTAGGTATACTATCATTGTGAATTATTTATTTTATGAAGATAGGTTACAGTTTTGTGTTATTTAAATATATATATGATTCAATCAGGAGCATCTGCTTGATGATATTCAGTGTAATTTCGTTTATATGGATGTCTTTCCGCTTACTTGCCAATGAAACCAACATGAAGTTCATGTGGTTTATTTTAAATTTCTGATTACCCTGCTTGATTGTGTTTATTTGTGGTCCATTAAAGATTTTATGCTTGGAAGAAGGCCGCTAGAAAATGTTGTGTCAGTAAATGTTATTTTAAATCAAGCTAACTGAAGTAACTAACCTTTCAAGTGTTCGGAAAGAGTGGTGCTGCCTCTAAATGCTTGAGCAAGAAGTTTTGCCTGGTAACAGACGAATCAAGTGAGCTTCACAGAGCCTTTTCGCTTGTAGCCAGTAGACAGTATTATAATAACCTAAAATGCTAAACCACATCATTAAGGTATGCTGAATGCATAAAATGTAATCAAGATTAAATTGATGTTATCTGGATAGGTTTTGCATGAATCAAATGGGTCAATATTTTGGTTTCACAAAATTGTTTAGTCTAGTACTCATTATAGTCCTTGGACCTGGGCAGTCAATTGTTTGCCTTTGTTTATAATTAAATGACTCATATGGTTGATGGTTGTAATATTTGCCATATACATAGACAAAAATGCAGTGAACTAGAAAGAACAGGGAGATTCACCTTTTTGATGCTATATGGCTTTCTTTCTCTATTAAGTCTTTTCTAGTGTTTTCCTTGAAAAAATTGATCGGTAATACAATCCTTAATCCCTATAGGGACGGTTTGAATTACTTTCCTTATCTGGATCATTTATGCCAACTGAGAGTGGAGGAACAAGGAGCCGATCAGGTGGTATGAGTGTCAGTCTGGCAAGTCCCGATGGTCGTGTTGTTGGCGGTGGAGTTGCTGGTTTGCTAGTGGCAGCTAGTCCTGTTCAGGTGACATTCTATCCTCATATGTAGCGTTAGGCTCTTGTATCTCCATGATTGATTTGTCTTTCCATTCAGAGAATTTTTTTATCCTCTTTCACAAGACGATAAAATGCCACAAACGTCGGCTGTTTTATAACACTGTCAAGGGTACTAAGAGCATTATTGATTCATTTTAATCTTCGACTGAATTTTTTTTTGGACACAGAAAACTAACATTATATATAAAGATAATACACAGTAACATTTACAAAAGACCCGGAGCCTCGTCTAAGACATAATACAAAATAGAGTCCGGAAGCAGGGATAAAGACTCCGTCCACGGTTGCGATTTACCCACTCTCAAAGCCCACCGCGATAGCCTATGAGCCGCCCCATTCGCAGACCTAGGGCAAAACACCACAGACGACTGAAATAGAAGGCAGAATGTCTTACTTGATACATGAATAAGCTTAACAGCCTGGACTGTAGGGAGCAAATGCCGTCTCATACGTGAATGATTAATCAATCTTATAAACACTTCTCAAGTACCTGTGAAAAATGATCTAGATGTCATACAATGAAACATGTCTTATCTCTTGAGTTCTGGTAGAGTTCTGGTTTTTTTTCACTGTCATGTGTACTGGTAAACCAGCAAGCTCTATTCAAAAAAAAATGTACACCTATCTTTATTTCTCTATTCGACTTATATTTATTTGTCAATCTTTCAGGTGGTCGTTGGTAGCTTCCTACCAAATTATCAAATGGAGCAAAAGATGAAGAAGTTTAAAGTAGAGTCTGCATCAAATGTCACTCCGGTAGCAGCGGTGCCAGTCAGAGAGATGGAGGAGACACACATCACTTCTCAAGGCCAGCACAGTTCTACTCCTAGGGCTATCCCACCTGCTTCAACTCCTTTCCGGCTGGAAAACTGGAATTCTTCTATAAATTCGGTCCCTGAGTCTCGCGGTTCTCCCACTGATATAAATATCTCTTTGCATGAAGATTGATGACTTGGCTGGAGGCTGTTCATCCTCTTATTCATGCAAGATTTCCGTACTGACCTGGACTAAGATCGTTATAGATGTTGTGGTGAAGACTGAGAGTAATATAAAGCACATGTTTTTCAGTTAGCTGACTAGTGATGTTCTAAGAGAAACTTTAGTCTGTCAAGTGTTTTCTTCAATGGTGTCAGCAGTTTAGCGTCCCTTGATCAGCAATTGTTGTCTGTAAGCTTCGTTTCTCTACCATTTTCAATTGATCGTACAACATGGTTTTTCAAATATGTATTTGTAAGCTTGCTCAATCTAGTCATCAATTGATGCTGTTTTCTCAGACATAAGCAAGATTGACCTGGAGTTGCAACAGGAGTTTGTTCATCGTACCTGCGGCACTTACAGCACCAGCGAGTGTTGATCGCACGAGCTTTATCAGCCGAAGCAGAATAGAGTGGCTAAATGATAATCGCCACAGGGATCACTAGGAACGAACGATCGCCTTCCTTCTATGTCTGACTTGCACATCTGCTTCTCCGCCGCCTACATGGCTACACCGCAACCATCCACTTGGTTCCGGAACCTTGCAACCTAGGGCTGCCATCCGCATTCCCCTTGATGTCGTCTCCCTCAAAGGAGGCATCATCCAAGAGATGGCGGCACTCGACCTATCGGGCAGAGAGCGAGCATCAATCCTGGCTATCCCGGTGCCACCATCTTGTCGAAGAGGCAAGTAGGCGTTCGGCGACTGGCCGGAGAGCACGCTGCCGCCTCCGCGGAGGGATCAGGTGCGACGGGAAGGGAGCCGGCAGCGTGGTACGCCGCGGTGGTATGGTGTGGGAGGGAGGCCGGCGCCGAGAATGCGGCTATGCGACCGCAGTCGGAAAAATCTGAATCGAACGAACTCCGAGTTATGGGCTGACCCGTCCGTTGGGCCCGCTCGCTGAGTCGGCTCGTGGTTTTTGGAATCGGACGGAGGTACGAACAGATGGGATGTCTACGTGTTGGATGCCGACTGCTGAAGTTATCGGTAAGAAAGGTGGGGTTGGGATCGGGTCGGTTAGATCTATAATTGACTTGAGTTAATTGGGGTCGTGATTTGGGTCGGGTCGGGGTCACATAAAAAAATAAAAAAAATTTATTTAAATATATCAATCAGATCGGGATTGTGGGGTCGAGTCAGGGTCGGTCGGCCCAAAAATTGGCTGTATTGACCAACCCGTCGCACCATGGTTATCGGTATCTCTATCCGATGGATAGAATATTTATTTATTTATTATTTGTCCGTTATCATAAATGAATTGTTTTGTGTTGATTGTGGTATAGTTAAAAGATATATCTATCTATTAAGGGGTGTATAAAGATATAGTATACACCATGGAATGTCAAATCGGGTTCCGGGTCGCGACCCGGACCCGATTCGGTCGGATTTTGAGCCGCCTGGCCCAATCGGGATCTGGCTGGCTCGACCCGAGCGGGGGATCCCCTCGGGTTGCAACCCGATCGCCGGGTCGCGCGACCCAACGACTGGGTCGCGCGACCCTAGGATCTTGTAAATTGCTTCCCGTGGGGGGCAAGCAAGGGAGGTTCTTGATGCCCCCCTTACGCCTCTTGGGGGCCTATATAAGGTCCCCAAGGGAGGCTCTCATACCAACCCCTCCCCCCTTATTCTAAGCCCTCAAAGTCTTACGTTCTAAGCCCTTGGTGATGGAGTGAGGCACCAGGGGCATGGAGCCACAGCTTCAAGCAGATAGAGATCCACGGATGTGGGGAGAGCTCCTACTACGACAGAACACTTCACTGGAGAAGACCAGTATACTCACGCGACCCAAGACATGGACCATGGGACGAGGTCGCAGGGTGGAGGAACACAACATACCCAACATGGCGAACATCAGTACCATGGATATGAACAACCGACTTATGAGTATGATTCATCTCAAGGCTCTTGGTTTCTTACAAATGACCAAGAGTGGAGTGGGATGAGTTATAGATCACCTATGGACACCCCAATTCAATTCCCATATGAACATTACTTTGGTAGTTTTTTAGGACATAGTAGCGATATTAGGGTTATTATAGAAGGGACTCCGGAATATAATATTCATTAACATGTGTGGCAGACTATATATAATACAATGTCGTGGGAAGAGTATAAAGTTTATGTAGAAAATGTAGATCAAGTCAAGTTTATGTAAACTGTGAAGTAAAGTTTATGTTAATGAATGAAAATATTTCTATTGTTATATTTCTTATTTTTCAGATTTTTTTCGATTTTTTGACATTTTTTCAATTTTTTTGAATTATCAAAAAAATATTAAAAAGTTCGAATCGGACCGGGTCGTGACCCGGTCCGACCGGGTCGGCCCAGAGCCGGGCCAACCCGGTTGCGATCCAGGATCCTACCTTCCTTGGTATGCACAATCATCTCATACAGAAAAATAGAAAATTAAAATAATTTAACTGAAAAAATTAAATATAAAAAATAAATTATATTAAAAACGCTTATAAAATACACTTATAAGTATAAACTAGTTTAAGTTGCATTTTATTCATATTTTTTTAATACAAGATACAATATAATGATATTATTAATTTTTGATATAAGTTAGATGTTGTGTGTTGAGTTGTATTAAAATATGCATAATTAACATATATGATTATAAGATAATAGGTTTGATTCGAGGCATGTCTATTTTGTGTATGGGTTGAATAAACAATTACTTGTTATTAATGTTATTAAGTCATAAGTCATTAAATTATTTTATAGTTTTTCATTAACTTACTGGTTGACCCTAGGTAGACTGGCATCGATCTCCACTCTCGAGAGCAGAGACGAGGTGTGAGTTCGAGGAGCGGTAGAGCATACCACCCTAGGGTGGTCACTAGTGGGGATCGAGCTGGGACTCGATCACTCAACTTGATCCCTTGCTGCGCGCATGAGAAGCGTGCCTTCGGGCCAACTGACCCAACGTGAATTTTTTTTTTCATTAACTTAAAAAGTATGTCAGAAAATCAGATGCTTGATTACCATTGATATCTCCGTTAAAAGCCCCACTTAATAAACAGGTCAAAGGTAGACCTGTCATTTTGTCATATGCCGGTTTATGACTTTAATTAAATAAATAAACTTAACTATTTTAAGAAAATTGAATAAATTTTTTGAATCATTAAAAAAAGCTGAATCGAAATACATAAAAAACACCCTTCTGTGTGCCCCGCTGGCCAATCCGACGGCTGTTGATGCATTCCCGGGGGTTTATCGGCCTACTCAGCTTCAAAGTCCAAGCAGCCTCCGTCATCTGCCAGACTGCAACACAACCACCTCGATGAATCCTCCGTCGCTGTTCCGACTCCGCCGGCGGCAATGGCGAAGATACAGGCAATCGTAGCAAGGCAGATCTTCGACAGCAGCGGAAACCCGACCGCGAGGTGAAGTCCTGCAGTTCTCGAACGATGTGTCCTGTTCTTTTTGTTTCGGCTCATCTTCTAGATCGTGAGTAGAGGATGTCCCCTTATAGAGATCTCGCTTCGGTAGATACGCGAATTCGGCCGGATTACGGAGAGTACAATCTCATTCCTATAGATAACACGTGTATTTTCTCAATCAGGGAAGTCGGTTTGACATAAAAATGACCAAATTTTAGAAAATCTGGAGGCGTCCCGACATCGCGACGCCAGGCGTCGCGACTTCAGAGCACCTGGCATTTCCCGCCTTTTCACCCTTTTATCCGGCCGGACGACGTCATACTCAAGGGCGTACGATGGTACAAGCGCTCCTCTGCCAGAGCGCCTGCATTTCCGCCCGTGATAGCCGGCTTTTCAGGACGGTCAGCGGTGCGTTGTCGAAATCGTACCGAGGGTGCAGGCGCTCCGCCGTCGGAGCACCTAGATCGTAGGCTCCAACTGGCACCGCAGGCTCCGCGTGCGCCGAATTTGCAGGTGTCAGCCGTAGGTCGTAGGTGCTCCCCTGTCAGAGCGCCAGGATCTCCGCTGACAACCGCCGCCTGACACGCAAGGTGGTAGGTGGTGACAGGTATGGTCGGACGTGCTGATCCGCCGACTTGTCGGCTGATTAGCAGGCGCTCCAATACCGTGACGCCAGGCGTCCTCATACCGGAGCGCTAGGGTCACTTTTGTGAATCTATAAAAGGAGACCATTCTCCCACATTTAAGAGGTTCCAAAAAGGATTCCCAGAGCCATAACTCCACAGAGAGAGTCTTCTTGAGCCTCCCAACACCCTCCCACCATCTTCCAAGCCACACTAGAGTCCACAATCACATCTCCAAGTCATTCAATCTCCCATTACATCTCTTTCACTCCATCCATTCCACATAACCAAAAGACCATCCCAAACCCCCTCATACCATTAAAAAGCCATTGAAAGCCATTCCAAAGAGCCTAAAGAAGTCTCCAAAATGGGCCAGGAGTCCGATTCCCTTGGTTAGAACCGGGAGAAGATCGTGTCAAAGGCTGCCCCTGGAGGACCTAAGCGCTCCTCAGACAGGACGCCAGGCGACCTGGAGTCGGAGCGCCTGCAACCTCCAGAAGCCAGCCGGCCCGGGCTCGCCGACGATCTTCTTCCTTATCTTATCCTCCTTTCATTTTCTGTTTAGGTTTCATCATGCATATTGCACTAACATAACTTAATGCATCTTTAGCCTTAGGTCATTTAGATCGTCCCTTAAGAGGGGTTAGGAGTTAGTCATAATCCGGTTCGTTCAACCCCTTTTGTCATTGCTCTTCTTTTCTGCGAATGGTTACTACTTTCTACTTAGTTCTAATTGTTGTTTTGTTGTGCTTTCATTCATAACTTCTTTTCAGGCAAGCGAGTTTCTCCAAGGCTCTTCTTCCCCGGCCGACCGAGGAAGGAGAAGATAGAACCCACACAGTCTCCCCATTCAACGAGGTAACCGGTCATTCTCCCCCCCTTATTAGTTTATCTCTTTTATTTTAATCATCGGAGCCTCTTTGGCTCCTGGGGACCACACCATCTCTTCCTCCTTTCGGTTCATAGGTTAAGTTAGTGTTGATAATGCCACCCACTGTCTGATCTTCTTTTCCTTCTATTCTTCTCACGACCCGGGCCGGTCCTTCGATGCCCAAGTGACATCAATGGTTGAGTAGTCCGGGGACCAAGGTGAGTGTGGAGAAAGAAAGAAGGAGAAGAGGTGGGTAATAGACCGTTTTGTTGGAATCATCCACAACCGTGTCTATGGCATGATTAACACAAACCGACCCTATCAAAACCGTAAGGAAGAAGAAACACACCCCACACCGAAACGCTCACACATCCTCTCGGCGTCCTCATCCCCTCGACGTCCATAGCTTCCTGAGCAGAAAATCTGGTGGAACTCGTTTGCAGACAACGATCTAGTTCGTTAACTTTTGCAGTCGCTTGTTGGTTGTCACGTTGATCTTCACGACCTTGCATTTCTCAATCTGGCGTTGTAGATTCCGGTTAATGCGACTGAAACCTTATTTTGATTTGGTCTTCATGTAATTGCCTCTTTGACTGATGTTCTGTTTCCCTTCTGTTCTGTTGTTAAAATTTTGATTCGGATGGGTGTTATGCGTTAATGTCGTTTGTTAGTGTTCTCTCATTATTCTTCTCTGATAAGCATTTGTAGCTCGATTATGATATAGCCTATTGATGTCAGTTTAGTTTTAGATGTGGGTTAGTGGACAATTTCCTGTTCTAGGCGGATGTGAAGCTATTCGACGGGCAAGTGTGTAGGACTGTTGTCGCCAGTGGTGCCTCTACAGGTATCACTCTAAAGCCTTTTGCATCTCTCTCTCTCTCTCTCTCTCTCTCTCTCTCTCTCTCTCTCTCTTCATCTTAACATGTTCAACTTTTTCTATCAAGTCTCTAGAGTTTAGACTGGATACATGGTTAGTTGAATTTACTAGTTTGGAGAATTTTATTGGCTTTCTTCATAAGTAAATTCATATAGTTCAGTGTATTTGTATCCTTGATCTTGTTTTGAGGAGTGTTCTTACTTTTATCATAGACTAGTTCAGGTGTCTTCGAGGCTCTGGTGCTCAGGGATGGTGGATTCGACTACCCTGGGAAAGATGAACTTAAGGTAGTTAACGCTTTTCTCAAAAATTAACGGATGATTGTCCATTGTCCATGTATCTTTCCTTTTAGGTATGGACCCTCATAGTAAAGCAGTTATATCATCTACATTGTACATTATCGCACTCTAGTAAGTGAAAACATACTGAAAAATGAAAACAAATTCTTAGCATGTGGAAATCAAAAAAATGACAGTATTCATGGTTCATGCAATTAGTTCATGCAATTAGAAATAATGATTGAATTGCAAATTAAGGGACCATGACTTGCATCTCCAAAATGAAGAAAGCCATGGGTTGCACCCAGACACAAATTTATAATATTCTACCGCCTTTTGATACTAAGCATGATGATATGTCTTATCCCTTGTCTCCCACTTGGGGTTGCACAATCTAATTTTTTATTTTTATTTTTTGTTCAATTGTAGGATGTTGAAAATGTGAACACCATCACACCACCAGCATTGATCGGAAAGGTACCTACCTTTAGCTTTTATAATGACTTTTTTTTTCTATTTACCAACTCATCCAAGCCTTTGGACTGGAGTGGATTTGCTCGTTGAAGAACTGTCAAGAATCGATGTATTCATTTTTAGGACCCCATGGAACAACTCAGATCGATAACTTCATGGTGAAAAGTTTGATGGGACTTCTAATGAATGGGGTTGGTGCAAACAAAAGGTGTGTTGTCTTGTTACCATTTCACATAATGAAATTCTCCACAAGTCCATTGTGAAAATGATAACTTTTTCCCTTCTTGAAGCTTGAAGCCAATGCTATTTTGGCTGTTTCACTTGCTGTTTGCAAGGCAGGAGCTTCTGTGAAGAAAATTCTCTTTTATCTGGTTTATATCTAGCTCATCTACATTTATCCAGTGTCAACAGTTGGATCTCATTTATCTGATGCTTTGCCTTTGGTTGCTCAGCACACTGCCAATCTTGCTGACAACAAGAACCTGGTGTTACCTGTCACTGCATTTAAAGTTATTAATGGAAGATCACATGTGGGAAATAAGTTGGCTATGCAGGTACTGACAGTACTGATATTACGCCTTTCCTGATTACTTTTTATCTTCCCATCACGCATCTGACTCTTTCATCCTTTTGTCATACCGGGATTTCATGTTTCTTCTTGTTGGTGCTACCTCACTTAGGGAAGCCAGGAAAATGGGTTCTGAGGTCTACCATCATTTGATGGTTTGTTCTATTAGTATGCTCACCAATCCTTCTCCAACATGCAAAATCATTCTTTTACCCTTTTTTATTGTGTTATCAAGAAGTTTGGTTAAGATGCTACCATTGTATGGGATAAAGGTGGTTTTGCTCCCAACATCCAGGTGTTGGGAGCAATCTTGTTGACAACAAGAACCTGGTGTTACATGTCCCAACATTTAATGTTATTAATGGAAGATCACACGTGGGAAATAAGTTGGCTATGCAGGTACTGGCAGTACTGATATTACGCCTTGCTCGATTACTTTTTATTTTTCTATCACACATCTGACTCTTTCATCCTTTTGTTATACCAGGAATTCATGTTTCTTCCTGTTGGTGCCACCTCACTTAGGGAAGCCAGGAAAATGGGTTCTGAGGTCTACCATCATTTGATGGTTTGTTCTATTTGTATGGTCACCAATCCTTCTCCAACATGTAAAATCATTCTTTTACCCTGTTTTACTGTGTTATCAAGAAGTTTGGTTAAGATGCTACCATTGTAGGGGACGAAGGTGGTTTTGCTCCCAACTTCTAAGTTTGACTTTCACAAGACTTGCTTTTTTTCTTCATTTTTTTCTTTACTCCTACCACCAAGCTAAAGCTGAGTACATCTTGTGTTATTTTTGCAAAAGACTTCATTTTGCATCGGCTATTTTTGCAAAAATGCAACTTGTTTTTGCAAATTTTAAGCTGTTGTCGTAAATTTTCAGATGTCAAAGTCAGCGCTTGTTTTGCTAGTCCCTTTAAATTATCTACTATTTTCCATCACCAAGCAGGAAAACAAGGCGGGCCTTGAGCTCCTGAAACAAGCTATTGCAAACGCTGGCAACATTAGCAAAGCGAGATCCTTAGTTATCTGATTCGTTCAGTTATCTCACCAATCCTTTTTAGAGGATCAACTTGCTGATCTGCCTGCAATATATATATTTTGGCTGATTGTAATTGGAATAGACGCTGCTTCATCAGAGTTCTACAATGACAAGGATCAGAGTTTTGATCTTGACTTCAAGGAAGACGTAAGCAGCTCTAAGTTGTTTCCGCCCATATCTTGATAAATATCCAAGTCAGTGGTTCAAACTAAACCAAGCCGAACTAGTTGATTCTGTTCAGTTTAACAGTTTGAATTTTCAACTGTTTTATGCACACCCTTGATTAAGCGTGTTTTAACTTTTGGGGTCATACTGGAGAGCCAAACCAAACCAGTGATTGCCATATTGGAATCGGTACCCAGATCAGTGGATACATCAGATTGTATCGGCTGATTCTAACAGATTTTATAGGAGGAGAACTGATCCATATTGGCAAATTTTTTATTTTTTATTGAAAACAATTAAGGAAAATCACTAAAAATTATAAAAATAGGAAAATTCTAATAAATTATTAAAAGTAAAAATGTAACATTTAACACACTTTCATATCATTATAAGAGATTTGACAAATGGATATAAATTAACATCAATGATCATTTCAATAAATAAAGAGCATTGTACAAATAATATGTAATACAAAATATACATTCTTTTCACCAATATCGATGGAATTAACCTTCGTACTCATATTTCCCGAGATTCTTCAAGTTGCTCCATTGAGAGTTGTCAGTTACGATTGGCCTATATATATGGAAATAATGAATCGGCCATCTTATTAAAATCATATACAATGTCCAACACTGGAGTTATGGGTGGAATATATGGTTGGAAGTTTTCATGAGTTTTTGGATAATTGACTACCATGTACTTATAAAAGAAATCCCATTTGATTCCTTTTATCACTTGAATGTTGTCTTTGGCTAAAATAATTAGTCCCTGCCCCACTAATATGTGCATTGCTGGAAGAATCTCTTCCTCAGTCACCTCCACCTCCATCTCCATCTTCTACATGTTGCTGTTACGTAGGTGGAATGAACTCTTCCTCCTCATCATCATCTGAGGAGGAGGATGTTTGTGTACTACCTATTGGACTGACAAGTTCTCTCTTGATTTCTAACTTTCTTTTCTTTGTTGATTCCTCTATTTGTGATGAAGAACTCCCAATTTTCATGCCACGTGGATAGACCTTTTTCAATTGTTTGGAGCATTCAAATCTACTTGACATGGTCTTTGTATCTAAGGAGTTGTTTGTGATGATGGGGTTGAGGCCAAAACTAGAGCTGAGACTTTATCTTGTATCTCTTCATCTTTAGGCTGAATGTCATCTAGTTCCCCTTCAATAAAATGTTCTCGGATCAGAATCAGAGGCTGGGTTGGCTAGTGTCAATCCAATTCGGATTAGATCGGATTAGACTGATTTGGGCCAATTCTCTAGGAGGAAATTCTGATCCAAAATTGGTATGGATTGGGAATTATTTAATTATTTTTTTATTTTTCAAAAAATTTGAAAAAATCATGTCAAATCCTTAAAAAAATGAGAGCTCTTAGAAAAAATTAAAAAATAACATCTAACACACTTTCATGTGACTATCACTCTATCATTAAGACAAGTGGATATAAAATAACACTTATATTCATTTCAATATATAAAGAAAATTATACACTTCATATGCAAAAAATAAATGATACATTCTCATCACCACCATCTACCGATCTACGTAATTGGCTTTCATAGTCTTCATTCTCTTGATTCTCTTGAATGTTCCATTGAGATTGGTTAGTTATAATTGGCCTATATCCATATGAAAATAATGATTTGGTCATTTGACTAAAATCATACACACCATCTGACACTGTAGTTGAAGGTGAGGATGGATAGCATAGCTTGAATGTTGAAGCGAGTTCTGAATAATTTGTCATCGCATACTCATAAAAAACCCATCTAGTTTGGATGAAGAATTCTTTAATTGGATGTTGTCTACTGGATATGAAACTACCTCCTCCTCTTCCTTCTCCACCTCCATCTAAGCCACCTTGATTTTGCTGATGTGTAGGTGGAATGAATTCTTCCTTATTAGCACCTAAGAATGGTGCTTGTGTATTGTCTGTAGGATTCATAGGTCTTCGCCTGGTAACTAGTTTCCTCCTCTTCCCTATTTTCTCTTCTTACATACCTTGTCTAATACTGTGTTGTTATACTTTTTTCAACGATTTGAATCCTTAAAATCTCTCTCCTTAATGTTATCTTTTGAACAATAGAAAGACCTAGATATGTGGCTAGAGTTGACTCTAAAGTTATGCTGAGAGATTATTCGACTGGAGTTGTACAAGGAATCTAAGTATCTCCTTGTTTTTACATTTCTTCATTTTCATCCTTCAAATACACCGGTAAGCTCCAATTCAACCTATGCACAATCATTGGGGTTAAACTCTGGAGCTGGTTCGATGTCCTTGCCCTCCATTTATGCCGAAAGTGGATATTATTCTTGGAAGAGATATGTCAAATCAACATCCCTCTATGATAATCCCTGACCATTTGCATTGAGCCTTTTGGTCAAAAAGATTTCTTGCAAATCTCGCAAACCTTTCTTCATAATTTTTTTGCTGGTCCTTAATGTTCTTGATTTTTGACCACATATTGTAATGACAAAACACTAGTTTGTTCAATCTCTCACTCTTCAGCTTGTTTCTTTTTTGTGTACATATTAAGCTAAAAGTGCTCTAGCTCCTCTTGTATTATGATGAATAATTGCTTTGACCTAATACTTGTGCTGTAATAGTGGCGAGTGGATTTTATTAACTTTTGTTGTTTGCATAGATCTGTCAGTTAGCTATAAAAGATACACGTAGTATAGTAAATGTGTAATCTTCTACAAAAATGTTTAACATATACCGAATGTTATCAAAGATATCGGGGAAAATATTGTCATATGAATATCGTAGATCTGGATCTCCGTAGACTTTAATTCGATGCTTATATAATGTTATCTGAAATATGATATGAAATATAAATTAATTTATTGGTCTTCAAAACTTAATTACTAATATGTAAGCAAGCAACAACTCACTTCAATTTTTGCTTCTATTTTGTCTTGTGGTGTCCTACGTAAATGTTGTATCACAGGCAACGTGTCTGATATAACCAATGCATCATTAGATACTTGTCTGCCATATTGTATCCTTGTGTTCAAGAAATATCATTGCAAAAGAGAAAGATAGCCATTAATGATAATAACACATTACTACAGTGAAATGTATACAATATAACATTAAAATAAATATCTGCAACATGAATGTCGTGGTTGAGTGTTTTATCCCATTTATTATCTATTATCTCTTACCATTTTTTGTAACCATTTGGACGTTTCTCTTTAATTTTTATCTAGATTTACTCGTTGCTTCATATAGGTAACTCATTTAATTTTTGTTATTAGAATCCACCAATCTCAGCACATGTATCAAGGTTCTATAACGGATAAGTAATATTGCATTCTTTCTCATCACCTATTGTCCTCAATAATATGTTCTATCTTTGCGAAGAGATCAAACTAGTCCATCCTTCCATGAAGGTCAGCAATGTAATTGATATGTACAGATGAAAGTATGATTCTCTTCAAATCATGTCAATGTCTCAGTAGGCTTTCTAATGTAATGAAATGCATGGCAAATCTCGTGGGACCATGTTGCACTAGATCACGACTATGAGTATGTTCTCCCATGCTGTGCATGAGTTTAGAAGGCTTATATACATGTTATAACTTATTGTCCTTGACTCACGAAGGACTTGATAGATGACTCCTTCCTAATATCTTCCAACATCAAGTTTATGGAGTGTGCAGCATAGGACACCTAAAACAAGTGTGGGTTGACCTCTATCAACTTCTTCTTTGTAGTCTTATAAGAAATTGCATCGTCAATGACAAACTTCACATTGTTGTCTTCACATATTTCTCTTACAACATCATTCATAAGACCAAATAAATACTTGACATCTTTTATCTATCTCGATGCATTTATACTCTTCAAGATTGTGGTGCTCTTAGAACATAAAATGAAAAAGTTTATCATTGATCTTCTCGTGATTGTTGTCCATTTGTCGTGTATTACAATGTAATCTTTTTCCTTTCATATTTTCTTGAACTCATTTTTCCACGAGATCAATTAATCAACCTTTGAATCTAACCCACTCATAAATGTGTTTCGAACTTGAGACTTAATTTTGATCTAGTCTCAGTGATAGCATTAATTATCTTTTAAAATACGAGCTTTTGGCCACATAGGTTGGGATACCTAAATCATGTCAAGATAAGATAATGTTGTTGATATTTTTTTTTTCTAATTTTATTAACATAAAAGGATGCATTCAAATTAAGTGTTATATGTAAAAAATATCTACAAATGAATATTATACAATGAATTAATATTATATATCTTTGAATTTTTCAAAGCTTAAACACTGTTGTATACTGTGAAGGAATATTATACATACTTTATATGCCAAATTGCAGCTTTGATTGGAGATATCTTGGAGATATCGTTTAATGTCATGTCTAGGCAATGGGCATCATATAGTGACCAAACCAAATGAAGATGACTGTCATCAACATTTCTGTCAGTCTTATTAGGAATGCTATCATCTATAATGATCTAAATCATCCCTTTTGGCATCATCCTTTTAATATTTTTATCAAACATATCACCTAGGTGTTTTGCACCTTTGACCTTTGCATATATGAGTTTGGATTGCCTCAGATTTCAAGAGATTAGAACTCCCACAGTCTCCAATCAACATAACCCACCTTGCACACCCTATTTAAGATACTCCACCTGATTCCAAGAGTTAAGGAGGTGGGGTTAGTTATTCTTTTTGTTTGTTACTAGACGGTGCATATAATTACTAATCGGTGTATATAATTATTAACCGTTGTATATAGTTACTAACTGATGCATGTAGTTACCAACTGATACATATAGTTACTAAACTATATATATATAGTTACTAACTGGTGCATATGGTTACTGGTTGGTCCATATAGTTATTAACCGGTGCATATAGTTACTAACCCATGATCATCGCATATAGTTACTAATTGGTGCATACATTTACTAATCGATGCATATAATTACTAACATGTGCATATAGTTACCAAAGCATGCAAAGAGTTATTAATCCGTGTATATATTTACTAACATGTGTATATATGCACCAATTAGATGTATGGTTAGTAATTATATGCACCGATTGATAAAAATGTATGCCCTACAAGCCAATCATATATGATATGATTCGACATTTCTAGAAATATCTCATTCAATTAATTAGGCAAATCTTCATTATAAGCTCTTATTAGAAGCGAATATCATAATGAAGTCCTTGATCAAATACAATGATGATTAAATCATGATGAGATCATGATAATGAGATTAATCATCTAGAGGTATTTGACCTAAATGTTCCTAGTCATAGGATACTTGAGACAGGACATCAAGAATCCGGATAGACTAGTGTATGTGATGTCTTCTCATGCGATGAGGACAACCGATCTCATTGGTCATTAGTGTGGAGACACTGAGATACACATACAGGTGCTCATTAGTTGAATGAGTTCACTGAACTGACCGAATTAGAAACCCTGAATGGTATCTTACCGAACTGTCTATCAGGGTCTTCTATCATCACGGTTGCATGGTTGGACCTTTGACCTGAGTCGCCAAAGATGCCTTGTTGGGTGGAACTTGTGCTTTGACCATTGACTTATGGATCACAATTTAGATGGTCCTATATAGCGATGGATCGGGTACAAGGAAAATCCGATGGAGGCAATTGAGCGGACAACAAGGGATCGTCCACTCTCGGTAAGTGAGAGTGAATGTCCTATGGGATAGTACTCTAAATCCCTGGCCAGGGTAGATAGGATAATTGGAAAAGGAGTTTTCCAATTGATCCAATTCCGAGTACATGATCCTATAGAGTCGGTACACTAAGGAGTTGACAGTCGATGCCGTACTCCTTTCCGACCGGGACATTGGATGGATGAGGGTTTATATCCATGTGGTAACTGATGATGGAAAGGCTCAATGGAGATGAGATTATCCCCATAGCCATTTGGGATCATGGGATGTGGCTTGTACCCTTCATGATTGGTAGGCCGATTAATCCGTTATCGGATAACGGATTTAATTAAATTAAATAGAATTGTTCTATTTTATTTAGGCCTCAACCAAATAGGCTATTGGGCCTAGTGGGTCACACACAAAAGGACTTATCCACAAGTACAGGGGCAAGGGCGTAATTTATAGAGATTTTGGGTTTTTATGAAAAATTCCATAATTCTCTATAAATACTAATGGTTTCAGCCAAACCCAATCAAGCCAAGGGTGAAAACCACGTCCCAAGCCTCCTCCCTACCTCCTCCTCTCTCTAGAAGGTGTCCATGGTCGATGGAGCTCCGTTCGGGAAGAGTTCTCGAGGCCGGCGCGAAGGGAGAACCTGATGTGGATGAAGTTCGTGTGGATACTGCTGGAGACCGGACACTTGAACGGTTTGGAGAGCTTGAGAAGCTCATCTCCTTCCTCTCCATGGGATTATATGAATCCCTATCAGGTATATTCGAACCCGATTTGATCGGTTTTCGGTTTTCGTCATTCGGTTCTGATTGAGACGGATTCTAAAGGAACCCATAGGAATCGTCGCTTCCGCTGTACCAAATTTTAATGGACGATTCCTTACACCGATTAGTAACTATACTCACATGTTAGTAATTGTATACACCGATCGGTCACTGTATGCATCAATTAATAACTATATGCACCCTTTAGTGACTATATGCACGGGTTCGTAATTATATGCACGAATTAGTAACTATATGTACTGATTAGTAACTATATGCACCTGTTAGTAATTAAATGCGCCGGTTAGTAACTATATGCACTAGTTAATAACTACATGCACCGACTAGTAACAAAATAAACAATTACTAACCCCACCTTCTCACCTCTAGGAGGTCCAGTGGAACATCTTAAAGTGGTTTGCCAGGTGGATTCTACCGATTAGAAATTGAAAGAGTTCTCCCCTTTGGGCATCTGAGGCAACATGAACTCTTGCATATATAGGCATCAATAAATCTCAATAATATTGCATCAATTGAGGCATTACAATTTTAGCGATAATTCCTTTTTATCCACCTGCCTTTCCATGCAATTTTTACTCAAATTGTTTTTTTTTCTTTGCTAATCATCTTTTTAGTTGTTTCTTGCCACTTTCCAATATCTTTTAGCTTTGCACGCAGTCTCAGTGTAGGTCAGTGACCTTATCGTTTGGTTTATTAGTAGTTGAGAGCCTATTTGGTTTAAATATTGAAATTAATATAGTATCAATTTTAATATTGCTATTGGATGCATTAACACGATATTTTATAGTACAAAATATTAAAAATAATTTATGTATACATATATATATATATTGAGGATTCATATTGTATCCAAACATGTCCTAAGCTTATATAATATATTACTTGCTTGCACCCAATGCTTGTAATCTAATTGTACTCCCTTGAACTTGACTTGCCTTCAAACATTCATTTTCAAGAGTCAAGATCAAATTTAGCATAAGCGATCTAACAGGGTGTTTGTTGTATAATAGCTTTTTATACACTTTCATGATAGAATTTTAGATTAAAATAAAATCTAAGATAGCTTAGGACATAAAACTATCATGTTTGGTGAGATATGTTAACAAAAAGAATGGGAGACATTCTTTTAACTATAAAAGCTGGGAGACCACAAAGAAAGTAAGCAAAAGGAAGGGCTCACATCTTTTTTTCCAAGAATCTTCTACAAGAATATAATTTTGTAATTGTTGACAAACACTTGTTGCAACCAAATACCTCATAATAAAGATAATCAGGTACTAATGCTTCGGCTGCTTGGGTTGCAACATATAACCTTCAGAGGATGGGATCTCCTTTGATTGTTCCACTTGTCTACATCATATGTGCTCTACTCTTTTCGATTAATAGTATCATATATATTCTTTAAGGGGCTGCTTCGTACAATATTATTTCGGAAAAAAAAAAGGGATAGACGAGGTTCATTCCCAAAATTAATAATCCGCCACCTAATGATCCCGAATATATTATGGGAGTCTTTAATTAAGCCAATAATCAAATTCGGACTAAACCGAATAATAATGTACACCCCTTATCATAGGGTCTACCTATACATTGATTGTGTTGCAAGTGAGATAGCCTCCATCTAGTTTTATTGTGTTTAAGATGAAGAGGATTATTTCCAAAAGATGATGGAGGGGATCCAAACTAGCTACCTAATTGTGAGGTGTGTTTCTCATTTGCAGCTCCTAGAAGAAGCCAAACCTGCAGGGGAGGAGGAGGGCAGCTTTGACCCGGCAAAAGGGGAGAAAGAGAAGAGCCATGCCTACCCAATGCCCAACCCACTTGGAGCTGCTCCCCACATAGAGTGGTTCCCTCCGAGGCCCTCCTCCACTTCTCTCGACTAGTGTTCGAGGGTCAACAGCTAGCAGAAGGTATATATCAAAACAAACCATCTGCACATACCTACCAAGACAGTTTAAAAGGGATCATCAAGTGCAAATATAATGTCTGTTTCACTTAATTAGTCTTACAATTTTAAGTCGATTGCCCAAGTTTAACATTATATATATCAGAGTTTACATCTAAGTTTTATCTTGTGCGTTTGCGGTCTATGCATGTGATAGGGTCTAACTAGAAAAAGATCGTCTTGAATGTGAGGTAGCCAGTATGTTAGAATTAATAATCTGATACAAGATATTATACAAAAAAATATCAAAATACAATAACTACGTACACTTGTAATCTTAGGACCCATTTGGTACAAGATTAACTGGTGGATAAATGTCTTCAGTGCCCACTAACAAAATAAGGATATACCAATTAAGTTTATATATATATCTTCAGAGTAAATTTGTGCCGAATAATTAATGGGTCCCTAAGCTTTTGAGTTGATGACGCAATAAACTTAACAATGCACTTGGGGACGTACACTCGGCTTTCAATAATAAATAAAGGTAACCCCCGGGCGGGGAAGCTAGTGTGATGACCATACGTCTTGGTTATTTGACCATGATATCCCTGTCTTCGTCAAATCTTGAACCGTCGTGGCCGGGAAGTCATGCATGGCGCTCTGTTGACTTGCTTCACAGCTGGTAAATAAATAAATAACCACAGCCAGATTAAAACGATCATCTATCATCTTATATGCTGCTCTAACGAGCCCATATATTCCTTTATTTATGTTGCACTACGCTACTTTCGGCGGAAAGGTGTTTGACTAAGTTTCCATGCTCCTCCGTTTCACGGAATTCTTCGAACTTTACAGCGGTATTCTACCCCAAGGAAAAGGAAGGTGGGGTCGGGACCAGGTCGGTTGGCCCAAAACTAACTCGGGTCGGTCGGGATCGCGACCCGGGGTCGGCCGGGGTCGCCAAAAATGATAATAATAAATTAATTTTGGAGTCGGGGTCTTGGGGTCGGGGCTGGGTGGGTCGGTCTCAAAAGCGACCGGGTTGGGCTTGCAGGGTCGCGACCGGACGAACCATGCTCTACCCTACTCCAATATCCTTTTTTTTTAAAAAAAAAATGAGACTGAGAGGGAAGATCTACCGTCTGATGCTGTCTCTTTCTCGCGGCCCAGGCCACGGCAAGGAGCCGAAGAAGGCGCTGGTCTGCCCGCCGGGGAGCGGTGGTGTCGCAGCAGGTTTCCTTTATTTATATCCGCCGGAGCAGCTCTTTGCTGCCGTCACCGCAGCTCTTTGCCATAATGCTGTCAACGGAGGCGTGCACTTAGAGTGGCGGAGCGGCGGCCGTCCGCCGTGGTGCGGCGGCGGGGGGGAGTCAACCGTGTGCAGGAGGACGGTGCTGGCCTCCTATATATTTATGCTCGCCTGCTCGGCCGGCCGCTCTCATATTGGGGCCGGAGCCGCGCCGGCATTGCCACCCGTTTGCAAGCTCCTCCATGGTACGTGTACCTGTTCCCCATGGCCTTTGCTGCCTCGAAGTTTTCCTACTCTTTGTACGTGTTCTTTGCATTGGGGCTTTCTTGATTCATGCTTTGCCGTAGTATATATAGTAGTTTCTGCATGGTTAAGGGGTCCTAATCACCTCAGCCGCCTCCATCTGAATTAGGAGACTCTCTCCTCCGTTGCCATTGAGAACCTAACCGATCACCCTTACCACTCACTTGTGCACAACTCAATATTTACTCAAAACAGCTCCTCATTTATGATTACTTACAAGTCCAACAACATGTTTAATTTACTGATTGTATCTAGCTAGATTTTGTTTCTATTTTACCAACCTTTCTATTCACCTTTTATCAACTCACTTCCGCATCTTACTAATCCCATATGCACTCGCTAGATTGTATCTAGTTTTGGACTAATTTTTGTTATAAAGGTGATGGGTTTTTAAATTGTTAATCTTAATCAAGTAATGCAAGAACCATGTGTACGTATGTGAAAAGTACCAAGTTCTGATGTTTAGCATTCATGAATGAAAATAACATTGCTACGGTTTGGTAGCTCATGTGATTTGGTGTATGATATTTACAAATGATATGGTAGTGATAGGTGAGACCTGGAAAGAATGAGTAGGAACTTAAAACTATGAAAAAAAAATAGATTAGAGATTAAGACTTTCAAGATAAGCATAATAAAAATAGAATATATATATATATATTGTAAATTTAGTGAATATCAAAGGAAGTAGGTGATAGTGTTAATTTGGATGGAGGTAATATTATCCGAAGATCTAATTGGATCAAACATTTTAGGTCAATTATTTAAATAGATGGAGAATAAGATGAAGATGTTAAACATAAGATTAAATGCGTATTGGATGAAGTGGAGCTTAGCTGCATGATTCTATATGTTGGCAAGATGCCACTGAAATTAAAAATAAAATTTCAGCGTATAAGATTTGAACTTGATTAAAACATATTTGGTAGTGAATGTTGTACAATAAAAGAAAAACACTTATAAAATAAGTGACGTTAAAATGAGAAGTAGTATCAATTATAATATTAGGTTTAATATTTTATAGGATGAATTTCAATGCTAATTATATAAATAGTTATCAATTTCGAGATTGTAACCAAACAACATCTGAAATAGAATCATGTTTGACTCTACTCATCTAAACTGTGCATCTTGTGCCGTACTTCAACTATTTGAATATGAAACTATTGGCCATCTACACACATGGATGTGCTTGATGTGCTGGTTCTATACAATTAGTTGATACTCATAAATATAACAAATAGAATAATCAAGGAAGATGCATATGAAATGTATTTGTATCTCAAATAAGATATTTGGTTGCATGATAAATGTTTATATATTTTTTGATAAAATTATATCAGAATAACATCTAAAACATATTATGTTCGGTGAAAATGATAACGAAAAGAGTGAAAATCATGTGTAACTAAAAAAAGGGTGAGAGATGAATAAAAAAGTCGCAAAATTTCTTATCATAGAATTATTTATCTCTAAAAACATGTTTTTGTATGCATGGTCAAATACTCTTCTAGCAAATTTTGTTACATAAATATATTTTTCTGTAAAAGCTCAATTTATCTTACAGCCAAACGACTCATAGTTCAGAAGAAAAAAAGAGAGAGAATTACTATTAGGTCCATTTAAGAAAATGAATTTAGTAAAAAAAATCCGTTGACCACATTTCGATATTGTTTAGTCCGTTGACCCTGAATTTTATTATCACCCAGTCCGATTCTTCAGCCCGTCATTTTCGAATCCCACTTTTACCCCCCCCCCTCAATCGCTCCGTCCCTAAACTTACATAATAGATTAAGACAATAATATCTCCACCCATATGTTTAATGTTAGTTTAAAGTCATCATTTTTACTTACGATCTATATTAAGAGTTTTAGATAATTAATGTTATTTTTAATAACTCCTTATAATTAACGTTGTTTTAACCTCCTTATAATGTTTACTATTTTAACTTCTTATAATTAAAATAATATTTACTTTAATTTTTTAGTTAAAATAATATTTATTAAACTTTTTATTTTTAATATGAACGAAAAACATTGGAAGGGTAAAAAAGACATTTTCAACTCAAAATGGAATGAGTGGGATGATATTTTGAAAAGATGGATCTAGTGATAAAGTACTTTTGAAAATAGACCTATGAGTAAAGCATATGTTCTAAAATGGACATAGTGTGCATTTACGCTCCAGGTATGTATTAGATCAACCGAACGCCTGCCTGGTTATGCAGCCAAGATGGGTCCTTGGTCTTCCCTCAAGATCATGGCGGTCCTGGGCATCCTGGCTCTCGTGGGCGCGGCTGCAATCTCTCTCTCCTCGGCAGCGCAGACGTACGTCGTCCACATGGACGCCGCCGCAGTCGCCGCCGCCGATCGCGCCCTAGCCGGCACCCAGCGCTGGTACGAAGCCGCCATGAACTCCCTCGTTCAGCTCTCTACCCAAGATCAGGAACCAGACGAAGACGACGAAGTGAGCGAACCGCCGCCTCGCCTGCTCTACGTCTACGAGACCGTGGTGACGGGCTTCGCCGCCGAGCTCTCCCCCCGGCACGCCAGGTCCCTCCCTCACCTCCACGGCTTCGTCTCCGCCGTCCCCGGCGAGACGCTCCTCCAGCTCCACACCACCCGTACCCCTCAGTTCCTGGGCTTCTACTCCGGCAAGGGACTCTGGGGCTCGACCGCGCCGGCCTCCGACGTCGTCGTAGGCGTTGTGGATACCGGCATCTGGCCCGAGCACCCGAGCTTCCGCGACGGCAACCTCCCCCCGGCTCCCGCCCGGTGGAAGGGCTTCTGCGAGGCCGGCCCGCAGTTCTCCGCCGCCGAGTGCAACGGCAAGGTCGTCGGCGCAAGGGCCTTCTACAAGGGCTACGAGGCTTCGTCGGGGAAGATTAACAGGACGGGGGAGATTCGGTCAGCCAGGGACTCGATCGGCCACGGCACCCACACGGCCTCCACGGCCGCCGGCGGCCTCGTAACCGGCGCCGGCCTGCTCGGCAATGCAGCCGGTGCCGCCGCCGGGATGAGCCCCGGCGCCAGGGTCGCCGCCTATAAAGCCTGCTGGTCCTCCGGTTGCGCCAGCTCGGACATCCTCGCAGCCGTGGATCGCGCCGTGGCCGACGGCGTCGGGGTGCTCTCCCTCTCCCTCGGCGGCGGGTCCAGACCCTACTACACCGACACGCTCGCCATCGCCGCCTTCCGCGCGGTGGCGCGTGGGGTGGTGGTCGTCTGCTCCGCCGGGAACTCGGGACCCTCGGAGTCCACCGTCAGCAACACGGCCCCGTGGATCACGACGGTGGCGGCGAGCTACCTCGACAGGAGCTTCCCTACCACCGTCATGCTCGGAGACGGACGGAACTTCACCGGGGCTTCCCTTTACGTCGGAAAACCGACCGAAAGGGCGCAGCTCGTCTACAGGGAGAGAGCCGGCGGGGAGGAAGGCGGCGGGACCGCCGCCGGCTACTGCCTCCCCGGATCCCTTTCTCCGCGCCTTGTCCGCGGCAAGGTAGTCGTCTGCGAGAGGGGACTGAGCGGGCGCCTCCAGAAGGGCGAGGAGGTGAAGCTCGCCGGAGGACTGGGCATGCTGCTGCTGAACTCCAATGGGCAGGGGGAGGAGCTCTTCGCCGACCCCCACCTCCTCCCTGCATCCTCCCTGGGAGCCGCGGCGTCGCAAGCAATCAGGAAGTACGCCGCCGCCGCCGCCGCCTCTCGCCGCCGCCCCACGGTCGTCATCACCTTCCACGGCACCGTTTACGGCGGCCGGGCCCCGGCCATGGCGGCGTTCTCCTCCAGGGGGCCCAACCCCGTCGGCCCCGACGTCATAAAGCCCGACATAACCGCGCCGGGCATGAGCATTCTAGCCGCGTGGCCGCCCACGGTGAGCCCCTCCCTCCTGAAGGGCGACCGCAGACGAGTGCCCTTCAACATCATCTCCGGCACCTCCATGTCGTGCCCCCATGTCAGCGGGGTGGCGGCGCTGCTCAAGTCCAGGCACCCCGACTGGTCCCCGGCGGCGATCAAGTCCGCCATGATGACCACCGCCTACACCGCCGACAACCGCGGGGACCCCATCGGCGACATCAGCACCGGGGCGCCGGCCACCCCCTTCGCCCTGGGCTCCGGTCACGTCGACCCCGAGAAGGCCGCCGACCCGGGGCTCGTCTACGACGTCGCGCCGGCAGACTACCTGAACTATCTCTGCAGCCTGAAATACACGAGCAGGAAGCTGGAGACGCTGGCCGGGCGGCACTACACCTGCCCGGAGAAACGACGGCCGGCCGCCCAACCCGGCGACCTGAACTACCCCTCCTTCGCCGTGCAATTCAAGGCCGGCGCCGCCGCGGCGGCGGCCAACGCGACCCTGACGCTCGCGAGGACCGCCACGAACGTCGGCGCCGGAGCCTGCAGGTACACCGTGAGGGTGAGGGAGCCGGAAGGCATCAGGGTGACGGTGAGGCCCGAGGTGCTGCGCTTCGCCGGGAAAGGGCAGAGACTGAGCTACACGGTCAGCTTCACGGGGAGGGCCGGGAGGAGCGGCAGGGCTGGCTCTTCTTCGTTCGGGGAGCTGGTCTGGGTGTGCAATGGCTACTCCGTGCGGAGCCCTGTCGCCGCTACCTGGGTTTAGAGGTGGGCTTGCAGGAAGGGGGCAACGGGGAAGAAGATGATGAGATGACGAAGATTTCCTCCGATTATGATCACGGAAGTACGCCGTATAGTCGACGATATATACATGTATACTTGATGAACGTGATGGAGATGGCCATGTTGGGGTTCCTCTTTGCGAAGCTGAACCTTGTGATCTGATTGGTTGGTTGGTTGGTGCATCAGATCTAATATAATATTAATTTTGATGGTGATATTGTGTTAGCGGGGGCAGTGTTCGCTTCCCGGCAGCGACTCTGCCTGGTTTCTGTTGGGATCCCACGACAGCGCACGGCGCTGTGCGCACGCCGCTGGGTCACAGGACAAAAAAGAAATATTTTTTTTCTTCCGGAAGACCCAACTCCCGTGGAGAGTGGATCACCTTAGTCCCACGGTGGGGAGGAAGAAGCCTCACTCCCCAATCAAAGGCGGTCACATACTCCCGTCACTTAAGTGACGGTTCAAGTTATGTTACTGAACCGGTTCGGTAAACTGCTACCGAGCCCTTTGTAACTCACTACCCTCGGTAGTGAGTTACAAAGGGCTCGATAGCGGTTCAGCCCTTTTCGGTAGCGGTTCACCGAACCGGTTCAGTAACATAACTTGAACCGCCACTTAAGTGACGGGGGTATGTGATCGCCTCTGATTGGGGACTGAGGCTTCTCTCTCCACCGTGGGACTGAGGTGATCCGTGTTTAACTCCTGTGAGGTACAACTCTCTCGCGTTCCCGGGAGAATTTTTTTTAAAAACACACTTTAAAAAGTACTTTTTAAAATTAACACACAAAATTTTATTTTTAGAATTAACACGTTTTCTAAAAGTGGGTCCGCTCAAATGTGATTTGCAGGAGAAAAGCTGAAAGTAAATTATTTTTGGGTGCTACTTTTAGAAAACCTAGACTTTCACAGGGAGAATAGTTCAAGACGCCCACTCCAACAAGAACTCTCCTAATTTCTACGGGAGTCTTGATCAAACGGACAAATAATTTGATGTCTATTCGATTCAACCAATCAAATCTAATTTACTTGCTATTTAAGTCACCTACGTGACAATATTGGACACATCAATGTCTTAACCAAACTGGGGTTTAATGAGTTAGTTGGTTGGTTGCATGATGAATTAAGTTTTTGTTATAATTATATATTTTTGTAACAAAATGTGTTAAAAGAGGTGTTTGCAACTATTGCACATTTATAATTTTTAAAAGATTTTTTGGACAAAAAGTGAGTTTCTTTTTTGTTATCATGTGGGACCCCACCTCTTTAGATCATACATTTCTCTCCTTTTTGTGATCACATCTCCCTAATGGGGTGTTTGGTTGCATGTTAACGAAGGTTTTTGTTTTAATTTTTAAAAATTGTAAGAAAACTTGTTAAAAGAGGTGTTTGGTAACCATGATAATTTTATGTATTAAAAGTGATTTTCTTCTTAAACAAAAAAAGAAGGTCTCACCTCTTTCTTTTTTCTTGTGGTCCCCCACTTGGTTTGGTCATGTGCGGTAGTTACTCTTTTTTGTAATCACATCCCTCCAAACATGATAATTTTATGTCATGAGGTGGTTCACTTTTTATTTTAATACAATTTTTTATCATGAAAGTGTACAAAAAATTATCATGCAACCAAACACCCCATAAACATGGAAATTTTATGTCATTCGCTAGTTTACACTTTATTCTAATACATTTTTTTATTAATGGAAGTGTAAAAAAATTATTATGCAATCCAACACCTTATTGTCTTAGATTCGGTCACAGATAGCATAGGCTTCTCAGCTGGGTAGGTGAGAGATAGGACAATGAATGAATATTTCAACTCAGCGGTCTTAACGGGGTTGTCATTAAGCTACTAAGTAGCTTTCAGTAAACTTTCATTGATATGACTTTATATCAACAATTAATATTTTTTGTTTCTTTTGTTTTTAAGATAGTCATATCCTCCAACGGTTCCCCAAGGTAGGTGGAGTCGGGAGTCGGAACCGGGTCGGTTGGGCCCAAAATCGACCCGAGTCGGGTCGGGGTCGTAAAAATAATAATAAAATATAATTTTAAAATATTTATGGAGTCGGGGTCTCAGGGTTGAGACTGAGTCAGTCGACCTAAAAACCGACCAAGTCGGATCCGGATCACGACCTCACATTCCATGTCTCATACATTGTTAGTGTTATCATTTTCTTCCATCCTCTCCTAAACTTTCAAATGTCACTAAATAAGTTGTAAATTAGAGTTGTTGTGAGTTGTCACTACGATGGTATTATTTTTCATTGAATTTTTTAAATTTATTAAATAATATATGCATTACATAACGCCCTGTTTGGTAACACTATTAGGTACCTCTATCACTGTCAATTTTGAAATTGATGTTGATAGGAACCATTAAGAGGTGTTTGGTTAATTGTATCAATTTTAAAATTTGTAGTGCAAACAAAGCATATTATGCAATACAAGTGTCAACTTGTATTACTTTTGATATCGATACTCCAACATTTGAAAATATTAATATCAATATTAATATAGTATTAAAAATAAAACTCTAACCAAACAGGGCATAAAGTATTGGCGACCGCCATATAGTCATTGTAATTAGAATTAAGGGGGGTCCTAATGTTGTGGTTATCTTTTACGAATCGTTACGAATGACAGTGTAATCCTCTCCTAAACCATTATTTTAGTGACTGAGAGTTGTGGTTATCTTTTACGAAAGACTGCAAAAATTTTTTCTTCTGATCAACCGAGGTGATTCGAACTTCTTGTGGAGTACCTTAATATTGCTTGTGAATGAAAACGCGATGAATACATTAATGGGGTGTTTGATTGCATGATAATAAAGATTTTTATTTTAATTTTTAAAAATTGTAAGAAAACTTGTTAAAAGAAGTGTTTGGTAACCATGACAATTTTATATTTTAAAAGTGATTTTCTTCTTAAACAAAAAAAGAGGGTCCCACATCTTTCTTTTTTCTTGTGGTCCCCCACTTTATTTGGTCATGTGCGGTGGTTACTCTTTTTTGTAATCACATCCCTCCAAACATGATAATTTTATGTCATGAGTTACTTCACTTTTTATTTTAATATAATTTTTTATCATGAAAGTGTACAAAAAATTATCATGCAATCAAACACCCCATAAGTATATTAATATCTTAATTACATGACCCACATGGATTTACAAGTAAAATTCTGGAAAAATAAGATATAGGTCTCTAACAGGTGAGCTTCCTGAGTGCCAGAGGAATAAGATAAAGGTGAGAATAATAACAAAAATGGAAATTCTCTCAGTTCTTGCAATCAAGGAAAAAAAAAAGGATGGACCCAATAATAACATCATGATAGTAATTTAAACTTGACCATTTTGACCAAAAAGAGCTGAGATTAATCAGATGGTCGAGAAAGATACTAGTTGTCCGTTATTAAATACAGTATTAGAATATGTAGAACAAACACCATGAAAGTAAAAAGCTTGTTGGGTCAAGTTAAAGAAAGAAGACATTTTTGCTAATATCAGTTCATTGAGGGTACGGATGTAATTCCGACACGACCGGATCCCGCTGTGATGGCCCCAAATTTGAAGAGCAAAAAAAAAATGCTCGAAAATTTAAGCATCCGGAAGAAACAGAGAAAGAAGAGGAAGGATGGAAATGGTGACCCGATCACTCGGCACCCTGCAAGTCTCCGGCGGCCGGAGTCGTCTCCCCGGGGGATCCCTGTTTCCGGCCCTCTTCCCCACGGTGACGACCCAGCTCGGAGTTGCGCTCCCTGGCGCCGAGGGCGGCGTCGGCGTCGTCCAGGAGCTGCAGCTCCGTAGCCGTGTCCTCCGGGGCTCCGCCTCCGGCGACGGCGGCGGCGAGGTTGACCCCCGGGATCACCGGGAACACCCCCGCAGGCAGAGGCCGGGCTGCCGTTAGGTTTACGATCTGAGCCCCCGAAGGGAACGCCCAGAGTTGCGGCTGGGTCGACGGGCCCGCTGCCGTCTCCGAGGTTTCTGTTGATAACGTCTCTTCTTCTCCTACATGCGCGAGAAGCCATCCACGTTGGAGACGTGCGTGCATGCAACTCTATCCGCGCAAGGATCCCGCATGGATCAAACATGCTCCCGGATATGCATGCAAGAGACGTGCGGACGTGGGGATATGCATGCAAGAGACGTACGGACGTGGGGATATGCATGGCAGGAGACGTATGGACGTGGGTCTTTGCTATGCGCCTATAAAAGGGAGGCAGCCCTTTCTCCTTGTGGCATCAACGTAGTGAAGAGCACCAGCGTGAGTTATACGTGGGTGCAGATTTTGTCCTTGTTTATTTGAGAGGAGATTTGTTCTTCTAGAGATAGAGAGTGCTTCTACTCGCTTGTATTTTCTCCCTTTATTTAGTGAAGTTTCTGGTCGTCGCCGCCCGTGGATGTAGGAAGGCATATCGCCTTGCCGAACCACGTTAAATCTCTGTCTTCGTGCTGTGGTTGTTCGTTCTTTCTTTTATCTCTATTCACAGGTCGATATCCGGGGTACGGCTCGGTTCGTCGGAATCGTACGGTTATTCCGCTCGTGTTACAACAAACTGGTATCAGAGCACGGTTGCCCGGTTGCTGTTCGATCTACGAGATGGCTGTCAAGACGACATCGGCGATGAAGTTCGATGTCGAAGTGTTTGACGGAAAGACGAAAGACTTCAACATATGGCGGTTGAAGATGCAGTCTTTATTGGTGCAACAAGGGCTAAGCAAGGCGATAAAAGGTATAGATGCTTTACCTGAAGATTGGAAGGATTCTGACAAGGAGGAATATCTCGAGCGGGCCCTGGCGGCAATTCGTCTCAGTCTGTCAGATGACGTATTGCGAGAGGTCGCTGACGAGGATACACCAGAAAAGCTATGGCTCAAATTGGAAACAAGGTACATGACAAAATCTCTCACCAATAGACTTTATCTAAAGCAAAGGTTGTTCACATTCAGAATGAAGGAAGGTACGTCTGTTATTGACCATCTGAATGAGTTCAATAGGATTGTTATGGATCTTAAAAATATTGATATTAAAGTTGAAGATGAAGATCAAGCTATTATCCTCTTAGGTTCTTTACCAACTTCATATGAGAGTTTTGTGGACACTTTAATGTATGGTAGAAGTACTCTATCCGGTAGAGGATGTTAAGTCATCCTTAAACTCGAAAGAGTTGAAAAAGCGTGTGCGGAAACTCATGGTGAAAATCAAGCGGACGGCTTGATGATACGGGGAAGAACGAGAGAAGAGAGGAAAGGAAAAGAATGGCGATTCGGATCCAAATCCAAGTCGGCGAAGAATGTCAAATGCTGCGGTACCGCAACCAAAGAGGGCACATCAAGAAGGATCCCAAAGTGGAAGGGAAAAGGCAAGATGCAAGTAAGTCTTCTTCGATGCGGTAAACGTAGTTCAAGAGGATACATCGAAGGGGAGACCGTTCTCGGTCTCTCGGCAGTGCGTCAGGGGATGATTGGATACTTGATTCTGCATGTACTTTTCATATGTGTTCTCATAGAGAATGGTTTTCTACTTACACGACTGTAAGTAGTGGTACCGTCTCTTTAGGAGACAATAGAACTATTGCAGTAGCAGGTGTTGGTACAAATCGGAATCGGGATGCATGATGACATCATCGTAACTCCCCCAGAGGTACGTCATATCCTTTGATCCGAAAAGAAGCCTAATTTCTCTTAGTCTCTTGGATGCACATGGATACCGGATTTTACGAGAAACGGAGTCTTAGAGTTTCTCGAGGTGCCTTGGTTGTAATGAAGGGTAAGTTGGTTTGGAGGACTCTATCACCTACGGGGGAGCAACTTGTAGTTGACGGTGCATGTTCTTGGTGGCTCAGAGGATGATCCTACTCGATTGTGGCATATGAGACTGGGCCACATGAGTGATGGAGGCATGATAGAGCTTAGCAGGAAAGGGTTGCCTGATGTGGAAATGGCTGGAAAGTTGGAATTCTGTGAACATTGTGTGTTTGGCAAACGATGCGGGGTAAAGTTCAATACGGCTCCATAGAACCAAAGACACGGTGGATTACATCCACTCCGATCTTTGGGGTCCTGCCTCAGCTGCTTTCGTTGGGAGGATCGCACCACATGTTGACCTTTATTGACGACTATTCAAGAAAGGTCCGCAGGTATTTTTCATCAAGAAGAAGAGTGATGTGTTCATCACCTTTAAGCGATGGAAGGCGTTGATCGAGCGGCGAAGGTGAAAGAAAATCAAGCGCCTCCGTGCTGATAACGGTATGATGTGAATTTTCAAAGGAATTTAATGGTGCAAGGAATGAAGGCATAGTTCGGCCGTAGCAGGACACCACAACAAAATGGAATTGCGAACGGATGAACGAACACTCTTAGAGAGAGCACGGTGCATGCTTTCTCAAGCTGGTTTATCAAAGAAGTTTTGGCAGGTCGTCAATACCGCTTGCTATCTTGTAAACAAGATCACCATCTATTGGGGTTGAAGACTCCGAGGAGGTATGGTCCGGATCTCCAATCGATTATTCTAACCTCGGAATTTTTCGGTTGTATTGCCTATGCTCATGTCATAGGAGACAAGTTAGAGCCGAGGGCCAAGAAATGCATCTTTGTAGGATACGCACGGGGTGTGAAAGGATATCGGTCGCGTGGTGTGTCGACCCTCGGTCTCACACGGGTTCTTGACAAAGAGAGATGTGACCTTTGATGAGTCCGCGATGTTTCATCGGGGAGAGAAGTCAACCACCGATGGAGATCGTGATAAAAGCAAGCAAGGGGAGCTAGAGGTGAAGCTCCTAGGAGCGAGATACGGTTGCGAGAGGAGACGACTTTCGAGTCCGAATAGAACAATTGATATAGGTCAGAGTAGTACAACACAACAACAAACTCCTCGGCGGCGACATAGTATTGCGGTTAAAGGATAGAGAGCGCAGGGTGATCGGACCCAGCGAGGTATTGTACTCGACATGGTAGCTTTTGCTTTATCTATTGCAGAGGAGATTGAGAAGGATGAACCTAGTTCATATCGAGAGGCGATAGCATCACCTGATTCTCCTCAGTGGCAATTGGCCATGGAAGAGGAGATGGAGTCTCTTAGAAAGAATGACACATGGAAGCTTGTCAAAGTACCGACGGTCGGAAAATTGTTGGTAGCAAGTGGGTCTTCAAGAAAAAAAGAGGGAATCCCGGGAGTAGAAGATGCCGGATACAAGGCACGGCTCGTAGCAAAAGGTTTTACACGAGAGAGAAGGTATAGACTTCACCGAAGTATTCTCTCCGCCTGTAAAACATTCTTCGATTCGTGCATTGCTTGCTATAGTTGCTATGCTCGACTTAGAGCTGGAACAATCGGATGTAAAGACGGCGTTCTTACATGGCGAAATGGGAGGAGGAAATCTACATGCATCGGCTACCGAGGGATTTGCGCTTCGGCAAGGAAGATCATGTTTGCTTGCTAAAGAAGTCTTTATATGGCTTGAAACATTCACCAAGTCAGTGGTCCAAAAGGTTTGACACATTCATGCTGAGTCAAAATTACTTACGTAGTAATTATGATTGTTGCATGTATCATACGAAGCTTTCAAATGGGGTAGCTTTCAATCTGTTGTTGTATGTGGACGACATGTTAGTGGCTTCTAAGAATATGTCTGATATCAAATATTTCAAATCACAGTTGAAAGGCGAGTTCGAGATGAAGGATCTCGGTGCGGCAAAGAAGATATTGGGCATGGAGATACACGGGAACCGCAAGGGACGGTTGTGCTTATCACGAGAAGAAGTACATAGAGAAGGTGCGGAAAGGTTCGGCATGAAGCATTGCAAAGGTTGTGAGTACTCCATTGGCGGTCATTTCGATTATGCAAATTCGCCCGAGTCTGAGGAAGAAAAGGAGCAGATGGCATCAGTTCCTTATGCGAGTGCAGTTGGAAGCATCATGTATGCTATGGTATGCACTCGACCTGATATTTCTTATGCTGTTAGTGTTGTTAGCAGGTACATGGGAAATCCAGGGAAGGTTCACTGGGAAGCTGTAAAGTGGATACTTCGTTATCTCAAAGGTGCCTCAGATGTAAGCCTTGTGTTTGAAAAGGGAAAGGATGTTGGTCAGTTAGTCGGTTATGTAGATTCTGATTACGGTGATCGGGGACAAGAGGAGATCCACGACGGGTTATGTTTTTACTTTCTCTAGTTGTGCTATTAGTGGAGAAAGGTTGTTTTGCTTCCTCTTGTGGCATTATCAACGACGCGAAGTGAATACATGGCAACAAAGCAGAGGGAGTAAAAGAAGCTATATGGCTAAGAGGATTGGTCAATGACTTGGGTGCAGTACAGATGCAACTCGGTGTACGGTGATAGTCAAAGTGCTTATACATCTTACCAAAAAATCGGATGTATCACGAGAGGACCAAACATATTGATGTCGGGTATCATTTTGTTCGTGATGTAATTTCACGGTGCTATTCTTGTGAAAAAGGTGCATACAACGGAGAACCGGCAGATATGTCGACGAAGTCTATTCCAACGGACAAGTTTAGGCATTGCCTAGACTTGATTGGCTTACATAGGAAATGAGGCGTGCCCGGTGGGGCATTGGCGGATACGACAATTAAAGTGAAGCTTGACCTTTGAATGTATGGCTTGTGAAGATGAGCCGAGAGGAGAATTTGTTGATAACGTCTCTTCTTCTCCTACATGCGCGAGAAGCCATCCACGTTGGAGACGTGCGTGCATGCAACTCTATCCGCGCAAGGATCCCGCATGGATCAAACATGCTCCCGGATATGCATGCAAGAGACGTGCGGACGTGGGGATATGCATGCAAGAGACGTACGGACGTGGGGATATGCATGGCAGGAGACGTATGGACGTGGGTCTTTGCTATGCGCCTATAAAAGGGAGGCAGCCCTTTCTCCTTGTGGCATCAACGTAGTGAAGAGCACCAGCGTGAGTTATACGTGGGTGCAGATTTTGTCCTTGTTTATTTGAGAGGAGATTTGTTCTTCTAGAGATAGAGAGTGCTCTACTCCTTGTATTTTCTCCCTTTATTTAGTGAAGTTTCTGGTCGTCGCCGCCCGTGGATGTAGGAAGGCATATCGCCTTGCCGAACCACGTTAAATCTCTGTCTTCGTGCTGTGGTTGTTCGTTCTTTCTTTTATCTCTATTCACAGGTCGATATCCGGGGTACGGCTCGGTTCGTCGGAATCGTACGGTTATTCCGCTCGTGTTACAACAGTTTCCGACATGGCGGGCAGGGGCGAGAGCACCCACATGGCACCCGGGGATACCACTCCGCCGCCTCCGCCCGCGGCCCACATCGGCACCAGGCTCCCCTGGGCCACCGGGGAAAGTCTGGCCGGCGTCGTGGCTTGCTGCGGAGACGCTGAGATCGGGGAGCAGCCGGCGGCTGCTTCGGTGGCCCGCACCTCCCTCTGCTGCTGCTGCTGTTGCCACCAGAGCGGTTGCGGCTGTAGCTTCTTCCTCCTATTGCCGGAAGCCCCAGCTGCCTCTCCGCCGCCCGCAGGGCCGGCAGAGGAAGGGGGCTGGGTGGGCACCTTCAGCGTGCCGCCCACCGACATAGCGATGGCGGGGACGGTGCCGGTGCCCGTGGCGGCGATGATGGCCGGCTCCGCCTGCTGCAGCAACCACCGGATTGTCTCCCCGTCGGACTTGTGCCCCAGCTCCCGCGTCAGCTGGAAGATCCTGGCGGCGCAGGGCGCCGGCATGCGGACCCTCCGCCCGCGCCCCTCCACCTTGGTGTGCCGGTCCCTGGTCCTCCGCGCCCTCTGCGCCACCACGGCCTGGGACGCCGCCGCCGCCCCATCGCCCTCCTCATCAAGCTCCGTCTTCGGTATCACCATGCCGAGACCGGCTCCTTTGGTCTCCTCCGCCTCCTCCTCCTCCTCCTCCTGCTTCCGCACTTCCATCGCCGCAGACCGAAGAAGACGAACCACGGAGAGAGACGCCTCCGAACGGCGGGTCTGTCTGAGTGACGCGCGGAGAACTCACCTTGGTCTGGTTCTCTCCACCGTCCCCGGAAGAACGGAAACCCTAGAAGGCGACTCCGTCCTCCTCTGTGCTCCCGCCGCCGCCGCCTTCCCACCGACCTTCTTCTTCAATGTCCGGGCATTCAATGGCGTGCAGGCCGTGCATCTGGGACCCGCGATCGGCCGTCAGCCCGGAGTTCCTCCGTCGTCGGATCCCGATCGGACGGTCATCCAGAAGTCAAAGCTACCCAGCCACTGGTCAAAGTTCATGGTTTTACGAGGCGTGAAGCGTACGTCGCAGCAGTGCTCACGTGAGTTCCACTCACCGTCGCGCGCCGTATACGGCTACTTAAAAAATTACTTTTTTAAAAAAAAATCAACACACGAAAATAATATTTTTCAAATCGACACACATCGTTAGAAAAAAAAATTAAAGGATAAAATTGCTAGATTATCAACACGCAAAGATTAACACACCTTACCAAGCAGAACAGATTGCCGGATTTGCCTGAACGAACCATATAATGGTCAAAATGTTCACCTTGGATTATATTATATTAGATTCTCTTATTGAGTTGTAGTATTCTGCAAACAACTACTTTTTTGCAGAGTCAAAAGTTGCATTTTGGCTCCCCGTTGGCCCCTTTCTCTTTCTTGTCTCGAAAAGGTGCTTTTCTTGCGACTTCACATCCGCAGCTTGTTAAAAGAGAGAGAGAAATGAAGGAAGGAGCTGTGCTTCAAAATCTTGCAGTCGCCTGGATGAGAAATAATGTGAGCTGCCTAAATATATTCTTCTTTTTCTTTTCCTTGTCCAGGTTCCATGGGTGATGAAGATTAGGAGTGTCAATGGGCTGGGCTTGGGCTGACCCGGCCCAAGCCCACTTCAGCCCACATATTTAAAACCTAAGCCCAAGCCCATGTATAAGGCCCAACGGGTTTGAGTTGCTTAAATGGGCTTTAGCCCTCCAAAGCCCGTCATAGCCCATTAGCCCAACGGGTTTTAGTTACGTAAAATAGTACGAAATTGAAAATTATATTAAAGTCAAAAAATTAATAAATTTTATAAATTTTATAATAATGCAAAATATAGAATCTATAAAAAATAAAAAAAAATAAAATTCATAAATATGTGAATTGTTGTAGATTGCAATATGAGAAATCACAAAAATGATGAAATATAGGGTAACCGTTAAAATGTAAAAAAATGAAAAAAAAAGCACAAGCTGACTAGTTTAATCTAATGCTCATCGTGTTTGTGCAAAAATACTATTTCAATGATCTTTCTATGGTCCACGTAGTTGCATTCTTGGTGATATATTATATTATCACCAAACATGGATAATGCATGGATGATACGAACAGCCTCCGAATTCCATCTGCTGCGGATGGAATTTTATATTTTATATAAAATATAAAATCTATATTCTATAATTTTGCAAAATATAAATCTAAAAAAATAAAAATCACTAAAAATATATTTTTACCGATGGCAAGATATATTTCATGTTGGTAAAATTTTAGAATTTCGTGTACTCACATTAGTCGATATTTGATTTGCATGGCAAGCGATTATGTATAAAATAAGTGGAAAATATTCTATTCAAATAAATCCGATAAAATTATTAACATAATATAATCATAAAATATATGCATATGCAGTAGGAGTATAAACGGAATTCGATATTTCGATATTTCGGTTCGATTCTAATAAAACTTAACGGGTTTGGAACTTGTTATTGTATCATATAAGTTATCAAAATCGGATATTTCGGTAGCTTATTGGAATCGGAATCGGAATCAGTTGATTCCGTTTCTATTAATCTAATTTCAATAAAAAATAAATAAATATAAATATAAATAAATAAAACAAAATTAAATAAATTATAGAATTTATTATATAAATTGATAAAATAATAAAAATAAAGTTTTAAACTGATAATATCAAATTTTAGTAATTACATTGAATTATTAACTCAGTTTTGAATAAAAATTAGTATTTAATATGTATTTTGAAAATTATCAGATTCGAATCTAATTTCGATAATGAATCAGAATCGGATCGAACGATTTCGTTATCGAAATCAGAACATAGTGATTTCAAAATTATCAGAATCAGAATCGGAACCCTTTAACCCTTATTGGATTCGGAATCAGATTTTGGTGATTTCACTACCGAACTCAACCCGTTTACAACCTTGATACGCAGATATAATATAAATAGAGCGCAAACAATAGTAAAGTATTCACTTGCTATTATGATATAAAAAATTTAAACATATTTACGTAGTATGATACGATGAAAGTATAATTTATCGTTTATAGTGCACAACATGTACTTTGATATAATTTTTTTATTAGCTCTTAAATATAGTGTCAGTATATATATAATATGTAGTCTTAATTAATGGTAGAAAAGTATATAACGCATATTTTTACATCATTAATGAAGTAGAAAATTTTAAACAGATTAAGAAAAAATAAATGATGCAGCTTATTTTCTCTATCATAAATAAATTTTTTCATCAATAATTCTACTAATAAGGTGCTTAACCTCCCTTACTAACATATCAGCTCTACAATTTCATCTGAATAGATAATCATAAATAATCAGTCGCACAAAGATTTCTTATTTATTTCTCCTGTATGACGCTAAATTATTTATTAAAATATATAACTGATCTCTCGTGAACAAAGCGTCTATAAGACTGTAATCCACCAGCCGGGGGGGGACGAAGGAAATCCGAGATGGACGGACCCTGACGGGTTGGCGGGCCCAGATGGACGGCCTGTCTGACAGAGACGGGCCTGTCTGATTTACATAGAGTAAAAAACGGGCCTGCAGATTGCTTATTTAACGTTTTGAGGGGCCTGGGCCCAGCCCGCCGAGGGCTTCTTGACGGGCCAACGGGCTCAGCCCGTCCGGTTGACACCCTTGATGAAGATCTTGGATCGAATGCTGTACTTGTATGATCAATGCTCTGCACATGGATGAGGTAGGACATCCTCCCCAAGTATTTTAGGGCTGAAATCTGGTTTTGAGCAGATTTATTTCTCGCAGAAGAACATGTACGCACAGACGGATGCTCTGGCTTGATCAGCCGGAGGAGCCTGCTCCATCCGACCATAATCCAGGCTCTGCCAGGATAATCTAAAACAGGTTTGAAACCTTTGAATTGTCTGGTCTCAGCAGGATCAGTCTGTTCAGGCCACAACATCAGCCGTCATCAGCCTGATCTGCTCAAATCTAGGCAACACATTATTGATCTCAGGCCAAGTCTGAGCAGTAGACACCCATCTGGACTCGGACCTGGTTGCCTGGTTGGGTTGTGGGTTCCCCCCCTTCTTGATCACATTGGATGGTTTCAAGACAATCAGATCTGCCAGTGTTCAATGCATCTTAAGCCATCCTTCAGCTGCTGTTATCCATGCTCTACAGAACCTTACAATCACATGAGGTGAAATGCCAAAGAAAGGTGCTTTTTTCTTTCCTTAGGAACTGAACTATACATTACACATACAACAGTCAGCCAACAGGTTTGTTGATAGAAACACTGCTCTTCTTCCTTCCACCATGAGCAATTCGTATGTCTTGTTGGATGTGATGATAAAATCATACTGACACGAACCAACTTTATTTTTGCCAATTCAGAGGACGAGATTCGCATGTTCTTCACCTAAATCTCGACCGTCTTTCGGTTCAATGACATGTATCTCCACCTCTCCTTCTCCACGAAGTCGGCATCCAGGTACCTGGCAACAAATGCCCACAGCTTGTACGCATCTTCGAAGTTCGCCAGGAAACCCAAGGAAGCACTGATCACAGAAACACCCCATTTAATCCTCTCTCCCTTCCCGCTTGCCCTTGCGACTTCGGCTGTCCTCTTCTCCAAAACTGCCTTCTTTTGATCTTCATCTTGGAGGGTGAAGCAAATGTTTTGGAGGAATCCGCAGTTCAGTGAGATGTTGCTCCTGTCCGCAAGTTTCTGTACTAGAGCCGGCTCGATCTTTTCCCCTTTCCAGTCGAACAGATTGAACGCCACATACGGCCCTCGATCGAACTTCACTCTTGGTCCATAGATTCTGACCAAAGGATGCCCCTTCTCCGAATTTGGATGTTGCAATTTCGTGAACGCGGTTACCAGCCAATTAGTGATGCATCTTAGTCGGGAACTGATGAGGACTAAGCCCAAGGAATCTGCGTGATTCAAGCCTCTGCACTCGATTTCCATGCTCCTTGTTCCTCTGCAATCAGCCTCGTTGCCGGCTGAAGGAGGTTGACGTTCATCCATCTCCACCATTTCATTTGCTCTTCGTTCCTCCTGTTCCTGGATGATCTCCATTTCGTCCTGTTCCGAAGTGTCACCGTGCTCAAGCTTCTCAGCTTGCTGATGTGCAAAACTGGAAGATCGGCCTGTAGTTCTGATAGGCTCTTCGTCCATATGGCTATCAGCTGCTTCTGCATCTGAATCTGCACAGGAGCAATCGCTTCTGATGTGTGACAGTGTCCTCGCTGGTAAGATGCTGACCATCCCGCTACTCCTTGCCACCACGCTGCTCTCCAAGATTGAACTGGTGGATCTCCTCACGAACAGGCAGGCAAACCCGGAAGGATCCTCTCCGAACACCTTGAAGAAAGAGCAGACCAGGAAATCTGGTCGGATCAAGGAGAGGCCCAGAGTGTCCAGGTCCTTCGGTCCCAGAGCACAGGCATCCAACAGGACATGCCACCCGTTCTCCTGTGCCAGTCTCATCCACAGGCAGGAATACCTAGCGCCGCTGACGCCGGATTGGAGCGGAAATACGAACAAACCTCGCCCCTTCTTGTTTCTCCTGCCGATGATCATCCGATTCATCTTGGCGGAATCTATCCTCAGGCTCGGCCATGAAAAATTGGCCGGCATGACTTTGGCGCCCCTTTTCTGCGAGCTTTCCGCCATGGCGCTCACCTCTTCGCTCTCGTAGTCGTAGACGGTCACCAGTCTGTTGTTGGTCCGGAACGGATAGGATTCTGCCAAGAGTCTGAAGGCGGAGGTCTTGCTTGCCGTGTACGCCATGCCATATTCGTCCCCAGATGTGTTGAGGAATCTCATTATCCTGTTCCCGATCGCAGTTTCCATGGCGCACCCCTGGCTTGCCTGCTGCACCTGGCATTTCAGGCTCGCCGATTTGGAGGAGATGCCGAAGAAAGGGGCGTTGAGATGCAGTAACCCGGTCGTCGGCGGCGGCGGCGGCGGAGCTACCGGCGAATGCAGCTGCGCGTGGGAGAAGAGGCCGAACCCGGAGTAGTCCAGGCTGATGTGATCGGAGAGGTGCCGGTACTCCTGATCCCTGATGCGGTCGGCTTGCTCGGTCTCCTGGTACTGCGGATAAGCCGCCAAGAAGCCGGAGTAGGCGTCCGGCAAGGAGGGGATCGAGTCGTGGCTTGCGAAGCAGGTGCCCGGGAAAAGGACGGCGGCGGTGGCGGCTGCGAACTTCGCACGGTAGGCCCTGGAGGTTGTTGTTCCTGCGGCGGCGGCGGCGCTTGTGCCGGCAGACCCCACCAAGCTTCGGAAAGGGGCGGCGCAGCAGGCACGGAGGCATACCTGTGAGGCTTCCCTCGTGCACGGCGACTGCATTTCTTCGCCGCCCCGCCCCTGTTCTTTGCCTCCCTCTCGATCCCTTCTCCCGCTCATCTAGCAAGCCCTCTCCGCCGGTGGAAAGGCAGCCCCTTCCGCGGTCGCCGGCGAGGCATCGGCGGCTCAGGGCTGGCCGCCGCAGCTCAACTCCAGTGGCGACCCACCCCCTTCCTCGGCCGAAACTCCGGCTGCTGATCTCCGTTCAAGATCCCCCCCCCCCCTTATCCACAATCTCCGACGACATGAACGAGCAGTCCGGCTGAATTTCCTCCGCAACTTCTTCTGGGTGTGAGAAAACCCACCCATCAGATCATCAAACTGCCCTGTGATCTGGAAATCAGGAGCTGCTTCTCCTCAGATTATTCTTCCCCTTAGCATAGTTTGCTTGAAGAAGACGACGAGCGTGCGCAGACAACAGGCTGCGGCGTGAAGGTCCCCGCTTGAGATTGATTATAGGGTCCCCGCTCGAGCGGACGCATCCATCAAAGTCCGGATCAGCTCAGCTTCGCGGTGAAAAAAATGATCTCAATTTTCAATCAAAAATAATTATAATTCTCAAGTTATTTATCTAAGTGACGATTCAATAAAAATTACTGAACCAACTGATTCACTGAACTTTTACTGGTCTATTATTGAACTGCTCTGGAATTAATGTAATTCATTATTGAACCGTTACTAGTAGGGGTGGGCACAAAACGGTTCAAACCGAGAAACCAAACCGAACCAGCCCATTCGGTTCGGTTTGGTTCGGTTTGGACCCCCCCTTCGGTTTGGTTCGGTTTGGAAAATCTCCAAACCGATTTAAACCAAACCAAACCGTTTAAACCGATTTAATCAAAAAAATATAAAAAACTATTATAGTATTAATAAAAATGATATTTTTATAAATTATATAATAAAATAATATTTATTTTCATTATTTTAACATAAAAACTAGTATATATATGTAAAAAATAATTAATTTAAATATTTTTATTTATTTTCGGTTTAAACCGAACCAAACCGAACCAAATCGAATTGATTCGGTTTGGTTTGGTTTGGTTTGGGAGGGTGATTCGGTTTGGTTCGGTTTGGAAAAAAAAATGGTCCAAACCGGACCAAACCGAACCGTGCCCACCCCTAGTTACTAGACAATATCAAAGTCTTATTGAACCGTTACTTAAATTTTATTGAACTGTTACCGAAGTTAATATAACTTGTTACTGAGTCGTTATTGAACTATTATTGGACGTTATTAAGTCTTACTGGATCGTTACTAAAATTTTACTGAACGATTACTGAAGTTAGTGTAATTCGTTACAAGATCGTTACTGAAGCCAGCGTAACTCATTACTGAGCCGTTATTGAACTATTAATAGATATTATCGAAACTTTACTGAACTGTTTACTAAAGTCTTATTGAACTGTTACTGAAACTAATACAAGTCGTTACTAAGGTTAGTGTAACTCGTTACTGAACCGTTACTAATTTATTGAACTTACTCGGTAACACTTCAGTAACAAGGGACCGATTGTTATTGAATCGTCACTTAAGTGACATAGATATTGTGGCATATTTTGATTAGAGATTGAGGGACCCTCGTGTCTCTGCACGCTGTGCGTCCCTCCTCCCCACGTGTCTGGGCGGTGTTTACGAACTCGATGAAAATTGAATTTAAAATGTTACTAAATATTTCGTTATCATTTTTAAAAATTAAAATAATTTTGTCTGATATATTTATTGTCATGTTCTCACTTTTAAAAATTGTGATGTTTGATATTGTAATATAATTTTTTGTCATGAAATAATAAAAAAATAAAATCCAACCGAACACCTAGTTAGCTTTTATTTTAAAAAATAAGTGAATGATTTGCGTATAATGATTTCGCGACTTTTATTGAAATTGGGATCCACATTAACGTGACGGAAATTCGTGATCTTCTAGGTTGTTTTAAATTTTTTTTCCTCCTAATAATAACATCCTAAAACATCCTAAAGTGCTGTTTGGTACGAGGATAATTCGAAGATAAATTTGAGTTATCACTAAATTTTATGAGATAATCCAAGTTTATCTCCAAATTTCTATGGTACCAGACAGATAATTAAGCACCAGAGAATTGGGTTCTCTTATTCTTTCCAGCAAGTCCGCTGAGGCTTCCTCTCTGGCACGCCCATCTTTTATCCAGTATCAGCTGCTCGTCTAATTTTAAAAATTGATATGAATCATTGATAAATATTTGACTATCAATATTACTATCGAAGTTCCAGTTTTTGATAACTGTATTGATTTGAGTATCAGAAATGATATTCATTTTTTTATCGGTATCCGCAGATAATAGAGTATCAATACCAAAATTGATACAGATCGAATACTTTGTTTGTGTAGATACTTGTGTTGTTTGTATTGTTACTTTTGCTTATTGATATTGATGACTAAACATTATTGATTGATTTCTATCAGTGTCATAATTTCAAAAATTATATACAGGAGATGCTCAAAACATTGCCAAACAGGGACTAAATTCAACTTCCCTTGTATCAATTCTGATGCTGATATTTTAACACTCTTACAGGTATCAATATCAAAATTGACAAGACATAATTTTGTATACTCTGACCAAACTGGGCATAAAGTCAGTAAAATCTTGGATTTTAATTTGGGATAGCACATCTATATCCAAGAGAATCTGTTGAATTTTTAGTTAATTAATACCACGGGTATATATATATACACACACAAAAACATGCCCATTCACCTGTAGTAAAAAAAAACAAAAAACAAAATGTTTGTCGTTAGAGTTTTAGACATATTGTTAATTTATATTTGGTTATCTAAAAGGGCAGCAATTAATACAGACACCAACACGTGCAGAGGAACCAGGTAGATTACCCACAGATATACATGGTAATAAAGCGTTTCGGCTTTCTGTGTCTGGTAAAAAGAGCTGAAAGATCATGTAGATGATTGTTCTGGAGCCCCGAAATTAACGAATAAACTGCGAATTCCTTGTCTGTAACCGGAACACTGATAATGCCTTGTACAGATAGAGCGGTAAACATGATCTACAATTGGATCAACAAGATAACATGAAGGCTGGCCGAGCATAGCTCGGTTGGCACCCCCTCCCGCCGGGTTTACGGGAGGGCAGGGTTCAAGGACGCCTGCTGGCGTCTGACCCTTCCCCTGGGGCAAGGATTCCGAAATCGGAATCGGAATCGGCCAGGTCGATTCCTGGGAAGAGAATCGATTCCAGATCGGCCCGGAATCGGTTTTTTTTTTTGAATTTTTTTTTCGTCAAAAAAAATCAAAAAAAATAGAAAAAATTCTAAAAAAATAGGAAAGGAGTTAGAAAAAATTTTAAAAATAACCAATGCATTCATCCACAGGACCACATCGAATAAATACTAATGAACTCCAATTGAAGACTTGAAGTTAAATACATATTCCAATTCCATTAATTCAAAAATCAAAGAGATGATACATCATGAAAAAAATAATAATTTACACCATATCAATTTACTACCAAAATCTAGGATGTAAATATGAGTCTTCCTCCTCTCCCTGCTGCACTTCACGCTCCTCCCTCGTGCTCAGTCTTGTATACTGTCCGGGACCATATCCATATGAAAATAATGCCGATGCCATGCCATCAAGGTCGTATGGATCGGACTGCGGGACGACCGGGACGTAAGCAGAGGATGGTGGAGCTAGTGGTGTAATCCACTGCTGGTCAACCTGGCCAAATGCTGGATACTGTGGCTCCTGTATATAAGAATCATGTGTATCCGAATCCAGCATGTAATACGGCTTTGGATGCCGTGAATCAGGAGACTCAGCTGCTGCTGATGGCTGCGTCGCTGGTATGCACTCCTCGTCATCATCACCTGAGGAGTGAGAATGAGCCTGTGTGCTGTCATCTGGGCTGACAGGACGCCTGACCTCTAGCTTCCTTCTCTTCACCTCTTCAGCCATCTCTGAAGTACCAGAAGGTCCGGAACCCAAAGTTTTTTTCAACTTTGCAAATCCTCCCATTTTCCGTGCAGTCACTTTTGTTTTCGTTTTCCCCGGACTGCGAATGGGCTGGGTAGCGGCTGCTGGGACTGGAGCTGGAGCTGGGGCTAAAACTGCAGGTGGTTGCTCCATAGCTGCTGGGGCAGAAGAAGGCCCTACCTGAGCCTGAGAAGTAGATGGAGCTGGAGATGGAGCATCCTCCTCGGCTTCAACACCATCCAACTCTCCTTCAGCCCATGCACGGTCATCGGGATCAAACTCAGCTGCATGATCCCTAGCTTCCCTCTCCTCTATCCAGGAGGCAAATGCATGCTCCTCCTGGAATATCTGATCCATGTCCACCTCCTCGGGTGGTGGTGTGGAGGAGGAATGCCTCTGCTCGTATGGACCACCTGCGAATCGTGCAAATCGTGCCTCGCTGATCTTCTGTCGATCCTTGATGTTCTTTATGCGCAGCCTCATGTTGTAATGACAGAAGACCAGCTTCTCCAGCCGGTCTGAGGTCAACCTGTTCCTCCTTTTCGTATGTATCAGGTTGAATGTACTCCAGTTCCTCTCACAATGGGAGAAACTGGTGCTCTGGCTGAGTATCATGATACCGATGGCAGCAAGTGGATTCCATCCACTCCTGGTGTTCACCTGAACCCACCACTGTCTATATCCTCTAATATGAGATCAATGGAATGTGTTGCACAGGGCACCCAGAAGATGTGCTTCCTCTTCTCCATCAACTTCCTCCCAGCCGCCTTATATGATGGTTCGTTGTCAATGACAACCTGAACCACATTGTCCTCCCCGATCTCCTCCACCACCCCATCCATCAGAGAAAAAATGAAGTCGGCATTTTTTATCTTCCCAGAAGCATCTACCGACTTCAAGAATATTGTCCCCTCAGAATAGTACACCAAGAAGTTTATCATACTCCTCTTGGTGATACATGTCCACCCATCGCACATAATTGTGCAACCCCTCTCCTTCCACACCAACTTAAATCCATCCATCCACTCCTTCAACTCCTGGACCTCCTCATCCAGGCCAGCGTCGTATATATGTCTGCTGCCCGGGGCTTGCAAACCCGGTCCAGCCTCACCCACGGCATCCACCATCGTCTGGAAGTAGGGACTGGTGGCTGCCCACATCAAGTTAAAAAAATTTGGGATCAGGCTAAAATTAAGTTTAAGTAAATAAAACACACATAATGTCAATTTTAATTTAAAAAGTGATACATGCATGTAAAAACCATTTCACAATGTGGCGAACGGCTCTCTTTGCAGCCGTTCCTGTTGCCTTCACCCCTTTAATTGCTTGTTTAATCCTCATCTGCCCAGCACTCTGTTTCATAAATAAATACTCGTCACTCGGTGTAAATCGAGTGCTGGTAGAAGTAGAACGGCGGTGTGTCTCTTGTCTCCTGGGGTCAGTCTCTCGGTCCCAGCCCGAGGTTGGGCGAGCCGATGTTGATCGGCCCAAAGCTGGGTCAACTCTGGACCCAGACCCTCCTGCTCCCCTCCTCCTGTCCTCCTCCTCAGCAAATGCACGCTTGCTATCGTGCCTAGCACGTTTAAGCTCGGAGTGCGAGGACTCGTCCTCGCTCTCTGGCTTCGGCTCAGCTAGTGTCTTCCCCTTGCCTTTCCCTTTCGAGGTAGGCAAATCGCGGTCCATCCTCCTCTGGAGTAGCTCGTCGTGCAACTCCTCCCTCTGCTCAATCCTAACAGCCCGTTGAGAGGCTCTACTTGTCATGTAGCCTCTCATCCCCTCACTCTTCTCCCTGGGCACCTTGTCACATTTCTTGACATTCCCACCTGTTCCAACAATATGTTGTTTCAGCCGGAACACCCCCCCCGTTCATCTCCTTCCCACACCATTTGCACTGTACCCTCTTCCTGACTGGGTCTACCATGTGCCCGTGTTCCCAACCCACGTCGGAAGCACGTGCTGGGGCTGCATCACCTTGATCGGACATTGCTTGTATCTGCAAAAATTGTAAACAATGCACTAAAAATGATTAGATAACATAAAAATTGATTTAGACGCTGTTCGGGAAGCAGACAACCCAAGTAACACACCATTCGGTATGTTTAAAGGGTTACGTATTTGCCGAAAATGGTCGTAAATTAACGTACGGGATATCCGGAATTTTTTCCGTGCAAAATGGACTTAAACGGATAGTTCAAAACTTGGACGGACTTGTTCGGTCGGATATTGGTGGAATCGGGCCGGAATTGATGCTTGGATCGACGGAATCGGCCGGAATCGATGCTGGGAGCTGGGATCGAGGCTGGAATCGCCGGAATCACACCGGAATCGCCGGATCGAGCTTCTGCCGCCGTGGGATCGACAGAATCGACCCCCGCGGGTCGATTCTGGCCCTTTTAGGGCCGGAATCGGTTCGATTCCCGGTCCAGAATCGAACCGGGAATCGAACCGGGCCGGTTGACCCGGTCTTCCGTCGACCGATTCCACAAGGAATCGGTCGATTCCAGGTGATTCATACCGATTCCGCGGAATTCTTCCCGGAATCGGTCCTCCACCGATCCGATTCCGGAATCGGTCGGAATCGGACCGATTCCGCCGATTCTGCAATCCATGCCCTGGGGGGAGGGTTATCTGGTAGGGACCGAGCCGTGGGGGCTCAATTCCTCGTCGCCCATGCGTGCGGCGGGTTGCCGGCCAACGCAGCCATGACCAAAAAAAAAAAAAAACAAGATAACATGAAGAATATAGGATACAGCATTCCCTAGTACAGGTGTCATTTCATGTCTAGTCCAAAGCTAGTAAATGTAGCAGAGCATGTGTTCCTGTGTGTGTCTGAGATATATATATATATATATATATATATATATATATATAGAGAGAGAGAGAGAGAGAGAGAGATATGTGTGTGTGTGGGTAAGTGTACATGGCGTTTATTATCACTAGGAGCTTTTTCAAACAGAAGGTATTAGTTAAAGGGGAGCAAACAATAGCAGGCACACAGAAATTACACCCACCTCATCCCCCTGATGGTTCAAAAATGGTTCCAGAGCATAACGTAAGAAACGCAACAGAGGAAACATTTTCTTGCTACTGTCAGGAAGACATACGCTAGGCATTGCTTTAATAAAAGCAATGTATTATCTAAGAGCTTCAGGCTTAATCCAAAGAGTACAAAGAATCAAAAGGAGTGATGATCGTTTAACGCCTCTGTTTCCCTTTTCGCAGTCTATCCAGCTGACTTTCAGACTCTTTCAGCTGCATCTTCAACAATGAAACACGCTGCTCCAGCTCCTCTATCGTCCCTCTGCGCACAGCATCCTCATATGGCTTCAAGAAGTTCACAGAAAATCTTTTGAGAGCTGGAACACCACAAACCTGCAATATTACACCGTTTATTTCCTGGAGTGGGTGATGCGTCCGGTACGATGGAACCAAGATGCTTCCCACCTTAAAAAGGCAGAAGAAGCAGCTCAAGATAATACCTCCTCTGGGAGCAATGGCAGCTTGGTTATGTAGAAATCATCATATAACATGTAAAACTGGTCAATGTATTTACGTTGCATCCGCATCCGCGCTTTCAATAACTTCGACTCAACAGCTTCAAGAAGAGAGCTTCTTGGTAAGACGGATGGAGAAAGCAACAATAAACAAAAATCAAAGTGCACTCCTCCAGTTGGTTTTAAAGTATCACACCTTCATCATCATAAAGTACTTGATTGATAATGATATTGTGAGCATCAATCTCAAATTTTGCAAGTTCTTGGACCAATCTCTCTGTTTCATATAGAGATAGAAACTCCGGGATGCAAACACAAACGAAAGTGGTCAAGTCCTACAACAGTCATTCCAACATCAGTAGATACCCACGCTTATTTAACATCAAGGATCAACGAGTATGAGTTTTGCAATATAAAAGTAGAATTTAACATAACTCAATTTGCACAAATGATGATTAAATCTGCCGTATATTCCATTTTTCTGTCAATACTCATTTCTAATCTAACCTCCTAGAATATGTGGGTCTTTTGACAAAAAGAAAGAACTGGTTCCATTGAACAACACAGAACAAAGGAAGTACATAGCCAAACAAAAGGCCATATCCTATCAAGAAGATAGAACTAAGATAAAACAACAAAAATATGATATGATTTACCGTGCAGACGTTTGTATATAAAGACATAAAATGCATGCTCCAAGACAGAATGTCCCATTATGCCAAGATATAAAGAAAAATTACTATACATTTACAACACAACGAGGCAGCTTTACAGAATAGACCATGCATCAGTATTCAAATATTTTTCATTTTGACCTCAATTGTTTTTGGATTAGAAAAGATATAAGTAGCCTTACTGGATTTCTAAACTGCTTGTTCACTTGCTCAATTACATCTTTCATGCCCTCAAGCTTCCCAGAAAGGGCATCATCACTGAGCTCATCTCCAAAACCAAACATCCGAGAGAACTATAAAGAACCAGGTTCAAAAAGCCATATTCAGAATTAACCATGAAGATAAAAAGTTAAAGTCCATTTACAAGAAATGTAAACCAGTTATGCAGTATTTACTTTCATTCAAACAAGTCGGGTGAACAGCATGTTTCAGTTGTAAACACCAAGATAGCACTTTTTCCACTTGTAGGAGAACATGTGTTACCAAACATTGTTTACATACGGTTAATCAAATAGTAAAAGATAAAAGAAGAAAAGAGAAGGAAAAAGTCCTTCAATACAAAAGAACCTAAGAATACCGGAGGACCTGCCTAAAACAGGACACAAATAAGATGAATAACAGGCAAAACAACAAAATTTTGGTTCACCTTATATTCTCACATGCCTCCAAAAGTAAAAAGGTTAACATGGCCTTGGATTGCACTGAATCTTGTTTAGAATTTTTTATCCTTCTGTATTCGTTGCAGGGAACAAACTTTGGAAACTCAAAAACATTGTAAAATGACAAAAATAAAGAGTACAACAAATAGTTTTAAATATATATATATATTAATTTTTTAAATGTCACAATACAATCATAAACCACTATAATTCATCCAAGAATTGATATATCACCATCCTGTTGAAGGTCATTTCTTCTTTCTGGGCCTGTGTCCTACTTCGATTCTCAAACTAATAAGTATTTGGAGCATTATATTCAACTGGTTTTTTGTTCTATTTGCAGAGCCTCTTGAGGTTTGACAAACACTGAATTTAATTTAAGGGACATTGGTGTCATTCCAAGCTGGGGTGTCCTGGTCCCAAAAAAAATCATAGAAAGACTCACTTTTCATTCTATGAAAAACCATTGCCCTATAAATGCCCTATCTAAATGACAGACAGACTGGGAGCTGAGGGAGTCTGATCGAATCTTGAGATCTGTCTCCAGCATGTATCATTTTTCTAGTGGTTGAAGATCAGATAAACTCTAAATTAGAAACTACCACATTCTCAACTACAGGAAGAAAGCCATAAGATGACCTTCAGATAAACCCAAGGGATGAAGGACATGGTTTGAAGGATCAGCCAATCTCACCTGCCGACCCGATCCGGGGGGTGGGGAGCCCAATTCATCAAGAAACTATTGCCTTGATAGATGGTACTCTGAACTAATGGACCTTTTAGGCAGCTCTGATTCCATAAGGAGCTTCTGCTGTGATTCGGCTCCAGACTACCGGACACCTATATCGACTGATTCCAGGCCAATCCAACCCCGATCACACTTAAATCAGCCAGCGTTTGGCAGTGGAAGGGGAATGGTACCACACCCGAAACCCCATGGTCCAGAAACTTAAAGTTAGTAACTTGATTATTTATCGGATCTTGTCGTATTGGGTCCTTGAGATGCAATATGACAGGTGGGGAAGATGCCAGAGCGATGGCAGCACCATGCCTCCACAACAAAAGAACAGAAATCCTACCCTGATTGTCTGCGCCTAGGGGTTTGCACGGTTTGGTGTGGTCCGGTTATGGACCATTCTTTTCGAAACTGAACCAAACTAAATTGGCCACTCAAACTAAACTGAACTGGCCCAGTTCTAATCAGTTTGGTTCAGTTAGAGACCAAAATTTAAATAATTATTTACCTATACATATATACTAAAATTTAAATTATAAATATTTAAAATAAATATTATTTTATTATAAAATATATATATCATTTTTATTAATTATATAGAAACACTTTTATTGTATTTTAGTTAATTTGGTTTAATCAGTTTGGTTTGGTTCAACTTGGAAGCTTTCCAACCCAGTCGAATCAAACCGCTAGTTCAAAGTGAAACAATCGGTTCAGATTGGTTTGGTAATTTGAACCAATTATTGCACATCCCTAGTTGCACCTCTACCTGGATGTGTTAGGGATCTGTTTTTTTTATTTTTTATTTTATTTTGTTTTAATTTTCAGAACAACCAAACCAGGAATGGTTTTCCTTCAGGTGGATCAGCCAAGCTGACCAAGCTGATTCTGATCCTAATCAGGATTGGCCCTGGCCAATACAGGGGCCAATCATGACCCAGAAATTCTTGAGGCAAGGTGAGACCCTGTATTGGCCAGGGTGTATCCCAATCCATATCAGATCGTATCAGCCGAATCGCCAGTCTGATGGGACAAGGATCAGACAATCCGGTTCTGCCCTAACTTGGCTCAACTTACTCAACCCAAATCAGACAAGAATTGGCCAACTCTGGCTGATTCCAAGCTAGGATCAGACAGTCCAAGCGCAGGTCCAGCCAATCCTGGCCTGCCTAGCCAAGGGGAGCTGGTTCAAACAGACAGGCCAATCCTGACCTGGAAGTGGCTGATCGTAGCCAATCCCACACAATCTAGCCAGATTCATGCTGGTCCTTGTGCATGATCAAATCAGATTTAGTACCTGGTGATCCCAGTCCAGACTGGCAGATCCTACAAACCATGGATGTATTGGACATTGTTACTTCTAAAAAGGTGACAGTGGAAAATGGAGAAGAGAAATAATTTGGAGGGGTTCATTATCATCTATCACTTCTTCTTTTTTCATATTTTTTTGCTTAGATAGATGTACCATCTCCTTGCAGCATGTCCAGCATCCCTACAAGAAACAACATACAAGTCTGCGACTTCTCTCTTTAATGAATCAGGAAAACATCCATGTTTATAAGCTGTCCTGTCCTACTGTCAGAACCAAACATGCCATGTTCAATTAATCATACTTCATTAGAGTACCTCATGCGATGCCAAAATACAGCTGTAACAGTATCATTTAATTGTATGTCTGATGGGTCCAGCAAAATAACAAGAACCTAAAGAGATTGAATTCCTGAAATAAGCTCGGTGCCAAGGTATTTTTGTACTTGAATAAATAAATGTGAAACAAACAAACCATAAAATGGAAGATGCCTACATTAGTCAAGATTCATTTCCATGGCAGTACATATGCTACTGAATTAAGGTGGAAGCATGGTTTGCCAAGTTATAAGTCCAGATTAACTGAAAGATAATCCAAGGTTCAAATGCCAGATTAAGAGACAAAATCCTCAAGATAGTATTATCTTAGAAGCGGATAAAACACTCACATTAACATAGGCAACCAAACCAACACAACCCACCGAATAAAAAGCTCAAAATCACTATAAATTGTTTTAGAACATGATTGCTGCTGATATAAAACATCGATACCTGACTGAATAAACCACCAAATCTGTTTTTTAAGGCCATGAATTTTGATAATCCCTTCTCCAATGTCGACGGAAACTGTAACAGGCGCAGTGTATGGCCAGTTGGTGCTGTATCAAATACTATAACTGAGTAATCCATTGTTTGGACAAGCCTGCAATTAAATTTATAACACAAAGGATAAGTTTGTGTACTAGATTAAATGTCACCTTATCCTCAACTTAAAAAAGTATATATGGACAAAGAAATATAGTACAAATTCTACGAAAAACGGCCCCCCTGCGATACAGATGCAGTCACATAAAAAAGTATATATGGACAAAGCAATATAGTACAAAATCTACGAATAACAGCCCCCTGGGATACGGATGCAGTCACAGAGCCGTGACGACAGATCATCACAAGGGTTTCAATTCCCTCATTCAAGGACAGTACGAACATAAACCCAAGCATGCTCAATACAACTGATCCAAATGCGTACTTTAGCATCTCAGCAAAGCTCATAGCCTCATCAATCCCAGGAATCGCATTCGTCAGTTCGGAAATAAACCCATCCATTCCTTCTACATTGGGCAGCTCATCACTCTCAACCTTCGGGTCCACCTCCTGCATAAAGAAAAGAAACGAATTGGAGCGATAGCTCTACACAATAGGAAATAACAGTCGTACATCAAACGAGCGAAGGTCTATCCGATCAGCTAAGATGAAATGATAGGAAGCCGTTAAGCCGGCAATTAGGACCTCTGATCCTCGGAGATAATGAAACCGTACGGCAAAAAGGAAAGGAGAAAGAAAATTAAACGAAAAACTGCGAAGAGTTCAAAGGATCAAGAAACTCGCCATGGCGTAGAGGTTGGTGAAGCCATTGACGAGGGTGGGGATCTTCGTGAAACGCTGCTGAAAGGCGTCGCTGAGGTTATGGGCGGGGTCGGTGGAAATGATTAGCACCGACTGTCGCACCTCCGCCAGCAGGATCGACAGGATCGAGCTGCAGGTCGTCTTCCCCACCCCGCCCTTTCCACCCACGAATACCCACTTCAGAGAGTGCTGCTCCAGCAGGTTCCGCACCGTACCCTCCGGCGCCCCCGCCATCTCCTCCGCGCCTCGTCCCTTTCGATTACCTGCCGCCGGCGCCCGTGAGGCGTGCTCTTGAGATATATATATATATATATAGACAATTAAAATAAAATATATTATATTTTATATATCTATTGAAATTTGATATAATCGTCTTAAAACTTTGTTTTTACCTTTTTTATTTATTTTTTGAGGGGGGAGGGAGGGTTGTTTTTACTCATCGATCTATAGGATTGAATTGTGTTTTATCATAATATGGATTTCTAAAATATACAAAAACTTCATCAGCATCATAAGATAGATAACTAATTGACTGATTTCCATTTTGATAAAATTTAGAATATTTGATTCCAAATTCAATAGTTTACTATTCGTAGATTTCGAACTTCTTAAATTTTCTCGAAATGGAAATGAAATTTAGGGATGCACAATCACCTATTTTTACTTTTAAAGGTGTAATTAGAAAGAAAATTGCGATCGTAGAACATGGCCAAGGTATATATTATTGATGTTGTTGTTATTGATGTTACTATTGCAATATTATCATTATTTAAACAGGAATATAGATAAAAAGGTATGTTTGTTGTTCGTTACTACTTAGGTTCCAGCCAGCATAGATTGATTGAATAAAGTTAAGAATAAGAATATTACATCTAGAACAATTAGTGTGAGCAAAAGAGATTTTAAATCTCACCATTTTAACTCTATTAAAATATTTGTTAGGTCTAAGTTATGGTTAGATGCGTTGACAGTTATTAACTGATCTTTTTCTAACCTATTCGGATTTTGCCAGAAACTATTTGTATGGATGGTTGAAAAAATATACTTCTTTTCTTGAAATTAGACGGAGCCTTCAGTATCACTTCAGATATTTTTAAAAGTAATGTAAACTCCTGATATTGAATTTTGAAAATTAAGATTTAGAACTTAAAAAATTAATAGGATGTTTGGTTGCATGATAATTTTTTGTACACTTTAATGACAAAAAATTATATTAAAATAAAAAGTGAACCAACTCTTGACATAAAATTATCATGTTTGGAGGGATGTGATAACAAAAAAGTGTAACTATCACCCATGACCAAACAAAGTGGGAGACCACAAGAAAAAAGAAATAGATGAAACCCTCTTTTTTTGCTTAAGAAGAAAATCACTTTCAAAATATAAAATTGTCAAAATTGCCAAACACCTCTTTTAACAAATTTTCTTACAATTTTTAAAAATTAAAATAAAAGTATCCATTATCATGCAACCAAACACCCCATAAGAGATGTTATGACATGAGAATCAAAACCATCCTTGTGAATCAAATGAGAAATAATATCAAAAGCAAGATATTTTTAAAAATAAACAAGCCAGTTTACACGACCAATTTCTGGCAACAACAGCAACATCCTTGTAAATCAAGCTGAAGAAACATGAACAGAAAACAAAAACTGGGAAAGGTAAACCTAAAATTCCAAGAACGCAAGGTTTATGAGCAACAGGCTGCGAGTCTCGGCCCATGTTCTTCAGCATATACATATATATATATATATAGACCTCTTAAATATGTAAATGTATAAATGAAACTCAAAAATCTGAAGTTCTTAACAAATGTTTCATATCAGAAAAGCAGTTTCACAAACAAAATGTCAACTTCACAAATAATGAAGGCAAAAATTACACCACAATGAAATATTCTAAATCTTAAAAGCTTTGGACACCCAGCACTACTAAACAGGTAAATGTGAAGACCAAGCACTTCCGTGGTCATCAGTTCACATAAGATGGATAGAAGATGGCCCTGATACAGCAGCCACTTTCTGAGCCATTTGTGCTTCAGACTTGTATAAACCTTTCAACTCTTTCTTCGCTTGACGTGCTTCTCTTCGTGATTCTCGAACAGCAGCCTGCCATTGCAAACATAACATCATTTGCCACGGAAATTTTTCCCTAAGCTGCATCTGTTTCAACTTGTCAAAACTAGCTAACGGTAAACGGTAAACATCAACTAAAGAAAATGACCATAAATAAACATGTACTCCACAAGGAATGCCAGAAACCGGGTTAAGGCATTTTTCTCTGCTACAAGAATAAAATACAGATGATCACATCTAATAAGAAGCATGGAATGCGATCTCCCGAGAATCTCTCGAGATCTCCCGAGAATCTCTTTTCTTCGGTGCGTCCGAGAAACGAGATCGCCGAAACGAGAATATCTATGTAGTACCTGTGATGCCTTGATCTTCTCCGTCTATTATTATCCCCAACTTGTTAAATGATCTTGTTAAGTTTTCTTCTTATATTGTCAATTTTATCATGAAATCCATCCAAATATTCATCTAAGCATTATTGTTTGATAAAATTTCATAACTTAATATTTTAATGACTATATATGTACAATTGACCCAAAATGTTATCAATCTCCTATTCATATTGTTCAAGATGAAACTTTGGTCTGACATAAGATCCCTTGTATGTCTCATGCTAACAATAGTTCACCATCTCCGTATTACACTTTTAATTCTCTCATAGCTTATTTTAATATTTAATGAGTTTTCTTGTCCTTTTTAAATAGATTATATGACATTCTACATTTAAACATGCATATTGATTGGTATTTCAAAGATCTAATCCCTTGAGATTTTTTTGAGATATTTTATCTTCAATCTCCGTGAGATAAAATATAGATGTGAGATGACAATCATTGGGTAAAGTATACCTTGCATAAATGAAATCCGAGATTCGATCTCCCGAGATTTTTCCGAGAATCTCACGAGATCTCTTCTCTTTCACGCTTCCGAGACAAAGCCGAGATCCGAAACGACAATCCTTGATAAGAAGGATAAGGGCAATCAACGTTTTTAAATAAAGGAAGGTGTAAAGATCTAAAGAGATTCATGTAAGTGCGGCACGATGAGCATGAAGATGATTGTCAATTAACCGATGAGGGGTCTAGAATTTGGAAATAGATATAACACTAAATGAAATAGCCAAAAATAAATCCATCTCGGACTTCAAAAAAAACACAACAGTAACTGAAAAAGCACCTATAAAGGGGAACAGACAGTTATCAGTCCTTTATCTTCTGACATGAAGGAGAAAGAACACTTTTTTCAAGAAGATGACCTCAAGTTAAAATGGAACATTTTCATGCTTCACAACAAGAAACAAACTTGTTACAAATACAAAAATTTCACCACTTACCTTTCTTTCTTTCTTCTCTTCCTTTGATTCATTTGACCACCTCTTCGAATGTAGCGGGCCTGAATTCTCCACTTCCTTTACCTTTTCGACAGGTTTTCTTCTGCTGTGTGGCAAAAAATCCAAAGGGAGCATCTCTTTTCCCCCAAGAGCAATAATCTTTCTTCCGTCACCAGAAACCATGGAGAAAGATTCAGAAAGTTGAGGTCTCCTTTTGGGTTTTTCTGGAGCTTGTATTCTCCCAGGGTGGTTATCAAAATTTGAATATGTAGAAATTATTGTTTCACAATCCCAGACCTCAGATTCATCACTGCTTTCCTCGTAGATCACAATTTTTTCAATGTCGGACTCCTCTTGATTATACTTCTTTGCATACTCAGTGCACCTGTGCAACACATCAGCAGACATTCCCAGCAATTCAACACTGGTTTTTCCCTGCCCTCTCCGTAATATATCTGCTGGAACTTTGTAGTCCTCTTCAAATTCAAATTCATCTTCTGAATGTTCCTTCAATGCATTTTTTATTTCAGATTCCTCACCCTTGCTCTCCGAATAACAAGGATCATCATTTTCATTATCATCAGCATATTCATGAACCATAAGCTGTAAAAGAAAAAAAGAGTTCATCACAAGAAAACTTGTGTAAATAAAGATTTAAAACATGTCAGAAGATCTTTTCCATAAACGTACAGTGAAGAAGGCACAGAGAAAAATTACAGTCACTTTTTGGTAAAGGGAATGATAATCAAGTCACCATGTTCCAAAATGTAGACTATCAGAAAAGATTACATCTGAGAACTGATAAACATAGCATATAACTGCTACGGATTTAAAACATGAAAATGTGATGTGGTCATAACTTTCAGCGTTCCACAGCCAATAACAAGATCACGCTTTGACAGAGAGGTTTCAGTACATTGTGCATATAATATCTACGACAATGCGAAATTAGCAACATTAGAAATATGACTAATTCACGATGGATATCAAAGACGGACGAAGAGAATCCATGATAAGTATCACTTTTAACCATGAACAGACAGGTATACGAACCGTATCGAACTGCTCATCCAGTGCCCGTCGAGATCTCTGTCTCTCGCCATTCCCCAACTCCATCCCATCTTGCCTGGTGTAATCTCTAAGCTCGTCCCTACTTCCGACCTCCAGAGGGCGCCAATTCCTTGACGAGTCATCATCCGCGAACACGTCAGTCAAACGCGCCGCCATTATGCCCTGACCTCCGGTCGTACAACCTGAAGCCCCGTCTTCCCCTTCTTCCAAACTGTTTGCCCTAACCACAAAATCCTCTTCCAGGTCCTCCACATCGGATCCAAACCTCGATAAATCGCTGTCATCAAGCAACCTGACCACGTCGGGATCTACAGCCTTCTCAACTTTCACGCCCACCGTCCTTGCCGCAACATCGTACATACTACCCTTACCGCCGATATCACCATCCACCTCTGCAGACACTCGGACTCTTGATGCATCATATGCCTTCTCATCACGCGGCAATCTGTCGAGCCTCGCTTTGTTGTTGTGGTAGTAATTGGAGCCACCACCGGTATTCCTAATCTCGCGCAGATGTTCAAGGTAGTTGTACCCATCATCCGGCAGGCCAAGCTCCAGTATCTCCCTCCTCACATGGTCGGGAAGCGCCGACACGCCTGGCTGCGCCCTGGGAGCGGCTACCGCAAGCGCACGGTCCTCCTCCGCGTCATCCTCATCCTCGGCGGCATCGGCGAAGATGGAGTACGGATCTGGATCATCCAGGCTCCGGTCACGGCGGTCCACGCCACACTCGAGCGGAGGCTCTTCGACGAATGTCCCCGGGGCGGCATAGTGGGCGTTGTTGTCGACGCGGACGAAGACACGGTCGGCGTCGGCCAAGGCGTCGGAGGAGGCGGCGGGGTCGCAGGAGGAGGAGTCCCGGGCAAGGAGCTGGAACGTGGCGGAGTTCCTCTTGTCTATGAATTTCTTCTTCCTCCCCATGCCTTCCCTCTCCCTCCCCTCCGCTTGCAGAGGCGCCTAAGGGAAGCAGAACAGATGCGTACAGGTTGTAGGGTTGTGTTAGGGCTTACGGCCTTTTCTTTTTCTTTTTCTTTATATATTATTATTATTAATATTATTATTATTATTATTATTTAATCTATTTCTACGTTTGGTGTCGAAATAATAAAATCAGGATAGTAAATGCGAAACAAATGAGAGAATCATTAATTAAAATATCTAATCTGTTCACGTTTTGAGAGACTCTGTTTTTATCGGGAGGTTGAAAATTTATATTCTTTTCTCCATCAACTTTTTAACCACTGAAATCAAACGGTGGCTTTAGAATCAGCTTTGATATTATTTAATAATAAAGTAGACAAGTCCTAATATCGAATCTTAAATTTTAATAACTTACCGCTTAAAAATTCAAGAGATATTTATGGCATATAAAGTATGGTGAGAGGTTGATTAAGACAAAATTTTCAAACTGCCAGAATATCAAATAAATTTTCTTCTTCATTACCTGATATTAAAAATTCTTCTAAAAATTTCAAACCGTCCGTACTCTATTTGGTTAGCGTATTAAAAATTATACTGTATTAATAGGGATATTAATAATTTCACACGGTAAAATATCATTATATATATATATATATTTGCATTACAATCGATGCTTTACTTTTGTAATACAAATTTTAAAATTAATATTAATAGTTAAACACCTTTTTATGATTTATATCAATATCAATTTCAAATTTAACGGTGATACAAGTGTCATAATGGTATCAAGGTAAGTATGATCCATGCTAGACCCAAGGTGGTAAAAAGAATCTTTTATAAAAGTAAAATAAGTTTAAAATTATTCAGAAAAACAAGATTGACCAGATCTCTCTCAAGGACAGTAAACCTCTGTTATCAGCGTTAATAAGATAACTAGCTCTTAAGAACTGTAAATCTAAAAGCCGTTTCTTAATCATTTTTATCGCAAAAATTAGCACTTGAAAAATGAAATTTCGAGAAGATAACAAGCTCTTAAGTTAATGGGGGTGTTTTCTTTATATGCCAAACTGAACTATTGCAAATAAAAAAATTGTAAAACAATGCTTAACAATCATAACAAAATCAAGTTTTTATAAAAAGATTCCTTCTTGGATACTAAGACGGGAGACCTGTTTTGTCACAAAACATGTTAATCTTGTCAAAGTCACCTTAGATTTTATTTCAACACAAAATTGTATCATCTAGTCTAAAAATTTATGGTACAACCCAACACCCACCACATGAGAAACTAACAGTGACCACAGATTGATAAGATAACTAGATAAGAACAGGAACCAGAGAGGGCATACAACTCAGAGAGAGAGAGAGAGAGAATAAATAGCCTGACGGCAGACAATGATAAAAAAGAAAAGGGAATCGCAAAGCTTCCTCTCTCAGTAAAGGGAATTGTAGGTGAAACATGTGGCAATGATGGAGAGGACGCAGATGAACAAAGAGGGAAGCAGGGTGACGTTGAGCAGCTTGTCCACGCCCAAGAAGCCAGCCAGCGTTATGGTCCCGTCGGCGACCACGCGGGCGAGGGTCCCCGCTTCCGTCGATAGAAGCCCGCCGTTGTAGGTTCCCCGGGCCAGCCGTGAAGACATCACTTGCGACAGGAGTGACAGATTTACACCTGCAGAGATCAGATCAGGAGGAAATGTTAATGGCTCCAAGGGGCTTCGATAGGACCTGTTCTTGTCACAGATCGTTCCTGATGTTCAGTTCAGTCTATGGTTACAAAAGCTAAATAAACTTTGTCATATTCGGTTAGAGTATCAAAAATGACACCATATCAATTTTGCTTGTGATATTTCTAGAAAGAGTATCTATTCGATACAATCAGCTAAACATTTCTTGATGATTTATAACAATATCAATTTCAAAACTAATAGTGATAGAGATATCTAACACTGTTACTAAGCAACTAAGCAAGGCCATAACCAAGATAAGAAAAAAATGCAGCATAGAAGCTGATGAACAGAGCATGCTTTGTTACTGGTGAAGAGCAGAGAATTGCAGGTGTTCCTCTTTCAGAATTCTAATACCAAGGTATAAATGTTTCAATTTTTTTATCGGAGGCAAGCTACAAATGTGGGATCAGTTCATTGATGAAAAGGATTAAGCACAGAAAAAAAAGATAAAATGAAAGATCTATCCAGAAGATAGATCGGCACTTTTGACCAAGTGGTCTTGATTCTCTTCATATAATATAACCCATAGAAAAGTGTCTTCTTCTTTGGCAGGTTAATCCAAGTTAAACTTGTTGCTGTTATTAATCTTTGCTGAAAAATATTCCACAGAAATATTCTAATTTTTAGTGGGACCCTCAATCCCTACACTTTATCTACCATGGGATCCTCACACCCCCCATACGCAAAAATCTTAGTCACTGAGCTAGTGAGAAATTTCCCATTTGAACTCCAATCCCAAATTTCTCGTATGTGGTTTGTTTGCTTGGGCTGCAACCTTTTAAATCATATTCATCAATCTGGTAAAGGCCTAGTATTCTTCCAGGTTGAAATTTCTAAGGAGCCTAACCACTCCTGCCGAGCAGACTGGAAGTCTCAATAGTCAGCTACTTAGAAATCCTCATTAGAAGTGATCCTGAGTAGTTTGAGGAGTGAGTTGCAGTTTTGTATTGACCACCCATTTGACTGACCAGAATTTTCTTCTCTTTCTGTTTCCTATGGCGAAAAAACCTGAGAGTAAAATAGATCGGTTGTAGCACACTTGGGACCAACATGGTTTACTGGTAATGAGGGCGAGCTGTGATCATACTTGCTCCTGAAGATCATTTTTCATTAGAGGTAATAGTCGTCAACAAGCTCCCATAGCCATTTCAATAACAGAGTTGTATTCGTTACCTGTAAGGAGATGAAACCTAGCTCACCTTCTTCGTTAGATTTGCAAGCGAGATTCCATTCCATCAAATGCCCCCCTCGAGAGGACTTGTGACCCTTCAGAAAAAAACTGCCTGAAGAGCTTCCAACCTACTGCAGATGCTTTTCAGCTCCTTGAATATTGGTAAGTATCAAGCTCACAAGGATCCATCTTCCCCTAGTTGAAAACATGTTTGCATTCTAACCTTGGAGCCTCAATACAATTTTTCTCACCACCAGGTTTCAGTCCTTTCTTCCAAGAGTCTTGTCTGTGAGAGGGAGACCTGAGTATTTAGTGAAAAGCTACTGCTTTGCACCCCTACGACAGAAGCAATGGCCACTACTACTGTCTGTGTAGTTAGAGGCGGTCGCCTCACCCGCCTAGGCGGTGAGGCGAGGCGAGGCGGTTGAAAACCGCCTCGCGTTGGCTTTTCCCGCCTGAGGCGAGCGCCTCCGGCGCCTCGACCGTTGCAGCGAGCGCCTCAGGCGCCCTACCCGCCTCGCCCGCCTCCCCCTGCGGTCCGGTAAGAACCGGATCCGGTAAGACCGGATCCGGGTAACTTAAACACCCCATTCTTCTCTCTCCCTCCCTCCCGAACCCTCGTATGCCCAAAGAAGTCGCCCCCGACGGTCGCCCCCGCCCCTGCTCCCTCCTGCCGACCTAGCCGCCGCCGGCGGCTGGCCCCGCCGCCCCCGCCGCCGCCTGCGGCTGCACCTGCCGCCGACGCCGCCGCCTGGAGCTGCACCCGCCGCCGCCGCCGCCTGCGGCTGGACCTGCTGCCAACGCCGCCGCCTGGAGCTGCACCCGCCGCCGCCGCCGCCTGCGGCTGGACCTGCACGCCGACGCCGCCGCCTGGAGCTGCACCCGCCGCCGCCGCCGCCTGCGGCTGGACCTGCCGCCGCCGCCGCCTGGAGCTGCACCCGCCGCCGCCGCCGCTGCTTTGGGAAGGGTCCGCGAGTACCTTTGAGCCGCCTTCGCGACTTGCAGCCCCAGCCGCAGAGCCGCCTTCGCGACTTGCAGCTTGACTTGCGGCCACCGCCGCCTCTGCCGGCTGCACAGCGCACCTGCGGCCGCCCGCGAGGGCGTAGGTATCTTTTTTTGTTTTTTTTTTCTCTTGGTTATTTCAGCAAGCACACAATTGATTACGTAGTTATGTTTATTGACATTGCTTTCATTCGTATAATCGTATTAGACGATAATTAACATTCGATGAGTACGTTTTGTGAGTTGATTTTTAACATTATGCTTTGTTCTTTTGATTTATTATTTTGGTTCATTTTAGGTTAAATTTTATCATGTCTCAGCGCGTGAAGACCATGGATCGGGGACGAGGTTCTAATAGTCAACCTATACTGCGCCCGTGACTACAATTTGAAGCATCCGGTTCCATATCAAAGGCACCTCACAAATCCAAAGATGTTGGATGGAAATATGGGATTTTAGTAGATCCTCGGAACCGGGATCTTGTTAGGTGTCAATTTTGCCAAAAGGAGTGCGAAAGGAGGCATCATCGTTTGAAGCAACACATTGCGAGGCTTGGGGACGAATGTATTGCATGTAGAAAGCGAGCATAGAGGAGGAGATCGAAGCCATGTATGCAACAAGCAAAACGAAACAAACGAGAGTTGAAAAGGCAATGAATGTCGGAGAGATGGAAGGAGGGACAACCTCCTTGGGCAAGGAGTACAAAATGGAGACATCTTCGCAGATGCCTCGCGAAAGTGTAGATGAGCTTTCACTCGATTTCTTCCTCCCCGAATGAAAGGACCTATGGATCGTTTTTGTGCACCTCTGAGGAGTCAGCAAAAACGATAAAGGACGAAAAACATTTGAAAGAGGAAAGAGAAGCGATGTATCCAATACATCGCTAGATGGATGTACGAGCGGGCATTTCTTTCAACCTTTGTCCGCCTTAATAACTTTCGAGCAATCTTAGGCGGTTGGTCGGTTTTGGACCGGGCTTGAAAGGACCTAGTTATCGTAAGTAAGAGAGACTCTCTTGTGCAAGAGATTGAGACCACCCAAAAAGTTGGTGGAGAAGGAGAAAAGCCAGTTGGGTGAGATTTGGTTGTAGTATCATGTACGATGCGTGGACGGATAGAAGGGGAAGATCATTAATTAACTTTTTGGTAAACACTCCTCTTTTGAGTACGGTTTTCTTAAGATCAATTGATGCTTCGTCGAGAGGTCGAAAGATGCCGAGGTTACTAGCGGGTCTTCTTGATAAGGTTGTGGAGGAGGTTGGTCCGGAAAATGTCCTGTGATTGTTACGGACAATGAGGCGAGCTATGTGGCTGCGGCCGCATTTTGATGGACACGCACCGCCATTTGTTTTGGACACCGTGTCTTTGCTTGTTGCCTTGATTTAATGCTTGAAGATATTTCCAAGTTATCACCGATAAAGTCCACGATTCGACATGCCGAAATATATGTGAAACTTCATTTATGGCCATACCAAGGTTCTAGCTCTTATGAGGAAATACACGAAATGATAAGAACCTTGTTCGTGCGGTGTAACTAGATTTGCAACTAACTATACGAGTTTGGACAGCTTAAACACATACGGGATGATTTGCGACGTATGTTCACCTCGCGGGATTGGACGAAATAACAACAATCGATGGAATAAAAAGGTTGAAGGAAAAAAAGAGTTGTGAAATAGTTTTAAAGACTACATTTTGGAAAGGAGTGGCTTATGCTTTGAAGATCTTCGAAGCCACTTGTCCTTGTATTAAGGCTAGTTGATGGTGAAAAGCCCGATGGGATATATATATGAAGCCGTGGATCGTGCCAAGGAAGGAATAAAGAAGGCATTAGATGATAAAATAGATAAATATGGCCCGATTTGGGATATCATTGACGAGAAGATGGGATTTTCGGTTACATCGTCCGTTGCGTCTTTGCGGGGTATTATCTAAATCCACGAATTTCACTATGCCAATCAACGATATTGAGAGCGGCAACGAAATCGAGCGAGGTTTGTATGATTGTATTGAAAAGTTGGTACCTTTGCGTGAAGATCAAGAATCGAATTTTTAGGCAATTGGCAATGTATAGAGAGGCGCTGAGTATGTTTGGTAGGGACATGGCTATCGGGCTTCGAAAGACATCTACTCAGGTATGATTATTTGCTTATTTATTTATAAACTTGTATCAATCACTCTAGTGTATTTTAATATCAATTTGTTCTTTTGTAGCAAATTGGTGGGTAGGTCAGGAAGCGCGACCCCTCGAAATTACAAAAGTTGGCGAATACGCGTATTGAGCTTAACATGTAGTGCCTCTGTTGTGAACGTAATTGGAGTACATTTGAAGCGGAGTAATATTCCTTAACACATTTCAAGGCATTAGAACTAATCCTCTATCATTTATTTGATTAATAGAATCATATTTTCTTCTTTTTGTTGTTGTATAGATTCATACAAAAAAGAGGAATAGATTGGAACAAAAGAAGTTGAATGATTTGGTATTCGTCGATACAACTTGAGCTTGGGAAAGACATCTAATGTTGGAGAAATCGGGTCTGACCCAATATCCTTAGATGACATTGATGAATCGAGTGAGTGGATTGCAAATGAAGATGAAGATCTTGTCCGTGAAGGCGAAGACTTGAGATGGAGAGATGTAGAACTATTTCTTTGGAATGGATGAAGAGGAGGGGCCAAGTACGAGGTCGTATTTTAAACACTACATGTCTTATTTCTAGTTATTGAGTTTGGTTGTTTTTTGTTAATTTTGATGTTATGATTTTACATGTTTTGAAATGAATTTCTAAGTCTTAGGAAAAGAGTTTGTCTTTAATGAAGATTCGGACGATACAGTAATGATGATCAGGAAGCTCCCACTAACCTTGATTCTGATAGTGATTGCTAGTGACTACTGACTAGTGAGTGATGTTTGTATTTGTATGGTTGTATTCGAATTAGACTTACTTCACTGATTATGTTTGGTTGTATGGTTGTATTCTTTTCTTATTGCATGGTTGAATTCCTCTTTTTAATGTTATATTTAATTGTCACTCTTGTTAGTTAATGATTCCATGTGTTTTATGTATTTTTTCAATTATCTAATATCACATATATCATTATTAAAATAAATATTATTATAATATTAAAAACGCCTGAGGCGCCTGAGGCGCCCGCCTTAGGCGCCTGAGGCGCCCGCCTTAGGCGCCTGAGGCGAGGCGCAGGGTCCCTCGCCTCAGGCGCCTCACGCCTCGGATAACATAGACTACTGTTTGATCCATGTTGATCCCCACGGCTTGACTGTTGTTGAAGTTGACCTTCAAACATGTAGAAGATTGTAAGACGAGTATTTCAAGTAAAGGACCTTTTGATGGTCACCTGTGGTGAAGTAAGGTGCCATTTGCATATTGGATACGAGTGGCAGGCATTGTGCCCCTGCCCCCTTTGATCCCTTCTATCAGCGCTTGGCATGAAACTTGCTGCCAAAAAAAACATTAAAATCTTGGCTGACCAATAGGAAGCGATAAGGAGACAGAGGATCCCATGACAGATACCTGTTGGCGTACATTTTTTTCAAAAAAAAGAGAACAGATGGGCTGGCTTAGAAGCTGGGCCAACAGCCCATAAAATCAGCCACAATTGGGCCCAATTGGGCACCCCAGCAGGGGCCTTATTTGCCTGGCCCATAATTGGCACATTTCAGCCAAATTCAGGCCTTGTGCGCAGCCCATAGGAGGGCTTGGGCCGCAGCCTCCTGCTGGCCCAGAAAACAGGCCCAAGATGGGCCAGGCCCACTTCAACTCCAGTGTGAACAGGCCCAGCCGCACTACATGCCACACTGGCCCACCTGCGCACCACCTGTCACCCCAGCAGCCAGCCGCACCATGCAGCCAACCCAACCCTGCGGTCAACTCAAGAAAGGGGGAGGAAGAAGAGGCAGCCATTAAACCGCCCATTCAATGCAATGGCTGCATGGGGGGGAGGCCAAAAGGCCTGCGCACCAACCCAGGCCCATGCGCCCACCTGCTGGCCCTTCACCTCCCCTCCAACCCCTATAAAAAGAGGGGTGCGCACCAGCAAAGAAAAAAGCTGCTGGAGACGCCGCCAGGCTGCTGGACTGCACCCTGCCCCTTGCGCCCTGCTCCTGCTGCTGCACCCTGCCCCTTGCTGTCTTGCTCCCTGCCCACCTGCTGCAGAAGCTGGTTTGCGGCCAGAAGAGAAGAAGAGAAGAAGGGAAGGAGAATGTTGGCGTCAGAATTTTCAGAAAAAAAAAAACAGGAGGGGGGCAGCAAAAAAAAAGAATAGGTTCAGGCCAATTTCTGGCTGGACCGACCCTCAATTGGGTCAAATCAGGACCCAAAACAGGTCCTGAATTGGGCCCATTGGCACAAATTCCAGCTGGCCCAGTCTTTCTTAATTTAATTAACTGAATTCCAGCTCCTATAACTCACCTACGTACAGGCCCATAAGAGAGGGAAGAAGTGGGCCGCAGCCATTGAAAAACAGGCCCAGTTTTGCCACCTCAGCAAGCCTTGTACGCACATAACCTGCCACCTCCTCCTTGACCTATTAATTGGAGGGGAAGCCAATGAGGCCAGCCTACGTGGGAGATACCAAGGGTCAGTCCAATATTGAAGACTGGTGGGAATTCAAAGAGTTGGGGAGGCCAAGGGTCACCTACGTACACACACCTGCTGGCTCTTCATCTGCCCTCTTCACTCTCTATAAAAGGGAGAGGGGTGCGCACAAATGAGAGGGGCTGCTTCAGACGCCGATAGGCTGCCAGTTTGTCCACTGCACCTGCTGCCCACTGTGCACCTGCTGCCCACTGCGCCTGCTGCCCACTGTGCACCTGCTGCCCACTGCACCTGCTGCTGCCGCCAGAGGGAAGGAAGGAGAAGAAGGAAAGAAAAAAAAGGTAAAGAGAACTGCTGGGTGCGCCCATACAGCCCCTTGAAGGGGCCTTCTTTTTGCTTATTCCAGGCCCATCTCCTGCCCTTCGTAGGCCTGTAGGGATCAGCCTGTATAGCCCATGTTCGGACCCAGATCAAACCCTCTGAAAACTCCCTTGCGCAGGCCTATTCCAGCTCATGGCCGACCCATGATCAGGCCCATGTACAGGCCCTCCTGCGAGCCCATGGCCTGACCCCTGTTCAGGCCCATAATCAGCCCATGTTCAGGCCCCTAAAGCAGGCCATCTGCTGGTCCAATCCTAGCCTTGTCCGACCCCCAGCATAGGCCATTTGCAGCCCACCTAGTAAACCCCCTACGCAGGCCCAAAAGAGCCCCTAAGCCTGCCCATTTGCCTGCCCTCCTCGCAGCCAAACTCAAGCCCCCCATGTGGCCTAACTGAACACACTCTATAGGCCTGAAACAAGCCTCATCCTGGCCCATCTTCAGCCCTCTTGCAGCCCACTCAAATCCTCCCCGAGCTGCACCTGTTTTGGCCCATTGAGCACCCCCTTTAACAGGTCATCTCCTAGCTGTCTGCGCACCCCAATTCAGGGCCATGTCCCGGCATCCAATTCAGGCCCAAAGCAGTTCCCTTGTGACCCAGTTCCGGCCCCCAAGCAAGCCCATTTGACAGGCCCATCACACAGACCCCACAGCCCCCCTGACCGGTCTCCAAAGACCAGATCCAGGTCCGGCCATGTTACCCTCTGTACAGGCCTGTTCAGTCCCTCCAATCAGGCCCCAACCAGAGTCCGAATTGCCCTCCCCTGTAGGCCCATTTCGGCCCACTCAGAGCCATGCCAAAACACCCCTCTGTGGCTTATTGAGAAGGCAGCGGTCCAGAGAGGCCCAAGCAAGAAGGCAGCAGCCAGAAGTGGGCCGGCTGGAAGGTGACGGCCCGGCACCCCTTGGAAACCGTCCGACGGGCCAAGGGCATAGCCGGGTGGCCTTCCAAGCCGGTCCAGCCAAGTAGAGCCAGCAGAGCAGCAGCTTCCAAGCAGGCCCTTCCGGCCCAAGGACAGCCCAAGATAGGCCCGGCGGGCCTATGAAGATTGAAGGCCGGCTCGGAACGCCGATGGAATTGAACCGGCCCCCATGGCCTATGTTTCAAAAAAATGAACAAAATAAAATCCAGAATGCGAAAGCTACATTAAAGTAAGGAGATCCACCCTTTGTGGGGACTCCAACCTTGGACGACTCCCCCCGGGCCCGCCCCGGAATGTCGATCCGGACGGTGGCGCGGGCATGCCCCCGTAGCCAGCGGTTCCTTCCCCCAATATGGCTAAGCTAAGGCTGGCTATTTTGGATGGGTAAATTTTCACTAAGTTGGAAAAATGATTGGCATACCGTCATAATGCCAAAATTTTTCTAAAGTAGTGGAGATAAACCTATATTGGGGGAAGGATCAATCATATTTCACACCAATGTACCTCACTCATTTTTTTCAATGAAAGGAAGTTCAAAGTCAATTCGATGCATGAAAGTGGGCACCGATTGGCAGCCCAATGGGCCCGATCAGATGCAAACCGCCAGAATCAAATGAGCAGAACTTTTTTAAACAATCAAAATAAAGCAATGCAGGTTCTGAAATGGGATTTTACTGCCACATTTCCCCAACCGCCTGCAGGTCTCGGACCACCAACCAGAGCCCAGTTCGGCCCAATAACAGAACCCTGTCCAGACCCTTAGTCGGTCCCCTTGTGACCAGGTTCCAGCCCATCTGAAACCACCTGCGCAGGCCCCAATCCAGGCCCATGAACAGCCACTGTTCGGCCTCCTGCATGGGTCACCTTCAGTCCGCCTGCTGTCTCTTCTTTCAGGCCCAGCTTGAACCTATATGCCAGGCCCAAATATGGCCCAAGTCCAGTTCAGGTTAATCTGCGATCAGCCTCCCTGCCAGGCCCACACATCAGCACATCTGCAAGCCTATGGTTAGACCCTGAAAATCAGTCCCCTCGTGACCTGATTTCGGCTCATTTAGAGCATCCCTAATAGGTCATTTTGCAGGCACATTTTCAGTCCTGTTTGGCCCACCTGCTGACCCATGCTCGGATCATCAACTAGAGCCCAGTTCGGCCTAATAACATAACCCTGTTCAGGCCCGCAACCGAGCCCATAACCGGCCTATTTCCTGATCCCCTCCCAGGCCTAGAACTGTCCCCAGTTCAGCCCAAGTTCGGTAGCCCTCATGTGGTTGACTTCCATCCCTCTGAAGCTTACCTAAAGCCGGCCTAAAACAGGTCTTCAGGCAGCCCATCTAGCAGACCTCCGAATAGGCCCATATCAGCCCATTTGCAGGCATATGTCCAGAGCTTAAAACCAGTCCCTTTGTGACCCGGTTTCAGCCCATCCAGGACATCCCAGACAGGCCTGTATTCTGGCCCACCCGCAGGCCTATGTCCAGATCCTAAAACTAGTCCCCTTGTGACCCGGTTTCAGCCTATCCAGGACATCTCAAACAGGTCCTACGACCGGTTCCAAACCAGCCCTCTGTCCAGGCCCATCTCGGCCCATCTTAATCCATTCACTCCAACCCCTTTGTGGCTCGGTGAAATCCCAAAGCAGTCCTTAAATAAAAATCAGATTTTGATCGAATTTAAAGCAGAAAGAATCAAAGTCATCCAAAAAATGACAAATAAAACAAACTCGAGCAAATCGGTTTGCATCTGATCGGACCCAAAAGGCCGCTGCCCTTTTGAGTTCTTTATTTTATGTTGTGGATGTGCATGTCTCCGAAAACAGGTTGCCGCGACGGTTAATCAAAGGCGTTCGAGCCGTTGCTCGATGTAAGTTAACGCCGGATACTCGCACCATCCGGCGGAGAAGGGTCAAAAAACGAAATTTTCAAAGAACCCGAACCTCGGTTCTAATATTTTTAAACTATCACCGGACTACTTAATATTTTTAGGATATCACATATTTTCCTAGAAAAGTCCGGAGATGTCTTTCTTTCTAAAGAACAGACGCAGAAAAAAGAGGTTCACACAGAGAAGAAGAAGAACAGGTGGGTAATATATTACATAGATATGTAGCCCTATAAGGGCACCTCCCTCCTTGTTTTCTTTCTTCCTCTACTCAACCCCCACAATGGTCCAATCCAACCCACATCTCCACTAGTTTTTTTATCCAGTTTGAGCTAGGGACATCCAGCCTGGGCCGAACCTAGATGGCGCCCTAAAAATCCTCCCTGGCAGCCCATCGCACAGCCACCTGCAGGCCCTGCTTAATCCCATTCTCGGACTTTCACATAAACCCCTGCAGCCCCCCCCCCTCTGCGGCCCACCAGGACAGCCCATATGCAGGCCCAGAAACAGGCCCATAACCAGCCCACGCCTGACCCCAATCTGGTCCCAAATCAGGTCCCCAAAGTGCCCAAGCGCAGGCCTGCTTCGGCCCAACCAGAGCCCCATCAATCAGGCCCCAGCCGGTCTCCAAACCAGACCCCGTCCAGCCCAAACCTGGACCCCAAAACCAGCTCCAAACCAGGCCCTCGCCAGGCCCATTCCAGCCCAACCAGAGCCCCATCAATCAGGCCCCAGACGGTCTCCAAACCAGACCCCGTCCAGCCCAAACCAGGACCCCAAAACCAGCTCCAAACCAGGCCCTCGCCAGGCCCATTCCGGCCCAACCAGAGCCCCATCAATCAGGCCCCAGCCGGTCTCCAAACCAGACCCCAAACAGGCCCATATACAGCCCATATCCGGCCCTCTACACAGGTCTCCAAACCAGGTCCCTGCAAACCTCGGATTATCCCTTGTTCAGACCCAAACCGGTCCACTCAAAGCCATCTGAACAGCCCTTTCATACAGGCCCAAAGCTGCCCTTGTTCAGCCCATGTTCAGGCCCCAAAACCGGCCCCAAACCTGATCTCCAAAACAGCCCATTGTGCAGGCCCATTTTGGCCCACCTAAACCCAAACCAAGCAGCCCCTTCTGGCTCAACCGAACAGGCCTCAAACAGGTCCTGTTTCCCCACAAAAAATGCTTGAAGTCTTCTTTCAGCGGCCCCCCCTTTGTGGCACAAGATGCAGCACATGTGCGGTTCAGCAGAAATGCAGAAATTCAGCAATGGTAGGTAGGGGCGATGTCCCGGACCCTCTCGGAATCCGTACGATGGGCCGATTGTTTTGTCCGGGCGGGTCCTTACCCTACCGTCAAGACGGATGGAGGCGCACAAGTCCAACAGACTCTTCCGGCCCAAGAACAGTCCAAAACAGGCCCTTCCGGCCCAAGAAGACCGAAGACCGGCTTTGAACGCCGATGGAACTCAAAACCGGCCCAAGTGGCCTTTTAAAATAATAAAAACATAAACAAAACTAAAAATAAATGGACGGCTCCCCCGGGTACGTCCTGGGATGTCGATCCGGACTTCGGCGCGGGCATGCTCCCGTAGCCAATGATCCTTCCCCCAATTTTGGCTAAGTCACCTGCTAGCCTTGATTGGACGGGTAAACTTTGCCAACTTAGAAACTTGCCGGCATGCCGTTGTAATGCCGAAAATTTTCTAAACCGGTGAAGAATCTAAGTTGAGGGAAGGATCACCACTCATTGTACACCGATGTACTTCCCTCCATCTTTCAATAAAATGAAGTTCGATGCCGACTTGAGATGTTTGAAACCGGGCATTCAAAAGTGGCCCGATGGGTCAGAGACGATGCAAACCGCCAAATTAAAATAATAAAAAAAAATCAAAACAGAAGACTAAATCTGAAAATTCAAACAGGAAATTAAAACAGAAAATTAAACCTGGAAGTCAAAACAGAAATCAGAATTTGAAGAAATTTGAAAGCTAAACTCAAACTCAATCCATTTCAACAAAAACCGATCTTTAACAAGATTGAACCGGTTTTTTTTGAAACAAATCAAACCAAAATTGTATTTCAAACAAAATCTGCTAAAATAAAATCAGATTTCAACTAAATCTGTCAACATAAAAAAAGAGAAATCAGATAACCTGCTAAAAATCAGATTTTGATTAAACCCAAAACATATAAATTCCAGATTTAAATAAATGTCCAAAAGAAAACCGGTTCTAATCAACTCCGATTGCACATATAAAACTGGTTTAATGAACCCGGAAATCCACCGAACTTCATTTAAATGAACAATCAAACGCTTAACCCCAAAGAAACCAAATAAGCACATTCCAAACACTCAAACATGGATCACAATCCACCTAAAATAAAAAATCCAGAAATCTGAAATTCAGAAAATCAACCAAATCAAAAATCCAAACATGCTTAAAACTTTAAGCACATCAAAAACTGAAATCAAAACAAAAACTTGAACCAATCAAGTCCAAAATTAAACAAATCAAAACTAAACCAAAACAATAAAACCAAATCAATCAAACAAATTGATTCAAACTCCAAAACTCAAAACCGACTTTCAAGTCGATCTAAAAGTCAACCAACAAACAAATAAAACAAATCCGAACAAATCGGTTTGCATCTCATCGGACCCAAAAGGCCGCTGCCCTTTTGAGTTCTTTACTTTATTTTGTGGATGTGCACGTCTCCAAAAACAGGTTGCCGCAACGGTTAATCAAAGGCGTTCGAGTCATTGCTCGATGTAAGCTAACGTCGGATACTCGCACCATCCGGCGGAGAAGGGTCAAAAATGAAATTTTCAAAGAACCCGAACCTCGGTTCTAACATTTTTAAACTATCACCGGACTACCTAATATTTTTAGGATATCACCTATTTTCCTAGAAAAGTCCGGAGATGTCTTTCTTTCTAAAGAACAGACGACGTAAGAAAGAGGTTCACACAATACCTCAAGATGCTTAGAGAAACCCTTGGATTTCCTTTGATCACAACTGTGAGAATCTTGTTGTCCTTGAGCATTCTCTTACCCAGCCCAGCCACACCTCATTAAAGCTCATCAACTTGAGGACCTTAAGAAGGCAGTTCCAATTAACCTTGTTGTAAGCCTTTTCAAAGTCTTATTTTATGAGTGCCCCTCTTTTCTTCGTTGCTTTCATTTTGTAAGATTGTTTCTTCTGCTGCCATGAACCTGTCTAAAATCATGCGTCCCTTCAAAATTGTTGATCAGAGTCTCACCCAACAGATTATGAATGACCAACTAAATTCTATCAGCCAATATTTTGTTGAAAATTGTGTACACTCCACTGAGGAGGCTGATAGGATAGAAATCACCAGTCCTTAGCTCCATCCATCTTGGCAGTGAGAAGGATACGTGTCCCTAAAAATTTTGATTTGTTGAGGGCACTTGAATGAAGTGGAATGTCATCAATTGGATGTTTATGAGGTTCCAAAAGTTTGGATAAAATCCCGATAGAAACTATCAGACCCAAGTGACCTATTAGCACCCATATGAAAGATCACTTTTTTATCAGCTAGATTCTATCACCCAAGTGATCAACAAGATTCTATCAGCCAATATTTTGGTGAGAATTTTTTACACTCCGTTGAGGAGGCTGATAGGGTGGAAGTCACCCATCATAGCTCCATCCATCTTGGCAATGAGAACGACGTCGTTAAAAATTCTGATTTGTTGAGGACACTTGAATGAAGTGGACTGTCATCAATTGGATGTTTATGAGGTCCCAAATGTCTGGATAAAATCCTGAGAGAAACTATCAGACCCAAGTGACCTATTAGGCATTAACACCCTTATGAAAGATCACTTTTTTACTTTGTCATTTGTGAATTTCCTTATCAATTTGCTGTTATCCTCGGGATGTAAAGGTGAACTGTAAATACATGGCCTACAGTTCTCCTCCTCCTTGAAAAGGTGTTTGTTAAATGTGAAGATTTCATGAGACATTTAGAATTCCCTCATGATGTCTTTTCCATTTGACTGGCATCATATCAATCTGGTTCCACCTCTTCTATTAGCCATGGCGCTACAGCCATTGTTGCATAGTTCTATGTTTCCATCTAACCTTCTAATTGTCTACCTGCTCATGGAATTCGTCCTTCACTTTTTTTCCAACAATCTTTTCTTCCTCCTGACACTTGCATCGTTGTCTATTGCCTCAAAATTATCCTAAGAGCTTCATTTTATGATTATTTAATCTGGTGTTGCAACACTCTTGCCAATTGCCGTGCCAGGGGTGTACCTAAGCCATTTCAACTTCCTGTGAAAGTTGACTACCGAATTTTGGTATTTTGGTAACTGAGACCACCAGGTTTGTACTTTGAACCAAGGAAGGTGGGGTCGGGAGTCGGGACCGGGTCGTTTGGGCCCAAAACCGACCCGGGTCGGTCGGGGTCGCGACCCGGGTCGGGCCGGGGTCGGCCGGGATCGCCAAAAATAATAATAAAAAATTAATTTTGGGGTCGGGGTCTTGGGGTCGGGACCGGGTCGGTCGGCCCCAAAAGCGACCGGGTCGGGCCTGGGTCGCGACCCGGGTCGCGACCCGACGAACCATGCTTTGAACCATGATAACTCATCAGAATAATTGATGAATGAAGAATGGCCAAGACATGTGCCAACAAATATAGGGTGATGATCGGAAAGAGTCTTGGGTACATCAGGCTACACATCCCTTGAACGCATTTTGCTAGTCTGCTGAAATAAAGATTCTACTGAATTTGGACTTGCCATTCTTATTGGCTAAAGTGAACTTCATATTGTTGGCATTTATTTCTATAAAACTAAATTCTTCTATCCATTTGTTGAATGGGTGTATTTCCGATGACCATTGAAGCTGATTTAGATCTGTCACTAGGGAATCTGACAATAACGAAATCTCCCAAGAACAGTAAGAGGAGGTCTGAAGCACCTGCAGTAAACCACAGTTCCTCCAGAAATTGTGTTTGAGGTGTTCGTATATCCAGCCATTATAAAAAATGTAAATACAAACAAAAAATGTACATCTCTTTCCTCCTCACCTCAGGCACCTTGGACTATGGAAAACATAGTTCCTGATACTCTGTTCATTTGTTTATGCTAAGCCAAGCCTTGTGAGACTAGGTTGCCTAACCAACACCAAAACACTGCAGGTTCTTGCCTCATGACCTCTGGATAATTGAGCGCATCACAATTCATCATAGCCTCTTTACTGCCATGGTCCCGCATGAACTGCCAACTTTGTTAACTTTTGCTTTAGACTACTTTTGTTCTTAGGACTTATGCTAATCCTGTGGCTACTTATCTCTACTTGAGTCTTTAATTGCTGGTCAACTCCTTAGGCTGTCCAATATCAATGAGGGAAAATTTCTTATCTATATGAATGATCTAGGTGCTGCTCGGGCTATAACAAAGCACTGCTTAACAGGAGTTGACGGGTTTATTAGTTCAAAGCTTCAGCAATTCTTTAAAGGAAGAATGTGATAAAAAAAACTGTTTCTAATGAGATGTTCTATGGGTTTCCACTCTGATTATTGCTGCAAACAAGAATCAGGTCCTGGTAAAGAAAAAAGACCTGTGCTTTATATGTAGACACCAAAACAATAAAGTCCAATACTTTGATACCAATGAAAGAATAATACAGGAACAAAGAGATAAACACTTTCTACAAGAGTAAGCTGATAATTGATATCTTCAAGGTGAAGTTGTATAAGTGACTTAACACAATTTCAAAAGCCTAAAATCGGGAGGAGATGCACATTAAGATACAAAAATTCTAAGGGCACTGTGGGAACCTTGTTTTCAGAAGTTTGAAAAGATTTTTTTTGTATTTAAAATATCGATGTCCGAATTTTCTAGTAAAATAGGTGATAGGTTATAAAGATACTAGATAGTCTAGCGATATTGTAAGAGTATAGAACTGAGGTTCGGGTTCAGTGAAAATTTTGTTTTGACCCCCCTCTATCAGATGGTGCGAATATTTGACATTCATTTACATCAAGCAACTGCTCAAAAACCCTTAATTAGCTGTAATAATGATCTATTTCGAGAGCGTGAACATCCACAATGTGAAAAGAAATACAAAGGGCTCCGGCCTTTCGGGCCCAATGAGATGTGAACAATTTTTTTAAAAAATTTGTTGGAAGTTGATTTTGTTTAGTTTGAAATTGATTTTTGTTTGGTTTGAAATGTGAATTTCATAGTTTGAAATTTCTCTTTGGTGTGCAGAGATTGCTGGTAGAGACTAGGTTGCTATTGCTTCTACTGGACCAGACCACCGCTGCTCCTGTTTGCTGGATGAAGACCTGGCTGCAAGGAAAAAAGAGCAAGGCTCCTACTGCTGATGTGTGCAAGGACAGCTCTAGGGGAAGAAGACCAAAGCTGTCTCCTTGCTGCTGCCGCTGTTGGAGAAGTCTGCTGGCTGGACATCAGGCCGCCAGAGGAAGAAGAGCCAAGGACTGTTGCTGCTGCACCCAGGAGAGAAGAGGGAGCTGAGGTGCGTACAGATCTGGTGAGGAAAGAGGAGGGGCTGCTGGTTGCTTGCGCACAACACTGGCCAGGTGAGAGAGAGCTGGCGCCCAGCCCTTTTTGTCTTCCTAGTCTCCCACTGGTCGGGGAGTCTAGGAGATTAGGTGGAGATGAGATAAGGCTAGGAGTTTTAGTCCACTAGGAAGACTTCTTCAGCAGGACTTCGGAGGAGAAGTCTCCCGGGGATGGAAGACTGGGCGCATGGGCTGTGGGTGGAGAGAAGGCTGGCATGCCCAGCTTTCTCTTCATGGTTTTTTGCAGATGGGGGAGAGAGAGAGAGAGAGAGAGCAAGGAGATAAGGCGGTTGGGATAAAGCCTAGGAGTTGTAGCTCAATCAGAAGTCTATCGGAAAAAGAGTCTTCCAAGGAGGAATTTTACCCGGGAAAGAAGTCTCTCGGGCAGGGAGTGTGTGCGCCTAGGGCTAGCTGTTGACACACCGAATCAAATCACCATTGATCTGATTTCTTCATTGAGATGCTCCCAATATGACAGCTACAATTAATTCTGATCGGAATCAATTAAACCCTGAATTTACCCGGAAAAATCCGGAATGTGCTCCAATGGCCGTTGGTCTTGTGCCTCATCAAGATGTGTGACCAAGATCTCCCGAATTGTATCAAATCTCTGATTTTATCAATCTCCCCGCTCGATGCAATCTCGGCCGTCAATAATTTCAAAATTATAATTAAATACAATTAAATCATCCCGCTGACTGAATTTTATTTTTGATGCATCAATATTCTTTAAAGTCTTGGACCAAAAAATTGCAATTTTCAATCAGTGGGCTGATCCAGAAGCTGATTATACCATTATGCCCCTGGGGAGATATGTACGGAAAAAATCCGATCTTTTATGAATAGCTCCCCGATCGGCGGCCAGATTTTAGATATGTCTTGAGGGTTGTCCAGCTCTAACTTAGATTGACAATGGGATGAAGTCGGATTTTTCCGATCGAGACCTGATTTGCCGTGAAGTGCCGGGGACAAAACAATCATTTTAACCATCTGGTGTCTGTTTTATGCGTTCTAGGCATCGATGTGAAGGTTGTGACCGGGGCTATGTAGCAGGCTTGTAGTCTTGATCATCCGGGCCCATTAAGTCTGTTGAGGTATTTCCAAAGCCCATTTGTACTAACTTGACTATGATTTACCAAATTTGGATTGGATTTCCAGACCGACTTCGGTGTTACTCAAATCTTAGTTGGGAGGAGGGTATGGAGTTGTTTGGACTCTCTTTCTGGGCCAATATTTGAATTTTTGGGCTCACTAAGCCTTATTGGGTCTAGCTGGTCCATTGGACCACTAAGGCAGGCCCCACCCCCATTTTTCTTCTTTTGGTGCTTTCTTTTCTTTTTGTGTTCAAAGATTTCTAATTCCCTTTTTTGTACTTTGAAAAAAATTGGCGTCAACAGGCACCTGCACCTAGAGTGGAAAACATATGTTACTTGTTCCCAACACCTTTTTCAGAATTATGAATCACATGTTCTCGAACTGGTCTATACAGTCTATTGGAAAAGAGCAGATTCCATAATGCTTAACAGCAGCTAGATTAATTTATTCTAGTACAAACCAGATACTAAAAAATTAGATAACACCCTGGACATTTGTATCATGTACAAGCTAAGCTAGTCCATGTGACTCTCCTCCGTTTGTAATCTTTGGCCTTCAAACTCAGAAATCACAACTGGAGTCCAAGAAAATAAAACTTCCTAAATAATCTCCAGGGCATTTCATTACAGTGAACAGCACAGTAAACATGTTATGTCGACATATTAGATTTAAATATCTTAAATGGAAACAGCACCTTTTGCCATATTGTAACAGCCAATATCCAGAATACAGAAGAATAATGCACGATTCCAAAATACAGACAAATTTTTAGCACAAAATCATTCAAAGTAGTGAAAGGAATCCATACAGCCAATGTACACCAATTTGGGTTTAAAGCTTCATCTAGTAGACTTCAATCAGATATAAAACATAGATTACGCATAACAAAGATTGCAAGGCAATCGCAACATATAAGAAAGGAACCTGTACCTTCAAGAACCTCAGCAAAAACAAATGTGAGAAGTGCTGATGAGACATATTGAGGTACAGAGTAATGGTGTGTAATCTTAAAGCTAAGAAGAATCCCTATGCAAACTGCAATTTCAGATCCTAGTAGAATTTGTCTGCCAATAAAGAAAGCATTAGATTAGCTTCCACAAATATGTCACGAAAAAAAATCTAAACATGCAAGCCATAATAATCTACAAAATTTGGCAGCTTGAACAGATAAAAATGTCATGATAACTATCAAAAAGGCAATGATAAAAAAACCCAGAACAACATAGATCCAACTTAACAAATGAAAAAGCAACTATATCATATTGAACCATGGAAAAAATACATCGGAGTTTATCTTATTCATGTTCTTGACGCGGGACCGACTGGGCACCAAATATAAGCTAGCAACGAATAGCAGCATCAATGCACCGATAAGGTAAACGAACTGAAAATATTCCTTTGACGACTACGTACCAACAGATATGCGCCCGAGGAGTGGTCCCTCAAAGTGGGAGGGCCAATGTATGCAAGGATACTATCGAGTTAGGATGCTCTCAATTTCAATGTGACTAATATAATACTCCAAAATCTGGTAAATCATCGCATGCCGACAGCAATGTAATAGCTAGCTAGGAAACCTATCCACATTTCGACACGGCATTTCAAGGTATAACAAATGAACAAGTGGAGAAACAACGGTTGAGAAGTGTACCTCCGCACCTCAGTGCGGGGGAGCTGACCTTTAGCTGGAATTTCTCTGGGCAAATTGCAACAAAACGTGCTGTCAGGCATGGTGACTGTAGCACCAGCAGGAGGGAGTCCTACGGCGCTAGTAGAAATTCTACGTTGGGGTCAAACTGCGGACTGGCTGTTGGAACTCCCGCGCACAGGCTGTCAAGTGTCAATGGCCCTCAGAACAGAGCCAAATGGAGGGGATGCAAAATGGCCAACCGCGGGAGAATGCCGCGGACGCTGTGGGCAAGCAAAAAATCAGCGTGCTGGGACAACGACACTGGCTGACAGAAAGCTCAGCGAACCAGCAGGTGGGCATCATCGGCAGACTGATCAGTGGACAACAGCCAGCAGTGGGTGGCTGGCCATGGTGGAGCGACACGATCAGCAGTGCATGGGGGGGAATCTGCCAGCCACGTGGGACAACTGCTTCAGGGGACATCTTCCGCACATCTGGACTGCCGAGGACTGAGCAACCACAACAAGAAAAAGAGTGGGCGAACAACCGTGCAGCAGGGGCCGCCGAGAAATCAGCAGGGTGCGTGTGGGGTTGCTGTCGACCAGACTGTGCGTGTGCAGGGAACAGGAATAGGGGAGGAAGCCCGTCCAACAATGGGAGGTGGGGAGAAAGCAAGAGACACCCGTCAATATGGGGGGTGGCACCGCACCATCACCGGCGGCGGCTAAAACCTAATGTGGGAAATGAGGATGACGAGAGGGAGACGGGAGAGATCGAGAGAGAGGTACATTTTCATCTTCTTGATTTCATCAATCCTTCATTGTCCAACTATGTACATAATGAGGGCCTTATATAAGCCTATGACAAAAGATCAAATGAACCCAAAATCCTCATCTATACCTCTATGTACCCAATCCCATATGTATATATCATATCAACAAGTATGTAAAAATGAAAATGTGCCCAACCCACTCAGAATAAATCCCAAAAAACCAAAATATGTCGTGAGTTAATCAATAAAAATAAAAAATAAAAAATATGCTGACTCATCATCTATCCACAAAGACATGACCGGATATCAACACCGTCAGTAAACGTACGTTGGATCGAACCAGACATGTGCACGAGTGTCCTCACCAATTTTGTATGCAAAATCTTGCCGTAGAGGCATATAGGATGGACAGCCATGCCAAACATGATTAACAAGGCATAGAAGCATGCTAAATACATAATGTTTACCATGGCCTCTGAGCAGCCACGGGTGCCTATAGCTTCTACATCTTGCGACCTCCTATTTGTATTAACTCAGCTGAAATTTAAGCTGTTTCTGGCTTGAACCAGAAAAGAACTTGGAGAATCATTTCCCCTGGTCCTTCTGCATGTCACCTTTCAAATTTCTAAAAGCAACCTTCTTGCAAAACATTTAAAACTAAAAAGACCCAAAAAACACTAAACATTAAACTTGTGATTGACAGGTACATACTAAGCCCTATAAGGGTTAAGTATTCATTTAATGCAATCCAATCAATTGAATCTCCAACTAGAATATAGAATAGAAAACGAGCCTCGACTCTTATAGCGCCTGTGTGGATCTCATATAGTATGAAGAAGAACCCGATTCATTTAATGCAATCCAATCAAGTTTTGCAATTAGCCCAAGACATGCAGACTAACACAAATCAATGATAAACACCAACACGATGAACATAACATTAAAAACATTAGCTTTCAGATATCAGTTTGAACAGCAAAGCAGAATCAAAAAAAAGAAACAAAATTAAAGGAACCTGTGTACCTGTCCTCAAACATATTAGTAACGTAACTGCCAACAATGGCATTAACTGGCAGGACAGTCAAGCCAAGACATGCCAGAAAAGTAGCCACTGAACCAGTGGTCCAATTAAAGTAGTGTGTCGTTACAACGCTTGATTCGGAAAGTAAAATCTCCATAGCGTATTTAAGCATGAAATAAATCAACAATTGCACCTGGAAGACAAGAAGACAACCTAACATAAGAAAGTAGATATTCACAGGAATAAAAAACAATCAACTTAAAAAAAATCAAATCACCAAAGAACAGAGATAGCTGCTACAGATATATTATGTGTCAGAGACCAATTGACCATCATCTTTCCAGGAAAAAACATAGAGAATAGATGCTTATCTTTCACTATAAGTGTGAGCTCGAAGATGTATGGATGACCTAGGGGCTGTCATTAACAGTTTGGTGCAGCAGGAAGCCTGAACTGAATACCATTACAATCTGAAGAAAAGATGTCACTGCATATGACCCCTCACTTAGACGGTTGCACTTCTCTTGGCATAGGAGATTTGCCATCAGAAATGACACAGAAAATAAAAAAAGAATAACATACCATGATTTAAGAATCAAAATGACACTCTGATTGGCAAGGAGCTCTCTCTCTCTCTCTCTCTCTCTCTCTCTCTCTCTATATATATATATATAGCTTCACTCCTTACCACTTAAGCAGTCACCTTGTCACTTAAGCAATCAAAGATCACCTGACAACCTTATTGTGTCGGCAACTATGATCTTCCTCTTTTCTTTTCATGTAAGGTTTGTTCCTTTCCTAAGCTGAGGTTTCCCTTTTTGCATAGAGTGATACTAGTTCAAAGTTGGCATCAGCTGGCTAATACTCTGCACTTTTAAATTTGAAAATTTTGGAACTATCAACTTCAAAGAAAAAAAAAGAAACAATTTTCGAAACATTGTTATAGCCACAACTGTATCAACAGTAGCAGTTATGGTACTTTAATAGAATAGGTGTATCGACAGTTGCAGACAATAATGGAGTAGATTTGGTATGTCAGTGAAAACTAAGATAATGCTTCTAGACAGAAGAAATGCACGTTACACTGACAACGATGGATCATGGTTTTAATCCTCAAGTTTCTCATAAAGACAAAAGAAAGCGTTAGATTCATTATCAAAAAGATCACTAGACCTTCACAGATGGTGTGAGCAATCTATAAGCAGATCCAATAGACGTTGCTGGCGTGCGTGACTCTTCAGGTGCTTCCTCACTATCATCGTAATCCTGATCTCCATCCATGTCTTCCTTTTTATCGTGTGGACTTGGAAGCAAGGGTTGCACAAGGAGGCCACTCTCAAGCTGATCTGTCTCCATATCCCCTGGTGACAGAGAATATATATATAGATATATGTATATGATTAAGCATCATAGAACATTCAATTGCCATCTAAGTAAATAGGCACAAAAATAAAAAATGAAAGGTAAAACAAGCAAAAGAAATAACATATTGCAACAACTATTCCTCTGATAATTCAAACATTATTTATTTATTTCTTCTGAAACAAATTATAATCAGCATGCAGAAAAAACAGTATATAAGATCAACAGAAGAGATAGATGATGCTAGTGAAAGGAGTGCATAGTTTGAGGATCGCCCTATCCAAATCAGGATAGGCTAATCATTGACCAAAATAGGCACCTGCCAATCTGAAAGGGGCGATCCCAGAAGGAACTTCCGCAGGCTTGAGCTGAAGGCCCGGATCTATGCATGGAGGGTGACCAATAATCTACCTGATGAGGACCAGGTCGGACCAAATTAACCGGTTATTTGAAGATATTGTTGTTCAATTTTTGAGAAGACATCGCATTTGGTTTTTGTTAATCAGTAGTGTTAGAGTTTATTTTCTGCATTTCCTTTTAATATTTGGAATCCTTTTGAGTCTTATTTACATTACAGTCCTTTAGAAAGCTCATTTGTATTTAGTCATTTAGGAGGTCATTTTTGTAAATGTCCAGCTCTATATAAGAGTCCCTGCTCTCAATGATGGAAGATAATGAATGATGAACAGTGAATTTTTGGAGCACATGCGTCCGGCACAGGGGCCTTGGTCCAGTTCCCTTCCCACCCCTCCAGCCAGAGGCCTCCTTTCCTCATCCCCAGCATCGGATGGCGTCTAGTCACCCCCGGCGAAAAGCCGGCTCCGAGTTCCTTCTCCCCTCCTTCTCTCTAGCCTTTGTGCCATTCTCCTTCACCCTTCCACAATTCTACAGGTTGCACGGCCCTCGCCATCCTCAAGGTTCAAAGTCACCATGCTAGAGCACCTGCGCCATCGTCCCCTCCTCATTCCCTTTCATCTCCCCCTCTTGGTTCCACCATAACACCCCACGGAGCACCCCGTCCTCTTCCGGCTCCTCCAGGATCACCGGAGCACACCGCCAAGCCTGCCGCCATCTGCAACCCCTTCCGCCCCCCTCTTTCCTGTGGGTACCGTACACCTCCTACGCCGCCGGACCACCCTTCTCCATCTTTGATCTCCTATCTCCCTTCCCCTCTTCCGGCTTCTCCGATAGAAGAAGGCAGATGAAGACATTAGAGGAGAAGTAGTTGGAGCTCTGGTGTCAACCCTCTCAGCCATGCGAGCATCATGACCACCATGCGGCCATCTTGCCTCCATCTCCTGCTCCCCTGCTGTCCAGAAGGGTGGGCGTGACAATGTCAACATATGCTAAGGAACAAGAAGCCCTCGCCTGCAAGGGTGCCTTCCATGCAACTTCTGCCACTGGTAGCTGCCAGAGTGCGCCACAATTCCCCCATCCCACGTGTCCCACTAGGCTTAGCACCTGCTGGATCAGCACGGCCTGCATGTGCCATGGCCTTCATGCATCGTTGGGCGCTGCGTCGATCAACCACGAGCCCCACAGACTTAACCTCACGATCCCACGAACACATCCACTGGTCGCCACAACCCTATCGGGGTCCATCGCCACCTAGCAGCCACAGGCCCACAATCCCTGCCTTCACACGGAAGCTTCAGCATCTCCAGGCCCATGAGTGTCTCCACAACCCCCAGTCCCATGAGTGCTCTCCACAACCCCCATCGGGTTTACGTCGAGCAGCCATGCAACCAGCCCACGCCCAGCCAGCCAGTCTACGACCCAAGGCAGTCATACAAGCCCATAGTTGTCAAGGCGCCCGCCTAGGCGGCAAGGCGCCTTTCCAATAGCGCCTTGTTAGGGTGCCTTGCATGGGGCCAAAAAGGCGCCCAAGGTAGGCGGCGCCTAGGCGGCAAGGCGCCTTTCCAATAGCGCCTTGCTAGGGCGCCTTGCCTGGGGCCAAAAAGGCACCCAAGGCGCCCGCCTAGGCGCCCAGGCAAGACGCCCTGGGTATTTTTACATAATTAAAAAAATAATTTTGAAGAGTTTTGCCCCCTTGATACTCCTCACAAGGGACACCTATTTAATGATAGTTTGAACATATTAATATATTTCACTATCACTTATAATGTCATACATATTTAAGATTTATGATTATAAATATATATTATATACTTAATTAAGTTCTCTTTCAGCTCTTTCTTCTCTCTCTCTCTGTCTCTCTTAAGTCTTAATTTATCACTTATATTTAAGATCCGCGACTAGTCTGCGCCCCCTATTTAATAATATTATAACAATATTTCACTATCACTTATACTATCACACATATATAAATTTTATAATCATAAATATGTTATATACTTAAATTTTATAAAAATCTATTTAATTCTTTTCTCTTTCACATACATATCATATTTACTTATATACATAGATAAACACTCATATTCAATTATAACGTAAAAAATATAATTATATTTATGCATATTTTTATGTATCATAACCTTCGACCCAGTCTTCCTTAAATACCGCCTAGGCGACGTCTAAGCGGCCGCCTTGTCGCCTAAGCGGAATCGGTACCCTTCAACGCCTTGGGCGCCTTGTCGCCTTGACAACTATGTACAAGCCCCAATCTAGCTGGTTCTCCTGCCCAGCCGACCGGTTCAGCCAATTCTATCCAGTTCAAGCTGGTTTAGGCCCAATTCATAGGCCTAGAGGCCGTTCAGGGCAGTTCAACCCCGGTTTACACCACTTCAATGCTCCCAGACCCAGTTCAAACTGGTCTGAGGCCGATTCAATGCGGTTCAGCTTATCCAGACCCAGTTCAATGGATTTTGGGCCCCGTTTGGTACCTTTCAGGCCCAATTCAACGAGTTTCAGTCTGGTTCAATGACTTTTGGCCATAGATCACGGAATCGGTCGATTGCGATCCGATTCTTGCTTGAAGGACCGATTCTGACCTGAATTCCAATGGAATCAGTCTAATCGAATCAGAATTAGAATCTTGATTTTTTTTAGATTTTTTTAAAAAGATTCAGGCCAAATCGGCCAGAATCGGACCAAATCGGCCTAAATCGGACTGAATCGGAATTTTTTAATTTTTTTAAAAAATCTCAATTCCGGATCGGTTTCTCTTTTTAAGAATCAGTCAGAATCAAACCGATCCGATCCCATTCGAATCGGATCAATACTGACTGATTCCGATTTTGATTCCGGAATCCTTGCGTTCGGCTCAGTTCAAGTAGATTTTAGCCTGGTTTAGCATAATTTCAGAGTGGTTCCATCTTGGTGTGTCTATTTTGGGCTTGATCAAGTATATTTCAGTTTATTTGGGCCCACCGGCGCACCCGGATAGCGGTGTCTCCCCTCGTGTCCTGCATCACTACCATTGGCCCTGCATCTCCCCACCCTGTTTTGAGTAGGGAAGAGAAAAATGAAGGGTCTGCCGGTCCTATTGAGATCCACTTAATGTCGAGTCTGCAGGGCTTGAAATCTCATCTTCCCCAGCTATCACAGGGTCAGTGAGATGGTGCCAGATGCACCTCTTCTTCCTCCACCAGCTGCCCATCCGCCTCTCCATTACTCGGCTTTTAAAGGCAGGTACCAGCAGATTGGCCAATCCCAAGCTTCCGGCAGTTCGAAGATTGGTGTTCAATCTTGATCCAGATTGGGATCAGCCCTGGCCAATCACAAACCAAATTCCTTAAAGTGTCTTTTATGTTCCAAAAAGTAAAGTTGCACCAGAGCACTAATAAAATCAGAAAAATGTTGATTAAGCAATATGAGTAAATTACCAATAGAAAAGATAAGATGTACTAATAAAGAGTGACAATCAGAATTCATGCCCCGCACTGAACATTTGCATCTTCTTGTAGTCAACCAAATGAGGTAGTATCAAAAACATGAATTGATGTCTGCATCAAAATATGATCTATCTAGAAGAAATTGCAAGAACTGACGGAAATCAGGTGGTACACCTGTTTGATTAAGTTTATGCAATGCAAAATGACCCTATTACTGGATGATACAGACTTAGCGAACTCAACCAAGAACACTCTATATGGCTACTTTTTGTTGATTACCCGCATACATAACTTGAACAAACAACACTGCACTTAGATCCGTTTTTCATGTCACACTATGAAAACTGCTCATTCAATAGACCCTAAATGTCAACAATCAAATTGACTAGATACCTTGAAGAAACAACGCACTTCTCTGCATATCTGGTTGTCCCTTTTTCCTAAATAGTTAGTCAAATTTTAATTAGTGGCTTAGCATTTATTTTGAAAAAAACAATTGAAAAAGGTTTCCACTCATAGGATGCATAAGGCAGTGGAAGGAGATAAGAAGAACCTTTCGGCAGGGTTTCCATGTGAATTCCACGTCTGGTGGTAGAAGCTATTATCTAGTGTCTCAAGAAGAAACTGACGAACTTCGTCTAGGCTAGATACATGTCAACGTAAAAAGGTACAAGAAAAAATCTCTTATCATTTTTTTCGAGTACAAGATAAAACCCACTCATGCATCAAGTCATCAACTGCCTGTGAAGCTGTGAAAGAAGATATTAGTACTTCATGGTGAATCTCTGTAATATGATTGGTACTTGCGTTCAAAAAAATGTTAAATCTATGTACCTTGGGACCAATGAGAAATTGTTAATCAGGTTTCCTTCCCTCACTAGTTATGAAACTCTGTTCACCAAGATAGTGAACTAGTAGTAAAGATAGTTTTGTTTAGCGTCAATTCATATTTTCAGATGGCGAGTGACCATGAATCCTGCACTCAAGATCCAATGATTCCCATGTTCTCTATATTGCCAAGGTAAAGGAAATGGATAAAAAAACATTCCTTGCAGCATACAACAAGCTAACCAAATTTGAAAATAATCCTTAAAATTGGTATACATCTAACCTGCATTGCTTTCATGCACCAAATGGCTGTCCACAGATTCCCGATTTGGCTCCTTAAAAGATATCCACAACCAAACTAAATAAAGAAGCCATGCAATGCCCATCACCCATCCAGGTAACGTTGTCGCATTGAATGTTAAAGAAAACAGCTTGAAATTAGTTTGAAGCAATCCAGCAAGGGCTGGACCACAGGCCATCCCAAGAGCACTAGCACTAACAAAAGCTGCTGAAGCTTGCATACGTATTTTAAGTGGCACACAATCACTAATATATCTCCGATTGACAGCTCTTGCAGAACCGAAACTGTGAAATTTGATACAAAATAACAGTATTAGCATCGCCAAAACACATTGTTAGATAAATTAGACTGAAAAAGCTGTTAAGTAGACTTTTACAATGAGAAAAAAGGAGGACTAGAATCAGTGAATCAAACAAATGTACTGATAATTTTATAAACTTCAATTTGGACCATAAACAGAGGCGAGGTACTACTTGTCATTGTTTATAAACATTAATAAAAGAAACAGAATAAATAATGAACAAAGTTTTGGATGATATAATCATAGTTGTCAAAGTGACTGCTTAAGCGACAAAGCAGTCTACGCAAGCCTAAACACCCGACCGCTTTTTTGAAGCTCAATATAGCATCTGCTTCGCAGCTGAGTATGTGGATCTCAATAGGCCTTATTGGCCCCAATAATTCCTATACCTCCACCCTTCCCACCTCATTCGAATTACCAGCCCAATTGCACCACACCACCACAGTAGTGTTTGTGGAGTGAAGATTGGAGAACCCATATCTGGTCACTGCCTTTGAGCTGACATTCACCGCTTTTGCTCTGCCCAAACATTTAACTTCTTGATTTGTTCTTCCTCTCCACTCCTCTTCTGGCCACTGTTGTCCCTCTTCTATCTCCCCTCCTGCTCCACCCTGTTCTGCTGCCATGCTCCACAGCCCTGTTCTGCTGCCATGCTCCACAATCCCGCTGCCTTGCTCTGGCTCCACCCTCCTGCCATCCTCTTACTGCTCGAGTGCCACTTACGAGGGCATTTTGTCGCTTAAGAAGTCAAAGGTCCCTTGTTTGCTTTGTCACATTGACAACCATAGATATAATAAAATTAAAATACCAAGCAGTAATATAGGACAATATAGTGAGTTAGGAAGAAACTGCTAAGACTTACAGATAAATTAGCACACTGTCACATGTCCATTTTCCTAAAAATGCATTAGTTTGTCATTGTTGTAAAAGAAAAAACAAGTATATCATTTAAATAGTAAAGAATATTGCAGACTGGACTTGTAGACGTTTACCGCAAATGCAATATTCAAGGGACCAATGGAAAAGCAAAAAACATAAAACATAAGAATTAAGGAAGATTATGATCTCAAAGGCAGAATAAAGAAAAAACTTACCCACATAACAGGCGTCCAGTAAGAAGTATTACTATAGAATTGAGGTCATAAGCTAATGCATACATGATGTTGCCCAGAAGAAGAACGATACTGCTGAAAATTAGAGGCCTGAAATATGACCTGTTTGACCAGGCACTGAAATATACAGAAGAGAATACTTGAGCAACAGCCATTGAACCTATGATAATACCACAAACTGTTGCTGCTGCTCCAAGACTTATTGCATAATCATCTGCTGTAGGAACAATTATGTAAGTGTTAACCATGTAGAGGAAGGTGTTTACTAAGTTTAACAAGAGAGACATGAAATGGTATCGCTCATCAATTTGCTCTTCGGCCGTAGTGGGTACTTCCTCCTGAATAATAAGTGCATGTTGACCCAAAAACTGTATCAGATTAGTAGTGTGTGTAAGCTTGTTCACAGCTGCATGAATTGAGTCAATTATAGGTTCCTGCAGCACAAAATCCAAAGATTCAAATGAGTACAAGGAATATCACAAATTAGCTGTGCGTTGAGTGAGTGAGTGAGTGAGTGAGTGAGGGAGAGAATAGCAGGCAGCAAGGCCCTCATTAGGAAGCATAACAAGATTCCAACTTGTAACTTCCAATGATTATCTCTTACCCATCACACGGCTGGCATTACTAAAAGTTTCTAAATAAACTACTCTGAAAGGGGCAATGATCACCTTAAGAACAACAGATGGTTGATCATAAATTGACAAGTAGCTGCCTTGTCGGTCTTGAAGGTCTGTCAGATTTCGAGACAGGGCCCCCACTACAGCTCCTATTCCCTGTAGTAGTGAACATTAAACAAAAGATATACAGTCAAAAAAGGCATTATTATGCAAGAAAGTCCACAGAGGAAGAGAAACCAGGATCTCCATTCCCTAATTACCAACTTAAAAACAAACGTGCAAAATTGTCTCTAAAAAAAGAAATTGTGTATGAAATTATAAATATTTATATGAAAAAATTTATGCAAAGGGCACTTAAATGCTTTGCTTCCTATATGCAGTAAGTTACTAACACATTGTTTAAAACCCCTCAAGGACCATAAAGATACTTCAAAAAATATATACAAATGATCATTTTTGGTTCAAATGTTTCCCACATCTGGGGACAACATGGTAACTACAATCAACTATGCTCATCAGGTTCATGGATAGCAAAATCAGCCAAACCAGATAGGGATTGGCATAGGATGATCCAAACCTAAGGGGGAGCCCAATCCAACCCCGGAGTTCACCTTGGATTGGTCTAGGTCAGCCGGATTGGAACCTCAGCCTAAATTGGCCAATCTGGGGCCAAGCTTGGCAGCTGAAATGCAATGACCACCATTTGCACCTTCTCACCCAATGATTGTCAGATCAGAATTGGTACCAGGATCAGTGAGTACCAATCCGACCCAGATCGGAATTGATCTGCTGATACTGGCCAATCCTCTGAAAGGAATCCAAATCTAAAATCCAGAATTTAAAAAAAAAATGATTTAGATCCGATTCCAGCCGATTCAGCCTGATTCTTTTAAAACAAATTTTAAAAAATCAGGATTCTGATTCAGCCGATTCTCGATTGATTCTACCGATTCAGACCGACTCCAGCAGGAATCGATTCTGGATCGATCCTCCAGGCGGTAATCGGATTGAGACCGATCAATCCGATTATAGAATCAGCCAATTTAAATCTGATTCAACCAATTATGTAAACCATGTTCTCACCTATTTGGGTAGGGAAGGTGACCCATATCAGTTCTAGCCTCCTTCCCTATCCAATTAAGACAGTAGGACAGTAAAGACATGGTGCAGAGGATGCCACCCTTTCACAACCAGGAGGTGGTGATTTCACCAAATTTGGACCATCTATCCACAAGGGAACAGTTCGGAATATTTTTATTTTTATTTTTTAATTTTCCCAATTTTTGGCAGAATCAACCTGTGGTTCTGCACCGAATCCCAGATCAGTTTTTCTTCTCTCAGACCAGCTGAGCTGGCTGATCTGATCCTGATTCCAACCTGAAATCCCTTGATCAGGCACCTAGATATTCTAGTTGTTGAAGGAAAATTGTGAACTTGCAAACACAAAATGATTTCCAAAACATGAAAAACTTTAAGGAATGCAGTGCATGATGACAGAACAGAAGCAGTACCACATGCTTGAATACTTGCTGCAGCTGAGAATAAGGATGGTTTGCTCTTGTTGTCACATAATAGTCCGTAAATCTATAGCCAAGGCGCTTGTCAAATTTCTTTAATATCTTGCGGATACCTGTAGCATTTATATCAACAAATTTGAGTAGCTTCAAAAGGTCAAACCCCACAGCCCTATATGCCTCCCGTAAGTCGCATAACTTTGATATTTCAGGTTCGAATGACAGGGCTTGACGTTGCTCCCCTAGCTTCTCGATCCTACTTGCAAGAATCCCTTGTTGTTCCAACATGAACAGGACAGTCTTCTCAATCTAGAATAAACACAAAAAACAGCTCTATTCATCAGTAGTACTCATGATTACTGCTACAAAACATTGTTTGTTGCCTTAAAAGTCTTTGTAACGTCATGTAGGGACAATTTGATACTAGAATGGGGGTGGGGGGAAATTAAGCCCATATTCCACTTATTCTTGGAAAAAGTGGTTTGATATGGGGCCATGCAAAAAGGTGAGAGGTGGTTGAGGCTAGGGGCCCTCTCCTCACCCCAAATGCCTTGCCCATCACCTCCAATGATGGAGGTGATCCAGCTACGCCATCATGTTCAAGCTGAAAAGCCAGCTTCAGGTAAAGAAGACAAAGCCCGCAAATGCGATCTTAAATCCTATAGGTCTAAAAAGGTAGATCCACAACTTAAAAGTGGTTTACCTGAATGCTGAACCGCAGGTCAGACCGGGGCGGTTCAGCACATAGGGGGTGGTCCGCTTTAAGTTGAGGATTCGCACTTTTGGGTCTACCTAGAGGTGTTTGCTATTCGGTTCAACCCGGAAAACCAAACTAGTGGTTTAGCTAGGTTTGATTTGGTTTGAGCTATCGATTGATTTGGTTTGACTTCTAAGACCCTTTAGACCAAACCAATTAACCAAATGACCAGAATTAGATTAAATATTTATTTTAAGTTACATATATTAACAATATTTATACATCTTGTCTTATAAAAATAAATTTTTTAAGATAAATTTAATAAAATGTATAAACATATACACTAAATTTTAATAGAGTTAGAATATGATTTAAAACAAACAAAATGAAATTATTCATTGACATACCTTAATAAAATATGGTTTGAACCAGACCAAACCAAATCGAATTAATTTGGTTTGGTTTGGAAGATGGTTTGGTTAGTTTGGTTTGAGAAAAAATCCTCAAAAACCAAATCATGAACATCCCTAGGTATGTCGGATCCGAAATCATATCTTGTTTCCCCATCTTCCTCACATGAACGGCGTGCAGAAGGTGCTGAAGGTGCCACGGGCGACCCACCACGATGCCAGAAGAGGCAAGGGTGACAGCTAGATGCTTTAGACCAAGTTGACACGACAAGGGGCCACCTCATCTCGCCTAGTTGCCTAGGAGATCGCCTCAATCATCTTTGATAACAAAGATAAAAGGAATAAGATACCCTACTTAATTCCCCCTTCACCACTTAAATATAATATAATTAAATCATTAAAATATAAAATATAGTCTATATACTATTTTATTATTTATACATTAATATTTTATCATAAACAATAACATTAAATCTAAATGTTAACATTAAACATTTTATATTAAATTATATACTACATATTATAAAGTATACATATTGTATTTTTATTATATCATATATTTCATAAAATATGCTGAACAGAATGTATTAAAATATTATATACTACATACTAAATTAAAAGTTATTACATCATTTAAATGTTTTAATTTTAAAATGTTATGTAATACATGCTATTATTTTATATTTTAATTATTATTATACACTTATGTAATTGTATATTTATTTTAAATTTTGCTTACATGTATATTTTTGGTAAAAAAAAATTCAATCTAATATTTGTTATAGTATAAGTGCAACTTTTAATACAAAAATTTTAGAAAATAACTATATTATACAATTTTATGTGTACTTATTATAGATTTTGAAAACTTACATTTATTATATTTACATTTTAATAATTTTGAATAGTGAGAATTATATTTTCCAGTTTCCACCTCCTAATTCTGGGAACAACTGATTCCTGGGGAACCGAACTACTCATGAATAACTGGAATAACTCTTCTCTTATTGCACGTGTTCAATACCCACTTGCCAAACCAAAACATTGGCGTATACCGGTATAATTAATTCCAAAATACACTGATTCCAAACTGGCCCATAGACCCTTAAACAACTTTAAACATAAAAATCTACTTGCCCTTATAGGATGAATTTCCTATTATATAGAAAAGAGTATCAAATACCTGCTATTTTAGGCACATTATTTAAAAAATGATTTAATGGTCTGTGCAACCAGCAAAATGGAGGTCAGACAATCAGTAAATTAAAAACATATCCCTCATGATCTTTTGAAGCAGCCATGCATGAAAGGCACCCATATGGAGACGTTCTGCATGGAAGGTGTGACAAACAAGCACATTTCGTTAGGAGACACTGAAGGCAAGTATCATTCTCAAGTAACAAAGAAAAATCTCTTGCATTCAAAATTGCAAGCTATGGACTAAACCAGTCTTGAGTTTGATTTTCTTAACTTCGGGACAGTGGGTATCCCAAACTCTTTTTTTTGGGCATAGGATACCCCAAACAAACGTCTGCAGTTGTAATTGCAGAGCCTGCAATCTCTGACTAATCATGTAGCATAGAAGTGCAGCAACTACCATAAAACTCCTAATTACTGAGAATATGAGTAAACTCTTCCACACAGCTTGATTGCATTGTTGCCTAGTGCTCAATTTTGTAGTTGTATATATCTGTACCACTTCTACTTGTTCAGACATTTACTTCAGCTGGTTCTGTTTATTTGTTGTTTTACTTATTCTATGACGCACCATAGCTTGTTATTCTATTTGTTTCTATATTCTAAATGAATCTCATATTTGCTATCAGTTTGTGTGTTTGTGTGCGTTTACATCAGGTGGCAGAAAGTGAAACCCCACAAGAGACTACCTAGATGGTTCTAGTTTCAGTCTTTTGGTAGTTTGCTAGATCCCTAAGCCTTCCAGAATCAAAGATCCTGAAGGATCCTGGACAGCTTAGCAGAGCCTAATTAGGTTGGTGATGTTATCAGTCCAATGGATATGCAAATTATAGTTAGATAAAAAGTGCCTTGAAGAAAGGTTGTGAAGTAGGGGCTGCAAACGGGTTGGATTCAGTAGTGGTATTAACCGTTTCCGATTACGATTGCAATAAGGGTTGAGCAATTCCAATTATGATTAAATTGGAACAATGGCATTCCAATTTTGCTCTGAGTCCAATTCCATTATTAGCATTGGAATAATCCAATAATTGCTAAAATATAATATATAATCAATTGTTATTAAAAATAACAAATAAATCTTATTTTACTATTCATTTTTTGGTATAATAGTATGTTTTAAATTTTATTTTTACCTTTTAACATTTATATATCATACTTTTACATGTAAATTATTTTTATCAAAAGTAGATAAATAGATACGTAATTGATTGTTTCCAATTCAATTCCGGTAAACTATTAGGATATTCGAGTCCTATTCTGAAAGCTTATAGGATACAAATGATATGTTCTTAATCCATCAAGTTTTATCAGAACCAGATCAGAATATCAAAAAATCAGATCCCGTTTGCAGCGCTATTATGAAGCACAAGTACCTTTTACAGAGAAGAGTAGATTAAAATACCTCAAATGGTTATGCCGCTTCTACAGAAGCACATTTTCTAGATTATGGCTTTTCTGATGTTTCAACACCTATGGACGTATCTTCTAAATGTTTGAATGGTAGTTGAGAGTTGAAATTGGTATAGTCTAGAATAGTCATGTACGTAACACCAACAGAAAATCAAGCAGCATTCAAGCGCACAGCTTATTAAAATTTGAAACTTAATGATAAAGTACTAAATGATTATCCAATAAAGTACTAGATGATTATCCAATAAAATATACCTGATCATCTAAGATTCTGGAGAACTCTTTCAGAACACATCGACGATCTTGAGAACCAACCTTTATTTGTTGAGCATACTGCTTTACCTTCTTCTTCATTAGCTTGTAGTTGATATAGTACCTATGCACAAAAATTGACCTTGCTGAATGAGTATGACTCAAGAGACATCGGCTAATAAACAGAAGAATAAAAAATGTATAAACAGGAAAAGCATCTAAATGGGGAGAAGCTACAAAATAAGCCATAAAAAATTTCTTTGGGGAGACGTGAGATCCAGAAGCAGTGGCATGACTACAACCAAATGATTATCGTCTAGTGACACAAAAATCTCCTTATTCCCAGAACGGCTGTTCACAGTTCATTTTGGTCTGGGTTAGAATAAGTGATCAACCCAGACCAAACCAAGTTGCAATCTCAACCCGAACCAGAGCAATTTGATCTAGATCAGTTTTGCTCGGGTTAAACTGCATTGAACCTAACGAGCATGATTAGTCAAAGTTTTAGGCCCACTAAAAAATTTCTAAAAGAAATCAAGAACTATAATGTTGGCCCAATCCAAATCCACAAAACAAAAGCATAAAAAATAATATTTTATTCAGGATCACGTGGTAAAAGCTCGTTATCAAAGCATGAAAAGTATCCTTGGCAATCTTCTTAAAAGCATTGTCCACCAAGCATTTACAAGTTCCAATGCGCAACAATTTCGGTAATACACCAGCTAGCTGAGCACAGACTCTCAGCATCCACCGATTTGTCCCACATCAGATGCTATAGATCATGTATTTAGCCAAAAAACAACTTAATCTTTCCAAGTCCAGAAAAACCACGCATGCTGCAGAAGCAAAAGAGGGTTCAGCTTGGGTTTGATCAGGTTAAATGCTGTAATCCCTGATAGCAGTCCTCAAACTGAACCAACCCAGCAGTCTCCATTGTTACATTATAGTTGAATTCACCAGCTTCCAAATAAAAAGTTCATAATAATTATACACTGATGTTTCTAAGAGAAAGTTACTGGCTTCAATGCTACCTGAAACAAGATGTAGCAGATGATGGATCTAGAAAATGGTTAGAGAGACCACAGCTACAAGGAATGGGGAATTACCATCATTATGGAAGAAGAACATTGAATGAGATCAGAGAATTAACTGGCGACTTGCAATGTGTATCAGATACGTTATGAACTCTTTATTCTTGTTGCGGGAAGATTAGAGAATTTTCAACAACTCGTCATACAAGAATTTTGCTAGATTCTCAATCTCCCAAGGGTGCCTTTCTTGCAACCCAAAAGGTGCCCAAGGCACTTGACCATGCAGCTAGGCCCCTTCCACATGCTGAAGCGGTGGCGGAAAATAGTGACTCATGGGTGCCCATTCAATTATAGTGAAATTATATTGAAATATTTTGTTATCACCTCCTTGTAAAGATTGCCGTCTCGGATCTCGACTTCATCTCAGAATGGTGAAAGAAAAGAGATCTCAGATTTCATTTATATCGAGTATGTCTTACTCAAGGATTGCCATTTCGTATCTAGATTTTATCTCATGGAGACTAAACAGAAGAGATCTTGAAAAAATCTTGAGAGATTGGATCTTTAAAATACCAATCAATGTACATGTTTAAGTGTAAAATGACATGTAATCTCTTCAAAAAGGGCAAAAAGAATTCATATCAAACATCAAAATAAGCTATGCGAGAACTAAAAACATGATACAGAGATGTTGAATTATTATTAACATGAGACATATAAGGAATCTTATGTTAGACTAAAGCTGCATCTTGAACAATATAGATAAGAGATCAATGACATCTTATGTCAATTGTACATATATAGTCATAAAATATTAAATTATCAAAATTTTATCAAGCAATAATGTCTAGATGAATATTTGTATAGGTTCCAAAATAAAATAAAAAATATATGAAGCAAATTTAACAATGCTATCTAACAAGTTAGGGATAGTAATAGGTGGAGGAGATCAAGATACCAAGATATTATATGGATATTCTCGTTTCGGCGATCTCGTTTCTCGAATGCATGAAGAAAAAGAGATTTTCGGAAGATCTTGAGAGATTCTTGGGAGATCGCATTCCATGCTTGAGCACCGGTTTCTCTTCCACCCCGATTAAGACTGGTTATCCTTGTTACTCTCCAGTCCCCTCTTCTGCACTGTTGGGCCCCTTTGGCTCTCCATTTTTTCTTCCCCGCCTCCGTCATCTCCAGAGTTATATCTGACTATCTCTAGCATCTTCTTTACCTTTAAGAGTTCGTGGCTACTCCTCTTCACATCCAGTTAAGCTCTGAGTATCTCCTCTCCTTCTTGGTGACTTCTCCTTCACCCTGGGGCCAACTTCTCATTTTTCCTTGTGACTTTCCGTTCCATTTCTCCTTCACTGCTAGTGAGTTTCTCCTCCTCTTCCTTGTCCGTCCCTAGGTTCTTCTCCCATCTCTATCAATCCTGTTAAACCCTTGTCATTCCCAAACAACCAACAATCTCATGGAAGCCAACCAGCATTGCCACCTTCCTCCTCTTCCAAACCTGCCACCAAATGCCTCCGACTCCACACCCCCTTCCAGATCCACTGGAGCACCACGAAGCCACTCACACATTGTCAACACCTTACCGCCTTCCACGACCAAGCCCTAACCAACTACCATGTTCCATGCCGAGGACGACGAAGCTAACAACACCTACCCTGGCCCCAACTATTTTATTATGACCTACCCTCCCTCATGCGGCCATACATTCCTCCTTCACGCGATTGAGCTGCACGGCACTTTAGGAAGCTTCCACGACCCCCCTCCCACCCCCGAGGGGTTAGGCGAGAGCCCAATCACGACAAGTTCAGCCAGCCAATCCAGTCGGTTCAGCTCAATTCAAAGCTTAAACCACCCGATTTAGACCGGTTTACAACTAGTTTAGACTAGTTCATCCTAGTTCATCTTGGGTCAAGCCTAGTTCACCATGATTTAGAACGAGCCCTTTTCGGATCTGTTTAAGTCTAGTTCGTTAAAATTTGGTCTAGTCAAACTTATGGTAGTGTTCTAGTGACTTCTTTTAGCATTTTTATGCACAAAGATGACAACTAATCCATCGTTGTCCCACATTAGTTTGGTATCATAGCCAATGTCAGCTTGTTTTGATGAGTTAGTATCCCTATGTTGTGCGGGATATCAACAATTCACGTGCAACAATGTCCGGTATATGCCACAATATTCCTGTATGATTACACCAAGATTTTAGATGACCAAAAACTACTTGGCACATGTTTCGTACTATTAGAGGTCGAATGAGATCATTGATTAGTCGATATAAAGAAGACGCATGGTGCAAGATAGTCCCCCTGGGCACTATCTCATCTTGGAATTTAATTGGTTAGCTTGTCAATAAGCTTATCTAGACAAATTTGCTCAAGAGATTACATTGCAGCCCGAAGAGAACAAGGCAATGAGAGCATATTACATTGTGCCTAGTGGCCGACTATTGAGAAGCAAGATGACATGATTATCGATATCACGTATGAGGCTAATCTTGAACTTACCATAATGTAAGAGCAACAATACACCATTGAAGACAAAGTTGACAGTGATGTCAAGACTAAGTTGAGGAAGCAACTTACCCAATTGTTAATTAAGTTGATGACCAAGCAATGACATGCTATAGAAGCCGAGGTTAATAGAGCCATTAAGGCCAAGTTGATTAGATAGATTACTAAGTTGTTGAAAGAGTTGATGGCCGAGAGGATATCTTTTGATCTATATCAACTTGTGCATCAATGTCCCTACCGAACTCCCAAACTTGGCACTTTGTAGTTGTTATAACATAATCTAGGTCACTTTCTACGATTACCTTGGAGCTTATATGTGGCACACCGCACACCATCACCAATCAGTTGCATCATTGCTATCCTTCGTATTGATAACAGTTGTATGAATCGTACAGCACTATAAAACTTGAGAAAAAGATTTTTACAACTAGAGAAGAATGATGAGGAAGAGATTGAACCAAACTGGTGAAAAAGTTGAAAACAATGTCATTCAAATTTAGAGTCAACATCGTTCGATTCTGAAAAAGATAACATGTTTTTTAGATTCATTTTGATATTAATATATTTATGCATTTCATACAGTAGATAAGTCTTACTTGTCTTGGGTATTTTAGGTTTTTCTTAAATTGTCCTCTAGCCTATAAAGCAACAAATTGTATGTGTATATAAAAAGATGAGCAATGGTATAGTTGAAATGAAAAAAAAAAACCCTCTTCCCGTCTTCCTCTCTCTCTCTATCTCTCTCGCATATGCGCATTGCAGTCATTAGGGGTGTTCAAGTAAAACCGGTAAACCGGTAAACCGAACCGAACCGAACCGAACCGATCGGTTCGGTTCGGTTTGACGGGTTATCCATTCGGTTTCTTGAACCGAACCGAACCGATAATTTCTTATCGGTTTGGTTCAGTTCGGCACCTCCCCAAACCGAACCGAACCGGTAAACCGTTTGACCCGATTTGACAAAGTTTGGCCCACTCTATTTACATATTATATTACATTTAAATATATATTATATCAATTTTAAATATATATTAATATAAATTTAAGTTAATTAGTATAAAGATATAATTATATATTATAAATAAAGTATTATTCTTCATATTAATCTTAAATAATTATTATAATGTATATTTTATTTTATTTTTATTATGTATATTTTATTTTTATTTTTATTTATTTAAATATACATTAAACCGATGAACCGAACCGAACCGAACCACAATCGGTTTAGGCTTCACTGAACCGGTTCGGTTCGGTTCAGTTTCCCTTCTCGGTTCGGTTTCGGTTTGGAAAAAAAACGCCCAAACCGAACCGAACCAAACCGTTTACACCCCTAGCAGTCATGTGGTTCCCAAAGATTACAAAATCAACCAATCCAGATCAAATTGACCCCTTGCGATCCGATATTCACTCAAATGAGCGATCCAAGATAAAATCCCAATGGAATTGGATTGAATTGGCCAAAAATCATAATATTGGTTTTTTTAGATTTTAAAAAATAAGCTACATCAGATTAAATTATTGAAAAAAAAATTAAACAATTAACAATTTGGATCGGTTTTTCTTTAGGAGAATCGATCAATTCTCCCAATCCTATTCGGATCAGATCGAAATTGGACCTTTTGATCCAAGCTCCAATTTCACTTTCTCGATCGTTGGTGACTTCTCTTCCCCAATGTTGATGGTGCCTCCGAAGGATCCAAAAATGGCCAACACCCTACCCCCCTCTTCCATCGATAAGAACTCTAGCCCCGAAAACCTCTGATATTTGTGGAGCCACCGGTTCGAGTCAACATTCCCAATCGGGTCGAATCGGTCCATATCGAGATCAGATAAACGACACAATCTAGGTTAGATCCGATTTTGTCTAACTTTTTGCTTCTTTCTAAGAAAGGTGGCTCACTCATCTCTTCTTGCCTAGGAGAGCTGTTACTTCATTAATTAGAAAATTAAAGTTGGCAGTTGTTAGTTCGTAAGTAATTATTTTTAGTTGTATTAATTAGAAAGTTTAGAGATGATAGTTGGTAAGTAGTTGTTTTTAGTTTCATAAATTAAAAAGTTTAGTCTTTTGAGGATTAATAATTCCTCTAAGTTGATAGGCAATTGTTGGTAGATGTGGATGTATTTGGAAAAAAATCAAAATTTGAAAAGAACTTTGTGTGCATTAAAAATCCTCCAAGTATGCTCATTGTATGATGTTGAAGAAATCTAAACTTGAATTAACAGTGTGTTCTCTTTACTTTCCATCATCTTTGTGAGAAAGGAACTCATGAAGTGTACCTAAACGTCCAATATCGGGCACTCGTGAGGAGCACCATTGATGCGGAACAGGATCGATGAATGTTAACTAGTATGCTGAAAAGATGAACTTAAGCATGCTCAATAGAAAAACTATTATACGGAGTTAGAGAAAAGGGCCTACCCAGAAGTGACCCTGCCAAAGTCATGCAAACTCAGCTAGCTAGAACAATCAAATACCCAGCAGAGAAAAGAGCAGCATGCGTTCAGACTTATTCAAGATTAACAGGATGTGGTTCCAGCAATTAACAAAATATATTTAAACCACCTAGAAAAAATAGGAATTACATTCATGTACTCATCTCTGAAAACCACAGCAATGAACAAACAGTGGCTAGGTCCTAATCACATCAGCATGGCATGTCGAATGGGGGATAATAAATTGGCAAACAGGACTTACCAAAGTAAACTGGTCATAATGTACCTCAATTTTGTGGAGACGGATGTAGCCAAAGGTACCGAGATAACTCGCGATCACAAGTCGTGAAGAGGAGTCCCGTGGTCGACCCGCATCATCTCACCAGCCCTCCTTGCTCACCCTCGCTTCAAGCGGAGGAACACAGGGAGAACACCGCCGAACGTACCCCGGAAAACCGCCGTACGTACCTCGGTAAACTGACTTCAATGCGGTGGTCGGAAGCTCAGAGGATCATCACTGCCTCGGGGAGTCCGTGGATGTCGGTACCGCGAAGTAGGGAAAAAGATCTTAGTCGTCACTTCCCCACTAGCTCTTCAGCCACAGGCTTAAGCCCTGGACACGGGTCGCGTGAGGACTACCTCCTAGGTTGGAGCAGCCCAGAGGAACAGAGAAAACCGTCAGTACACGGATCTCCTCGCCGGCACTCGCAAACTCGGTGGCCGCTCACCCACCGACCTTTCCTCACCGACATCCATCATCATTCTCGAATGCCTCTTACGTAAAACTCGGCGATCGAACCAGTGCGGATGCACTCACGCAGCGGACTCGCAGAAGACCGATGACGGACCGGAATGGCACTCCCTCGATCGGTAAATCCGCATCGGGTGCCAACTATACCGAGACCGCCAAACCCGTACCCGTCAGGAGTTACCGTCCTACTCCTTGCCCAGACTCTTCGGGCAGGAGGAACATTTCCCATGCGACCACCAAGAGGGAACGAGTAGGAGGATCGACTAAGTAAACAGATACGAGGCGCAAGATCTGAAGCAAGGACGGACGTATCAACTCACTGTTTATCGGATGTCACCATCGATCACTCGGCTTTGTTGTGGCCAAGAGGGGAGGGAAAACCCCTCGGCGTAGGAACCATCTCATAGCGTAGAGGACGCAACCTTCTGAAGAACGGCCAACTCCTTGAACAGGGGAAAACTCCGAGTCTCTCAGAATCGATCAACATGAACTGAATCCGCCGGACGGCTAACAATAAAGGGAGATCCGCAAGGAAGCTCTAAAGATCGGAGGAAGAACCACCCGTCGGAGTAGTAAAACCCACGGAAGCCAGAAAACGACTAAACCCGCACTGCAGCGAGCTCTATCGGGGATGCCGTAGAAGAAGAAAGTTGGGAGGAAGCGCAGGAGGACGTTTTCCTCTTCGCCGCCGACCCAAAGAGCTGCCTGCCCAACGGAATCGGACGAACAGTCCCGCGGGACAACGAGTTCGCCATCGCTACGACCATCGCCGTACGCCAAGGAGAGAGGATCGCCCGCGACGAAGTGACCCGCAGGGGTCGACATCAGTACTCGATCGTCGCGGACGCCAACACAAGTTTCAATCGCCTTAGGAACAGGAGCGCTAGGTTAAAACGGGATGCATCTCATTTTAATTATCATCTCTTCGATGCATGTACAGTCGCCGGCGGGTCTTATATAACCGAGCCACCGGGGTAGAAATAAAAAAAGCAAGACATAAAGAAATTAAAGAAAAGTTAACAGACAAAAATGCAAAGGCTCCCATGACGCGCAAACCGGCCCACCTCGCCTGAAGCCCAAAACTTAATGGAACTCAAAACAAACAAGCTGCCGGCCCAGTCCAGAACTTTGGTTGAAGGGCCCCAAAAGGAAAAACTCAACTAAATTCCCTCATTCAGCCAAATGGCTCCCAATTGCCGTGGTCGGCATTTGTAATATGCCCTAAAATATTCAAACTTATCTTGAAATCTGGTGTCCCCACCAACCATCCTCATCAAGTACCTTGATTGGTCAACGACATCACCAACTTGACGTCTATGAAGAAGGTGACTCTACCCCTTCATCTTCCTCCTCCCTCCTATTTTCTCCTTACTCCAATCTTCCAACATCAAAAACCGATCCACCGTTTGCAACTTACATCAACGACAAGGCCGATGTCACTTGGAGCTTCTAATGGCGGGTCAACACTTCTTCCGTCCACCAAGACATCATAATGTCTCTATGATGTCCATCTACCTCCAACAGAGGAACTTCCACCTCATCTCTCGGCAACAAACTTTCGGAACAAGCAAGTAAGCCAAGTAATCAATTCAGTCGATAGTTGTCAACCTGAACAACCCCAAGAATATACTGCATGTAGCCCATTACCCTTTTGTAGGAGGTGGGCATCTTGGTAATTTTATAAACTATCAGGATACATGTCAGTCGAGTCATGTTGCAAGAGTAGAAGAAATTTATGATCTTCCCTTAACTTTTTTATTTTGTTCATTTTGTATGTGGTCATGTATATTCATACCGAACCCAAGTTAAATTATACTCTCCCTACTATTCTTCCTCATAAATCTTGCCCAAGTAAGCATCATAACCCCTATTGTAGTTTCCTAACTACGCTAGTCTATTACTCTCAAATCGAGTCCGAATACCCAGTCTCATGAACTGCATCATGTACAAGAGCCAATTTAGGGAGTCAACCCCGGTTCATCCCACATCAAGAATTCTCCTTCACCCCCGTTGTCCTCCTAGCTCTTCCTATTATTAGTTCCCCTCACCTTGGGTCTTCTTCATCACCATCAGCCCTTCTCCTTCACTGTAAGGCACCTCCGGTTCTAGTGTTTCTGTGGTAGATTGCCGAATCGGCCAATCCAAATCGGGATTGGCTGATTCTGAATCGAATCGGCCGTTACCAATCCGATTCACGGCCGAAGGATCGATCCGGAAAAAGGTTTTGACAGAATTGGCCAAGATCGGCCGGATAGGTCAAAATCAAAATTGGATCAGCTGGATCAAATGAGATCGGAATAGGATCAGAACGGAATTGGAATCGAATCTTTTTTTTCTATTCCAGTCAAATCGGCCAGGATCGGTCCGGATCGAATAGGAATCGGAATCAGTTTTTCTTACCTACCAATTCTGGATCATTTTAGTTCCAGTGGATCGGCCGGGATCGGTCCGATCTGATCCGATCCGGATTGGATCAGTATCCACTGATCCCGATCACGATACCGATCCTGCGATCCTTGGACTTTAGGAATCCCCATTTCTTCACCTCTAGCTCCCTCCACACCACTGGTAAACCTATGGCTGTCTCTCGATATCGAGATCTATCTGATTTCCCCTCTGGTTCCTAAGCACCCGGAGCTCTATTTCTGGTGGTCGACCAAAATCATCCTCCCCGATCACCGTCATCTGCCTTTGCCTCATCAAAAGTTCCTCCCTTCCTCCGACATCCACCGTCTCTTATATATTTGCTGATTCTTCAACTCCATCACACAACCATAGTTCTCTCCAGTTCCCGGTCCCTATGCTCTATTGTCGGATGCCTCTCTAGTTCCCTATCCTTCATCATCTCTGGCTCGGCCATTCCAACATCTCCTGACCCCTCCGCCTTCTCCTCCACCCGTCGGTTCCAGGTTCCCCCGCTTAGTCTATGTTCAAACAAATCGCCAAAGAAGACAAACACCCCCCCCGACTGTTTTGTCACCACATGGCTTCACAAGCCACCAAAGTGGCGCAGCCAAGAGGCCTATGCCAGGCTGCCTCGACCCTGCTCAAGCCCGGGCACCCTAGCATCTGCCATAACCCCCCCCACCAGGGATTAAGGGAGGGCTGACCCAGCCAGCTCTGGTTCAGTGTGTGAACCTCTTTTTTCTGCGTCTGTTCTTTAGAAAGAAAGACATCTCCGGACTTTTCTAGGAAAATAGGTGATATCCTAAAAATATTAGGTAGTCCGGTGATAGTTTTAAAAATATTAGAACCGAGATTCGGGTTCTTTGAAAATTTCATTTTTTACCCTTCTCCGCCGGATGGTGCGAGTATCTGGCGTTAACTTACATCGAGCAACGGCTCGAACGCCTTTGATTAACCGTCGCGGCAACCTGTGTTTGGAGACATGCACATCCACAAAAACAAAGTAAAGAACTCAAAAGTGCAGCGGCCTTTTAGGTCCGATCAGATGCAAACCGATTTGTTCGGGTTGATTTCATTTTTTTGTTGGTTGACTTTTGGGTCGACTTGAAAGTCGGTTTTGAGTTTTGGAGTTTGAATCAATTGTTTTGATTGATTTGTTTGTTGTTCATTTTGGTTTCGGTTCGACCAGTTTGGGTTGCTTTGAACCTGTTTTGATTTTGATTTTGATGTGCTTAAAGCGTTTTAAGCAATTTTGGTATTTGTTGTTTGATTGGTTTATTGAATTTTCAGATCCTGGATTTTTTGGTTTTGAGTTGGTTTTGATCCATTTTGGGTGTTTGGAATGTTGTTTATTTGATTTCTTTTGGGAAAAGTTTAGTGGGTTTTAAGTGAATTTTCAGATTGCCGAAAATCAGATTTTTGAAACCGGTTAGAATCTGTTTTGATAGATTATTCAAATCTGGTTTTTGTTTTGGCAGATTTAATTGAAATCTGATTTTTGATGGTTGACAGATTTAATGTGAATCTGAATTTTATCTGTTTTGGATTCGGTTAAAATCTGATTTCAATTTGATGTGTTTCAAAACCGGTTCAATCTTGTTGAAGATCGGTTGTTGGTTGAACCGGAATAAGTTGAATTTCAGATCTTGTTTAGTTCTGATTTTTTTGACTTTCAGATTTGATTGTCTGTTTTTTAATTCTCTGTTTGAATTTCCAGATTTATTTTGAAATGGTTTTATTTTTTGTTTGGCGGTTTGCATCGTCTCCGACCCATCGGGCTGCCATTGGGTGCCCGGTTTCATGCATTCCAAATTGACATCGAACTTCATTTCATTGAAAGATGGGGTGAAGTACATCGGTGTACAATGTGATTGATCCTTCCCCCAATATAGGTTTATCTTCACTACTTTGGAAAAATTTTGGCATTACGACGACATGCCGGCTATTTTTCTAACTTAGTGAAAATTTACCCATCCAAAATAGCCAGCCTTAACTTAGCCATATTGGGGGAAGGACCGCTGGCTATGGGAGCATGCCCGCGCCACCGTCCGGATCGACATTCCGGGGCGGACCCGGGGGGAGTCGTCCAAGGTTGGAGTCCCCGCGAAAGGGTGGACCTCCTTAATTTAATATTGCTTTCGCATTCTGAATTTTTTATTTGTTCATTTTTTGGAACAAGGCCGTGGAGGCCGGTTCAATTTCATCGGCGTTCCGAGCTGGCCTTCAATCTTCATAGGCCCGCCGGGCCTGTCTTGAACTGTTTTGGGCCGGAAGGGCCTGTTGGGAAGCTGCTGCACTGCTGGAATTGCTTGGCTGGACCGACTTGGAAGGCCACCCGGCTGTGCCCTTGGCCCGTCGGACGGTTTCCAAGGGGTGCCGGGCCGTCACCTTCAAGTCGGCCCACCTTCTGGCTGCTGTCCTCCTGTTTGGAACTACCTGGACTGCTGTCCTCCCAGTAGGCCACAAAGGGGCTGTTTTGGTTTGGTTTTGGGTGGGCCGAAATGGGCCTGCACAAAGGGCATTTCAGGCTCTGATTTGGGACCTGATTGGTGGGCTAAACAGGCCTGCACAAAGGGCAATGTGGCCAGACCTGGGTCTGATTTTTGGAGACCGATCAGGGGGCTGTGAGGGGTCTGTTTAATGGGCCGCAAGGAGGGCCAGGACAGCAGGCTGAAAGAAGGCCGATTGGGGACCTGTTTTGGGCCTGGATTGGGGGCCGGATTTGGACTAGCAATGGGCCTGGATTGGGGTCAGTTTGAGGCTGAGAATGGACCTGTTTGGGGACCGGAACCGGGTCACAAGGGGACCTGTTTTGGGCCTGGATCGGGGGCCGGAACATGGGCCTGGATTGGGGTGCGCAGAGAGCTAGGAAATGACCTGTTAAAGGGGGGTGCTCAATGGGATAAAACAGGTGCAGTTCGGGGAGTTTCTGAGTGGGCTGCAAGGGGGCCTGATTATGGGCTGGTTGTGGGCCGGTTATGGGTCTGGGTAGAGACCAGGGAATGGGCCGGTTATGGACCTGAATAGAGGTCAGGTTATGGGCCTGCAATAGAGAGTTTTCTCCTGCTGTGGGGGGAGTGTTCGGCTGGGCCAAGTGGGCCTGCAGGTGGCCAAAAATGGGCTACATGAGAGGCCAGATTTCTGGGCTTGGAAAGGGGGCCGGTGCAGCAAACTTTAAGGGTGCTTCAGATGAGTCGAGAAGGGGGACATCTGAAGATGAGCATGAGGCCAATTGAAGGCAGCTAGAACCAATAGAGAAATGCCCTTAAAGGGCTACATATCTAGTATGTATCGATCCCTCCTACCTTGCCTCCTCCTCTTCTTCTTCTTCTTCTTCTTCTTCTTCTTCTTCTTCTTCTTCTCCTTGGCCGCTGGCAGGTGCAACTGGCAGCAGGGGGCGCAGCTGGCAGCAGTGGCAGTGGACAAACTGGCAGCCTATCGGCGTCTGAAGCAGCCCCCCTTTCAACCTGGCGCGCCCTCCCTTCTTATAGGGAGCTGAGGGGGAGATGAAGGGCCAGGTTGTGGTGTACGTAAGATGGCCTTGGGTGGTGGTCAATAGGCTTTAATTCCTTGAATTTCTCCTAGGTCATTCAATATTTGACTTGACCTTTGAGTTCTCCCATGGCATTAAGTGTTGAGCTGTCCCTTGGCTTTCCCCATGCAATTAATGGGTCAAGGATGAGGTGGCAGGTTATGTGCGTAAGGAGGTGCTGATGTGGCTGAATTGGGCCTGTTTTCAATGGCCGCGGCCCACTTCTTCCCCTTCTTATGGGCCTGTACGTAGGTGGGCTATAGGAGCTGGAAATCAGTTAATTAAATCATGTGAGATTGGACCAGCTGGAATTTGTGCCAAAGGGCCCAATCTAGGACTTGTTTTGGGTCCTGATTTGACCCAATTGAGAGTCGGTCCAGCCAGAAATTGGCCTGAAGCTATTTTTTTCTTTTTTTTTTTTGCTGCCCCTCCTGTTTTTTTTTCCTTTTTTCTTGAAAAAAAAAATCTGACGCCAACATTCAGCCACCAGTCTGAGTTGCTCAATGGCCCAGAAGCAAGCCAGTCCACACCCAGTTCGGCCAGACAAATGTGATTGAGCTTGGTCCAGCATCGTTCATCTTCGTTCAAGCCCGGTTGACCAATTCAGGTCCAGTTCATTCAAATTTGGTCCAGTCAGAATTATGGCAGAAATTTGGTGAGTTGATCAGGCCTGTTTACGCATAAAGATGGTGACTACTTCATCGTTGTCTCACATCAAAGGGTGTGAAAGCATGAGTTGGGTTATCCTGATTTCAAAAATTATCTTACATTTGCCAAAAGAACCCCTTAGGTATTATTTAAATTTGAAAAGTTGCCCTGCTACACACCGGAATGTAGCTTTACAAAACAAAACTATTTAAAAACAAAGTTATGTCCAACACCCTATTAAAGTTCACTTTTATTTTACCTTTTTAAATTTGATTCTTGGAAATTCTTGTAAATGATATACCCAAAAGTATTAGAGGATTTTACACTATCCATGTATTATAGAAAGTTGAACACATTTTATAATTTTAATGTTCTGTTTTATATTTTTGGCAATAAGAATTGATTCATCTTTTAACATGATAAATACACACTTCCATATATAAAGTTGTCCATACATCTAAACAGTGATTTTTAATAATTTAAAAATAAATTTCCTTCCGCTATAAAAAGTTGTCATTACTAAGAGTCAAGAAATTTTCGAAGGAAGAAATCACAAGTGATGCAAGTTTGGTGAATGTAGAGCAAAGGGACTTTTCTTCTTATTGTATGGTAAAAGTTCATATTAGTTTTTTATTCAAGTATTTTACATTTTTTTCTTAATTGACAACTAGGAAAATTATAAGGTATACCTTTTTAAGAGATGTTGTTCCATAATATGTAGACGACAGAGGTTTCTGACCAAATAAAAATCATTGATGCCACCATCTTAGCTTTCATAAGAGGTTGCTTCATAGAAAAAAAGAAAGAGGCATCTCATGAAGCAGTTGTGATCATACAGTTAGAATGCTAGTTGCGGCTAGGCTGCATGGAGATGGCTTGCATACTAGCATTCCTCTGTGTGTGCACGCACACAAGTAGGCAACACTTCAGCATCCGCCTTGTTGCCTGAGCAAAAATAGCACCTATAAACTCCCTGTAACCTTGACAACTTTGATGTAGAAAGTATCATTTATAAATAAAAAAATACATAGATCACTTCAATCAACTGAAATGATTGCCTAAAGCAGTTGAGTCAAGGTGACCAAAGCTTGTCTCATGCGTCTTATATGACATAGTTTTCTACTCAGGACAGTATTCACATGATCACATCAACTTAGACAGAACACCATGCCCGTAAGTAACGCATGACAATATAGTCACGTTTGTTTGCCTTATATGATGTATTGATACTCTTGTCTGGAGTACTGGATTGCAGCCAGAATAAAAATTTTCAAATAAAAAAGAAATGAAAATTAAGTTTTGTCAGGAAAACATTATCGATCACCATATGAGAAATAAAAGAAACATAAGCCAGCCTAAAAGCATTAACAAGATAGCTCAGATCAAAATAGACCAAGAAATAAACAACTGCCGAGTACTCTGTCAGAGAAAAAATTGTAGAATTGAAATCAACAACATCACAACATAAATGAAAAAAAAATAAAATCATAACATCCATTAGAAAGAAACTTCCGTGTATGCTGCTGATCACTTTTCTCGGCAATTGGATAAAGCAAAAGTCACCAATCATCTCAGTTACCACATTGAAATAAAGGAAAAGTTGTCATCATAATCCAGAACTCAATTCTAAGCAGACAGCAAATACTCTATCTAGGTGCCAAAAAAAACAAGCCAAATGACTGAACGAGAATCAAACATTCCTTGCCATCAGATGCATTAATTACCACTCAACAACAAATGAATTTCACTGAAATTGGTGGTATAGACCATATTTTATCAAAAGAATCATCAAATGATTTGTTTTTACTAGACATGTCTCTTTAGGTTTACAAAATGTAAACAGCAAATTTGTACCCTTGCCATTCTTCAACTTGATCAGCTTTCAGTCTCTTTGCAAAACGTACCATCTTGCTGTGTAGTGAGGATGCCTAAAAGCAAAAGAAAGATAAGTCAGAATGCAAAATATAACACCAGTAAAATGCCATGGCAACCACATGGGTCCCTCATATGATGAGATTCCAGTATGTCTCGCTAATAACCGAAACAAAGAAACAAAATCATAAAACTTGCCAGAAAAGGATCTTCCCAGCCAAATAGAACGGTAGAACATGATCATATCAATTATCAATAGAAGAGATGAAATCAAGTAACTATTAACAAAATACAGCTAGATGATTTTTCAACAGACACATTGGTAGAAAAAGGTATAGTCTGGCAGTTTGTTCCAGAGGAAAGATAAATGGATGCAATGATCTGAAAAGGTTACCATAGGAAAGTCTAGGATTACTCAAATACAAAGGTCTGTGTATAGTTAATGACTAAATGATAAAGCCTTTTACTTTACATATGAGTTGCAAACCAATTTTCTAGTTTCTGAATCCTTGATAAGTTGAGTTTCCACCCCCTACAAAAGGAGCAACAGACGTATTTGTTAAAGCTACATAGACATGTCCTAAATTAGGGAAATTGTGTTTCACTAGTTCAATAAAATTAGAGGAATTATGCTGACATGGATGCCCATAAGTTTGAAACCAAGTTGAAATGTTGAATAAAACACATGAAATTAACAAGTCTGATCTGTTGCTATGTTGTGTAAGGTGTGAGGCACAGGCACATGAGGTGAGAAAGTTGTCTTGCCTCAGGCATCCTAGGTGACCTGCAAACAGATAGAGAGAGACCAAAATAGGATTTCCTTGCCTCCTGGGAAGGGTGGAGGGATCTGCCAGAGACCAGAGGAAGTCTCTGGAAGCCCCTGAAGGCCAAAAAGGATGCCGGAGGGCCACACATGCTGTGGCCTCCCTGACCAGGTGGGGGAGATAGGAATCTTAACAAGTCTTGCAATCCGTTTTCCTGCCTGCTAGTGGTCCAGTTTAACCAAATCCGCAACTTAAGTTAAACGGATTCTACCTGACCAGTTGGGGCAGTGGCAAGGATTATCATCTCGCATCTCAGTTTTGTCTCAGGGTGATTGGAGAGAAAAAATCTGAGAGATATCTAGGAAAAATCTTGGGAGATTAGATCTCAACATGTTAGTGTAAATGACATAATAATCTCTTCAAAAGGGGCATGAGACTTGAGAACCAAGATTAGATGGGTTGATAGAAAGAATTAATATAGATATAAGAATAATCATTGTCAATAAGAGACCTAGAGCTCTGATACCATGTGACGGTGACACAACACCCAGGATGGATCGATGCACGGCCACGGAGGGTGGTAGCAGAAAAGAGCACCCTTGTGGAGACGCCGGTGAGAGCCAACGGCAGCCGATGGAGGGAAATGAGACCTATAGCTTTGATAGAATGTGACATAATCGGGATGATCTCCCTTCCTCATTCCATTGATATTAATATGCACAAGTATAGATTTACAAGAATAGTAGGACAATTAACCTACCTTCTAAATACAATAAAGAGAAAGGTTTCTACAAGATACAATTGCTATGTTAACAATATCAATAGGTTCCAACATGAATCTAGGCATTTTCTCAACCAATATCAATAAAGGAGATCTCCTTGAAAATTGAGAAGTTGTGTAACAATTTTAACCACTTTTAGATATAGTCATATAAAAATCTTAATTTATAAATTATAGTAGAAATAAATAATCAACACCTATAGATAAGGCATTGGATAGATGCACCAATAGAGTTGTTAACATGTGGAAACATCCTAAAGTCATCACATTGAATTAATGAGAGAAAAAACGATGGATAATATGAATGATATAGACAATTTGTATTAATATGGAGTTTTAAAGTTGAGTCATCGACATATTGTAGAAAAAAATATAATAGATATTTATATAGATATCATATCAGTAATCTCATTTCTTGGAGGTATGAAAAGAAAGAGATCTCAAGAGATTGCATTTCATGGGCAGTGGATCCAGGCGCCCATGTTGGGTCCTGCCTCCTCTACCCGATGAGGGTCCACTAGTGGCTCTTTCATACCCCCAGCAAGCCCTACGTGCCTCCTATGAGGCATTCAAGGCCTTATGGACACCTAAAATAGCCACCTCAGTGGCAGCGATACCAAGGGAATATGGACCAAATCAAGGTGAGGAGGGGCTGTCTCCCTTCGCTTCATTGCCTAGGCAGTCACCTTAACCGCCATTGATAACACAAATCCATCGACCATATGACATGCAAGAAACATTCTAAAGATCTAGTTAATTCAAGTTCTCCAAGAAGCTGTTTATCTCAAATCCATCATATGGTAATTTCTGACTGCAACATCAAATCAAGAGTTGTTACCTAGATAAGATTAAACAACTTGGGGTACCAGTAAGAGAGTAAAGAAAAACCTATAAGAATATGAACAGTCCTAACTAGAAACAAAAATAATAATAAAAAGGGCTTATCATGACAGATTGACTTGATAGGCCATACTCCTTTAGGAACTTTATGATAAGCATAATCACACTATCAGCATGGTTGATGAAAATTCTCCAACCCCTCCATTTCTTATAATATTTATTTCTCCTTGTAGACTATTAAGATTTTAAAGTCTAAGTCTTGATTTAGTTCTCGATTCTTGCTTCAGTTCTCATTCACATTCTAAATGTTGGCAGACAGTCTTATACCTCGAACCTTCCCAGTTCCCACCAAAATGGGTTGTTTTTTAAAACCCATGCTCCATGGAACAGAAGATAGCAATTACTCACTCTTTCTTGCGTGAGCCAAGAAAGCCGCTGGCTGTGATTATCTACCCCACAGATGAGCCATCCATCAGATCATTGCATACGAAGTTATATCCTGAAGAGAATACATAGATCATTTAAGAGTGGGTTCTTAAAATTGGATAAAGAATAAAAATCATTTGAATGTTCCGGCTATATATATTATCTTTGAAAAGGAGTTCAACACAAAAAAGGTGAATTTAGTTGTCTAAATAATTTTGGATAAATCAGATGATTTTGAAGTATAAAATGACAGTGCCTAGTAGTAGTTGGGTATATCTTTTTACTCGCATTTACATAGAACTATGTTGAGATCAAGATACTATAGGTAGTCTGAGGAAAGATATGCATAGACCATGTTTCTATTTGACATGACATGAGTTTGCCAGAATGACATTGACTAGTTGCTCATCAGTTAAGCTGATAGCACAACCTTAAAAGTTTCGTGCACAACCATAAAATGTACCTAAATTTGCTTGATGCATCTATCAAAGAACTTAACTTCAAATATAATTTTGAAACACCGGTACTCATATTTGCACATTCTGGATTCAACATATCACTGTTGGAATGCGCCTAGTGTAACCAGAACTTTTACAATTTAAAAGATCACCACATTGTAATCATTTAAGGTACACGAATACTACTGTCAATTATGGGACGTGAAGAGCCCTCTTAGCAGGCAGCTTCAACTCTCCAGCTACCCACCTTTTGTTAACAGTCCCATATCAAGCTGAAAATTACCGTCTGGCATCTAGACAGGCGGAAATTTAACCATGTTGGAGTTGCAGATGCTCCGCAGCAGAATGAGAAAACGCAGGTAGCATTAAACCTCTTCAATCATAAAACACCTTTCTTCTGATGACCTCCAAGTACAATAATGCAAACTTTGCGCTTCTTCCAAGTACGCATAACGATGGCAGGCCATTCAGACCAGAAACTCGTCCCTAAGTAAACCAAGCATCAGAAACATACTTTTCATACCTAAAGCACCTTGAGCCTCCTTTCTTCCCATGCCGAAAAGGAACCAAATAATCACGGAGGGATCTTGCCTCCGCAAAACCAAAAATTCCCAAACGCCACCCAAAAACAATCAACTGATCCAGAAACCCACCGTAGCCGTACAGAAGGAGGTAGGGAGGAAAAAAGAAAGGCCAGGGCGGCCGTATTATAGGTCGACAGAAGTCATCATTACCTTCACTTGCTAATCTCAGCTATGCAGTTGAACTTCCTCTGCAACACTGGACGCCTCGGTGACCATAAACAGAGCGCAGGAGCAAACTGAAAACCTGCGCCGGGCGATCTGGGAAATCCAACAGATCACTTCACAACCACTGCAGATAAGAGAGCAGAAACAGAATTTTGGAAGAGAGAACGAGAGAGGCAAGTTACCCGGTAAAAGCGGATAACAGCACAGACGCTTCTTCTATCTCTCTCTCTCTCTCTCTCTCCTTCTTCCTGCACTTTTTTTTCCCTCTTCCTTCAAGCAAATGATCTCCCCCTTCTTTTATCAGCCTACCAACGCTCTCCGACCGTGATGTCGAGATCGCCAACCCCGCGGGATGGCATAAATTAAACCAGAATCTCTCCCCTGCATATAAACAGAGATAGAGAGAGGTGTTTTAAAGAGTGACGGAGAACAGGAGCCCGTTTCGGCAATAACGCCGGGTAGACACGTGAATGCTGGAGGAGACTGGTGAGGTGGCAGGAGAAGCGGCCGCACCTGCGGCGACGGCGGGTTCCGCGCGGAGGCGAGCGGAAGGATGGTAAAGAAGCAACTAGACACGCAGAAGCGCGAGAGGATCGCCCAGTGGCGCGCTCCCTACGCCGGTGCCGGAGAGGTCTCCTCGCCTTCCACCTTCACGGCAAGAAATGGCCGCCGGCAAGACTGGGAGGAAGAGAACGGAAAGCGTGACGGCGCTTCCGCGCGAGAAGGCGGCGGTGGCGCGGGGGTAGGGAGTCAATCGCCGCCGGCGGGCGCAGAGGAGAGAGAGCAGAGGCGTATCCCGCCAGCGTACCCTCTTAAACGACGGAGTTTGTTAGCGATGAGAATGCTCACCGGCGGCAGGCGAGCGCGGGGGTTGCAACGTGGCGATGACGCTGCCGCGGCAGATACGGAACGGAAGCGGCCGCCTCTTTTACGAAAATCTCCCTTGAAAGTCGGGGCCTTCTAATAATTACACCGGATAATTTTGTGTTTCCGAGGGCTGTAAACCGGTCGGATTCGGTAGCGGATTCATCAGAATTTGATTCCGATTTCGATAATTTCGAAATTACTATGTTTCAATTTCGATCCGATTCCGATTCCATTATCGAAATCGGAACCGAAACCGATAAAATCCGAAATACATATTAAATATTAATTTTTATTTAAGAGTGAGTCAATAATTTGCATATAATTAATAAATTTTGATATAATCTTCTTAAAATTTTATTTTTATTATTTTATCAATTTATATATCATATATTATAATTTATTTAACTTTGTTTTATTTAATTTATTTACCTATACTTACTTTTTATCGAAATCGGATTAACGGAAACGGAACCAACTGATTCCGATTTCGATACCGATAAGCTACCGGAATATCCGATTCCGATTCCGATAACTTATAGGATACAAAAACAAGTTTCAAACCCGTTAATTTTTATCGAAATCGAATCGGAATATCGCCGTTTACACCCCTAGTGTTTCCCCTTCTATTCTTTTTTTATAAGTAAGGCCCCTGATTTCATAATAAATTTTTATACATACCTTTTTAGATAATAATATCAAAATAAAACTAAACTAGTGAATGATGTAGGCCCACTTTATTTTTAAGCACGGAAGTCAATATAAATCCGTTCTATTTAGTTGAGTTTTTGAGTTGTCAGACAACAATCTCTCCTTAGAATTCATACCACACGCCATAAATAAAAATATAATTTTAAAACCGAGTGTTGTTGTACAAAAATACAGTTGGGTAGAATAAAAATTACATATATTAAAATATATATACAACAATTATAATAATTGTAGATGAATTGAAAAGTGAAAGATTAATGTCCTGTTTGGAAACATTATTAGGTACATGTATCACTATCAATTTTAAAATTGATATTGATAAGAAACATTGAGAGATGTTTGGTTAATTGTATCAATTTTAAAATGTATAATGCAAACAAAAAATATTATATAATATTAGTGACAACTCGTATTACTTTTGATATTGATACTCCAATGTTTAAAAATATTAATATCAATATTAATATAGTACCAAAAATAAAACCCTAATCAAGCCGGGCATAAGATAGTTTCAACGTATTAAGCATATACATATATATAAAAGAAAGTGAAATGATCCAGACATGAGGAGGCACCGGTTAAAATTATATAAAATTAAAAATAAAATAAAAAATAAAAAATGACGTTGTAGACATATGTTAAATTAGAGGAGGGGTAATTACGTATAATTTTAATGATTTGAATATATATATAAATAAGTAACTTAAAATATGTGTGAGCAGAGAAAAATAATTTATATGATTGATCTCAAATATTTTACGCCCTGTTTGGTAACATTATTAAGTATCTCTATCACTATCAATTTTAAAATTGATATTGATAAGAATCATTAAAAGGTGTTTGATTAATTGTATCAATTTTAAAATTTATAGTACAGACAAAACATATTATGTACTTTTGATATTGATATTTTATGCCCTGTTTGGTTAGAGTTTCATTTTTTGTACTATATCAATATTGATTTTAATATTTTCACATGTTGGAGTATCAATATCAAAATTAATACAAGTGGACACTTGTATTACATAACGTCCTGTTTGGTAACACTATTAGGTACCTCTATCACTGTCAATTTTAAAATTGATGTTGATAAGAACTATTAAGAGGTGTTTGGTTAATTGTATCAATTTTAAAATTTGTAGTGCAAACAAAGTATATTATGTAATGCAAATTTCTAGTTGGATTACTTTTGATATTGATACTCTAACATTTGAAAATATTAATATCAATATTGATATAGTACCAAAAATGAAACTCTAACCAAACAGGGCATAATATGCTTTGTTTGCACTACAAATTTAAAATTGATACAATTACCCAAACACCTCTTAATGATTCCTATCAATATCAATTTTAAAATTGATAGTGATAGAGCTAGTACTGAGGTATGAATGCTCTCCTTTCTTCTCCTGTGCCACCGTTCTCCTCCTCCTTGCGTCCCCCATTCAGAAAGTTTACCCAAACACTTCTTAATGGTTTCTATCAATATCAATTTTAAAATTGATAGTGATAGCATTTATACCTCAGTAATAGCTCTATCACTATCAATTTTAAAATTGATATTGATAGGAACCATTAAGAGATGTTTGGGTAATTGTATCAATTTTAAAATTTGTAGTGCAAACAAAGCATATTATGTAATACAAGTGTCCACTTGTATTACTTTTGATATTGATACTCCAACATTCGAAAATGTTAATATCAATATTGATATAGTACCAAAAATGAAACTCTAACCAACCAGGGCATTAGATAAGCTGTTTGCTCGAAAAATACAGCAAAAGTGTACAGTAACTGGTAAGTATATATGCAAATATGATGTTGAGGTTTTACCCTTGTTGTGCTTTGTTGTTCTGTCCTAATGGGGTTATTGTCAAGCTCTAATAATTGCCAAATATTCTCATTCAATAGCAAGAATGGATTTTTCAATTACACCCTTGCAAACAGTCATATTCGTGTGTGTATATATAATTATATATACCTCCTGGAAATATCTCTTACTCTCAGCGTACGTACTCACACAAACTTCAAACTGTTACGTTTGTATCCTTAAGCTTAATACGTCAATTTCTATAACCAGTGGTTTTTCTTGATTAAAATAGATTATCTCAAACAAAAAGAGAGTAAGAGGAGGAAAAGGAGGTAACATAATTAAAGATAAATGCATGGATTTTCTACCAAGTTTGTGGAATTATATATGTTAAATGTAATCTGAATGTATAAATGCAAGCATCAATGCATCATATGTATGTATACCAAAACATCCATACATATATATACATATAAATAAATTTGTTTCAATAGTTTTGAAGATAAGACTAGGGAAATGTATAACCCTATACACTAAATTTTAACAGAATATGATTTGAAGCAAACCAAATTAAATTATACATTTACATATATACTATACCATGCTGAAATATTATTTGAAGAGGATCAAACTAAATAATTACTTTGGTTTGGTTTGAGAAGTAGTTTGGTTTGATTTAATTTGAAAGGAATATATTTTTAAAAACTAAACCAAACCAAATCACGAACACTCCCTGGTTAAAAGATAATGCTTGTCGAATTTAACTCGCCCAAAAACTGTTTTTCTTCCACCAACACTTGCCAATAAAATATGTGAATTCAGTTTGTGCCACATGTCTGCACATCTAGGTATGAGCTAGGAAAGAAAAAAAATATCTGCAAACCATAAATATCACTCGAGTAAATGCAAGCAACTCAAATCACCAATGCACCCCACTAAGGTACCCTCTATTTTCTGAACCTCTATTTTTTTTCTCTTTGGAAAAATGCTGAACCAAATGTACATGTTATCCTCCAAACATGTGGTGAGCCCCCCCCCCCCCAAAAAAATATTCAAGGATTGACCATTCCCTTTTGTCTGTTTGTGTCTTGTCACTGTTCCTGGTGAAGGGTGACCACACTCATGTAGCAGCTTTTATAATGGGCTCTAACACCCCCTATTGCTTGTCCTATGTTTGCTGTCTTGAAGTGATGGAATATGCCAAAAATTATTTGGAGCACAGGTGGGTGGGGTCTCTCTACAAGGGGATCACTAACTCAGGGTGAAATATTTGACCTTTGCAGTTGGGCCCAAGATGCACCCCACTTGTTGTTTTATGCCCTGTTTGGTTAGAGTTTTATTTTTAATACTATATCAATATTGATATTAATATTTTCAAATGTTGGAGAATCAATATCAAAAGTAATACAAGTTGACACTTGTATTGCATAATATGCTTTGTTTGCACTACAAATTTTAAAATTGATACAATTAACCAAACACCTCTTAATGGTTCCTATCAATATCAATTTCAAAATTGATAGTGATAGAGGTACCTAATAGTGTTACCAAACAGGACGTTAGTAGACCAGCCACCACATGAAAGATGTGGAAGAATCAAATATGTCTTTTGCAGTCTTGTAGTCATGTGCGCTCATTTATACATTATAATTCGGCAGCTGTGTTGATATCAGTTCGGAAGAAATCATGATGCATAATGTATGACATATCGCGGTCTAGACGGGGGGGTGAACACCCCCTCGTGGAGGCAATGTTCCTCCGGCGGGAAGGGCGGGTTCGAACTCGGGGTACAACGGAGAGGCGGTGATTTCGGTGGTTGCCTATCTTATGATAAACAGTTGCGTTAAAAATAAAATAATGCAAGTTAATCAATAACATAAATTTGTCGTGTTTGGAGAGATGTGATGATAAAAAAAGGTGAGAATCATGTACGATCAAAAAGAGGTGAGAGACCATTAGAAAAAATAAAATTCATGTTTTTAAAAATATAAATGTGTAACGATCGGCAAACATTTTTCTCAACAAGTTTTGTTAAAAAACATAAAATTATACCAAATTTTAATTTATCGTGCAACCAAATAACCCATCGAAATATTATGTTTATCATATAATCACAATATTGACCACCCAAAACGAGAGTGTGTTGGAATAGTTGATATTGTTCCACGTCGACGGATTCATTAAAAAAATTATTTACTTATATTTTTAAGTTTTTCAACTTTAATAGTATAGTTTTAAGATTTGTAATATAGTATCAGGGCATGTTCATCCTGACAGCGAGAGAAATTGTTGGGATAATGACTATCCTCCGACATTGATGGTTCGTAACAAGGCTTGGTTACTTAAATTTTAGAGTCCGTTTGTTTACATGGAAAATCTGTTACATGCGTTGGTTTTCAGGAAAATGTCTTCGAAAAATGTATTTGCTTGTCTGTAAAAATTAGATCACGTAAAACAAAATAAAATACTTTTATTAAAAAACTATTTTATTATACTAATTACTCACTTAATAAATTTATTAATAAAAATTTAGAGTTAGCAAGTGTTTGAACTATTTTTTAATTAAATTATTTTACATAATAATTACCAGAACCTTTTGTGTCAAACCATTACGTAGTACATATTTTATTTATTTGCCATTGTAATTTTATAAAATATAAATAATGAGTAAAACAATTTCTATAAAAAATTCAATTTTTAAAATATTATATCCTATAATTAATTTTAAAATATAAACGTGATATCAGTAATTATTTTTAAATATTCAAGTAAATAAATGACTATACTATGGTAAATTTTTACATGAAATTAAAAATATGATTTAAAAATATTTGAGTGACTAAAAATATTTTAAAAATGAATTTAAAATAAAAAACTAATGTATGTTATTTTTCCGAAAGGTATTTGACTGATATCTAAATGATAAACTATATTTTAAATTTCATTAAAAATAATTTCATGTAAAATAATACTTAATTTATTTAATTATATAAATATTGATAAAAATGTCTAATGGTATTATGTTGTACCTGAAGTATTTGATGAAATTTTGTAGAAAAATAACTATGGAAAACTAAATGAAAAGTAACTAGGGACAACCAAATAGCCAGCGTTGTTTTTGATTCCCATGGAAATAGTTATCGGTGAAAGACATCTTTTATGGTTTTGGTTTTACATGAAACCAAATGGACCCTAAGTGGATTCACACTGATGTGATGTATATAAATTTACTTCATTGAATTTGAGGATGAGAAACTTCTCTTAAACACTCATCCGGGGGGATCCAAACTCTTAATTTTGGATTTATCTGTGTCCATCTCTCACCGACAGTGGCGGATTCAGTATATAGCAAGTGGGTTCATGTGACCTCACTAAAATTTAACATTTATATTATAAAATATTTGATATTTTATTAAAATATTTGATATTTTATTAAAATATTTGATATTAATAAATTTATAAAAGAGGTGACATCACCGAAATGTTTTAGTGACTCCACTGTCTATAAAGTCTAGATCCGCTGTTGCTCTCTCGTTAAATGTTTCCACTTATATTTGTTAAATCAAGCGGAGATATCTGCTGCATAATCATGGTATTAATATGATCCGAGAGAGAGAGAGAGAGAAGAAGAAGACGATGAGCATGATCTCCCGCTCTGCACATGCTGCCTCTATTGTTTGTACACGTACGTAGCAAGAAGGAGACAGACCACACAGCATATCTAGCAGGCCCCTCGGAGACATGTATACGGCCGGCCTCGGCACACACGACGGCAAGTGGTGCAGCGGCGGCCGCCGGGAACGACCAGACGGCGGCGGCCGGAGTCTTGACCTCCTCCTCCTCCGTTCGCCCGGACACGACAAAGATCACCGATCACTCCGCCGGGTTAAAAAAGGAAAAGAAAACCTGGTCTCGCCATTGCCAGCGCAAGGAGACGAGACGTTGAGAGGACGGCCGTCTTTTCTTTTTATTTTAATGCAGGTGGGTGTGCGCGGGAAACTAAGGACCGGCGATCGACGTCGGCAGTCCGTGCTGTCACTCCCGGCGTACGGCGTACGGCGCCGGTGGAGCTCCATGAGGCGCTTTTTTCTCTCCTCTTGTTCTTGGCAGCTGGTTCTTTTCTGCTAGAGCAAGCGCCGGAGACGGGAATCCCGTGTGAAATTTGAGAAATGCGAGTGGCTTGAGAACATTCATATCTAGATTATGATAGAAGTATAAAATATTCTTTCCAAGGTTAATATGGGATAAATTTTTTTAATATTTTTTCTCTCGATCAACTATCATCAATATCACGATAAAAATATATAAAATAAAATTGAACAAAAACAATAATAAATCTACCAGAGAACAGAGTCTACGGTCCGACTAATTATGATACTACGTGAAATTCTAAAAATGCACGTGCATTAAGAAGATCTTCATTCAAACTATGATAAAACATGAAATACTCTTTCTGTGGCCAATATGGGATAAAACCCTTCAACATCTCTTGCTTCGCCGCCGGCGTACGATCGTCGATGACTAATCGATGTTCCGGACGATTCCTCTGTCTCCTCGTTCACCGCCTGCTTTGTCGGCCGGGCACTGAATTGCATGCTGTCGGAGATCTCTAACTTAATAATATTCAAGTGGAGTGCACAGTTGCTCATTTGAGATTGTATTTTTCGTTCATCCACAAAGAAATTTTATTTAATATATTATTTAATAGTTGATTTGATGATTTTTTAGTTTTCGAGATATTAAATAAATTTTTTATGTTAGTGATTTGAAAGTATAGTCTCAAGTGATCACCTAAAACTCTTTGCTCTCTATTCGAGTTTGAATCTCTACGCCAAGTCTGCGGGGGACTCCACACTAAGACGGAGTGAGTTATATAACATTAGTGTGAAATTCACTCAACCAAATGCACGAGTCCATTCAATTGTGCCTGACATCAAGAGAATTCGCTCAAACACCTACCCGAGGCATCTTACTGGGCGAGCATAGCTCGGTTGGCATCCCTCCTGCGTGGGATTCGAGGGCAGCCATTGGCGCTCGGCTCTCCCCCAAGCCAGTGGGGGAAGGGGGGGTTTCCTGGTGGGGACCAAGCCAGTGGGGGCTGGATCCCCCACCGCCTGTCCGAGCGACAGGCTACCGGCCAACGCGGCCAGTGTCCAAAAAAACCCTACTCGAGGGGTCCTGACTCATAATATTCATTTGACAATGATGAAAGATATCTTGCTTATATCTATCTATATGCAATGTATATATGATGTTGTCAATCAATTAAATGTTATATCTATCTATTTACATGTATATATGTATATAAATGATGGTGTCAATCAATCAAATATTAATCTTCATATCTTAGTTTAGCTTAATTAATTAGTAATCTCCGACCTCTGATTGAGTCATAGGATGGTAGATTTGGAGTTTTTATTTTTCGTTGCAGAGTCTTGATTAACTTCTAAATATTTATTTTATATCTTAATAAGCTTTTTTAAAAATCAACTTTATGATTCATATATTTAAACTTTTAAGGTGCCTGACGAGAAAAATTAATGTATTTTTAAGCAAGTCTTAAATTGATTCAACACATAGATGTTTTAATTAAATTAAATACTTGTTTTTCATCACAAACTAAGTGTTTGTATATAACATAAAGGTTTTAAATTTTCAAATTTAAGCGGAAACAAAGGCCACGTCTCGATGTATAATTATCTTATTAAGGTCCTAATTTAAATGTTTTGACAAATAAACTGATCACTTATGTCTTAATTCCATTGAATAATTTTTATCGCAAACTAAAAGATTAAATGTAAAATTAAGAATTTATATTTTTCTAGACTAAAAAAAATCTCATCTTTAAGTACACTTGAGAGGTTCAACTTCATGGCAAACATCTAATGGCATGTTTGGTTAGATATAAAAAATGATACTATATTGATATTGATATTTTTAGAAGATGGAGTATCAATAGACACTTGTATTACATAGCATGTGTTGTTTGCATTACAAATTTCAAAATTGATACTATTAGTCAAACACTTCAAGGTGATTACTAACAATATCAATTTTAAAATTAATAATGATAGATGTGTTTAATAATATCACCAAACAGGGCATAATATATGGTTGTAGTATTTTGATCTCTCTAGATTGTTTGCAGCCACTTAATATATATATATTATTTATTTATATTTATATATATATTTAATCTTAGAAGTCAAGGTGAACTGATATGAACCAATTGAAATTAATATGAATCTAATTTGTTTTGACAAACGACACATTCATATTTGTAACACAATAGAATACAAATACAATATTACATTGGTACTTGAAAGAAAAAAGACACACAACAAAGTTAAAGATAACTAAAGTTCTGTTAAAAATTATCATCTCCAAAAAACTCAAACATAGCCACAAATCTACTAGCATGTATAAATACTTAAATGGTCGAACAGTAGAGATAGAGACTCTCTTGTAGAATTTGATAGTTGTCATGAGACTGGATGATCACATCCATACTAATAGTATCAGAATAAAGAGTGTGACTATGAGGATGATATAGAAAGATAATGAGACAGAACTCAATTACGAGACATCAGAAGATAACAAAGAAAACCATAAAAAGACTCACATAAATAAGCTAAGCTCCGTAACTACTTAACAACAAAAAAGAGACAAAACACTTAAAAGTATATTTAGACTGAAACACTTGAATAGGAGCGACAGTACAATAGTTGAAGGAAGATCCTCCATTCCTAACCAAAAAGTATCTCAAAATAACAAGAACAACCTCAATGAAGATTCCCAGTAAAGGGCAAGCGACAAAATAGACGTGAAGTCTAGGGTAGGAGCCTCCGCGATAGATTTCGTGCATGTGGCTCCATCGGTGGAGTGAGGGGAGTAGGGGGTTCAAGCAATGCAGCAAGGGCAAAGGAGCGAGGTGAATTTTGGAGGAGAGTTTTCAACTGGCAGGGGATAGAGGAGGGGGGTGCAGCCAAAGGGGGGGTCGTATGGGGGGGGGAGTGAGGGAGAGGAGGGGGTTGATCCGTACCGAAGGGAGAGCGGATCACCTCGGTTCCCGGGTGGAGGGAGCTCCCCTCAATGGCATGAGGACACCTGGTGTCGCGGAAAACGAAGCGTCAGTGCGCTTTAAATAGGGCGTAAAGTAGATATGACGTCGCTCGGTAGTTGGTAAATAGAGGGTCGGTAGTGGGTCTTTGAAGCCTCGGTAGTTCGGTAGCGAGTTGATAAGCGGTCGGTAGTGGGTAAATAGAGGGTCGGTAGTGGGTCTTTGAAACCTCGGTAACTCGGTAGCGAGTTGATAAGCGGTCGGTAGTGGATTCTCAAGACTCGGTAGTGGGTTAATAGAGACTCGGTAGTGGGTCTTTGAAGCTTCGGTAGCTCGGTAGCGAGTTGATAAGCGGTCGGTAGTGGATTCTCAAGGCTCGGTAGTGGGTAAATAGAGGGTCGGTAGTGGGTCTTTGAAACCTCGGTAGCTCGGTAGCGAGTTGATAAGCGGTCGGTAGTGGATTCTCAAAGCTCGGTAGTGGGTTAACAGAGACTCGGTAATGGGTCTTTGAAGCCTCGGTAGCAAGTGTAACAGGTCTCGGTAGCGAGTCTTTAAAGACTCGGTAGCAAGTTAAACTAGACTCGGTAGTGGATTAATAGAGGGTACTATCGAGCTACCGAGGCTCCAAAGACCCACTACCGAGCCTCTATTTACCCACTACCGAGTTACCGAGGCTTCAAAGACCCACTACTGACCTTCTATTTACCCACTACCGAGCTACCGAGGCTTCAAAGACCCACTACCGATTCTCTATTAACCCACTACCGAGCCTTGAGACCCACTACCGACCCTCTATTTATCCACTACCGAGCTACCGAGGCTTCAAATACCGAGCCTTGAGACCCACTACCGACCCTCTATTTATCCACTACCGAGCTACCGAGGCTTCAAAGACCCACTACCGACCCTTTATTTACCCACTACCGAGCGACGTCATATCTATTTTACGCTCTATTTAAAGTGCACTGACGCTTCGTTTTCCGCGACACTAGGTGTCCTCATGCCATTGAGGACTGCGGGAGCTCCCTCCACCCGGGAACTGAGGTGATCCGCTCTCGTCTGAAGGAGGTTGCATGGAGCAAGGGAGCGAGTGGAAGTAGGGAGCTGTTGGGGGCAGATATACTAGAGGGGTGCAGTGGGGAACGATCGAGAGCATGGGGACGAGTGGGGGGCAGAGGAGAGGGGTGCTGCCAAACCGAGGGGGGGGAGGAGCAAGTGGGAACGAGGAGGCAAGTAGAGGGGGGGGAGCCACAGGGGGTGGATTTGTCGGAGGGGTGCCATGCAGAGCTTTCAAGAGAGCAAGGGCGAGTGGGAGACGGAGGACCAGTCGCAAGGGGCTGCAGGGAATGAGGGGGAGTGCGGGGGTGAGTGGAAGGGGACAGCTGAAGGGGGGAGCCGAGGGGTGGAAATGCCAAAGGGGCTCTGGGGAGCAGGGATGAGTAGGAAGGGGTTTTCAGCTAAAGGGGTTTGGTGAGGGGGTGCAGGGCGATGGCAGGCGGTATTTGGGGGGCAATTTCTATCGGAGGAGGGAAGAGGGGGGCACCGAAGGAGGGCGGAGGGGGCACCGAAGGAGACTGCAGAGATGCCAACAATGGCAAGGAAGACACTGGAGGGGGGACCGGATCCTCTGTGCACCTCGGTGTGCACCTCAATGCACACCACTTCTTAAATTCATCTAATTATGTGATCAAATTAATTATTTTAATCATTTTTAATACTGTGAATATAAATATATATTATGTATTGATAAAAAAGAAGTAATATTAATATTTTTTAATTTATACTATTTTGTAAATTAATTATATTTTTAATTTAAATAAATATGTATAAAATATATTTAATATTGATTTTCATAAAATATAACATCACATATTATATATGTATATTTACGGTCATAAAAATGATTAAGATAACTAATTTGATCACATAATTAGATGAATTTAAGAAGTGGTGTGCATTGAGGTGCACACCGAGGTGCACAGAGGATCCGGTCCCGCTGGGGGGTGAGGGAGACATCGAGGGGGCAATGGAGACACCGGATGGACGAATAAATCACTTTCAGCTAATAAGGATCGAAATAAGCCTACATTATTTTTTGTACATGAATTAATTAATCTTGATCAACTTTATTTATTATTCGAATTAAGTAAACTTATTTTCCACTTTTTCAAAGTAAGGGAAACAATCTCAAAGTGATCGTGTGCATCTTCTTCCTTTAAAATATGGCTCTTTGACCTCTCATTTGGTTCATTCTTATTCTCGTATCTTGTTTTTCAAAGTAATAAACTTCTTGAGACGAGATCTTAAACAATATTACGTGTGTTCCCTTGTAAGAAGTGTTGTATATATGAACAGTATTTTTTCCTCTTGTGTGGAGAAGTTTCGAATATGTGTATATTGTGTAATGTATATGTGAATTATTTAATATAAAGAGCGTGTGGTTTAAAATTCCCACATTGGTAGGTGTGAGATAGTGAATGTAAGTTTGTAAACTCCTCACGCGAGGTTTTTAATTATGAAATCTTTTTGTGACAAAAAAAAAGAATGTAAGTATTAATAGTTATTTATATAAGAAGAAGCCATTGTAATATATCTGTGTGTGCATTGAGGTGTACTAAATCTCTTCTGTCTACATTTACCTCTAGACCATGACCTCATCTATTTGAGAAAAAAAATAAAATTCATTGCGAATATATTAGAATGAGACAAACTGATTTTAAATTTTGATAGGTGTGAAATTTATAAGCAAACCAAATTCATCAACTCTTAAGTTTTGCCTGTTCAGCACCTACATTCAGATGTGGATGCAAGAAGAGTAGAGCTAGGGTGTCTTGTGACATGTCTAACATATCTATACAACTATTGAGTTGGCCAAGGATTTATGTGGTTTTTGGTTGTATGATAAATCGAGTTTTTGTGATAAAAGTATATGTTAAAAAAATAAAAATGGTTAAAAAAGTGTTTGGAAATCATTGGTTTTTTTTGTTTTTTAGGAATTTTCTATGTAGACAACAAATAGATGAATCTTTTCTATTTATCGTTGTTTCTCTCTCTTTTTTATTGACTGTCCCCACTATTTTTATTTGTCTCATCGGATACGATAAATTTATGTCTTTAATTATCTTATAGTTTATTTTAATGCAACATTTTATTATGAAATTATATACAGATTGTCGTGCAACCAAACACCCCATTTGCTATTTAGGCTATGCGATCAAGTTTTGTAATTAACTTCCAAATACATCTCCTATATCTTAATAAAATCTCAGTATGCTTTATTTCTTTATTTTTTGGGACGGTCCCTTTGTAAAAGGTAAAAGTAACATGTACAATATAAATTCTAATCGAATTAAATTAAATATTTTTTACAATAAACTAATTAATAGACTATATATGAAACTAATGTGTTGTTTGTTTGGTCTCAAGGTACGTCTAAGTTCTGTTTTGGTTAGAGATCCAATGATTTAGACTGTTTTACTTATTATCTTGATCAACCTTCAAACACATATCTCAGCCTGTATGGTACCATAAAAATTTTGGGATAAACTTGCGTTATGCGCAAAATTTTGGAGATAACTCAGGTTTATCTTCATACCAAACAGCAGCTAGTTTTGATACCAAACATGTCCTTAAAAAATAAGTCGTGTGTTTAACATTTGAGTCTTCCAAAATAATATCTTTCCAAGATCATATCGAAGTAACATATGAACAGAATATTACACAAGTAGATATTAAATTGACTAGCACGTAAAAATGTCAGTGGAATTAAACACTTATTTGATTTACAAAACAAGAGTCGTTAAACATTTTCGTTCCAGTGGATTATATTTTAAAAAATATAGAAGCATAAATACAGCATTAAAGGGTTTAATCAGTTATGACCTGGTTGCTACAATATTATCGTAGAGATAAATCTAATTTATCATTACAAACTCGAATATAAGCCAAAATTATCTATAAATTTAAAATTTAGCCAATGACAAAAATAATACTATAAAACATTTAACAGGTTACACTATTATCTCAACCGGTTTCCGATAAGATCGTAACTAGGTTTGGTTGTATATATAAAAAGGTTTATATATTTTTATGATAAAATATTATATCAAAATAAAATAGCATAAAATTATCATATTTGAAAAGATATGATAACAAAAAAAGGAGTACATACTATGTATGATTAAACAAGGTGAGGGTGGTGGAGGATCACAAGAAAAGACACCTTTTTTTTGTTCAAGAAAATAAAACATTTTTAAATAAAAATTTGTAATAGTTGTCAAATATATTTTTAACAAATTTTATTTAAATAATATAAAATGATAATATAAAATTGTAACAAAATATTAGTTTATCAGGCATCCAAACATTTTATAAAAGTTAAGATAATGGGTATTCTCAAAGAATATATGTCAAATTTAATTAATTATAAGATTATAGATGTAAAGACACTTCCCAAAGGAACCGAAGAGCCATTGCATTACCTTGTTCAGGCTGGCGCCACCCCCCCGTGTTGCGGGGGTTGGAGCCGCTCGCCATGGCCGCTGCCGAGCACGAAGCAGCCAAGGTCGACCTTTTTTTGCAGTGGCTCCAGGTTCTTCCTCCGCCTCCACTGTCATCATCGTCGATCGCTTCCTTCCCCGCGTCTTGCGTAGTCATTGCTGTGGGTTTTCCTTCCCCTTCTTGTGCAGGCAAACGGCGGCCAACCGCGGGGGTGCACAATCAAGTATTGTGGCACTTCCAAGGGCTTCGGCGTATTCTCCTGCTGCAACGCTCACGACAGCGTGCCCGGCGGCGATGGCATGCTCCATTTACATGCCTCTGTCTGATGGCAGCTGATTTTTTTTCTTCCTCGTATGTCGATAATCAAATGTGCTATTTGGTTGGATTCGCAGGTGTACTTATGGTGGTACCGCTCGACCTAGCCATCACTCCTATGCGGGTCCTGCAAGACGCTTCTCTGGGGACACGATGCGCCGAAATGTTTAAGGAAGGGGATGTAGACGATCGATTCCTGATGACTCTATTCCTCACTGTCGAGCGTCTGCGTCGCAATTCCCCGTGGAAGCCGTAAATCTCTCTCTCCCTCCCTCCCGCCCACCGCCTACTCGATTGTTCGAACAAGAAACTGCAAACAAGTTCGATGATAAAAATGAGAACTGTAACAATGTCTTCTGTGCTCACAGTGGTCGCCGCTGCTTTGATCACGGAGACAATAGCTGTTATATAGTTCAAGAAAAACAAAGACTAGGTCCACTGATGGCCACAGTTTCGAATCGCGACCTCTCTTTCTAAGATCAATTTTGTCTTAGAGCCGGGTTATGCTACTGTAATAGACGTTACTTTTGATTTAACAAATGCCTACTTGTTGGCATTCCATTAAATTCTTCACTTAAATAAAATTTAAATATTATTACAACTTTTATGTATGGATTAGTCTTCCTGGTAGCTAGCCACAAATTTTTTATCTCTTTAACTTTTTTTCTTCGGTATTTTTCAATACAAAATAGCTGCTCCTAAGAAGTTTGGGAAGTTTCAACTGTTTTATATTGCTAGCTGGAATTAAGAACAAGATGACATCAGCGAAGCATAATAATTATGCAAATATTTGTTCAGATGCCTTTATGAGGAACTTGTCATCCGCTTTTTATAAGCGTATATTGTTTGTTTAGTTTCTTTTTATGACACTTGATGGTAGGTACATTGATATGCTACCAAGCACCTTCAACAATCCATTGTGGTTCACGGAAGATGAGCTTTCAGAGCTGAAGGGGACAACATTATACCGAGCTTCACTTTTGCAGGTAAAACTTTTAGAATGCTATCTTTTTTTAATGGCTTGATGTCGATTTCCAATTTTTCTTTCATGCCAAGGCAATTTACCAAATATTAAGGATAGTGCCACTATCATACTTTATTTAGACTCTAATCAAGTTCAGGTTTAAACTATGGCCCCTGGGTGCAATATTTAAGGGGAAATTTTGATGTGTGTCATCTAAGGTGCTTGAGCAAGTTTCCTGGGCAGTGAGGTGAGGTGAGTCCCTTCTACCTTGCCTATTGACTCAGCCATCTCAAGGCCTTTATGACTTTTTATCTTCAGAAAGTTAACTTTTGTCAGTAGTTTTTTTTCTTTTTGTGCTTAATTTTAAATGATTTTGAAGCAATAAACTAATATGCTTAATAACTTTCAGAAACATCATACACTACTTTATCTTTTTCCTTAGCACAAGGTTTACATATAAATTACTTCCTGTAGTTCTAAAAGAATGCTCACCTTTATTTTTGAGGGGATGTGGAGGTGGGGGTAGAGGGGCGATTGATGCGGGACAAACCGGCTAGACCGGGCTAAACCGAAAGAAAGCGAAGCGAACCGGCGCTAATCGCCGCTAAAACATCTAAAGAACCCAAAATGAAGCGGAACCGATCCAAACCGGTCCAAACAGGCCCGAACCGGGCCCGAGATGGTCTGAACCGGGTTAAACCGACTCAAAACACCCCGAACCGGGCTGAACCGGCCGGTTCAGGTGCTGGACCGGGTCGAACCGGGTTGAACCGGCCTTAAACCCGGTCGGACCGGTTGAACCGCCGGTCTGGGCCGCGAACCGGCGACCGGGCGAACCGGCGACCGGTCGCGTGCGTCGCCCGCGCTCGCGGGCGCGAGCGTACCCCGACGGGGGGGGTCGGCGCGTGGAGAGGAGAAGGGCCCGGGTGGCGTGGCCGCGATCCGTACGTCCCCTCCCGATGCCGCGGCGGCATCGCCGCGGTTCTCTCGCGAGCCCGAGCCGCGACAAAATGCGCCGCGAGCACACCCGCGTCGTTCTCGCCCCGTTCGGACGACGCCGCGCGCACGGCGGAGCGCAGGCGATGGCGGACGCTCCCGACGCCTCGGCTTTGTCCGATTGCGGTGCGGACGCGGCGAGCAGGGAGGTGGAGCAGGGGGCCCGGGCCGAGAGGGAGGGTCCGGCGTCGCCGACGGCGCCGGCGGCAAGCGGATCCGGCGGACGGTTGCGGACGACGGCGAGGGAACGCCGCACGAGGGAGGGGGCCGCGGAGGGAGGGCGTCCATCGTCGTGAGAGGAGGTCGCAAGGGGGGAAGGGCTCCGGGATCGCCGGACCCTCCTCCCGAGCCTCTTCGTCAACTCCTTCTTCTCCGTCTTCGTCTTCTCCTCTCGCGCCGTCGACAAGGGGTCCCGCAGACCCGTCCGCCGGGAGGAGGCCGCGTGGGGGTTTACCGGCCATGGCCGCGGTAGAGAGAGGGAGCGAGAGGCGGAGGTCGAGGGCTGCGTGTTGTCCGAACCGAGAAGGGGGAGGAGAACGGCGCGGAGGCCGGAGGATGAGGAGGGGGAGAGATCGGCGCACCTCGCCGGATCATCCGGAGGATGGAAGGAGACCGGGGGACCTTCCCGAGGTGAAGAAGAAGCCGGCCTACGCCGAGGTGGGGAAGAACTGGGGCCGCAGCCCCCTCGCACGGGAGAACAACCCAAAGGGCTCCAAAAATTGCTCTATTACGGTATTGAACCACGTACATCGGACCTCTTATAAAGAGGATGGACAAGATTTTTAATAAAAGACCCCTAAAGTCCTTATTTACAGACTTGTCCCCGTATGGACATAAAAATAAAAGAAAAACCCAAAATACTCAAAAATGTCCCCATCATTCTCTCCGACCGGGAGAAAACTCGACCTCGAGTTTTTAAACCGGTTCGGACGTACCCAAGACTCGACTCGTGAGAACGAGTCGATTCCGGGCTCTGATACCAAACTGATGCGGGACAAACCGGCTAGACCGGGCTAAACCGAAAGAAAGCGAAGCGAACCGGCGCTAATCGCCGCTAAAACATCTAAAGAACCCAAAATGAAGCGGAACCGATCCAAACCGGTCCAAACAGGCCCGAACCGGGCCCGAGATGGTCTGAACCGGGTTAAACCGACTCAAAACACCCCGAACCGGGCTGAACCGGCCGGTTCAGGTGCTGGACCGGGTCGAACCGGGTTGAACCGGCCTTAAACCCGGTTGGACCGGTTGAACCGCCGGTCTGGGCCGCGAACCGGCGACCGGGCGAACCGGCGACCGGTCGCGTGCGTCGCCCGCGCTCGCGGGCGCGAGCGTACCCCGACGGGGGGTCGGGCGCGGCGGAGAGGAGAAGGGCCCGGGGTGGCGTGGCCGCGATCCGACGTCCCCTCCCGATGCCGTGGCGGCATCGCTGCGGTTCTCTCGCGAGCCCGAGCCGCGACAAACGCCGCGAGCACACCCGCGTCGTTCTCGCCCGTTCGGACGACGCCGCGCGCGACGGCGGAGCGAGGCGATGGCGGACGCTCCCGACGCCTCGGCTTTGTCCGATTGGGCAGCGGACGCGGCGGAGCAGCAGGAGGTGGAGGTGGGGCCCGGGGCCGAAGGAGGGTCCGGCGCTGTCGACGGCGGCGGCGGCAAGCGGATCCGGCGGACAGTTGCGGACGACGGCGGGGGAGCGCCGCACGAGGGAGGGGGCCGCGGAGGGAGGGCGTCAACGACGTGAGAGGAGGTCGCAAGTGGGGGGAAGGGCTCCGGGATCGCCGGACCCTCCTCCCGAGCCTCTTCGTCAACTCCTTCTTCTCCGTCTTCGTCTTCTCCTCTCGCGCCGTCGACAAGGGGTCCCGCGAGACCCGTCCGCCATGGGAGGAGGCCGCGAGGGGGGCTTGCACCCGCCATGGCCGCCGTGCAGAGAGGGAGCGAGAGGCGGAGGTCGAGGGCTGCGTGGGCGTCGAACCGAGAAGGGGGGGGGAGGAGAACGGCGCGGAGGCCGGAGGATGAGGAGGGGAGAGATCGGCGCACCTCGGATCCAGAGATGGAAGGGAGACCGGGGACCTTCCCGGAGGTGAAGAAGAAGCCGGCCTCATGCCGGAGGGTGGGGAAGAACTGGGGCCGCAGCCCCCTTGCACGGGAGAACAACCCAAAGGGCTCCAAAAATTGCTCTATTACGGTATTGAACCATGTACATCGGACCCTCTTATAAAGAGGATGGACAGATTTTAATAAAAGACCCCTAAAGTCCTTATTTACAGACTTGTCCACGTATGGACATAAAAATAAAAGAAAAACCCAAAATACTCAAAAATGTCCCCAATGATGGGGACCCGGTCCGGTCCATTTTGGGGTTTATTTGCATTTACGTCCATTTGGACATGTTTGTAAATATTTCAGTTTTATTTGTGGTCTTTTCCTTTAATTTGAGTCCTTACGAGGACATGTATGTAAATAGTCATTTAGGGTGTCTTATTTGTAATAGGCTCCTCTATTTAAGAGGGCACATTGTTGAATGAAGGAGAGAGAAGTTTTAGTCCAATTTTTGGAACCCTAGGGGCTGCCCCCTTGTGCTGGGGCGCTGCCCCTTCCTCTTCACCCCCTCCACGATGGAGGTCGTCCAGCTCCACCTCCGGTGAGGACCGGTCTCTTCGCAACCCTCCGGCGTGGGTGCCTTCTCCTTCTCCTCCGTCCAGCGGCCTCCGAGCCATTCCTTCACCTTTCCCCCTTCATCGGTTCGAGTTGAAGCCCCATCGACACCGATCACCTCCGTTTACGTCCGTTTCGACCCCTCCGACGTCGTCGATCTCCGCCTCCCCGTCCATTCCACCACCTCCGGCGATCCCCGTGAGTACCTCCACCCCCATCCCGTGCCGTAAACCCTCCCTCGAGCCCTATCGACGAAGAAGAAGGAGCGAGGTGGAGGGGCGGAGCCGCGGCTCGCGGCTCCGTCCACGCGCGCGCGGCCCGCTGGCTCCAAAGGGGCAGGCCCTCCCGGGCCCCTCCTCCCGCAGCGGCGGCTCCACCGACTACGTCCGGTGGCGACGACAGCCCTTCCGGCCACCCTCTTCCCTCCGACGACGGCGCGGTGGCGGCTCCCGGCGCCGACCGCGGCGTCTTCTCCTTCCGCAGGCGATGCCCCTGCGGCCGCGGCCCCTCCTCCCGCGACGGCCTCCGGCGATGACGGCGGCACCTCCGGCTCCTTCCTCTCTTCCTCCTTCCCCGGCGGCGACGGCGACGGCGACGGCGACCCCCTCCCGCTCGCGGCTCCGCCGCGGCCGCGTCGATGCCGCGAACCCCGCGAGAGGAGCCCTCGCGCGGCCGAAGACGGAGGAAGGCGACGCGCCCGCGTGCGTCCACGGTCCCACGCGGCGTCCCCGACGGGGGTACGCGGCGGCCGGCGAGCCGGCCGCGTCTCCCGCCCCCGCGGCCAACCGCGCGGGGCCACGACCCCCCCCCGGTTCGTCGCGCGGGCGAACCGGGCGCCGGCCCGCCCCTTCGCCCGGCCGGCGAGCCGTTCACCTCGAACCGGTGCCCGGCCGTCCCCGGTTCAGCCGGGGCCGCCGGTTCGGCCGGCTCGGCGCCGGTTCCCGGCCCGTTTCGACGGCTCAGAGACCGGTTCGAGGCCTAAACCGGCCGGTTCACCATATTTTGGGGCCGGTTCCTGCCGGTTCAAGCAACTTTGGGGCCGGTTCGAGTGCCCGTTTCGAGGGTTTCGGCACGGTTCGACACATTTTGGGCCGTTTTCGACCGGTTTAAGTCCGGGTTTTGTTTGTTTACTTGCATTTCTTAGGTCTTTTGCGCCTCTCGGGGCCCGCCGCCGCCGCGCCGCCGGTCCGTCCCGCCTCGTCCCGCATCGAAATGGTATCGTAGCTCGGGATCGGCCCATTCTCACGAGCCGACTCCTGGGATGCTTCCGATGAAGTGCGGCGCTGCGTGGAACGCGACGGCAACATTTGAAGACGTCAAAACTCGAGGACGAGTTTTCTCCGGTAGAGGAGAATGACGTGGGGACCCGGTCCGGTCCATTTCGGGGTTTATTTCGCATTTACGTCCATTCGGGACATGTTTGTAAATATTTCAGCTTTATTTGTGGTCTTTTCCTTTAATTTCGAGTCCTTACGAGGACACGTATGTAAATAGTCATTTAGGGTGTCTTATTTGTAATAGGCTCCTCTATTTAAGAGGGCACATTGTTGAACGAAGGAGAGAGAAGTTTTAGTCCAATTTTTGGAACCCTAGGAGCTGCCCCTTTGCTTGGGCGCCCCTTCCTCTTCACCCCTCCACGACGCGAGGTCGTCCGGCCCCACCCTCCGGTGAGGACCGGTCTCTTCGCAACCCTCCGGCGTGGGTGCCTTCTCCTTCTCCTCCGTCCGGGCCTCCGAGCCATTCCTTCACCTTTCCCCCTTCATCGGTTCGAGTCAAGCCCCATCGACACCGATCACCTCCGTTTACGTCCGTTTCGACCCCTCCGACGTCGTCGATCTCCGCCTCCCCGTCCATTCCACCACCTCCGGCGATCCCGAGTACCTCCACCCCCATCCCGGTGCCGTAAACCCTCCCTCGAGCCCCATCGGACGAAGAAGGAGTGAGGTGGAGGAAGAGCCGCGTCCGCGGCTCGTCCATGCGCGCGCGGCCCGGCTAGGCTCCAAAGCAGCCTCCGGGCCCCTCCTCCCGCAGCGGCGGCTCCACCGACTACGTCCGGTGGCGACGACAGCCCTTCCGGCCACCCTCTTCCCCTCTGGCGACGGCGGTGGCGGCTTCCGGCGCCGACTGCGGCGTCTTCTCCTTCCGCAGGCGATGCCACTGCGGCCGCGGCCCCTCCTCCCGCGACGGCCTCCGGCGATGACGGCGGCACCTCCGGCTCCTTCCTCTCTTCCTCCTTCCCCGGCGGCGACGGCGACGGCGACCCCCTCCCGCCCTCGCGGCCCGCCGCGGCCGTCGATGCCGCGAACCCCGCGAGGAGCCCCTCGCGCGGCCGAAGACGGAGGAAGGCGACGCGCCCGCGTGCGTCCACGGTCCGCGGCGTCCCCGACGGGGTACGCGGCGGCCGGCGAGCCGGCCGCGTCTCCCGCCCCCGCGGCCAACCGCGCGGGGCCACGACCCCCCCGGCTAAGTCGCGCGGGCGAACCGGGCGCCGGTTCGCCCCTTCGCCCGGCCGGCGAGCCGTTCACTCGAACCGGTGCCCGGTTCGTCCCATCGGGCCGAGGCCGCCGGTTCAGCCCGGTTCAAGGCCGGTTCGGCCCGTTTCGACGGTCCGCAGACCGGTTCAGCTCTAAACCGGCCGGTTCACCATATTTTGGGCCGGTTCAGGCCGGTTCAACAACTTTAGGGGCCGGTTCAGGCCCGTTTTGAGGGTTTCGGGCACGGTTCGACACATTTTGGGCCCGTTTTGACCGGTTTAAGTCCGGTTTTGTTTGTTTACTGCATTTCTTAGGTCTTTTGCGCCTCTTGAAGGCCCGCTGCAGCACCGCGCCGCCGGTCCGTCCTGCCTCGTCCCGCATCAGCGATTCTCATGCCAATCAATTCTTACCTTTGAATATGTTTAATTGGAGTCGGAAGTCATTTTATGAAAGTGGCTTGCACTAAAAATCAGTAATAAAAGGGTTTGAATGGGGTAGTTTTTTAAAAGAGGCATATGAAATAGGTTGTGGAATCTTCTAGATGGTGTTACCATTGGGCCAGAGTTTTCAGAGGTACATATTTCAAGAGTACTACAACATTGGCTTTCAATATCAGGTTCATAACTGAACTCTTATCATGGAGGAGATTCCTGTGCTTGTAGATTAGGTTCCCATAGCAACAAAGTTTTAGATGGATAATTGAAGTGTTATATTTTAGGAGGACACTTGGTCTGCAAGATTATTCGTTGATTTTTTTGTAGTATTTATTATGTTCTACTGAACAACCAAATAGTTTGTTGATAGTCACAGGCAGCGTGGTGAAGTTGGATGTAGTACTCTCTATATAGGGGATCTTACAAGTATGGAAATTGGTGGAGCTTAGTGGTTGCTGGATTCTGTTTCTTATTTTAAAGCTGATCGCCCAAGGATGATGGTTTGGCATAAAAGTAGAAGATTTTTACTTGTTAAGTCATTTATGTAGAGTTTAGATGTTAGATACTAAAGTGTATGGTGGTTTTAATTTGTTTTGGGGAATCAATTTGACTCTAGTGTTTCTGATGGAAATTGTTGATCAGTGCTTGCCAGCTATGAAGAGGCTCAAGTTTCTTGTTCAAGATAGGTTCAGGAGTTGTCTTTTGTTGCCACTTATGTTGAACCTCAAGTCCATCTATTTACTCTGTTATCTTGAGGACTGTCTGGACTCATATTTTGTCTATACTGGAAAGTTCTATGGGACTATTATGGATAATATTTATGAGTCTCTCAGGTGTTGCGTCCATGTTTGACCTGTTAAGATTCAAAGGTGTTAGAGTGCACATCACAGCGTCAAATGAACTTTGAGCTAGGCTTTTTTTTTCATCCGTTTGGAGTGATTAGCAACTTTTCTGCAATTTTTTAATGGAATGAAGGTAACAGTGCACATCAACGTATTTTTTAGTTTTTTTTAAAATTTTTGTTTGTGATGTGGAAGTAATTACTGGAAAAGGCTAATTTTAATAACTTTGTTAAAACTCTTTAAGTACTTTTATCATGTTTTTGTTTTATTATGTTGTCACTATCCATAGATTCTTACTCCTTAGAGCATACTTTTACCTTGCAGAAAAGAAAGCTACAGGCTTTATTCGTTGAGAAAGTAAGAAGTCTAGTAGTGGATATTCTTTGCCAAGAAGGTGACATGGAGGAGTATGTGGGAGTTTTCTTTAAGATACCGTCATTTTCTATCTTATGTGCTTTTAGATGGCCTTTAAACATTGAAGCCATTTGATAGTGGGCCTGCTTGTTATCAGCTTTCTTATGTGTTTTCCCATTGCTCTTCAGCAGCTCTGTTATTGTGATGTTGCTAAAACTGCATTTACTTTATATTGTTTGCTTCAATTTTTTATTTCATATGCAATTTAAAATTTTATACACAATAGCTTGCCTGATTACAACTCTATTTTTTCTATTGGAGGACATTCTTAGGATGACAAAATATTTTTGGAATAAGTGAAAACAGTGAGAGCAGAACATTTACCTTTTTCTTTACTTTACTGTTGGATTAGTAGATTGCTCCAATTTCGAAAGCGGATGTTGGAGAGGAATGCATATGGATTAGTAATAATATCTCCAACTCTAGGCAAGAGCAACTTAGGAATAGTGATAGTCAAGAGATAGAGATATCTCCTTGTGGAGAATATTTTCAAAGAGAACATATTATACATTTTGAGGTCTAGACTGAGTTTAAGTATATAAAACACGAAAGTGTCCTGGCTGAAATGTAATTTTTAAAATAGAACTAGATTTTTTATGACTAACCATATTCTAAAGGTATGTAGGAGTATTTTTAAAATCACTAAACGAGTAACCCTCTTTGCCATATATGAAGTTTAAGCATGGGTAGCTATGATGCAGATAATTCAACTTCTTACGGTGTCCCCAACATAGTTCATGAAGTCGGCAAATTCGGATCGGAATCAACCGATTCCTGGATTGGATTAGATTGGTTCAATCCAATCTTCACCGGGACACCCGATCTCAGGTGAAATCGCAATCGGCATTTCCGACGGGAACATGAAAAAAAGAATCATACCCAAGTCAGGTCCAATCTTGTGTGAATCTGATTGAGATTGGAACTCATTTCTTCTCCCCCCTCGAGCCCCCCTCAGGTCCAATCTTGTGTGAATCTGATCAAGATTAGGACTCCCATTTCTTCTTCCCCTCCCACTGAAGCTCCTTTTTGCCCCCTCCTTCCAAACCATGGTCAATACTATTGGAGAGGCTGGACCAGAATTAAAAATCCCAACTTCCAAATATATTTATGAGAGTGGATTAGATGCTGAAGTTGAGGAATTAAAGTAATGGATAGATGGTTTTTGAATGTTCTTGAAAAAGAGGGGCTATATTGTTATGTGTGACGGATGAGCATGTTAAACAAGGAGTATGACCAATTTTCTTGTTTATTGTTATGAGGGCACACCTTTTTAAAGTCTATTAACACATTGGACCATATAAAAATGCATATTATCTTTTTTTTTCTATTATGAATGATATTGTAGATGAAATTGGTGATGACAACGTTGTGAAGTTTGTGACCAACAATGAGCATTCATATAAGGTTGCAGGCAAGCCAATGGAGACAAGAAGGCACCTATTTTAGGTTCCATATGCGGCACATTCCGTCAACCTCTTGTTATAGGAAATTGGGAATGAGCCTTCTGTTAACACACTTGTCAATCAAGCACAAATGATCACGTTCATCTCATGTCCTTTATTTATGACCATCATTTTTAGAGTATCATTTGTACCATGTACTTTTTTTATTGGATCCACTCATTGATGTGTACTCATGATGCAGGATGAAAAGAGGTGGACCGGTGCTAATGGCTGCGAAAACAAAGTTAGAATGCTAAAACGAAATTAAAACATACTGAAATGAAGTGAATCGGACTTATCCCGGTCAAAATGAGCTCCATCGGCCTTAAATCATGTTGAACCGGACTCAATCCAGCCTCAGACACTTTGAATTGGGCTTGAGAGTCTTGAACCAGCTCAAAATCGAGCTTTAGATGTCCGAACTGGTCTGGCTGAGCTGACTGAACTGGTGCTTGGCCGCCAGTTAAGCCAGCTGGCTCCCGTGCGCCGTGGGGTTGTGGCCACCTGGAGTGACACCATGCAATGGGCAGGGGGCAAGGGCTCATAGTGCACCAATGACAGCTGTGTCCCGCATGGGTCATGGCAGTGGAGATCGGGTTCCCGGTTGGGGCATGTGGATGGCACGAGGTGACCGTGCACAGGGGATGGCAAAGCGGCTGCCCTTGACAAAAACCTGGCGGGGTCCTTTTGTCCTCACGGTCACCATTGTCGCCCGTTCGGACGCAAAGGGGAGAGTACAACAAGCGCAAGGCGGAGTGGGCAACGGCACCCCTACGCGTGACCGAAGGTGGCCGGAAGGGGTTGATGCTGGAGTTCCGTCGTCTTCACCGATCTCTATCTATTTTTTAGACCTTTTTTTTCTAGCTCCTCCTTTGTCTCGTCCTCCTTCTCTGTCATCATCTTCTGGAGGCAGTGCGAGAGCGGACGAGGAAGCTGGAGCCAAGGACAGAGGGGGAGAGTAGAATGTCGTTGGTCGGCAGCCTTGCATAGGAGGGAAGATCAAGAAGGAGAGGGAGGGGTCCAAGAGGATGTCAAGGTGGAGGTGTAAGGGGTGGTCTCCGGGGAGAGAGGATGTTGGAAGAGCCAAGAGAGGAGGGCCTAGAGGATGTTGGAAGAGGAGGGGCGGGATGTCTGCGAAGATGAGGGGGTGGTCTCCGGTAGATCCGGAGGGACCGGACAAGAGGGGAGGCTTGACGGGGGAGGTGGAGGAGACCGACGGAGCTCGGGGTGGTGGAAGGAAACAGAAGGAGACGAGGGCTCGGGGATGATAATAGGCGAACTAGGGTGTCGGCACAAGGGAGGGAGATGATGGCCCGAGGTGCTACGATGGGGATGTTGACGACGATGAAGGTGCTGATGAGGGGAAGGGAACCGGGTATCAAACCATAGTGAAGGGGAAGAGAGAGGTGAATAGCTTGGAGGCCAGAGGATGAGGAGGAGAAGAGAGCTCCTTATTGGAAAGTGGATGAGGAGCTAGCCACTGCTAGAGGTGGAGAGGAAGCCGGCCTCACTAACTGCCGGAGGTTAGAGGGGAAGACGGCGCTTATCGTTGGGAAAGAAGAGAAGTGGACGGGCTGAACCCCTCGCATGAGAGAAACACGAAGGCGTCCCAAATATTTCATTCACTGTTCATTGTCTAATATTTACATCGGTCCTCTTTATATAGAGAGAGGAGGTAATTAATTTAAAAAAAGACCTTCTAAGACTTCCATTTACAGATCAGTCCTTTCAAGGACTCAAACATAAAAGGACCTAAAATTACCAAAAATCATCCCCATCAACTCACCTCCATACCTGTCAAAATGATATGTATGTGTGCTTGGATGTTAGATTCTTAATTTTTCTAATTTTTTATTTACTGATTTTTGTGATTTTTGGCAATTAAAAAATGGATCAATCTAGACCGATTTCTAATCGGATTTTCTTTCCGCGAATTGGCTGATTTGATCTGGATCATATCAGAATCAGTAACCACCTATCTGGGTCCTATTTTGATTCCACGATCCTTGGACCCCAGGCAAAGTGAGAATGTGGAGATGGAGCATGAATGGCAACTTCAAGGTTGATTGTCAGCAATGTATGACTTAAAGCATATTTATTTAAAGATAAGGATATTCTTTTGGATGACCACGAGGGAGAGACTTTCCACAACACCAAGATTGAAGTGGATAAAGGAGGTGAAGAGCAAGCTTTTCTGTTTCCGTGGTTTCTTTCTGGGGGATCAGGACCATTTATTCTTAAAGAGTGGCATTATCCAGCACCTGTGGGCTGTGGCAACTGCACTTGCAGCTTTTTGACACTACTTTCATGCTTTTAAGGTGGAAAAGGCTGAGGACTAAGAGCTGAAAACGAAGGAATATGGGAGGCTTTTCTGTCTCAATTCTTGTGGAGCATATGGACAATGAGAAATTGGAGAGGACAAAGACTTCAAACATCCAGGTGGATTCTCTATAAAACCTGCAATCTTCTTTAGGATTTGGCAGTGGCAGCGAACTGGACCAAGTGGGATCTGCAGCCTCTATTTCTCAAAATCAAGGGATTTAAGGCTTGTTTCATGAGAAGGGAGAAATTTTCATTTTCTTTTCTACTTGGATTGTTTGCTATGTATGTGGGGTATCTGAGTTTTGTTTCTTGGGGAAGAAGGGTGATGTATCCTTGGATAGATCTCTGTTGACCACTCTTACATTCCTGTTTTATTTTTCTCTTTAGTTTTTAATAAATTGCTTTTGGGTGCCCTAAAAAAATAAATGAAGTTCAAAAGTGAGTGTATTACTTTCCATTTTTTACAATAAACTCTGGGATATAAAGGTTTAGGTTCTGAAGGCTGTTTAATTAATTTTTCAGCATAAACTGCGAAGCTCCAATGCTTGAGCTCTTTTTGATGGCATCCCACCACAGAACAGGGCGTTTCATGGAGTACAATATTAAAGAGGTTTCAATACAAGGGGATCAAGAGAACTATCAAGAAGATAGATCAAAATACAGAACATAAAAGAAACCTCCCAAAATACCCTCTACAGCAGTACATATCAGCTCAAAAGCCCTAAAGAGGTCCAATGTTTGAGCTGAGCAATTCAAATTCTTTTTTTGCCATGGGTCCTTGATCTTCCATAATCTGTTCTTCCATTGAACAGCATGATTCAAATCTTGGACCTTCTGGAAAACTAAACGGAGATCAAAATGTAGGTTTGGAAAAGGAAGCATGTAATCCAGATATAAATAAGTATATGGACAAGTACCTATCTAGGGGATTCTGTTGCTTTCTGCATTATGCCTGATTCAACAATACTTAAACAATGTTTTCCTTTTGCTTAATTTAAGAGTTGCCTTTATTTGAACGTGGACATGACCACATACGAATGGCTAGCTGTTCCTTCTCTTCCTATTCTTTTTCATACTTTATTGCATGTCTGCTATGGATTTTTAAGAGATTATCCCAGAATAACTATATCTCTAAGAAGAATATTTGTTTTTTTGGATGTAGAAGTTATTTGAATGCTAACATTTTTTTTTCATTTGTGCATTTTTAGTGGGAACGATGTACAGTTTGAAGATTTCCTCTGGTATGCTTTTTGTAAAGTGCTGCTTAACTTTGATGTAAATTCTATCTATTGTCAATGGTTAGGATAATTTCATTATGTTGATGACCGATGATGGCCGTTGAAGTACGTCCTGTGTATACAAGCAAAGAAAACCTAAATCATAGTTAGCTCTTCTAATGTTTGTTCACTTTAATGTACTTTATATGATTGCTGAATCCAGCATAGATTTCATGATTGTCTAATCCATATCCAGTTGGCCTTGGACGACCCTTTTCTGCAGGATTAGACAGATTCCTTACTTCCCACATCCACAATCAGACAGAATACGGACCCTGAAATCCTTGGCACATATAGAATGAAAGGTTAGCTTTATTAGTTAGATAGTTATGCTCCCCCCCTTCTCTGGGAAGGTGGCAATACCATAATCTGAGTAGAAAAGGGACTACGGTACTATTTAAATTCTCTGAACCCCTCTTTAAACAGTCACAATGAATTACAAAATTTTGAATTATGGATCTCTTATTAAATTAAAGGTAGTTTTGTGGGTCCCTGTAGATATAGTAAATTATATTTATTACTCACTGTGTGCTGCATATTTGTGTTTCGTTTACTATCAACCTCTATAAAACTATACATAACTTCCTATGAGGGACTAATATGTAATTTACTATATTTTTATATACTTGCTTATCAGGTATTAATGCATTATTTTATAGAAGTTCTCAGGTTCACGGATTCAAGATCCAAATACTCAACATACGGTAATTATCATATTTTTCACTATATTTACAGGGACACAAAACAAGGTTAGCCTGAATGAAAGTGAGCGTAGCGCTCATTAACTGCAGGTGTTCTATCTCTCCATCAACTCAACTCAACTCTGGTCTTAATCCCAAATTATTTGGGTTGGCTAATATAGATCATCTTTCACCAATCACATTGATTTTGTCTTATTTCTTTGGATGTATTTAAATTATTTAAATCATGTTGGATTTCCCTTCTCCAAGTTAGCTTAGGTCCACTAAGTCTTTTTTGTTTCTTCCATTTTGATATTTTCTATTTCTTCTAACTGGAGTTTCCTTAAATCTATGTTTTATTATGTCCAAATTATCTCAATTTTCTTTTAGTTTTGTGTATAACTGCAGTCTGCCACTATTCTCATATTTCTCCAATTCATTCATTGCATATTTTTTCTAATCAAGTATGGCCACATATCCATCTTAACATTCTCATTTTAGCAACACTTATTTTTATTAATTGTGAGGTGACATGTTTTTCCTTCATTTCCAACATTCATTACATACAACATTGCATATCTTATAACTGTGTGATTAAATTTCTTTTTCAACTTTAGTGGAAGCACTCACAACCCAGCATAAATTTTTAGTCATGAATTTTAAAGTTTTAGGGTAGTTGCATATAGTGCAGGGAATATGTACACCTAGGATCAAATGGCATGAACTGAGAAAAATTAAGCATGAGATATTTAGGAATGATATCTTCAAGCTTAAGAAATGAGATCTGAATGGAGAGGTCAAGTCAATGTGAGCTATTTTGATATTGAAGATTAAAGTGATAAGAAATTTTTTTCTTGGCGAGTCTATTGGGCGAGGTTCACCTATGAAAGAATCATGGCAGTGGATAGGGGTGCAAATGAGCCGAGCTGAGCCAAGTAGTATGGTGTTCAAGCTCGGCTCATTTATTTTACACGAGTTCAAGTTCGAGCTCGAGTTTTAACGAGTATGTTGAACCCTTGTTCAAAGCTTAGTTCGTTTATTAATCGAGCTGAGTCGAGCTCGAACCCGAGTAGTAGCTAGACTTAAATTCAAATCACGTTTAAGCTTAAGCTATATACAAACTCGTTTATAAAACTCAAAATCAATGAAAAGTCATTAGTGAAACTCTAAAATTAGCTTATTTATGAAACTCAATATAAGCTTAAACTCAAATTTTGAATTATTTCATATATTTAAGTGAAAATATATAATTATTAATACTCATAATTTATTTATTTTAAATAAATATATAATATAATATTTAATCGAGCTACTCGCGAGTTTATCGAGCCGAGCAGGAGTCTATTCAAGCTTGGCTCGTTTAATGAGTCGAGCTTTATTTTTTGTTCAAACTTGTTCATTTAACATAATAAACGAGTCGAGTCGAGTTTTTATCGAGTCGAACTTCGAGCTACTTGTCGAGTGTACTAGTTCGTTTGCACCCCTAGTAGTGGAATGATGAAGTGTAGAGAGCAGTGAAGAGTAAGAGAGAGTGGTTTGTTGACATCTAGAATTTCAAAAAAAAAAAAGAGAGGAGAAAACGACGAGGGATGAAGAACAACCGGCAGGCAAAAGGAAGAAGGGGAGACAAAACGCAAATGGCAAACCGGATGGTTGCTTTACCGCAGCCGACTTGCGGTTGGGTGAGCAGGAGGGGGGTGATCCCCTTGCGGGATCCCCGGAATAGGGGCCAGCCCCTTTGCCAGACACCTACGGCAACACCCTGCACCGACCGGGGGCTCATCCAGGTCCCCATGGACTTCCGGGGGAGCCCAACGCCCGGAGGTCGACTATAAGAGGGGGCCAGAGGGCCCGCGGGTTGGGGGCGAAAAAAGGGAGAGAGGCTGAGAGAGGCTGGAAAGAGAGACAGAGAGGGAGAGAGGGAGATTACCCGGAGCCATTCCAGCCTCGCTTGCGTCGCCGGCACCATCCGAAGCTCCCTAATCCTTCCGTAAGTCTCTGATCCTCTCGTCGAGCAACGCCGGCAAGGTTCCCCCTCCACCCGTTGAGGCCGACTTTCTCCTTCCGGAAGCGTTGCTAGCTGATTCCGAAGCCGTCGCCGCCGTGCCCTTCTCTGTACCCCTCGAGCAGCCGCCGCGGGCAAAGGAGGTCTCCGTCGGGAGCACCTGGAAGCGGGGTCGACGGCGTCGAGAGGTCGCGGCCGGGCCCCCGCTGCCGCCTACCTGCCGCTGTCGCTGGATGCCCGCTGCCGCCGCGTCCGGGTGGTCGCCGCGGGGAAGAAGCCGTCGGGGGGAATAATGTCCCCCCGACTTTGAGCCACGGTGGAAAAACCCTCCGTGGGGCCCACCCGATGGAGTAAACGCAAAAAGTGCGTGCGTGGGCGCGCGGCAGGGGGCCGAGGCGGGATGGGCCGCCGAAGAGGCCCAATAACCTCCAAGGAACAGTGCCCGAACAGGGCATATTCAAAAAAAGAGTTAAAACAAACAATCAAATAAAATTAAATAAAAATCTACCTCTTTAATCAACAAATCGAGACTAGTTAGGGGGTCGACTAACCATCCGCCCCTACGTCTCGACTTAACCTAAAAGAAATCAAAATTCGGACTAGTTGGGGGGTTGACTAACCATCCGCCCCTACGTCCTTAAGGTAGACATACAAAGGTCATAAAAAGGCCCCAATGTCTTACCATCAAGCTATATATGAGGCCATGCATGATCAACATGCCGTTAAGCCAATTATATGCTAAAAAAAGGGAATGGAGGAAATACCCATAAGTCTATCTAAGGACCGGGTGTATTCCTCCATAAATTGACAAGTTCATCATATCCAATGAGGATTGAGTGAAGATGGTCTCAAAACAATCAAGTTGTAATGACATGGAACCAAGTAATAAGATGGTATGTTCTGTTTACAAGTGATCTTGAGTGGAGGATCAATAGCCCCGTGAAATTGAGAGGATTGCAAATAAAAAAATGATGAAATAAAACAGAATAAAGCAACCTGAACATAAATAAAAGAATGTCATAAGAAAAATCTCTTAAGCCATTCCAGGTCTGAAAATACCGAGAGTTGGAGAGCTGAATTTAATAAAAAGAGGGGTAAGTAGAATTTCTTAAGGCTAAATCAAAATCTGAAACTCTCTCAAATTTAAATCGTAAACTTGAATAAATCTGTAATCTGGAAATTGGAGGACTTGAATATCTTCAAACAAATCAAGCCCTGAACAAATTCGCATGGAATCTGCATCAACTTACTCAAATCTGAAACTTTAACAGAAATCATAGTTCAAAAAATTCTAAGAAAATGTCCAGAATCAATTGGAATTTAAAGTACCGAGAGCTGAAGATCTGAAATTTGTGTAGTTTGGCATATTTGAAATCTGAAACTCATAAAAATCTGAAACATATAAAAATCTGAAACATACAAAATCTGAAACCTAAATCTGAAGCTTAAAACCTGCAAGTATTAAAAACAAATCAAATCCGGCCCAATTCAATAACACATAGCCTTTAATAATTGAACAACTCAAATCATAAAATCTACGACCCAACCAGAATCTGGAAGGCACATGGGCAATTTATGAGGTTTATAGAAATCTGGGAATTTAAAACTTGAAGTTTAATCTGAAGAATCCGAAACATGTAAGGTCTGCAAATTAAAAAATCTGAAAGTCTAAAATTTAAGAACTGAAATTTAAAACATAATCTGAATTTGAAACATGCAGAATCTGGAAAATCTGAACTTTAAATTCTTGAAATCTGAAGGTTTAAAATCTGAACTCAAAAAATTGAAATTTGAACTTCATTTCCGGAGATAAAGATTTGAAAAGGTTCCAAGAGGATCAACAAACTAAGATAACAAATAATAATGTGAAATTTCTGAAATCAGAACTCAAAACTAAAATTGAAAAAAACTGTAAAATCCCAATCCGTATAGTCCTTAACCTGTTCCAAATATGATTCATTAATTCAAACAAGTGCCACTCAACTCCAACGAAATCAAATGACAAGCCATAATCTGTCAATTAAATTTAAACCGAGCAATTCAAGGAACTCTAATCAATCCAAACCAAAACATTAAGCAACCATCAAGCTCCATCTGTCTTAATCAAACAGACTTAACTCAAATCAAACTAAATCTAAATAATTCAATCTCAACAAAATCCATTTCAGACAAGATTTGGTCAGATTTAAAATCAAACAAACCTAACCCAGATTCAATGAAACTCAAATAAAAAATCTTTAAATTAAACCCAAATCAATCTTAATCAGACAACCTTAATTCAGATTAAGTTAAATCAATCAAACGAACTATTAATCTGAACCCCATGAAATCTGCATATTAATCATTTTTTTTTAAATGAGTTAACTTTAACTAAACAAGTTTAACCTAAAACAAACTGAATTTAAATTAATAAATAATCCATCAACCAATTCAATTCAAGACAATCAAATCCCAAATCAGTTCACATAAATCTGAAAGTTGCATGAGAAAGAACCCAGAAACTGTCAAATTCATGAAATTTAAATTCCACAGATTCAACTGAAATTTAATAAATCAAATGTGTTAAATAAGATAATTTCATCCCAAACAAACCATATTTCCTAAGCTATGCCCAAATCCCATTCAAAATCAAACAATAAACAAATTGTCAAAATTCAATTAAACAAACTCAAACTCAAACAGAATATAAATCAACAAATAACTCACAAATCAATCAAATTCAACTTAAATCAAATCAAATTCAAACCAAATCAAACAAAATTCAAACCAATTTAAACCAAAATTCAAAAAACACATTAAGTGCTTGCCTTCCACCAAGTTCATGGGGCTTTCTGTTTCTCCTATTATGTATGTGTATGTTTATTTTTGTGGATGCATCGTTCTTCTATCCAATGAGTTGCTATGACGGATAATCAAGGGTATTCGAGTATTCTCGATGTAATTAACGTCGGATCTTCGCACTATCCGACGGGGAGAGGTCAAAATAAATTTCAAATAACCTAACAACCTCAATTTATAATTTATACATACCATTGACCCTAGCTAGTACTTCTATGGAATACCATCTATTTTCCTAAGAATTCAACGCTAAGGTCCAATTCAAACCAAACAGGAAAATGAATTTCCAAAATCTTTAAAAAGTTTCGAATTTTGAGGTTACATCATGGTTCAAGAAATTGCTCAACTATAGCACTGGCAAGGCCTTTAAACAATATAAAAGAGTTAAAAGCAAGGTAAAAATGGTAGTTAGGCAAACCAAGGAGTCAGCCTATAGTAAGTTATTTGACAAATTGGGTACAAAAGAACGTGAGAATGGTATTAAACCGATCGACCAAGTGGAGGGAGAGGAGATCTTGGGATCTAGGACGTTCGGTGTATTAAAAACAGGGAGGGGAAGGTGTTAACTCGGGATGAGGACATTCAAGAATAGTGAAAACATTATTTTGAAATGCTCTTCAATGAGCTTGTCCTGGAAAGTACAGAGGAGAAAAGGGGACTAGGGGCAAACGTCTGAGTTCACTCAAAATATTGTCCCTATTAAAGTGTGCCTAGTGCTAGGAAGAATAGGGACCTCAAAAACATATGGTCCTGATAATATCTTAATTAAAGTCTGGAAGTGTTTGGGTAAGAGAGGAGTGGACTGACTAATAAATTTTTTTAATAAAATAGCTACCTTCGGAAGGATGTCAAATGAATAGAGACAGAGTGTTATCATCCCACTACTTAAAGGAAAGGGGATGCATAAAATTATGGGAACTACAGAGCTGTCAAGCTTATGTGTCAGACTATGTGATGGGGGACAGACTCAGACCTAACTAGCAGTACGCAGTGATAGGAATCTGACTCCCTAAATCAGGCTCTAGGGTTTCAATTTTAGAGTTTATCCAGCCAAGAAATTGTTACCTAGAGTTGCTTTCTCTTTTACTGAATCAGAAGGGGGGATGAGAAAGAGGGAGAACGCCGTTTTGAAAATCTGATTTAGATTTTGAAATCGGTCCTACAACTAACGAAACAGATTTTAGTTTATCTGGAGGGGTGGTTCTCTCAAATGTATCTCGTCAAGACCAACAACAATAAAGAAATAAGCTAGGACCTATTACGCACTTGGCATGGCATCACGACGAGATAATAACTGAACAGGAATTTAAACCGTACGCAAAGGAGGAGTTTCGAGAGGGTACCTCCTTAACCGGGTGCGGGGAAGATCGTCTTCGGCTGAGAGATAGGTATCCCCTTTAATTACAACTATTTACCACATAAGTACAGAACCATAAAGATGACCCACACCTCGCAGGGTGGTAAAGGGTCTACACTATTAATGAGGGGACGCCTATCTTCAGGTTGACCAAGATAAAAATGCAGCAACCGTCATTGTCAATAATATCTGAAATCTGTTCAAATCCTGGAACAGAGGAAGATTCTTCCCAACTTTAGGAATCAGGGACTCTCTGTATCAATACCCTTAGGGTTCTGCTGACTGCAAACACCGGCAACCCGGAGGCTACCAAGGTGAGCGCCGAGTGGAGGTCCTCATCATTTTCCGGTCATCAACTGTAGGCAGACCGAACTGTGGGCTGCCAGTTTCTGTAGGCTCCGACCAGAACAGTATAACCACAACGAACAGTAACCCTCCGGTGTCAAACCGAACTAACTCAGACTGGAGTGTGGACGGACCAGTCTTGTACCTCCGAGACAACAATAGTGACGCTTAACTCAGGCCAGAAATCCAGAAGAAACTGATTAACAATCGTATTTGACTGGATTAAGACCGCATTCGAAGACGGAAAGGTTCTCGGCGAGGAAATGAGTCGAGAGAAAACCAGGAGGAAACAGATGTCATCTCCTTGAGCCGGCTGGAAGAGGACCAGCCTCAGAACTCCAAGAACACCCACGAACCAGAGCCGGATCCGGAAGAAGAGAGTATAATGAGCAGATAGCAAACGAGCGGGACTGGATTAGGACCAGTCGGTCACCAGGACTCCAGGCGAACAACAAGGAAAAAAGACTGCAACGATCAATATGTAACAAGACCCGGCTGCATATCGATCATCCCAGCAGAGCCCTTATCGAACAGAATCAGAAACCCCGGATCTGGCCAATCACAGCCAAAGAAGACTATCCCATACGGAAACAAAACGCTGAGGAAGGAGCCACAGTGAACCGAACCAGATCGGAACCCTCTTCTGGGTCGTATAGTGGGTGCGAAACCCCATCGATGGAGGTCTTCGACTAGGTAGGGAGAGGAATCGAAATACCTCAGATGAGTATTGTCTACGGAGATCGGCAATCACGTGCGGAAGGAGCTGAAGAGGATCCAGATCCGGCAACAACGAGACGACAAAGGGGAGGACGTCTCCGTCATCTCGGCTGGCTAGGAGCGTCTCCGTTCAACCACCAACCAACGTGCATTTCCGAGCGGGACAGAGGAGGAAGAACGGCCTGAGCTAGGCATCGCTGTCGGGAGGAGGGAAGACCCCTCGCTCGAAGAGAGATCCGGAGGAGGGAGAGCCGGAGAAGCAGAAGACCTCGCCATCTGGAGGAGGTCACGAGCCCGAAGGGAAGAAGCTGAGGGACCGCCGCCGTCTGGAGGAGGTCGCGGAGATCGCAAGCTGGAGAAGGAGAAGACCTCGCCGTTTGGAGGAGGTCGCGAGCCGGAGAAGGAGAAGACCTCGCCGTCTGGAGGAGGTCGCGAGCCCGAGGAGAAGAAGACGTAGACTATCACCTGCGGGAAAAAAGGGGGAGCGGACCTCGGCGCCTGACGCCGACGGGACGGGAGAAAAGAGTAGGGGTCACAGAAGCTTCGGGAACCGGGAGGGAGGAGGCACCAACGGGAAAAAATCCTGTTCACTTTTCATTTCATTCATCATATCGCAAAAAGGAGGACTCGGATCCTCTTTATAGGACCGAGACCCACATATTTACATGTATACCCAAAAAAGAGCAAAATGTGCAAGAAGACCCTAGGACGCCTAAAATTCTAAGGACATCCTAGCAAAATCCAAAAAAATGTAAATGACTCAAATAATAAATCAAAGAAATCAAACAATCATGCTCCCTAGCCAAATGGGGCCCAATGATTTTCTTCGACGTCCATAAACCTGCCTGAATCGGGGCCATTGCCTAGTGTCCCCACTACTATGAAGTTGTGGGAGAAAGTTGTAGAGAAGAGACCTTGAGAGTGCACTAAGATATCTAAAAACCATTTTGGATTCATGCCATGTAGATTGAATATAGAGACCATCTTCGTAGCTAAATCTTTAGTGGAGAAATACAGAGGTTTGAGTTATGTATGATTATCCTTGGTTAAAAAAGCTTATGATGGAGTCCCAAGTGAGGTTCTTTGGTAGGTGCTAAAAAATAGTACTTAATGAGTACATTTACATCATTTGAGACATGTATGAAGGTGCGACTGTTTAGATTTCTTCCCCGGGAAGGGAGTCGAAAGCCTTCTCGGTGTCAGTCGAACTACACCAAGAGTTCACTCTTAGCTCGTATCTTTTTATCCTAGTCATGAGTGAAATAACTAAGAATATACAAAAGAGTTTGTCTTGTGCTTGATGTTCGCAAACGATATTGTTTTGATTGACAAGACTCAAGACGGCATTAATAGTAAACTTGAACAATTGAGAACTGGGTTAGAAACTAAGAGGTTCAAAATTAGTAAAACGAAGATGGAATATATGCACTTAAGAAATAATGAAATTGTATGAGTTGAAGATGTTGAATTAACCTTAGACAGAAGGGCTCTCACCCCAAGTACTCAATTTAAATACTTGAGTTCAATTTTACAAATGGATGGGGAATGTGGCGGAGATATCAACCATATGATTAAAGTGTGATGACTGAAATGGAGACAGACAATGTGACTTCTATGTGATTGTAAAATCTTTCAAAAATTAAAAGAAAAATTCTATTGCACGGCTATAAAACTTGCCATGCTCTATGGTAGTGAGTGTTGGACAATTAAAAAAAAAATTGTCAAATTAAGTGTAGCTGAAATGCTGATGCTGCGGTGGATGTGTGGCCACACACAGGTAGACATAATCCGCAACGAGTGCATTAGAGATCAAGTAATAGTTGCGAGAATTGAAGATGTAGTAAAAGAGAGGCCCAAGTTAACGTGACGTAGATGAATCCATTATGATTTGGAGGTGCTAGGCATATATGAGAAACTAGTTGAGGATCATATAGAATGGAAAAGACGAATCTATGTAGTCAACCCCAATCATTTGTGATTAAGACTTTTGAGTTTGAGTTTGTACTTTAATGGAATCTTACGATCGCATAGCGTCATGTAGTCAATCTTTGAATCTCCATTTTATCCTTCATATCTTAATGTTATGGTTAATGTCTTCATCACATTTTTCATCTTTTTTGGATATTAAATAAAGCTATTTAAATTGAGTACTTTGAGATAATAATACTTCATTCAAACTACTCCCTCATCTTTTTCCTTCTATCTTTCATTAAATTTGCAATGCATATATAGCTTATTCATATAACTCTTTTTACACATTATGTGTAACAAATAAATTTTAGAACTTGTATTTTTCTGAGGGCCTTCGTAGAAAGCATACCTCAATGCTTGAGGGTCTTCGTAGAAAGAATACTTAATGCTTGAAAGTGTTTTATTGACTTCTCAGATAAATTTGTTCATTCCTCGTTAGCAACAATTTCATTTTGATGCAAGTAATTGCAGTTGATACTTCATGCTTTCATTCTGACAGGGCAAACTCCATTTTTTGGTCCCGGGCAATGAACATTCCATTTCCACACTCTTACATATTTCCTTCACCAGTTGCGGATGTAACTACTTGTTGTGACAAGATTATTCCTTCAGATGAATTGCCCGGTGAAAGTTGCGCTCATGATAATGATGGAAGACCTGAGGTATGCATGTTCATGGCTAATCATTTAGATAGTTGTATGCAGTTTTCTTTTGATCACCCTTCATTTGCTCATAAGCTTTTGCTGTTATAAAGAATGCTGATAATATTTTTCTTACCATTCAACTTAAAAGGAAGAAATAGACCGTTCAGAAGACTGACAAGTAAATTCTTCAAATTTAGGCTACATTACAGGTTGTGGAAAAAAGAAATTGTACTGAAGCACCCAGCTCAGTGTGCGAAACTGTCTGGGTTGAGGGTCTTATCCCTGGGATTGATTTCTGCAATCATGGTATGCTGATCGTATCTTCGATATGCTACTTCACTGGTGTTAGGTTTTTAATTTAATTTAATAATTTACTTACATCAAACGTCAAGAAATGCCTTTTCATATCATGGTTCACTGGATCAGCCAGTCTTGTCCAGAATCATTTGACAGCCAATCTCAATCAGGCCCTGATGGGCTGATCCGGATCCAATTCCAGCTGATATCGGGATGGATTGGCTGTCCAGATCGGGATAGGCCCATCCAGCTGGATCAGGCTATACCAGGCTGAAATAAGCCAGGTCAGGCTGGAATCACCTCATCCGGGCAAATTCTTGGTTTCGTGTGGATTGGCTGGTCCAGATTGGTATAGGCCCTGGCCAATTAGGGACATGTCCCTATCCTGTCTCTTTTTCTTGGTATTTGACTGGATATGAGTAATGAGGGCCAAGAATTCTTTTAATCCCATAATTGCAGGGAAACACTCCCACCTTCTTCATTTCTTGCATTCTTTTGCTTTGTTTCTTGTTTCTCTTTTGATCTAGGATCGTGGAATTGGAATCAGCTACCAGATCAGTGGCTGCCGATTCTGATTATGATCTGGATTGGATCGAAAAATTGGTTGATTTTCTGGAAGAAAAACTAATCCAGAATTGATCTAGATCGGTTCTTCAAATATTCCAAAAATTGAAAAAAACTACAAAATAAGCGGTTAGATCGGATTCCGGTCCAATCTAGCTATTTGGAGGTCGAAATTGGCTCCAAAATCAAGGATCGCCGGATCGGGATCGGACCCTGGATCGGTGGGGTCCGATCCGATCCGATCCGGATCGGATCGGATCGGACCGATCCAGGCCGATTCCAATGGAGCCAGACCGATCCAGAATCGGTCTGGATCGGTTTTTTTTTTTTTTGGCTTTTCGAAAAAATATGGAAAAATCGCCAAAAAATCAATAAAAATACATAGAACTCAGGAAAAATGTGAAAAAAATATAGGGAACACTCATTCATATAACAAATTAACAATCAATCATATAGAACACATATCAGCCCCAATCACACAATATTAGGCCAAGCAATTCCAGCCCCCCCCACCTAGGGGGGGGGACTGTTGAACACCCCCGAAGGGGTGCTAATCACCCCTTCGGGGGTGCAATTCCACCCCCCATTGGGGGTGAAATAATCCCTCCCAATGGGGGGATTTTATGCTGCAGCACCCCCTTCGGGGGTGACTGTTGAACACCCCCGAAGGGGTGCTAATCACCCCTTCGAAGGGGTGCTAATCACCCCTTCGGGGGTGCAATTCCACCCCCCATTGGGGGTGAAATAATCCCCCCCAACGGGGGGATTTTATGCTGCAGCCCCCCCCCCCCACCTAGGGGGGGGACTGTAAAAACGATCACCCCTTCGGGGTGACTGTGAACACCCCGAAGGGGTGCTAATCACCCCTTCGGGGGTGCAATTCCACCCCGTTGGGGGTGAAATAACCCCCCCGAATGGGGGTACCCATGCTGCGGCCGGCCGGGGGCCAAGGCCCCGGGGGGGGGAGGGGAAAGGAGATCGAAACCCCCCCCTTACAAACCTTCTGCTGTTTAGGGTGGATCGCCCCTCCCCAAGGTGGATCGCCCCTCCCCAAGCCTTGATTAGGCTGGATCGCCCCTCCAAAAGCTGGATCGCCGGATGCTGAAGCCCTAGATCTCCAAGGTGCCTTGGGGGACGGAGAACAAGCCGAAGGGGGCAAGTGGGGGAAGAATCGGTCCGGATCGACCCCAAATAGGGGGTGATCGGACTTGAAAACAGTACCGGATCGATCCCGGAATCGGTTCGATTCCGGGTCTTCCGGTTTTCCGGCGAATCGGTCCGGATCGACCGATTTTGGGATCGATCCGGGTGGATCGGTCCGGGATCGACCGATCCTATCGATTCCGGCCGATCCAGCCGGGACTCCCGGCTGGATCGCTAATTCCGATAGGAATCGGATCGGTAGGTACCGATCCGATCCAAGAATCGGTCGATCCCGATCCGGATCGACCGATTCTGCAATCCATGTCCAAAATAGGACTGAAATGGCAGCTGTGGCGGCACTGTACCGCCATGGCATCTTCGGGTGGGGAAGACAGTGACTGGGATCCAGTGACTTAAGTCACCAGATCTAATGCTTGAACCTGGTAAGCTGTCTTCCTCACCCGCTAGGCCCTGATCTAGACCAATTTGACTGATTTTGGCCCATTCCAACAGAGGCTACCTAGGATTGGCTGTTCCCGGCTGAAATCAGATTGGTGGGTGTCAATATGATACGGGAATCAGCCAATTATGTAGTCCATGCTTTAGATGCTTAGATTAAGCTTTTAACATTCCAGGGTCCAGCAAGGATCGCGGGATCGGAATCGGAATCGGGATCGGTGGGTACCGATCCGATTCCGACCGATCTTCCGGAAGAACTTTCGATCCGGAATCGCTCCGGATCGGTTCTTCAAAGGTGCTAAAATATTAAAAAAAATATCAAAATAACATGCTAGATCGGATTCCGATCCGATCTAGCATGTTTTGGGGTGATTTCGGGCCCAAAAGTGGCCCGAAATCGGCTCCACGGCGGCAGCTTGCCGCCGTGACATCTTCCCCGCCCTATCGGGCGGGGAAGACGACCTTACCGGGTCCATCGTCTTCCCCGCCCGATAGGGCGGGGAAGAGGGCTGCCGCGGCGGGATGGCCGCCGCGGCAGCCTGTGGGTCGATTCCGGCGAGGGAATCGCCGGAATCGATCCGGAATCGACCGAATCGGTCGATTCCGGCACCGATTCCACCTACAAACATCGATCCGGACCGATCTTTGGTCCGGATCGGTAGTTCCGCCGGGAATCGGATCGGAGGGGTCCGATCCGATCCAAGAATCGGCCGATTCCGATCCGGATCGGCCGATTCTGCAATCCATGGGGTCCAGGCCTTTTTTTTATTTTGCTTTACAGTTTTCATTTCCCATGTTGGTACCTGTTTGGACTGTAGTTACCCCAGTTATTTGGATATTGCATCCTTTATATTCTTTGGGGAACTTGTATCCCTTGTTGGTTTTAAGGCAAGTCTATGTTACAGATTTCTTGGGCTTCTTGATTGAAGTCCTTTGATGATTGAGCAATGATAATGTATACATATTTCAGGTTTGGATGTGTCAACTACATGGGAAGTAGACAAGACAGGGCACATAACAGGGGTTCCTTCTTCGATGTATTTGATATGTGGTACTTGCTCAGCTTCTTGTATTACTTGTTTTACATGTGATAGTAGTTCTCTTGTTCATGGAACGTAACCATATGAAAAATTCATTCTTATTTTCTGCATTTCTTTATTTTGGTGTTGTAGAGGGAGCTTTGACACTTAAATTTAATTTGGAATTATTGGTAGAACTCTTGAGACATGCATATGTGCGTAACAGTATTATGGAAGAACTTGATTTTATACATCAGAAACTTAGATCTAAACCTAGATATGTGCGTAACAGTATTATGGAAGAACTTGATTTTATACATCAGAAACTTAGATCTTGAGACATGCATATGTGCGTAACAGTATTATGGAAGAACTTGATTTTATACATCAGAAACTTAGATCTAAACCTTCTTAATGAATTACGAGGACCATTACTATTTCTCCTCTAGGAGGATGGGAATAAAAAAGAAATATGAAGCATCTCAGTGATCATTTTCTCTGATCACTATAAATAAGGCTAGGAAAGGGAAAAATGCATCAAAAACTTCTTTGCAACATGAGTTCCCAATGTGAACTTTCTGCCTCTGATTGGCCTCTCTGATGTGCACATAATATGGACTCATTAAGCATTATTTTTAACCACTTGTATTGTTATCGAGTAGTCTGTCATCACCTTTCATCACTGAATGACTTCTGAGATGGCCCCGAGATAATTCCTTGTCTACATTGATGATCTGTTGTGTAAATTCATCAACTCTTTAAAATATCTTTTTTTATCAATAGAATCAGGTTATTTATGTCGAGAAACATAGAGGGGATGCTAGAACAGAGGGGGATTAGGGGGATCCTACCCAAAATTCAAAGTTGGTGGCAGCTCAATGCGGCAAGGGGAGAAAAGTGGGAAGAGAAGCAGGGGGTATAACCTACCGATGTGGGATGAGGAGGTGGAACTCATCGTGGCAAGCTATCCTGCCCGAGTTGACCGGCTGGAGTTGACTGAACTGCATCGACCCTGGCTTGCCCGTCAGGAAGACCGGATGTCGAACTGTTTGAACTTTGCTGACTCCTGTCTTCCCAGTAGAAGGTTCAGCTGAAGTTGACTGAGCTGGGATGGACTGGTGGTGGGATCTACTGAATTCGATGAGTCAGGCTGTACTGGGGTTGACCTGACCTGAGCGGGCTGAACTGGCCCTGCCTGGTTGAACAGAGAAGATCCAGGCCTGAACTGGCCAAACTGAAGGTAGACTGGACTGAGCTGGACCTAAATGGGGTTAAACCGGTTGAGCTGGCTTAAACCGGTGTGAACTGGATTTAACCGCGCTAAGTCGGGCTGAACCAGACCTGGCTGGCGGTTTACGATCAGAACTGGGTTTTGACCCAGTTGGTTCAGGATGTCGGGATGGAGTGACTCTTCAGGGGCTGAAAAGTTGTTTGATGATGAACTCTTCCAAGGTCCTTACGATTTTGTGCCCGAGAGCAGCCAGTACCTGCAGAACAGCATGGTGGCAGAAGCTCTGCCTGCATCGCACCGATGACACCGGAAAGCACACCTGGGAGTAGCAGGGGTGTTGCAGGAGTCCCATTGAGGGGTGGCCAGAAGGTGCCAAACTGACTCAGAATTGGCAGGAGGGGTGCTGCTGGCACCTCAACTACCTCTTCCCCACCCGACCGTATTGAGTCTGATAATGACTGGATCTGGAATAGCCCATTTGTGTTAGTTTAATAGCTATCGGAAATGGGATTTCAGGTCTCCCCAGATTCAGTCACTTAAGTGACTGGATCCTCATCATATTGGGTCTGAGAGACCTAGGTGGGATGCCGCTGCCCATGCCATCGATTCTGCTGCAATTGGTTGATTCCGACTGAATCGAAATGGATCTGCTGATTTAGGCTTATCAAGTACCGATTTGGGCTGGAATCAACCAATTCAAGGGAGAACCCACTCTTAGACTAATGTTCTTTCCTAAATTGGGTTGGGATATGCCGATCTGGATCCGGAATTGGCTAATTCTGATCTGGATCAATCGATTTTTCTAACCATGCTTTTATGCTTTATCAACAATAATACATGCTGATGCTTCTCTATTCATCCTTCATGTATACCATAATTATAACATGTACTTTCTATTTCTTTACATTTTTATTTCTATCCATTTGGTTTTTGAAATGCAAGCAATATTAATCTCTCATCTATATACTATTAACATATTTAATAATATTTCTTGTAACTTGTAAGTGACATATTATTCTATATATTTATTCTTATCCTTATTTCAGTATGCTACTTCTTTAGTTTCTTTCTACGATAATGTCTATTTGCTTTTAAATTTCTCTTATGTTTGATGTCTTGCTCATCTGTATAGAATATTTTTTTGTCCACATTCATGTATGACGTGGGAACCTTTATTTATTTAACACCATATTTGGGAAATAATATGGTGCATTTTCACTACATTTAGGCTCCAATGCAATGTCATAAATAGAACACACATTGATTACCAGATTGGAATTGGCTACTGGATTGCGGAAAAATTAGATGATTTCTTGGAAGAAAAACCGATCCAGGATCAGTTTATTAAAAAACAGAAAAATGAAAACATGTTAAAAAATCACATATTTTGATTTCTTGAATTATTCCTATTTGAACTGACCCTTTTGGCGTAGGATTGATGCCGGAATCCTGCGCCTTTGCAGCATTGCCACAGCCTTCTTCTCTGCCCTGTTGAGCGGGAAGAACATTGTATCAGGTCTGAAAGGATGTAGCATATTGGGTCCACTGGACCCCATATGCCCAGATCCGACCTGAAGGGACCCAATACAATGGTAAGAAGCCACGGCTGTGACATCGCTATGCTCTTGGCCACCGATTCTGGCAGGAATCACTGAAATCAGTCAGGAATTGGCCGATTTGAGTTGAATTGGTTCCAATTTGGCTGAAGCCGACAAGAGTTTGGCTTGAATTGGCTATTTTGGCCAAAATCGGATCGGTGGGTGCTGATCCGATCTGGGAATCGACCGATTCTGATCCTGATCGGCTGCTTTTGCAATCAATGAACACATCCCAACGTTAAATAGAAACATGTTATAAGATGTGATGATACTTTTAACCCTCGTTATCACTTAGCACAACTCTTCTCATTTATTTAAACTTGCAACCAGTAAAGCTCAAGCAAACTTGTACTCAGGTAGAGTCATTTGCGAACTCTTTATGTTGGCAAAATTGTAAGGTTTGTACTGGTACAATATATTTGGTTTTGTTGTCTACAGAATCATTTGCAACTGCCAATTTTCAATTTTTTGAAAGCTTGCATAATTTGCAGCAGGGATGATCACTGATTTTTCTCTTATCTTTTTGAATGTAATTTTGGGCTAATAGTTAAACCACTTCTCTCCATTTTTGGTTCCACATGAAAGCTGATCTGGATAGGTTGGATGTTGATAAAGAGATATGCATCAGTTATGGCAATAAAGGAAATGAGGTAGGAAATGAGGTACTTGCATTGGCACATGCATTCATTTTGTGCTTTTTATTTTGACTCTTTTGCTTAATAGCTTAGAAACTTTATATCCATGTACATATAGTCTAGCCTTTTATTAGAAACAAATAACTTGTCTATTGTCAATTTTTAAATTTTAAAGTAACAATTGTTGAATGGAAGATGGTGAAGTTTCTCACACATGAGCCTGAGGGCGGTGCTCACAATAATGATTGTGCCACATACTGAAATTATTTTTTTTTGTTTTATCACAAACCTTTGATCCGATCCTAGGGGATAAAAACTATTAGCAGATTACCTTTTCTGTTATCTGATAACAGAAAGGGTACCTACGTATGTGCTACAATTTGAGCCTTGAGGTACATAAGCTGTTAAACATGCACTACAATCTGCTGCTAGGGAAATGTCTGCCATGTACAGCCTTTTTACTTCAGAGACCATTTCATCTTGATCAGATGGTTCTCTTCATTATTATCAACTAATTTTAAGAAATTATTGCACAAAAAATTGAGATTATGGGACAGAGGAAAACAACCAAGCTATGAAGAATGATTAGGGAAGAGTCCCTAACTTGGTGTGTTTTCACGAAATCAAACTCATCCAGCATACAGAGAGTTGGCTTCAGGAACAATTAAAACCAAACCTGTATATTATGATTTTTAAGGCAGGAATCAGCAATGCTGGAGAGATCCTTATAACATGGACATGTAACAAATTTGATATTATGAACTTACCACAAGGAGTACATTTTATAACTGTGATTATTTGTCCTAAACTTTGATGCGGGACGGGACCGGGGGTCCCATGATTTCAAATAAACCAGAAAATATCACCCAGCAGATAAAATGCCAAACAGAAAGTAACCAGCAGACTGAAATGAACCAGCAGGTAACAGACCAAATATGAACAGGCGTCCAACAGTATTAAGCTCAGATCATAACCCAACAGTATATAGTATTCAACAGAGTAAGCTCAGAAAATTATTCCTCACAGCTTAAGAATCAGGTGACCACTGTTCTGCTGTCCCTAAGAGGGATCCAATCCAGTCCGGCAACTTGTAAGAAGCTACCTAGGAGCTGGTTGTCAAGTGGCCATCATCATTTTCCATTCCGAAAATGTAGGCAGATTCACACAAATCCGCCATTCAATCTAGCTTATATTTGTTGCCAGAAGTCGAAAGAAATACTATGAAATCCACTGAATGCTATTAACTGGAACAACTGAGTTTAGAACCCGCAGCCTTAAAGAACCAGAAATCGACTTAAGAGGACTGGAAAAGGACCAATCTCAAACGTTCATTATATACAAAACTGTCAGCAGTATCCATTCCCAAGATTTCATCAAATCAGCAAGAGTAATAAGAAGATCATATTAAGACTGGAATAAGGACCAGTTTCACTTCACGTAAATGGTCCAAAACTAATGCAGCAGTAGAATCCAAATCTGAGAGAACTCTGTTCTTGGACTGGAGAAGGACCAGTTCCTCAAACCAGACAACATCAATAAATCAAAACTGTATTTAAGCAGCTCGGAATGCAATCGGGAACTAGAAGAAGGGACTCGTTCTTTTCAGAATTTAAATCCCACAGTACCTTAATAAGTCGATCCAGCCATAATCGGTCCAGTCATTTGAAGAAAACGTGAACTAAATCCAGACTGAAACGCTGAGTAATCAGAATACCATGTCAATCTCGAAATGAAGAACAACATTGAAACGGAAACACGACTTCTGAGCAACAGTAAAGCCACGTCTCAAGATCGGAAATAACTATGTATAGTTAAATCGGATCCGTCGACTACCAATGACTTCCATTCGATCCAAAGATCAAGCCGAATACGTTCTTAAAATTTCCTTCCAATAGCACAGAACTTCCGATCCATAGAGAAGAGGGAGGACGAACTCAAGTAATAGTAATATTCTATCAACCCGCGTAATAAGGGATCAAGAGAATCAAACCGAGGTTAAAATGTAGATCCCGTCGTCATAGGCCAAGCCTCAGAGTGGAAATATTCAGCACCTCCGAAGATGGAGCTCGAACTATGTTCAGCCAGCATAAACGGCAACATCGAAGACTCGGCAGTCCGCTTGGGAGAAGAGCATTTCGGCTACCAATAAATACCGACTTCAGACCCGCACAACAGTACCAAGTAGAAGAAATTCAGGCGACTAAAGAAGACTTCGCCTGAACCCGGTCCGGAAGAAGTAGGAGACGAGGACGAGCTATCCTCAAGGAGATATGAAGAGAACGAGCTATCCTCAAAGAGCTGGAAGGTGAAGAGGAAGCGCAGAAACCAAAAGGATGCTCCTACAGGAATAGATCTGAAGACGAACCAGTAGATCAAGGGAGAAAGAGAAAAACTCTCCAAAGGCGCACGCTGGAATCTCCATCGGAGGCGGGTGATCGAAGGAAGAAGATCCCGCCGCTAGGGTTCGTCGCCGAGAGAGAAGAAACGCAGCCAGCCGCTTGCCGAATGAGGAAGAAGATCCGGAAGAAGGACTCCCGCGCTAGGGTTCTCCGGTGGAAGAAATCTCCCGCGTGAAGACCGCTGTCCGCCGCCGGGAGGGAGTCGCCGGCCAGCCGCCGGAGGAGAGTCGCGGGCCAGCCGCTCGCGAATGAAGACGGGAGAGAGAGAGAAACCCTCGCGGGTTAAGTCAATCGCACAGGGGCAAAATGGGAAGAAATGAAACTCAACCGGATTTTATTCAATGTATAGCATCTCATCTCCTGTATCGTATACATGGGCCCCTATTTATAGGGCAAAAAATTCAGAAAAAGTCCGAAAATGTTAAGAAATTGAAAAAATGCTCAAACAAATCAACTAAAAATCCTAAAAATTAGGAAAATACCTAAATGGACCCATTATTGACCTAAAAATCAAAATTACATGATATTTGAAAATCAATAATCGTTTCTTGCATCCCAATTCAATTATTAACATGAATTGATTATTGACCCTCGATTTGATTCCCATCAAACTTAACTGGGGATGTGGGTCTTTTGTTATCCTGTAACTCTTGTATGTTTTTATTCAGATGCAATACGGAATTTTTGTTCTAAAACACTACATTTTATAACTGTGATTTTGAAGGACAAAACTAGTCAGGTATCATGACACTTAGTGACAGTTTATGGGCCAACTTGATAGCAAGCAAAGCCGGGTTCTTTTTGGAAGAAATAGATAATTGTTTACCTCCAATGGACATACCTAGGGTGATTTTAACAAGGTGAGAAACCTAGAAGAAAGACATAACCATAGCAAATGGAAACAATAAATGATTCTATTCAACCAATGGGTTTCAAATAAATCGTTGATATAATCAAAACCTTCCAACAGGAAGTTCACCTAATTGAGCAACAGATGCATGTGCAGAATTGACATGATTTTCTATTCCATCACTTGGCAAACCACTCTTTCTTCTAGTAAGAGCACCTATCTACCAGCTATAGTCTTCGATCACAACCCATCCTCTTGAAGTCTCCCTATTTTTGGCAAGGGTCCCAGACATTCATGTTTGAATCATCATGGCTCAGGATAAAGGGCTTTTCTCTGATGATAGAAAATTGGTGAAAATAAATACCAAAGCATCATAACCGAGCCATAAACTTGCATAAGAAACTGAAAGCTCTAAGAAGAAAAATAAGAGCATGGCAAGGATCACTGGTGACAAATGAAAGGCAATTTTAAAACACATGGAGCAAATGTATAACAAGGCAGAAAACCAGCTGTTTTTAGAGGATGACTTCCGAATGTGGTAAGAGATGAATAATGAGTATAACCTCTTGCTAGATCTTGAACTCTTGAATTGTATGCAAAGGACTAAGCAGAAATGGCTGAAAGATGGTGACAACAGCATAAAATATTTTCATGTAATGGCAACATACAGGAAAAGTATCGATGGGATTTATTGAGCTCCTAACATAATTCTTTAAAGAAGAGGGTCGGAGGACAACTGTACATTGCCAAAACCTAATCTGACTCTAATTGGAAGAACATTGCAATTTGAAAGCAGCAATGTCAAAGGAAGAAAAAAAAAGAAATATTAGCTCATTTGGGAAGAACAAATCACCAGGACCTGACGGGTATAGTGCTTACTACTTTTAACATTTCTGGCATCTTGTTGAAGAGGAGGTGGTTTGTGCGATGCAAGATATCCAACAACATCCATTAATGCAAGTATGCAACCCACATAGCACTAATCCCATAACTGGATATAGCCAAAGAACTAGGGGACTTAGCCAACCAATCTTCTTAACACGCATACAAAATATTCATCAAGACACTGGCAAATAGACTGCAGAAGGTTATGGACAAAAAGTGGTAACTATTAGTTTTTCTGAAAGGAAGAATGATAACGGATACATTCATGATGGTTCAAGAGTTAATTCATGAGCTTAAAAGGAGAAAGAAAAGAGGAGCAATTATTAAAATGACTTTGACAAAGCCTCTGACAGATTAAATGGGGGGTTTTTGTTAGCAGTTCTTAAGTTGATGAACTTCAATTTGGAATGGATTGAATAGATAAGACTGCATTTTCAATTTTAATTAATGGAAAACTTAGAGATTTTTAAGGCTTCTGAAGGGATTGGTTAAGAGGATCTAATCTCTCCTTAACTCTTTCTACTGGCTTCCCAATTCCTTAACGCAATATGGAAGGAGGAGAAGGATAATTAAATTATTTAAGAAATTGAGCTTGGACAAGATTCACTTTACATTTCACATGTCCAGTATGCTAATGTTTCACTGTTATTCTCTTCCCCACACAATGAGAAAATCACAAACCTGAAAGCTCTTATCACACTTCTTCAGGCAAGAACCGGATTGAAATTTAACTTCAATAAGAGTGAAGTAATAGGGGTTAACATAGAAGACCAAAATTAAAACAAATAGCAGATATCTTGGGAGTAGGGATTGGCAATAGAGGTGTAAACAGAATCTATTCCGATTCGATTTCAATAAAAATTAACATGTTCAAAACTTGTTTTTTATCTTATAAGCTATTGGAATCTAAATTGGATATTCTATTATCTTATCGGAATCGTAATAAGTTGATTGACTAATTCTGTTTTCGTTTATCCGATTTTGATAAAAAAGTATATATAAGTAAAATTAAGTAAAATATGGATAAATAAATTATAAAATATGATATATAAAGTGATAAAATGATATAATTAAAATTTTAAAGAGATTATATTGAATTTTAGTAGTTATATGTGACTTATTAAATAATTTTAAATAAAAACTAATATATAATATGTATGTCAAAAAGTATCAAATTCGGTTTTGATTCCGATAACGGAACCGAAATTGGATCGGAATTGGAACATAGTGAATTCAAAATTATCAGAATCAAAATCGGAACACCTTAACCCTTATTGGAATCTAAATTGGATACATGTGATTTTGCTTCAGCCCTGAATGACAAATTTTCACTCAATTACGTGTGTCCCCCTATGCGACAAAAAGATCAATAATGCAGGCGGGAACCCAATAATTAAACAATTAGAATCTAGACTTGGAGGCTGGAAAAGCATGTTGCTAATAAAAGGGAAGATGGGCCTTGATGACAGCATTACTGGCTAATATCCCAATCTATTTCATGTCAACCTTCAAAATCCCAAAAGGCATATGCAAAAAATCTAGAGGCTTAGGGATCAAGGGAAAATGGAAAGGGAGGTTATCTAATCAAATGGAGCAAAGTCGGTAAACTGAGGGAGGGTGGGTGGTCTGGATATTGCACCTTTAAGAGTCAGTCAACAAAGCAATGCTGTGTAAATGGCTCTGGAATTTTGATTTTAGGAGCCATCTACAATGGGTCCAAGTGGTTATAAACAAGTATTTGTCTCAGCGACAGTTATGGAGTCCATCGAGATTATCATATTTCTCATGGTCTACAATTTGAAAGGACATATTTAGTAATATCAGCAAAATGAACTGTGCATCATTTTTAAAAATTGGGAATAACCAGAAGACAAAATTCTGAAAAGATAAATAGGCAAGAAATGAATCACCAGACAGTGTTTTCCCTGAACTCTTTTAGGTTCACCAGTAACCAAGACCATTTGGTTATTGAGTGCTGGCCAACAAATTCAAATTCCTGGTGGTGCATCTTTAGAAGAATCTCACAGGGTGAAAGCAAAAAATTCCAATAATTGTTGGGAGAAGTAAAACACATTTAGGGTGATTATTTTGATGAATGAAGAAGAGGATCAAAGAAATTTAACACATTTAGAGTGACGGATGAAGGAAAGGATCAAAGAAGTACAACACATTTAGGGTGACGAATGAAGAAGAGGATCAATGAATATGTAACTGGTCTCAATCAAGATATTTTCGGTTAAATCCATAACCAAAATATCATCACTTCTGGGGAGTTAGGGTTACTTGGCATGGAAGGATTTGGAAACTAAAAATTCCAATGAAGATCAATATGTTTCTATGGAAAATAGCCTAGCATAGGTTTCTTACATCAGGCTGAAATTGCTCACCAGGGGTGTCGAGAAAAAGTGCACATTCTGTGGACTTACCACCTATTCTTAATATGTGGTATTTTTCGTATGGTGTGGCATGTTGGCTTAGGCCAGCTGAGGATGCATATGAAAGATCTCAAGTCAACCAAGGAACACCTAGAAAGATGAGCTAGTCAAACTCCACGAGAAGTAAACTCGGCAGCTTGGGAGGCTTTTCTACCGGCATTGCTATGGTCAACTGGAGAATGAGGAACTGACAACATTTCGAACAACAATATACAGCTCCAGCAAGAGTAGTTCTTCAGGCTTCAGAGCTTCTTTGGCAATGGGAAGAAGCCAACATGCTGTATAAGGATCATTATCAACTGCTCCTTTCTTTTTTTAGGGTTTCAGTGCTTTTTGTAATAGTCGCGCAGACCAGAAGTGTCTTATGTAATAGAGTTCTTTATTTTGATTGGTCATAACATCTATCTCTCAATAGATGTTAAAATGACCATGACAAACAGCTGTGTTTTTAACCACTTCCAGATGAACTGCAATATTTTTTGAGATTGCCATAAAGTTGCTCAAAAATCATGCTTGTATTTAATGTAGTATTTATTTTTGAAAAATGAACCCAATAACATGAATGACAAATCATTGGTACTGAGAAAATTACATAAAGAAGAAATCAAAGGAAGATCTAACAAGGAACTATATTCTATATAAAAAAAACAAAGAGCAGCCCTGAAAGAGAACCCAATAGTGCAAGTAAAAACACCTTCCAGCCATCAAACTGCAACTGAACCCTGACCTGATTAATTCTCGATATCCATCTAAGACACCCTCTATTGGGTCAATTAAGTAATACATTATTTGTAAGGTACCAATACAGTTAATAGTATACCAAAAAGTTACTAAAACGTAATGATTTATGTAAAAAATATTGTTAATAGAAAGTGTTGGGGTTGCTTGTGGTTCATTCAAATTTTAATAGTGCAATCGTGTGAACAGGTCCAATGGGATTGGATCCTATCCCAACATTTGTCAGACTTGACTTCAATGTTTGCTAGCATGTGTTTGTCTATAAATGTGAATGCAAGGGAGGTAGGGTCGGGAGTCGGGACCGGGTCAGTTTGGCCCCAAACCGACCCGGGTCAGGACGGGGTTGGCCGGGGTCGCCAAAAATAATAATAAAATATTAATTATGGGGTCAGGGTCTTCAGGTCGGGACCGGGTCGGTCGGCCCCAAAACCGACCGGGTCGAGGCGGGGTCGTGACCCCGCATTCCATGTGTGAATGTGTGTAAATGGGGTCAAATGTGAACTCCTTCCTTTTTAGACTCCTAAGTCCTATCTACTTATGTTTAGTGGAAAACATTTATCAGAGGAATAGGGAGCAATGGAGTATAGTGGAGTGGCAATGTTGGGCACTGGTTCTCTCTTTATGATCAACTACTGTTGTGGTTCTAGGCCCGATGGGTCCTCGTATCTGTTGGAGCTCAGGTGCAGACACCCAGCTTTCGTTACCCGCAAGACACCCAGAATGATGTCTGCTTCTGCTGCTGAAGACTAGGGCATTTCCAATGTGAGTGCTGCTGGACAATGTAGTGCAAGTCTTGCAGCCAATAGGGACATCTAGTTCTGCCAGAAGACTGTATTCTACATGGAATGATGAAACGTCTCCTGTTCTTGGGAACCCCAATCCCACAGTGGTGGTGGGGGCAGTAGTCAGCATCTGTGGGTTCTTGGATGGAGCTTGGGGATAACCCTCAGTTTTTGGCTGAGGTGGCCTTATGGAATACATGTTAGGATGTAGGGATGCTAGGGAACTGTAACAGGGTGGAGGAGAAAGATATTTGTCATATTTGGAGGGAGTAAATCAGGAGGGAATCTAATGGGACGCTTTCCTGGTCTGGATGGTACTATACTATGGTCAGAGATTGTCCTTTCTGTGCAGTTGCCAGAGCTTTCCTTAGGAACAGGCTTTGGTGGGAATGGAGAGGTGTTGGGCTGGGTAGCAGCTGGGAGCCTTGATGAGGATCTTACCCCAATCCTCCACTGGTGAAAGCTAGTGATTTCTGATTGGGTTCCCCTTATCACTTGTGAGGAGAAATGCTTTTGAAGTTGCCTTAAAAGTGAATGGTTTATTGCTGGTGAGTAGAGACTGATCAGGGTGCATGGAAAGGGGGTACCCATTGATAGAGGGTGTTGGGAGAGTACACTTGTAGTGTGGCGGAGATACCTAGCCTCCTGATTTTTAGATGAGGGAGGAGCTCCTCTTGATCCAGATCTCTCAATCAGATATCTCGGGAGAAGATCCAATGCTGCAAGGTTCTGCATAGGTGGCACCTAGGATTCAGGAAGGGTTGTGTGAGGTTAAAGATGAATGGAGGAGTCAGTTCACCCTCCTTGGCTTTGTTTGGTTTAGGGGATAGCCTGCAGATCAAACCAGTTGGTAGTTAGGGGGTTGATAGTTGGCGTTCCTTTGCTATCTCTGATCATTGTTATGGGAATTTTTCTTTCTACTGGCGTACCCTGTATATTGTCTTTCCTAGCAAATGAATTCAACAACATGATTTTTCATGCTTAGCATTTAGTTAACTGCACAATTAAATGGTCAGATTCTTTGCATGTAGCCATTTACATCTTTGTTTTTTTTTCCCACAGGAATTACTGTACTTATATGGATTTGTCATGGAAAATAATCCAGATGAGTACTTAATGGTATAAGTACAATCCTTTCAATATTTTCTTGCACGTATACCATTTCTGTGTATATCTGATTTCTTAATATCATGTTCCAGAGTCACCTTGACATTTTACTCAAGATGTTAACTTCTGTAACTAATGTTTTTCTAGATATGCATTCTGTGCACATATGGTTATACGCAAGTTTATGGCCAATAAGAGGGTAAAACACATCTTGGTCATTTACTAACCAGTGGTAACATCTTACCTACAGTTAATTCATATAGGCTGTAATGCAGTTGAATTTTCAATTATCTTCATCCTGTGGAAACACTTCAATTTCTGTTTTTAAAAATACTAAGATGTTATAAATTTTTTTGAGATTACAAGCAATTTAAAGGATCTTTTATAACAACACAGTGAATATGTTATTGTTTGACAGAAGTTATCATGGTATGCCATGTTTGGTCACGCTACATTTAGTCATGCTTTTGAATTCTAGTAAAATGTGCATCAAACTATGAACATTATTCTTAGTTTACATGTAAACAGAATTGAGCCATGTTTATTTGATTGAGCAGCTAATGTTTTCTAGCCAACTGCCCATGAGAAGCTCATGTTTTTCTTTTTTGGATGATCTGGATTCAAACTGTGTTAACTAATTGTTGGTTCGTTGACAGGTTCACTATCCCATTGAAGCACTTCAAAATGTCCCGTTTTCTGATTCTAAGGCCCATCTTCTTGAAACACAGGTCATCAATTTGCAGTTTTAGATGGTTATATGATGTGTTGACGCAATTTAGCCAGATATCATATGGAAGCATCTTAGTAGGGAAGTAAAGTTGCTGGTGTTACTATGTTCTATTTTCAGAACATTCTGAAAATCCTTTTTTAGTTTGTTATTTAGTATAGTTCGTTAGTAGTCAATTACAAGGGTTGGCTGCTAATAAAATGAACTTGATTGTTGCAGAAGGCTGAGTTGAGATGTCTTTTGCCCAAAAGCTTGCTTGATCATGGATTTTTTTCTGAAAAACAATCTCAAGATTCAGAAAGAAATAACAGCTCGCACTGTCAGCATTATGGTTACAGCTGGAGTGGTCAGCGTAAAGTCCCATCTTACTTGAATAAACTGATCTTCCCTGAAGAGTTTTTGAGTGTTCTAAGGGTCATATCCTTGCAAGAAGATGAGCTTGGGCAGGTTTTTCAACTGCTAGAGGAGGTACTACTGACATATCTTTTAGTCAGCTTCAATCTGCTTCCTGCATTTATAGTTAAAATCATTTGAAATGCATCTACGCTTATCCTTTCTTATATATCACTTCTTACGTGGGTTTCTCAACTGCTAGAAGATGTACCACCGGCATACTTTTAGTCAGCTTCAATTTATTTTCCTGCATGTATAGTTAAAAGTTAAAACTTAAAATGATTCAAAGTGCATCTATGTGCCTTCTTCTTCATATATCACATCTTACATTTGATTTCCATATACAAAACTCCTCCTTTCTCTCTATCTCTCTCTATATATACCACATTAAACGAAGATGCCTTTTACTGGAAATTCCATGATAGGCTATGCCATTCCTTTTCTTGTCCTGTTGGTTTAGCACGGTACAGTCAAGTCATAGTCAACATAAAAGATTCTAGGATGACCATCAGGGTTGTCTTTGTTGTAATCAAGACATCAAATAGACCGAGGAATGAGCGTATTGCTTCTGATTGTCTTTTTCAGCTCTAATCCTTTTCTCTTGCTCTAGTTAATGTTTGAGTAAGCAAGAGTATCTCGTCTTATGGACCCATAATGTATAAGTTCAAAATTAGTGCTAGACCATTGTTGAATAAATCAGGATTTTTTTTGTTCAGATGGTTATAAAAATTTTTCATGTCATTTTCTACCGGTACTGACATTTAGCTATGGATGCTAATCAAATGGAAATTTCTACACATCGTGTGCATATTTCAAGTGATTTCAATGTGGAGTTGTACCTGGAACCCAGGATATACGGTATCATGGAAAGCCTAAAATTTATGAGAGCGGATCACCTCAGTTCCCAATCAGAAACGGTCACATACTTCCGCCACTTAAGTGACGGTTCAAGAACCGGTTTGGTGAACCGCTGATGTAACCTCAAAAATCAATTCTTAAGATTTTTGGAAATTCATTTTTCTGTTTGGATTTGAATTAGACCTTAGCATCGACTTTTTAGGAAAATAGATGATATCACGTAAAAGTACTAACTAGGGTCTATGATATGTATAAAATTATAAATTGAGGTTGTTAGGTTCTTTGAGAATTTGTTTTGACCTCTTCCCATCGGACTTGCGAAGTACCGATGTTAATTACATCGAACAACCATTCGAATACCCTTGATTATCCGCCATAGTAATTTGTGTGCAGAAGACATACACCCATGATGTAAACAATCGGAAGCAATAGCCCCGTGAACTTTATGATATGCCAAAAAAAAAACTTAATACTTTGGATTTAACCTGACCTGATTGAGTTTATTTAGAGGATTGATTAGTTTTTGATTTGTGGTAATGTGTCTTTTATTATTGGGACTTATTTTTTTAAATTTTTATTTATTTATAAGTTTGGGACTTGATACTTTTTTAAGTTAGGGTGTTATGATGTATCTTGAGACATCTTCATTCTCTTCTTCTTTTTTTTATTCTTGATTGAGAATGTTGTTGTTTGAGAATTTGAATTCCTTTTAGCTGAATATTTGAGGGTTGTTGTTGGAGCTTCCTATCACGTTACAGTCATGGAACATGAAAGTTTTTCATTGATCAATATAAATTACACATTTTTGCAAAAAACATATGCCCTGATGGGCCGTATAGACACTTGGGCCTAGCCAACGATTTGGAGCTTGTGGCATGGGAATCCATACTTGGTTCTTCCTCAACCCAGTAGGATGATTGTTGAGTTTAATTAAATCAGTCAAGGGTTTGTTGGCACGGTCAACATACATCATCTTCCACTAACCCAGTTAGAGTTGTTTTTTATGATTTTTTTTTGTTACTGGGCCGTTCAAAGGCCGGTTATGGGGCCTCAAGGGCCTGCTGAAATTGGCTTGGTTCTGTCAGCATGTTGAGATGTCCTTGGGCCCCATCGACTTTGTTGTCTTAGGGGGCAAATGTCCTAGTGAAGTTATCCGGGCCTCAATGGGCCTGTTGTCCTCCTCCATCTTGAGACCAAAATGGGCCAATCGGAGCTTCATTTGGCCTGTTGGTGGGCCCACAGTCTTCTTTTGGTTCTTGACCACGTACTAGGCTTGGTATGGGCCCCCACTTGATCCTTTATTATAGCTTGTCTGAGCCCTGTCTTTCTTTTGGGCCTGCCGTGGGCCTGTGTATGGGGCCTGATATGGGTATGTGCCTGGGCCAACTGTTGACCGTGATCTGGGCACAGCACCTGCGGGTGTTGTGTTTGCATTTTTTTTTATCTTCATTCTCTACTCCTTATCTTCTCTTCTTCTACTCTTGCTCTGGTGTGGCATAGCAATTGCCAGTTGATGAGTTTTGGTGTGTGTATTTGACCATGCGATTTTTTGCTTTCCTACTTCTTTTCTTTATCTGGTTCTCCTCTTCAACTGATCTTGGACATAACACCTGTCGGTGCTAAGTCTTGTTGATGTAGAAGGCAATGAAGTAATAAAATGGGCTCTTTAATCATCTCCCCCTTCAAGTTTGATGGGGCACAATTGCATGTTTTCTTTTCTCTCTTTTTTTTTTCACTTGACCGTAGCAGCAGCAGGGAGCAACAGTTGTTCCTTTCCCCTTCTTATTCTTCTTCTTCTCTTTCTTTCTTTCTGCTGTATGTATGGCAACAGTAACAGTTGTATGAGCCGCCACTGAGGTTGCTTCTTCCTCGGTCTCTTTTTTTTTGGCGCAAGAGGCAGACGGGGGTAGGAGATGGTGCAAGGTGCAAATAAGGAAATGATAGCACCAGTATGTTTGGCACAAATGGGGGAACGCAATCAGCCTCTGGACACAACCATCTGTAGCACTGCAATTCCTCTCCCTTGCTGCTAACAGTGTGGGGGGCTCAGCATTGGGGTAGGCAGACAGCAACAACAAAAAAAAAAAAGGGGGAACCAAGGGGTTTTTTTTTTTTGGGGTCCTGCTGGGGAAGAAAAAAAAGAAATAGCAACCTACCTAGCGGGGAAGAGCTCTCTTTCTCCCTTCTTACCTTGATGCAGTAACAGCAGGTGGCAGCAGATGGGAAGGAGGAGACCTAGACAGCAGACGGGGAAACTGGCTGAAAGGGCTCCGGTTCTCCTCCTCTTGGAGGAGCAAGCAACAGCAGGACAGGAAGAGCTCCTGTTCTCCCCCTGTTCTTGGCACAGCAGGCAGCAGCAGGAGCAGGGAGAGCTCCTGTCCTTTTTTACTCTTGGCACAGCAGGCAGCAGAAACCCCCGGACCCCTCTCCAAATGGCTGGCCCTCCTCCTTTATAGAAAAACAGTCAGCCTTCATGCTGGAAAGTCCACCTATATTTTTTAATAGGAGCTGGTAGACGATCTCATAAATAGCAGGGAAATCTGGCAGACAATCTGGTCTGACAAACCTTCTGGCGTAGGCAGAAAATCTGGACTGTCAAACCAGAAAATCTGGGGGGAATTAATGGGTGCAGGCAGAAAATCTGGGGGCAGATTGACCCTGCAGCTTTATCATAAATGCAAGTGAGGTGTGCAGCTTTATCTATGGAGGGAAATTGATTGGCGGACAGGTGAGCCATCTAGGGTTGTCAGAGCAGAAAGATCTGGGGCAGATTGCCTCTCACCTTTCCCATAATGTAGGTTGACCTGCATCCGCCACCAGCAGATGACTCTTGTCTTCTCTCCCTTGCTGAGGTGGCAGCCCAAGGAGGCCACGTATGGGCCAGAATTGACATAGTATTGGGCCTATTTTGAGACAAGAGCGTAGCCCACTAAACATATGAAGAATGGGCTGAAAAAAAATGGGCCTTAATTAAAGTCAATTTTCAATGAATAAGAATGGAAATGGCTTCACTTAATGGGCTCAATATGAGAATTGATTACTCCTTGACCAATTAAAGATTGGATTTGAATTAAATCTAAATCTTAACTTTCTAAAAATTTCCAATGCCAACAACCGCTACCGAAAAGGACTGAACCGCTATCAACGCCTTACTAACTTGTTACCGACGGGTAGTGAGTTACAAAGGTGTCGGTAGCAGTTCAACCTTTTTCGGTAACGGTTCAAGACTTTCAAATTATGTTACCGAACCGTTGTTGACCCGCTATCGAATAAGGTTGAACCGCTACCGACGCCTTACTAACTCGTTACCGACGAGTAGTGAGTTACAAAGGCGTCGGTAACAGTTCAGCTCCTTTCGGTAGCGGTTCACCGAACCGGTTCTTGAACCGTCACTTAAGTGATGGGGGTATGTGGCCGTTTTTGATTGGAGACTGAGGCTTCTCTCTCCACCCGGGAACTGAGGTGATCCGCTCTCAAAATTTATTTATCGGTCACAAGAGTCCCATGACAATTTGTTGGAAGATTTTGCCTTATCCTGTTGTCTGAAATTGCTGTTCGTTTTAGCATCCAGGTAAACTAACCACTTTGTTCTAGTAGCTAATTACCGAAAACTAGCTGCACAGATAGCAACATCCTTGCTGGTGGCAGTAAATGTGCCAGGGAGCAAGGTTCTAGTGCTGCATATCCTATTGGGTCCTGATTGGAGTGGGCTGCAGCGTGCCATTCCAGTGGGAAAATGGGATAGCCTTTTGGGTTTGTCTTAGTGATGTGTGCTTCTAAAGTGTTCTGACCGGCAAAAATATATGCCTGTAATTCAGACTGATCCAACCAGTCATGGTCAAAACGGACCAAATGGTAAAAAACACTAACCCATCACATCTTTTAGTGTAGTAATTTTGTACAATTATGAAAATGTCTTTCCTTTAGATATCATTTTACAAGACATATCTATTATCTACGAAAAAGAATCAATCAAACACTAGAATGAGTAGGCATAGAGAAAATTATGAAAATTTACAGAATTCCTGAATTTATATCAGATCAATCAGAGCTTCCCAATGGTCAAGTATAAAAAATCATTCCTCTGAAATTAACTTACGATGCTTTTGCATATGGTGGTGTGGGCATAGTTGTCAAGGCAACAAGACACCCAAGGCGTTCAAAGGTGCCAATTCTACTTAGGTGACAACAGCCAAAGCAGTAGCATTAAATGTTAATATATATATATACAAATATATATTTAAAGTTAGATGTTAATAGTACATATATTTACGTATACATACAAACATATATACATAAATACATATCTTTGGTTGTTATAATTGAATTTGTATTTATGTGTGCATAAATGTAAATGTGATTTTATTTATATAATGATATACTTTTGGAAAGAGTTTATCTTGATAAACTAAGTGAGAGGGAGAGAAAGGAGGGTTAAGAGAGAATTTTATAAATTTGAAGTGGGGGGTATCTAGACCTGGAGCACCTAGCCGAGGCGGTTTGGGTGTCAAGGTGTGTGGCTTGGGTGCCTTTTGGGCTCTTCCCAAAAGGCGCCCAGGCATAGCGTCTGGCCAAAATGCCTAGCCCGCCTTGACAATATGGTGTTAGGTCTCCATTTACAGTTGCAATTTGACAAGCTATTCTGATTGAAATGTGTGCTTCTCGTGGTATTTTTATTCTAAGCTTCTTACTAGAGATATTCAGAGTCAGTATATGATTTATCTGGAAGTGTTCACTTTCTCAGAAAATGTAAGACCTTGAAATTTATGTTTACTGCTGCAGCTTTACCAGGGAAGTGTAGGCATTAATGGCATTCGTACGGTTGTTGTGCACTTTGGGCCTGATCTTTTTATGTCTAAATAATGTTTCCGCATGAGAAAAATGTTAGACAATTTGGTGGAGGATTCAGCTTGATATCTTATTTTTTTTGGAACAAAGAAACACAAGAAACATTATAAAGATGCTGGAATGCCTTTCAAAATTCATTATGATTCAGAGTGTTGGAATCTTGATTCTTAAAGTTTCTCTTTCACTTTTCACTTTCTTTGTGTTTTTTGAGAACCATCTTGGAAAGGATTGGGTAAGTTTGAACTTCTGAATAAGTTTTTCTGGTATGTGTAACAATCTGATTGTACGTGTATTCTCTCTACTTTTGTTTACATCCTTATGGTGAAGGATAGACCATGTCTACCATCTTTTTGAATGATTGGGCATTTATGACCAGATGAATCAGGTCTCATCAAGGGCAGGATTAGTATTTAAAGAGCACAGGTAATCTGGGTTGAATTGTTTTTTTAGGCAGATCTGTTCATAGTTCATTGCCAAATGTCAATTGATATTTGGCTTTATATGTTGCTAATGTGGTCCATCATATCAAGGACAGCAAGATCTGATTGGACCCCCAGATCGACAATGCTGACCTTACAAGATCTTGATTGGATTGGCTGATTTAGTTGATCTGGGCAATCAGAGTTGGCCTGGAATTATCCTGATTCCGGATTTGTCTGAAATTGGTCAGACCGGCTGATCCTGGACAAATCCTGTCGGTTTTTCCTGTCCATTAGAGATGGTTCAACTGGATTGATCTAATGGTTCCCTGGACCGGATTGGCCCTGGGATCGGCAAGGACTGAAATCTATCTGGAGTCTGGATAGATTGGAATAACCAATTTGGAGGATCTAAGCATATCCGGATGCTCCTGGATCAGCTTTGAAAAAGGTATAAAAGGAGAAACACCAAAGAACCTGGAAAGACGAAAGTAAAAAGAGATTTTACTGTGACCTGTTTTGGTTGCTGGATGGTTGATGGTCTTGCACCGTTGAATCAGGGACAGTTACAGCATTCATAAAAGGAAGTGGCTGCACCAGCAGTGTGGCTGATATGGCAGTGGTGATGATGGACTTCAGCAACAGTAATTCTAATCAACAGGGGGGCTGCTGCTCTCACGGTAAGATGGGAGCCAGCTTTCCAAATCCATATTTTTGAGGTTCAAACCGTCATAAAGTCTGGCTGGTCTATACCAGCCCAGATTGGCTTGGTTCAGACTAGTCAGTCCATCCAAGTCTTTTAGAATTGGTGGTGCAACTTTGCTATTCAGGCAGAAATGCCAGTTCCTGCAAATTTCTGACTGAGTTGGAGCAATTTTTACTGTTTTTTGGTTTTTATTTTTAATTTATGAAGCATTGTTGGGTTGGCCACCCTCCATAGCCAGTCCTAATCTGCATTGGCCTCTCTAAAAGTCATGGCTTTGTAAGGATGACCTTTATTTGCAGATTCCACATTGTTTATGTGACTTTTGATATTTTACTCTCAAGATCAGACTAGCCGTAGTGGATATGCAGCTTGCACATGGAGACAGGCAAGGAAAGCCGGATCAGGGATTGTGAGCCCAACCTCACCCGGGTCTGATCCAGTTCGAATCTGAAACTTGAAAATTTTAGAAAAAATAAAAAAATTACAAAATTTTTATTTGAATCTTACATTTTGATGACAATTTCCGTCTCCTTGACTTTGCAATGAGATGGACCCCCGGTAACTTTCCATCTTCCCTCCATTCCGAACTATAATCAGAATTCCACTTATCCAAATTTCATACCTAAATTTGTGTTTTAGTATCATTTTCACCAAAAATTGCTATTTTCTTATCGATATCATACATAAATTAAAATACAAATATATTTAATTTGTATTTTAATTAATATACTATATTTTCCAAAAATAGTAATATTTGGCGAAAATACAAATATAGTTAATTATATATTTATATATAACTTAATAAGTGGGATTTTAATTATAGTCTTGAATGAATAGAAATTGAGAACGTCAGAGAAAGAGAGAGCAATTAGATTGCTACTGAGAGAGAGAGAGAGAGTTCGTAGAGTGAGTGAGAGAGAGAGAATGGGGGAGGGTGTGGGGATGTAAGAAGGCCCCTTGGTGGCGCCAACGGCCAGCCCAACGGCTAGCCTAGCTGTTGGCAACCTAGTCACCCAGGTTGCCATGGATCGGGCCAGTTCACCCAAGGATCACGAGATCGAAATCGGTCCCTGGATCGGTGGGGACCCGATCCAGGCCGATTCGTCGGAAGAAAAATCGATTCGGATCGACCCTTAAAAAAACCCTAAAACACAAAAAAAACTAAATAAGGAGGTAGATCGGATTCCGATCCCATCTACCTCATTTTGGGACGATTTCTGGCCCAAAAGTGGCCCGGAATCGCCGCCATGGCGGCAGCTTGCCGCCGTGACGTCTTCCCCGCCCTATCAGGAGGGAAAGACGGCCTTACTGGGTCCATCGGACCGGTAAGGCCAGGATCCCAGATCCTCAACCGGTAGGGTTTATACCCTACCCGTTTGTGTATCGGGTCCATGGGACCCGATACGCTTAAAATTGCCGGATCCGGTGACTTAAAGTCACCGGATCCTTCGCGATGGACCCAGTAGCTTCATCTTCCCCACCTATCGGGCGGGGAAGAGGGCCGCCGCCGCGTGATGGCCTCTGCAGCGGTCTGTGGGCCGATTCCGGCGAGGGAATCGCCAGAATCGATCCAGAATTGACTGAATTGGTCGATTCTGGCACCGATTCCACCTACAAACACCGATCCGGACCGATCTTCAGTCCGGATCGGTAGTTCCACCGGGAATCGGATCGGAGGGGTCCGATCCGATCCAAGAATCGGCCGATTCTGATCCGGATTGGCCGATTCTGCAATCCATGAGTTCGCCCGACTAGGCTGACCGGCAAGCAGGTCAGGATTGGCTTGGTTCTGATTGCTCAGTCCTAACCAAGCTTTTTCTGAATTGGTGATCTGACTCTGCAAGTCAGGTGGATCCAGCGAGTTCCTGTGCAGTTCTGACTGACTCAGATTAATTCCTGTTTTTTTTTTCAATTTCTGCAGCGATGTTCATGGACAGGCTACTCTAACATGCATCAGCCAATTCCATGGATTAGTCCAATTACCTTATACTTGCCAATTTCACGTTGTATTTGTTTGTTTGTTTCTTTCTTTCTTTTTGCATTTTAGTCTCCAAGATCAGAGTCAGTCATAGTGGATATGGCTGATTGCTGTCCAGGTTGGTTGATCTTAATGACCATGAAGTCTACAACTCTTAAGTTACAACCTAGGAATTTTAATGTGCCGCACTAACATGGTTTTGTTCTTTCTGGTTTATACCACCATGAGACAAAAGCCATTTGTATTGTCACTGTTAAAAGAAAGAAATTCCAGACAAATTGATTGTTTTCTTTAAATACCTTTCATCATGGTAATAGTGGTCACTTTGATGCTTCCATCAGTAGCAATGGCTTAACTGTTCCACCCAGCTCCTTTCATCTTTCCGATGCTTAAAATTTATAATTTTCCTGCTCTTTTCATTTTTTTTTACAAACTCATTTCTCATTTGTGGTATATTCATCATTATTCCTATAGGTCATGCAGGTGGGTTCTTTTTTCTATGTAGAAGAATATAGCAACAGATAAATTTAGGTGATGAAAGCTTTTGCACATCTGTAAATTCACTTAAAATCATGCATAAACAAGTACCATACTGGTAAATTTTGTCTCTGACATTCCCAAAGCTAGCATCTCATATCTCATGGGAATCAACATGTTATTTTGCTACAATTCAGTGATTGATGTGTTGTCGTCCTCCTCTAGTAGCAAGATATCACGCTTAATTTCCCATTTTTAGATGGAAAGAATGAAGGCAGCTATTGACTATAATGATCGCTGCTGATGTTCATCTTTTATTTTTTACATATCAAATCATGGTCATTTTTATTCTGGTTGGACACCAGGAGGAGAGGCAACCTTCTGTCAGAGATGTGCAGGCGGCAGTTTGGGAGGCATCTGGAGATTTTGGAGCTTTAAGCTTACTTGTCGATATCCTCCAAACGAAGTACTTGATCATCAATATTTTTATTTAGTGCCCACTATTTCCCTCTTTTGCATTTTTTACAGCTTTTATGCAAGTTAAACACTTTTTTTTCTTTTTTTTTTGAAAAAAGGCCGCTAATTCTTAACCGATATGCATAAGCTCTGCAGAAAAGTAGTCAGGTAAGTAGATTATGGCTATGAGGAAGGCTTCAAGTAATATACGCTACCTACTAACTTATTCTCCAATAAATCCAATCTGTTTGTATCTTCAGTACAGTAAATAAACAGAAATAATTTCTTAGGTAACATAGTGCCAAGTGTCATTGTTAGATTCTTTGTCAGGTTGATCATTGATGCTGAAGAGTAGTTAGGTATACTCTATCTTTTGTTGAGGCAAACAGGCAAACAATGAGAATTCTGTCTTTGAATAGATTCTCCATCAAACATTATTTTTAAACCTTTATATCAAATGTTCGGTAACTACGGTCAACTTCATAGCGGGTCATACTACTGTCTTGTCTCTTATAGATTTGATGGTTTACCAACTTTGTTTGAAAATGGATAGGGTCTGATTATGGTTATCTCTGACACAAGTTGTGATAAACCTGATGTCCTTCTCTGTCTAGCTTCTTGGTAAAGCATATGTAATGTTATTTCTATCAATTCGAGTGAAATTTAGCCTCATGTTTTAGGGTACCCTTCCACAGAAATATAGTTGCATGATTAATCTATTAGATCCTTTCCATGTTCTGATAAGTTTCTCTATAACTGTCGGATAACCAAGTAATGAATAGCATGATTAATCTGTCCTTTCTTATAGATTGGTAGCTGCAATTTGAATAAGACTTTCTTCTATTAATTTTTCTGTAACTGAATGGTAATCAAGTACTGAGCTGCAAATCGGTAGCATCATAAATTTATTCTGGCTCATTTTATGCATTAATGTCTTACGGTGTATTTGTGATCTGGTAGGATGACCCAACTTGAGGAGTGTTCTGGAACGGAAGCTTGTGATTCCGAACTGCTTGATCAGTTTCATTCAATGAAGAAAGATGAGAAAGGAAGGTATGCGAATTCTTGTGTGATTGTTTTGCTCCTTGTTAGTTGTTACTGGTATTTTATCTTTTACTTATAATAAATTAAAATATTTATAACGTTTTCACATTTACTTCCCTATTAAACTAAGTAGTTTTTTTTTCTTTCCAATTGTAGAAGAGACCAAGAGGTGGTAAAAAAGACCCAAAATATAATATTTCAATTGCCATTATGTACATTAAAAAGAAGAGGCTCCATTGTAATATAGCTCGATAGTTCCTTCCTTCTTTAGAATATTACAGACATGTTTGCATAGTTTAGCTACTTTTTATCTTTCGGACATAAAACCTGGAATTTGACTTGTTCTCACGTCCTGGGTCACCGACAGATGTAATAGCTCTGAAGCACAGCAGAAGCGTATGAACAAAAATCGTTGGTCCAGTATAGTCTACAGGCGTGGCCAGAAACAGCTAACCAGACTGTTCTTGAAGGAGGCGGAGCATGCTTTGGAGTTGTGCTCGAACGAACTGCCATGACATGATCAATTGAAGTTTGAATCCCAAGTTCTGACGAGCGCGAGTTCTGGAGATGCGAAATGATGTATTCAGCGTTTATATGTAGCAAATTTAGTTATCAGGTCTTTCAGGTTCTTGTTGTAGGCTTGTAGCTCCATTGGGGGGGGCGGGGATCCTAATTCAGCTTTAGTCAGACAATTAAAGTTCATAAAATCGCTGATTTGCAGCTCTGGTGGGTCGGACAATTTTCCGACCTTTTTGTTTGAAGTCAGTTTCTTTGAACTATGCAAGCTATTTCCGTAGTGTTGAGTCAGTCAGCCCTTTAAGCGCGCGTCTGAATGTATTCAGAATCTCAGATATCTGTGGTGTTTCTGTGCCTGCATCAGATGGCAACGTGAGCTTCGACTAAATTGAACACAGACGGTCAAGGGATGATCAGAGGAAGCTATGGTACAAACTTTAAACCTTGTGGTCCTGTTGGTCAGGTGTTGATCTTGGTTCTTTAGGCCTTGACTGAGGGTACACTCAATACCGTTTGGCATGGATTGTGGAGAAATTTTTTTTCTCAACCCAAATCAAACCGAATGGTCCGGTCAACTCTGATGAACCGACACATTCTAATTCCGTCCGGGTAAGTTTGGTTCGATTCATGTTTGATAATTCAATTATGATCGATATATAATATCAACTGATAAGTTAAATTATTTTTTTTACAATGTGATACGCTATTATTTGCCAATATAATAATTTATTTTGCATATGTTATAATTAATTTGAGTTGGTGGTTTTGTCTGATTTTCGGCGTCTTTTAAAATATAATCAAACCACTCATCGGCTAAACTTAAACTGAATCAAACCAAAATGAACAGTGAACCGAACGGTGAACACCCAAGGTCCAACCACTCTAGATATAAGGGAATCTTATAATCTCAGAATCATAATGTTCCAATTTTGAGCAATAACATTTGGGTCATTTTCCATGGAAGAAGTTTAAACACGATTGAATGCTCATTAAACAGGGACGTGCTTGGTTTACGATAATCTAATAGTTCACATGCGGTGGAAGCTAATCGCTTCGTTTATTCAGCCCAACAAATAAAGTTTGAACATTACTTTTGCACTATTCATTCGAGTTGATCTGTTAGCATACATATGTTGACGCAGAATACAACCAGATAACCTGTGAACATGAGCGAATCGGGTAATTCAAGAAAACTGTAAACACAACTTTTTTTTTCATAGAAGTATAATTATTACGTCTATTGCTTTTCACATTCAAGTATATTCATAAAATTCGAAAACACGCTTTAACTTGTTCCTGCGCACTACAAATAAATCTAGAGTAGAAACAATTTATTACTAAAAAAATGATAATATCGACGGTGCCTGCCTTCTGGTACCTCCCTATTCTTTTCTTGACGATCGAGTATGATATAGATACAGATGCTCAAACATCAAATCACTACTATCTAATTATGCATACCTAAGCAGACCGTCAATAACATGAAAAAAATGCACATGCACCTTGATGGAAATCCTTGATTTTAAGGCAGAGAGATCACGACAGCGAGCCATATTTGACCGTGCAGAAGCACCGAGATCGTCACGGTATTAATCAGAACAAAACATCGAAGTAGTGCAAAAATTCACCATCTGCCAACCGATATAAAGCCTCCACGACGGTGTAAGCACGGAGGATATCGATTCTCTGATTCTGGAACCTATTTACCGGGAAAATTGCATTCACTGACACAGGATAACACTTGACCAAAGCCCAAGGCATCACGAGCATGAGGTGGAAGTAAAAACACGAATGAGCTTCTCGGCATCAATCATTACGTCAGACAACCTGGTAGTTCTCTGCAATCAGCTGTGTCCTCTGACTGTATTTTGGAGGGGTCCCAGCTCTAAGGGGCAGAACACCAGTTACCTGAAGGAGAGGAAAAGGGAAAATTTAGACAGCATGAGATAAGGTGACGCATGTCGCAAGTTGCAAAAAGATTTGACAGAGGTACAAGCTAACAAGCATGGTACGTCAATTACAAGCATACATGCAAGACAACTGATAAGTGTACTCAAAAAAGGATTGTTTCTGCAACTAGTGCTCCGAAGAGCAAGCGAAGGTCAAATTCTTCGATGTATGAAAAGGCTCGGCTTTTGGTGAGGATGGAGGATGAAGTTAGCAATGCAGCACATTGGCATGGGAGTATGGGACTCATGAAATAGACAGGTGGGAATATCAGTCTGAGTTTGATACGTACAACAGGTGCTTACCTAACGCCCTGTTTGGTAACACTAGTAAGTACCTGTATCACTATCGATTTTAAAATTGATATTAATAGGAACTATCAAGAGATGTTTACGCCCTGTTTGGTAACACTAGTAGGTACCTGTATCACTATCGATTTTAAAATTGATATTGATAGGAACTATTAAGAGATGTTTAGTTAATTGTATCAATTTTAAAATTGGTAGTGCAAACAAAGTATATTATGTAATACAAGTATCGACTTGTATTACTTTTGATATTGACACTCCAACATTTGAAAATATTAATATCAATATTGATATAGTATTAAAAATGAAACTCTAACCAAACAGGGCATAAAGTGATTAACGTGAAGATACCAGTCGCGGTTTATAGCCTTACTAAAACTGAAAAGGAGAAATTCCTACATAGCCCTCTGTAGGGAAAGAACAACAGAAGGAAAGCACACCAACACAGCCCTCATTGAAAAGAACTTTCCCCATTAAAATCCTGGAAGAATCTGAAAATAAGGACATCCAAGCCATGAAGTGCAAACAACCAATCCGTTAGAGTTTAGATGACATCATTACTTTGAATGAGATCAAACGAAACACCATGGGGCATAAAAGAATTTTGCAGGCAAATACTTTCTGCAATACAACACAACCTGTTTTCAGAATTGAAGGTGATCACTTTAAGGTGAATTTATGATAAGATTTGACACCACAAATCACAAAGAAGAGCAAGTACAACAGAGCATATCACTAATACCAACAAACTTCATCTTTAATAGATCCACTATTCAAGAGGATGCTCGTCTATCCACTATGGCTGATCCACATCAGAACGTCATCCTGGAAGCCTCTTTTCCGTACCCATCAAGACTAATAATCAAAACTCTAAACCCAACAGAAGAAATTGCTAAAATATTTCGAATACTAATGTTTCTTTTTACACTATTTAAAGGACATGGGAACATCAGAACTAGTTGCCACACAAGTCCAGCTGACGTATTCCATCCTATCTAGGATACCTTGACGGATGACATAGTAGGTTGCTAACACTGACATGCTAGAATCGTGCATCACTAAAAATGCACATCTTTGCAGAGGTGACACATATGCCCAGCATTCTAGAGAAGCTCAGTTCTGGGATACGGTCATATGGAAAACCACAGTTAAAAATAAATTAAATCAATAAGCAGAAGACTGACAGTGTGTAAGTTGCAAAACAGATACAGACAAAATGATACACGGAGAGGCAAGAAACAAATATATCGAGAAGTTATAACATTAGTAATCTTCTGGCATCAATAAGTTTAGCTAAATGTAAGAAATTAAATAGCATATAATTATGAAGTTCAGGTATTGTAATTTAGCAAAAAGAAAAAAAACAAAGTTATAAAAAGAAAGATTGACAAAGGACACTGCACAAATCACTAAAAGTAATTCATGTAATAAAGAGACATGGAAACACTAACGAAGCACCATGACTTGCTAATGCTCTGATATCTGAAAGCTTTGCTAAAAGGTACTTCATTGAAACAATTAAATAGCCATTGTTTATAAAGTGTAGAGTCCAACATGTCCAGAACTTGGACATCATAAAGATCAACTTCAGAAAGGAAATGAAAAAAAAATTTATGATGCACTAAAATTGCATCAAGCACCAACCTTCACATCGCTGAATGTGGATGCAGCTGTGAACTTGATAGAAATCGGAAAGAAAATTGAAGTATCTGTTGGAGGGACAACAAACTCCATTGATCCGCTGCAAGTGACCAAACGGTTATAAATTCTTCTAAAAGTTAACAAGCCACATGCTACAAAATACCCTTCTACTCAACTCAACTCAACACAACTCAAGACTTAATCCCAAATTATTTGGGGTTGATCATATGAATTCTTTCTCCACTCATGTCCATTTTGAGTTATTTTTTCAAAGATTTAAATAATCCAAATCATATTGGATTACCCTTCTTCAAAAAATAATCTGCATATGAAACAAATGATAAAACATCGGCCATGTTATGTACGTTCGAATTACCTGCTATTGGAACTGTCAATAAGAAGAATAGACCACACCAGTGTTGAACTCCTAGGATCATATCTGCACCAAAAACAAAAGATGGGAAGGCAAGATAAAGGATATAAATAAAGATACGAGAACATCATGTCATAAATAAAGTGCTTTGCTATAAAAAGAATAACCACATTTCCATTATACAGTAAATGCGATACAAAATGTAGAATATCAACATCACTTTCAAGGATTGCATTCCAGTCTTCCAAATTTTCTCGGTATGTTTGGGCCACTAGGACTTAAGGCTGACTTGGAGAAATGTACTTATAGTTATAGAAGTAGAATGTGCAGTGTCTTTAGAATCAGCAAGGTAAATGAGACCATCTTTGACCATCCAATCCCCAAAACTTATGGTTAATTAAATGAAATAACAGCCAAAGTCGCAATACTGCCATGCATTCCTTCAAAAATCATTACTCATAAAATCCACAAATTCCGTGGAACTCTATATGGCTCATCGTGCAACTTAGTACTTGACACCAAAATCTTACTTTCACTGTCATGTCATGCAATAAAAGATAGGTGACAATTGTAGCCTCCAAGATATTCAAATTATAAAGTAAGAATAGACCACACACAAATTTCAAAAAGGAAATTGCACACAAACTATTGAAGAAAAGTATGCATGTAACAAAGAATTTTTATGCAGAGGAATCTAATGAAAAAGTAAATAGTATATTTTACTAAAAAAAACTAGAGTTTGTAAGTTTCTTTTTTCCAATCATGCTCACCTCCATTCTCCATCAATCTGCCTTACACTAGGGGGCTCTCTAAGTGCAGGAAGAGGTACTGATATGACGACATTTTGTAGATCAAAGATGGCAGATGCTTCATATTCAATATTAACATAAGTTTCGTTTCCAGAAACAGATGGCCAACAGTTGACTGCATACAAGCACAACGTAAGCAAACAGATTATGTGATAAAGTAGAACCAGATATATTATGGAGATGAAAGTATGAAATCAATCACAAACCAGTCAATGGCACATCAGACTCATCCATTCCCTGAATTCTCCACTTCATAAGACCAACATCATTTTGAGATTGACCACTAGGGAAAGGTCTGTTAGGGTCTTTCAAGCCTATGATGTGGTCAGAATTAAATAACTCCTTGTTGATATTTGGATGAGTTCTAAAGCTGAGGCCGGGAATATCTCGATTTTCAATCTACATAAACATAATTTTCCATCAGGAATAAATATAAAAAAGAAACAATCTTTCATTAACTTGTAAACCATATCAGCAAACAGATCTAAAGCATGCATCAAAATTCCAAAAACTTCACACGAAAGATGGTTTTAGGCCTCAACTTTCCAGTTATGCAATGTATATAATCAATTAGATCATGCTGCAGTTTACCATAGTAAGAAACTAGAGAAAACCTTTCTCCATATGCAGTTGTTTCACAATATATTTTTGTTCAGATACCAAAGATCAGTTAAGCATACATGCAAACCTCCAAACTAACCCTTGGACAGGAAAAACAATAGCCGAGACTCAAGCAAAACATTTCTAACCAAATATCCTCAAATTAAACTTGTGTGCAAGGCAGCTGTAAAGTTGATGGTTTAATGTACATGCTTGTCTTCCCTGGTCTAGTAAAGAAAGCCCAACAGAAAATTTCTAAATGCCAGTATTATTTATCTTCAAACATCTACTCTTTTTATAAAAATGTTTGACCAATCAACCTTTAACAGAGGAACAAGTCCAAAGAATTTGGCATCATTTTAAAGAGGTCAGATTTATGCTATAATATTAGGCTTCTCCATTGGATGTTCAGGTACTAATAATTTTTTGCTCCTGTAATTCTGTGGTATCCATGAGATTTAGGATAAAAGAACCTAAAGCTCTTCTAGTTTGTAACTGGCATTTAGAATAAAGTAACTTGCTTCTTCTTATCTATTAATTACTACTTTCCAGAAAGCAGTAAAAGCTCATTGTTGCTCAAAGTTTTCACTCTTTTGACGTAAAAGATGAAGAGGAAAGGTTGATTTAGTCTAAGTAACCACAGCCTTTGAAGGCTAAACCACAAATGTGGTAGCAATGCATTAAGAAAACTGATATTAATACAGTCTACAAAACCACGCGACTTTTTTTTGGAGGTGACAGGAGTCACTCATTTCAAACAAAGAAAAAAGAAGTACAAAGGGTAAGAATGAAAAAAAAAAGAGAAAACGGAGACAAATAGAGGTCACACCATCACAGTAGTGGTTGATAAAACTGTAATTACAGAAGTTCTTCCAACAATAGAATCTTGCAATAAAAGTATTGCCAACCAATGTGAGGTAAGAAAACACAAAGGATATTCTCAATCAAAATTACGTAGTGGACAACCAAAGTAAAATAGTACAAAACATTCATATAATATTTGTGTACATGTCCCTGACTGAGTGAAATGAACCAATTGGTATGGAACCCTCTCTTTTAACATGCCCAAAGATGTAATGTCTGCTTGGTGATTCAGACAATTTTCCTTGATACTCACCGCAAGTACATGCATTAAGATGTCCAAATCTAATAAGCAGAAATTTGAGCATTTTAAGATGGAGATGTACTAAGTTCAACATATAACACGAAAGCTTGTATACTCCACAAGTCTCCACATGAATGCAGCTAAAATGGCCAATAACTAAAAAAATCAAACCCAATTATGGATGTCAAAAACAAATGTTTACAACAGTTAGTGGTGGATGCAACTTTTTGTATATGAGATGAATGCTAGCATGCTTGTGTTTCTATTAAAGATATTGACTGGAGAAAAAATAGAGAAAGAAGAACCTGAAATTGGATGAGGCCATCATCTTGATTGAGAATTTGAACAGATAGGGTACCTTGAACATCAAAAGTGCCAACCCCTCCATCCCTCTTAAGAGTAACATTAAGTTTCTCTTCGATAGTTAATGTGACAGGATCAGTTGGAGGAAGGGAGACCTTTGTCTGATTAGTACTCGGCTTCACATCTTCAATGATTACTTCACCTTCAGCTTTAAGTGATTCCAGGAGCTGGTTGGTGCGTTGTGTTTTACCAAGCTGCATACCTTGGCCTTTGGGAGCAGCAGCAGCAGCTGGTGTTCGTCCTAGAATTTAAATTTTCTTAATACTTCAGAACAGGTATCCAGATTTTAAAAAAGACAGGTAACAAGTTTTTCAAAATAGAGAAATAAATGCTCCATATACTTTGGGTTTTTTATGCCCAGCCTTGTAAACTTTTGTGCCACATATGTATTTGTCCCTACCAAAAGGTTATTTATATTTTCAAAAATAACCCCTATGATAGGGACCTAAATCTAGATTTTGAAACTTTTATGGGAACAGAATCTCAACTAAACAAGATAGAGAGAATTATTCCTAATTCCATATGGTTTTAGGGACAACAAGATTAAAGCCCAAGAACAAATTTTCTACACTACAAATGGCTTTTGACAAAAGCATGGAGAAGACCAGAAAATGTAAGAAAAAAATATGCTGAAGTATAAAAAAAAGATAACCATGTAAAGACTACAATCAAGCTCCCTAACACAGAAAATGAACAATAAAGAAACACAATCCCATGTGGTTGAGAAGTAAAAATTATGAATTAGGCATAGTTGTCAAGGTGTTGAAAGATACCAATTCTGCTTAGGCGATAAGACGGCCACTTAGGCATCGCCTAAGCGGTCAAGACGGTGTCATTAGATGTGTATATATACGTATATACATAAATATGGATATATACAATCATATATATAATTAGATATTAATACTATATATATTTATGAAAACATACAAACATATATATAAAAATATAATTATATTTGAATGTTATAATTGAATGTATATGATTATGTGTACATACATATAAATGTGATTTTATATAGATAATTATGAAAGTGTGGGTATTTATTTTTAGATAAGGAGTTAATCTTGATAAATTAAGTGAGAGAGAGAGAAAAGAAAAAATTAAAAGAGAACTTTATAAATTTTAAGTATATGATATATGTTTATAATCATAAATCTTAAATATGTATGATAATATAAGTGATAATAAAATATATTAATACGTTCAAATTATCATTAAATAGGTGCCCCTTGTGAGGATATCAAGGGAGAACCCCCCCCCCAATTAGTTTTTTAATCATGTAAGAATACCCTAGGTGCCTTGCCTGGGTGCCTTGGGCACCAAGGCGGGCGCCTTGGACACCTTGGGCACCTTGGGCGCCTTTTTGGGCTCCCCAAAACGCACCCGGGCAAAGGCACCTTGGCGCCTAGACGTCCACCTTGACATCTATGGAACTAGGAAATAAATGCATTAAGCATCTTTAGGTTTCCTATATCCATCATGAGATTCATGACCATGAAAATAGTAACGGATCCTATCAGAATAGGACAGATCTTATTTAGCAGAAGTAAAATACAGAGGATTATAAGACTTTGCCAAGTGTCCAAGTATAATTTATGTTCTTAGCATTCTCCCTTAAGACATTTCCTAAAGATAATAGAAATGATCTAAACTGGCTTCACTATTTTCAAGAACAAGAACTACTTGGTGTGTGACAAAGATCATACCTATATCAGTTAGCAAGTATGATAAGCACCTACTAAATAATTGAGGAGAGAAGCAGAAAAAAATGAACAAAAAGACTGAAACAATAATAACATGCAAATGATTATAGATCAGACCTTAGAAAGAAGGTGAATAAGGGGAAAGAGGCATAAGACAGAATGTTGTAATTGTAACCTTTGGGCTTGACAGAGAATGAATCCAGATCTGTACTCAAGCCGAAACCAGAAGCACTTCCAAAACCAGTTCCGCTGCTGGATATGCTCATATCACTGAAGCTACTCTCTATCCTTCCTGTGCTTGATATAGACATCAAACCTCCCTTGTCACCTCTGTTTTTCTCAATCTGTATAGAAGTGCACATAAAATCTAAAATTGTCCATGCAGAATCCCGAGTGAAGATTAACATGACTTGCAGACAGCTTGCTACCAGATGAGACAACAGAAAATCCTTCTTTAGGACTGATTGTAACAGAACATGACTAAATTGCCCCTAAAGGATAAATCATGCATATTTACGAGCTGAATCAGAACATTCCATCCTATAATTTTATCTATATTACCACTTTCTTGAAAGTACAAACTCCCATTAAATGCTATTACATTTTGTCAGACTGATATAGAGTCATTATACATTTTTTATATTTTCTTGATTTATGATTTTAAATTAAAAAACAACAAATTGACTAGCTTGCTTCCATGGGATCAAAGAATATCAGCCCAAGTAGCAGGTATTAAAACTCAGAAGCATGTTGGGAGGACTTACCACATAAATCTCAGAAGCAAAGTCAGCAAAGAGGTGGATGTATGAAACTAGTCAATTTATGCAATGCAATAAGCTTGTTTCAAAGGAATAAGTAAATCCCAGGAATAAGCCAATGCCTGCATTAATAAAAACCTAATCATGCCAATTTATAGGAACTGCTTCCTGAAACCTTAATCAACTAGTGAACTAGCTGTTGCTAAGCAGGCTACTTAACCTTGAAGAGGTCACTCCATGTCTTTCTGCAGCTGACCTCATACAACTCTTTGCTAAGAATGTAATCAACTTTCAAATGGCATGCTTTAAAACAAATGTCTCCAGGCATAAACACCATCAAGGTTGAACATCATTGTTTTGTTGCTGGACCCTCCGGCCTCAATCATAGAAGGTGTAAGGTGGAAGGAGAAAACTTTTTTGTTGTTGAATCAAATTGATGAGGGAATGAGGCAACGATGGGAGAAAGAAGTGGGGTGGGGTGCAGGGAAGGAGGGGTGGGACGGTTATGATGGCAGTTCCAGCTGAAACCTCACAGCTTGGCAGATGGAGTCTTTCTCACCTCACAACGGAAACTTGAACAACCATATATGTTTCCAATTTTTTTCTTTCAATGATAATTGATCAGCATCCTACATGATACACAATGAGTCCCTTATAAAGAAGCGATGCCAAATTTTCAAAAAGACTTTCAATCTTCATATTGCCTGTATATTCTTAAACTTTCCAAACTCAAACTCAAAGCCTCAGTCCCAAATGGTTGGGGTCGGCTATATGGATTTGTCTATCCTTAAACTTTCCAAAATTATAGAAATATCCTATTAATTCTGAAATTTTTAAGAAAATGACACAAATACATAAAATGCAACTATCTATAAAATCATGTCTATATTGTATCTCATCTCAGCTCAATCATGTCAAAGTCCCTTGATCATGAACACTCCATGTCAAGCTGTAATTGAATTGATTGAAGGCATTAAAGTGGGAAAAGATAGAATTCATATTACGCATGTGTAATATGCTGATAATAGCCTTCAACTTTCTGACATCAACAAGGATAGATTGCTTAATGTCGAGCATAGCTGTTAAGGCAGGCCCCTAGGTGCCAAGGTGCTTTTGTCATGGCGCATTTTGGGTAGCCCAAAAGGTGCCCAAGGCGCCCAGGCTAGGTTTTCCAAGTCTTTATACATGATTAAAAAAATTTCTTTGAGAGCCCCCCTACCCCCCAACAAGGGATACCATTTAATGATGGTGTGCACATATTAAAATATTTCACTATTACTTATACTATCACATGTATTTAAGTTTTGTAATCATAAATATATTATACACATTAAATTATAACATAAAAATATAATTATATTTATGTATATATGTTTGTATGTATGCATAAATATGTATATAGTATTAACATCTAATTATATATGTATGATTGTATATATGTGTACATATATTTATATACACGTATATACATATATATAAACATCTAATGATATCAACTAGACGATGTCTAAGTGGCCGCCTTGTCGCCCAAGTGGAATTGGCATCCTTCAACACCTTGGGTGCATTGTTGCCTGGATAGCTATGACCTCAAGGCTATTATACTTCTTTTTCGGGTCATTACTTGGCTGAAAGTGAATTTCAACCAGACTGAGGTAGTGGGTGTGAATGTTTCATAGGATATCATTAACACAACATCACTCTATTTCTGTATTCCTGCTGGCACATTACCAATTAAATATTTGGGGCTGCTGATGTCAGACAGAGCTTTCAACAGCGTGGAAAGCAAACTTAGAGCTGGAAGGCCAACCTGCTTTCTGCAGAGAAAAGGTAGGTTTTAGTTAGCTCTGCTTTGTCCATCACACAATTATATTTCTTCTCAGTATTCATGGTGTCCAGGGGTATTGGCAATAAAATGAAGCCTCAGAGAAGCAATCTTTTTGAAAGGAGGGGTACCTTCTTCTAAAGGGGCATCTTATCAAATACGGGAGGTCTTGTAGGCCAAAGGAAGGAGACATCGGCTTACGCTCCTTGGAATTGCTAATAAAGCACTGTAATGTAATTATGTAAGTGCCTGTTAAGATTGGAGATGGAGAATTCGACCTTATGGATGTGGAAAGTAAATATTGCCATCAAAATAGAGGATGGGTGGACATGATCAGGAAAAGTCTGGAAGGAGAGCTTTGAACAAATGGATACTGTCAGACGTACTTTAGGTATAAAAATTGACAACAGATTCCATACATTTTTGGGAAGACAAATGGATTGGCTATTTGCTTTTGTGCGGGAGATTTCCAGGCATCTATGCCATTTCAAGGATACATAACTGCCCCATAGCGGATTGCCGGGATGCCTCTTCAGGTCACCAGGGGTGGATACACATATTTAGAAGAAGCTTGCAGCAAAGAGTTCTCGTTCCCTTTGTGTATCCTTCAAGCACACGAGGCTGTCCAGGGTGACAGGATGAAAGAGTTTGAAAGTGTCTAGTGATGGTTGATTCTCATCAGCTCAAATTCCAAAACTACCACTGCTGGTGGGGTAAAGATCGATTGGGTCCACAGAGTTTAAAAAATATCCCATTGACAACTAATCTTTTCTTGGAAAATTATGTGGGAACGAGTACTGACTGCTGGCAGAATGAATGTGTACCTTCTTCGACATGTTTGTGGAGGTTCACAATCACCTGTTCCAGAAATAAGGTATCATTCAGTTCATATGGTGTATTTCTTGACGATTGTTTGATAGACATCTTGGGAATGAACTATGTGATAGTGGGTAGCCAGTGGGGGAATGCGATGCCCGACCAGTAGAATAGAGATGTTTTAAAAGCTACTCCTTCTGCCATCATATGGGGAATCTAAAAGGCGAAAAACCAAGACATTTTGAAGGTTCCTTTCAGCAACCTGGCCACAATCAATGAAATTCGTGTGCTTATCTTCAAGAGTATGTGGTGGCAAGAGATTGAAAAGTTCAGACCTCAGTGCTCTCATTGGTAACTTGAAGAGATGTGTCTCCTCTTTTGTTTAAACATTTTTCCCTTATGTAGGCTTCACTTTTGAAGTGAAAAATGTACATGTCTTGTTATGATGATCTATCTTCTTGATAGATCTTGCTATCAGTATCCATGTATCAGTGTACTTTCCTTTTATCATTTAGTTTCCTAATAAATTGCTCCCATTCTATGTAGCCTTAAAAGACAGGTTTTCTGACTCTCAAATTGGTACACCCCAACTGCCTAAAAGGGAACAAAACCCATGTCTTTGATTAATTGCTCTTATGACCCAAATCAATTAATAAGCAGTTGCTTCAGCCTCTTAATCTTGTTTTAAATTCCTTGATTGGAATAGTCTTTGTCAAGCTTCATCATCCAAATAACAAATCTGACTGAAATCAATCAGTAGTAGACTCCACTTCTAGATTGGATTCCAAGTTTCCTTAAGACATAGCATTTGTCACATTCCTTCATTGAAATAGATGCCAGAAAATTAATTATCATCCTCTTTCAGCTACGGCATTCTAGACAGTGGGCAACTTCTGAGATAGTTTATGTTCTAGTTAAATATCGAACATATAGAATACCGACATAAAAAATTACCTTGCTTTTGTCTATCTCACTGGCTTTACGCTTCATAACATCCTTTGTCTCATTAATTTTGCTTTGCATGACCAGCTTATGCAGTTTCTCCTCATGACTCTCCATTTCACAATATTGTTTTACCTGAGCAACAGTAACATTCTCCTTCTGTCCAAGAGAAATTGCTTCATCAAAAGCAAAAATCAGATCGAATGCAGATTTGCAGATGCCATCTTCATCCAGAGAAACAGCATATTCTGGTACCTAAAAGAAGTTAAGGGCCAAAATAAAATATAGCTATAGGTCCTATAGAGCAGTTACTCCAACTCTATGCCAAGGAAAAGGAAAACACAACCCCCATAGTCCATATGAGTTGAACAAGTTACTGAAAGTTACATGATAGAGAAGCAGCTACAGAACGGCATTCTGCATTACATATAATACAGAGAGAGAGCTATGGATAATGCATGTTCTTATCTACATGAAATATAGCTGTAGAAGCCATCAACAATATTCATCAAACAAAGGATAAAGCAAACAAGTAATTTCAACTAAACTGCCATAGTAGATGCCTGAGAAAAGAAAATTTCAAAATGTTATAGTATGAAACATTGGTGATTTCAGAACCTACCATTTAAAAAAAATAAAACTAAACATTTTAAAATAATGCAGCACATTACTAGGAAAACCGCATGCCTAATAGTAAGTACTACAAAAAGGATACTAGTTTGGATAAAAGCCGCAATGTCTCCAAGTCTTCAAGAATGTTGCTCTGTTTGTTGGTTATGAGTAGCAAGTAAAGAGCTTCAACTGGCTGGTACACGTAACGGACATTTTCGGTCTCAACATATGTGTGTTGCTTCCCTGTCCCAACCAACTTGGGAAATGCTGCAAGTAAGCCCTCTATCCTTATCCGGGACATCTCAACAAATTGTCTTGAGACAAGCGCTGCAGAAGAGAATACAATACATAAAGAGGAAAACAAAGACATAACTTCAATAAAGCTCGATGACCTCCATTACCAAGTGCTTTTCCATTCAAAACTGACTTGACCTAGCTAACAAAGGCAATTAGAACTCATCGGGCAGTCAAGTAGATGATGGAGGCAAAGATGTACGAGGATCACAAGCAAACAAGAAAGGGGTGAAACTAACACCGATCAAAACTTAAAAGCATTGATCTTCACAAATGTAAAAAGGGAGCTCCTAGCCCTTAACTTTCTCAATGTTATTGGTTCCAAAAGTGATCTAATAGCCGATCTAGAATCTGCTATAAATCTCAACGAAGAGAAAACAACAACGTGTAAATATTGGAGAACCAGTACAAGAACGGCCGAAGGTGACAGAAGTTGCTGCGACGATTGAATCAATGCGACCTGTTCTTCAGCCTCGCGAACACAGAGAACACCGAGACGGACCACAGGAAGAACAGAATCAAATATCGAAAACCTGGTAGTCCGAGTAATTAGACGATCGTAAAGTACACATACGACTTTTCCAGCCAGGGAAGCCAGAACCCCGAGAGATTAAGACAGAAACCCGGATTTCAGCTTGCAAACTCTTTACCTTTACCCGATTTGCTGACGACGGAGGCGGCCAGAACCACCTGTCCAGAAGAGAGACGAAGAAAAAAAAATAGGTATCGATAAGTTCGATGCAGTCATATGGGAGCAAATCTGGCGAGATCCAGATGAAAATACAACGGGAAAGGAAATCAAACAACGAGCGGATCTGCCGGCAGGGAAGCAAGGATAGGGAACGAGAGGGAGCTCACCATTTTCGTAGATCCGAGCGGAGCTAGGCGAGGCGGCGACGACGCGGGGAGATCTGAGATGGGACTCTTCGAGTGAGATCCAGAGGAAGAGATGCAAAATAAACCCCTACGCACGGCGAGTAATTCATACAAAAAAAAAATCTAAACAAAATATTATTTTCCAAGGGAAATAAAAATACATCAAAATATAAACATTAATATTTTTCTTCCTTCTCATAAAAATACTATTTTTCAATTAAAATAAAAATATATCAAAAATATATCAAACTGATACCGTGTGTTACTGTTACTGCTCTGATCAAATAGGGGTTAAATACTTGATATAGGAAGCAAAAGATTTTTCTCCCTCCTCATGGTTTGAATCTCTATCTGTGAATCTTTTTTTTTGTTGGTCACGCTGGCCCAGTGGCCAGGCACATGGCGCTGCGCAGCGCCGGCGAGGGATCGAACGCGTCCGGTGACGCGCTCGATCCCCACAGGATCACCTCCCCCCTGGGGAGGTGGTCCCGGCAGTCCACCGCCGGGATCGAACCCCCGCCACCCCCCCCCCCCGCGGGGGTGGCGTCGTGCCAACCGAGATCTGTGAATCATATCCTTAGTTCTGGTTGTCGTCATGATAAGAGTTAACTTATATTCGAAAAATATATATATATAGAACTATACATAAAAGTAAACAATATGATATATTCAGATGTTAAAAAAGATTTGTTATAAATTGCTTAATACACATGTTTGAAGTAAAAAGATGAATTCTAACATCAAACTAATTAAGCATTGTTTTTATTGTTCCACAATATAAATACCCACGTAATGTATTTTTGGAACATGTTGATGGTTCGAGTTGTTGACCTCCTCTCTAGAGTGTGCTTTAAGGGTGCATATTAAAATAAGCTCTTACCACAAAAAATATGTTTATATAACAAAATTTGTAAAGTCACTATATTTGACAATCGTTACCCAAATATATCTTTATAGTTTTTTTTTGTCTAAAAACGAGAGAAGGCGATATTTTTTCTCATGATCATTTATGACTTCTCCAGGGTCATAAATGTTGCTAACAAATTTAAGGTATAAAAGTGATGTGTTCTCGTTCGAAGAAGTTTATTTCAAAGATAGGGTTGTAAACGAGTCGAACCAAGTAATATGTTATTTAAATTTGTCTCGTTTGATTTACGCGAGTTCAAATTCGAATTTGAGTTTTTATGAGCATGCCGAGTTCTTGTTAGAACTTTGATTGTTTGTTAATTGGTCGAGCTTGAGCTCAAGCTCGAATAGCATCCGGACATGAGTTCAATCCACATTAAGGGTCCGTTTGGATCCTTGTAAAACTGCTGCATGGGCAAGTTTTCTAGAAATGTCCAGCATTTTTTTCATTTGGTTACCCGTAAAAACACCAGCCAACAGAAAATATACTCCGTTGACTTGTCTAACACCTGAATTTTGGCGTTCGGAGAATTTTTTCCGGATGCCGTTTTCGATGAGCAGCGCACAGAGGTCAGTCTACAGGTTTAAATGAGATAAATGTTTTTCTTCCATCTTAATTATCTAAAAATGATATATGTAATCTTAATTTATTATCATAACCATTAAAATAAAAACATACGAATGATATATATTAACCTAACATGTAGAAATTAGTTTTTAATATGTAAATATATATATACCAAAGTTTAGAGTCATAATATTTTGTTCTTTATATATCATAATAATATTTTAACAGGTTAAAATAATTTACAAGTAACCAAATAATTATAAATATTTTATTTTAACGTGTATCAAATAATATTTTATAATTATTTTTATCAAAAAATAATCTTCTAAAAAGTATTTTTATTGTTTTTTATTTTTCTCTCAACCAAATGCATCATTGTTTTAATCGTTCAATATATTTTATTTTGTATTTTCATATCTAAATATTTTTGTCAAATCTAATTAAAAATTAAATAAATATTTTTATTTTTATTTTAAATCATAATTTTAAAATTAAATCTCTTTCTAAAAATATAACTTAAATATACTATTTTATCACGTAATGAATTTTGAATAGTGTGTTAAAGTTTCAGAGAATAAAAAATATTATAATAGTTTTTGTAAGAAAAATAATTTATGACAAATTAAATCATAAATTTTTTTTCGAGGAAAACTAATTACATACAACCAAATAACATATTATGTTTACAATTTCCTTGGAAAAGCTACTCCAAGAAAAATGTTTTACAAGATTTTGTTTTTACATTGATCCAAATGGACCCTAAAGTTCAAACTCGATACGAATTGATTTATAAAACTCAAAACCAAATAAAAGTTATATGTGAAACTCTAACTCTAGCTCATTTATGAAACTCGATCTAAGTTTAAACCCAACTTTTGACTTATTTCGTATATTTAAGTGATAACATGTGACTATTAATGCATATAATTTATTTTTAAATAATCAATCGACTATTTAATCAAGTTACTCGCAAACTTATCGAGTCAAGCGAGAGTGTGTTCAAACTCGGCTCATTTAATGAGTCAAGCTTTATATTTTTATTAAATGTGTTCGTTTGACATAATAAAAATGATGTTCTGAGTTTTATCAAGCTGAGTTTTGAGCAAATTGTCAGAGTGTATTAGTTAGTTTGCATCCCTATCTAAAGGCCATGGAGGTGACACAACTTCCAAGTTTTGTAAGGGACAGAGTAGCTTTTTCACTAATAATGTCCTGAGTCAAGTTTTATCAATCAAGTTTTGAGCTATTTGTCAAGAGTGTATTGGTTAGGTTGCATCCCCTATCCAAAGGCCAATGAAGCCACACAACCTCCTAGTTTTTTAAGGGATGGAGTAAATTTTTCACTAAGGTCACATTTGGTTCTGATTACGAGAAAGGGATTATTGTCATAAATCTCTTACAACTTAAAAGAAATCAATAAATCTGATTTGACTTTAATGCTCTAAGAATATAAAAGAGATTCCGAAAAGTAGAAAGAGATAAACATATACAATTTTTTGTCAAGAAAATCTCTCAAATTTAATGAACACAAGATTTTGGCAAAACTCACAATCCGATTCAGAACCAAACACAACCAACCAAAGAGTTTATCGAATGATTCTGCCCTAACCGATGATCAAAAAAGAGTTCAAAAGCAGCCATAAATTTCATTCTAAAGAGATACAAACAGGGATGTTGACTAATTGGTATGACCCGACTAGTCTAAATTTTTTATTTCAGAAATATATTATCACTAAATTTAATAATTTTAATTATTTAAGACAACACAATAAAATTGGCTACAACTTACTTAAAATATATTTTCAATAAACAAAAAATGATATTTTTAATCAAATTATATGATTATAAAATTAAGTTCCGTCTAAGAAAATATAGATATCACACCATGAATGAAGGTGCAACGAAACATGGATCTCAAACGGTATTCATATTTGATTTTACTCTTGAATACATAAACTTGACAAATAGGATTCGGATAGTCGAATTCTTGTTTGGAAACCAAGAAAAAGAAGTCGAGAAAGATAGCCTTTTACCGGATGTTTGATTACATGATAAATTTTAGTTTTTGTCGTAAATTTATGTTTTTTGCAACAAATTTGATTCAAAAAAAAAAGTTGACAACCACGACAAATTTACGTTTTTAGAAGAGTTTTTCTTCTTGACCCTATTCATTATCTTTTGATTCTTCACCGTGGAAGTAAGGGTCGGGAGTCGGGTCGAGGTCAATATGGAGAAAACAAAATCGGTCAAATTGGATCACGACCCGGTTGGTGTGGGGTAGTAATTAGAAATTATTTTAAAAACATCCAGCGGGTCAAGGTCTCGAGTCAGGATTCGGCCAATCGGCCCAAAATCAACCGGTTCGGGCTGGCTCTGACCCCTTCTGTCACCCTCTTCCTTAACACATCTCCTCGAGTGCGATAATTTTGTATCATCCAGTAACTTAAATTTTATCATATTACATAAAAAATTATCTTGCAACCAAACACTGTTGTTGTAAATATTTAAATTTTATCGTAGTATGTTATCGGTTAGCGAGGTAAATTGAGTTTTTGCGTAGTCAAACAATTTTGAAAATTAGTTGAGCTCGGATGTAAATAATGGTAAAAGAAATCAGAGGCATTCCGAAGTCAGAAATTAAAAATTAGAAGAATCTCATCATTTTCCAATAAAAATATCCGAGGAGAGGACCCGGATTATGACTTCCCCGTTTGGAAGACCGAAGAGAGCTCCAGCTGCACCTGCTTCCGCCCTCCTTCCGACGTCCCCGCCGGGCCGGGCGGCGGGACCAGCGCCGCCAGCGGAGCGGGGACGGCTGGTCCCCCGGGAGGACGGCCCGCTTCCTCCGGCACGCTCCCCACGGCGACTCGATCCCGCCGCCCCCGTCGCCGTCGCCGTCGGACGTAGAACACGCGACGGAGGGGGAGGCGGAGCGCGGCGGTCGTCTCTTCTGTTTTTGGTTTCCGTCGCAGGAGCGCCGCCGGTACAGTACGCCTCTGGACCGGTGCCTGCCGTTGAGATGGGGGCGCGGTGGCGGCGCTCTCACGATAAGGAGAGGACGGTTGGCCGGTGGTCTCCTCCGCCGCCGCCCCACGTTCGCACGTGCACTCCTCAGGACAGATAGACATGGTGTTGTTTTTTTTAAAGAAAAAAAAAGACAGCTCCACGGCTCGCGCACGGGTGGCTGCACGTGGGAGAGGTACAAGAGCATGGACTCTATATATACATATATATGTATATTTTAAACGGAATCCAATTAAACCAGGTCCTCGCATCTAACCGAATCTATTCGATTCGATTTGGTTGGGTCTTAAATCAAAAGTAGATAAAAATTTTAGATTATTTAATATTTTATATATATCCATTAAGTGTTAAGTTATACATCATTAATACGAATATTATTTTATTATAAATAATACAAAAATTATTTTTATGAATATTATAATAGTTTTTATAGTGCAAGGAGTTCAAGATTAATCAGAAGAAAATAAAATATATGCACTTGAGATTTAACGACAATCCGAGAGTAAAAGAGGTCGAAGTTATCATGGATGAAATTGTTATCACACCAGATACTCAATTTAAATATTTGGATTCAATATTACATGTGGACGGGGAATGTGACGAAGATGTCGATCACAAGATCAAAGTGGGTTGGCTGAAATGGAGGCAGACGACAGAGATTTTATGCGGTCCTAAATTTTTCTTAAAATTGAAAGAAAAGTTCTATCGCGCGGACATAACATCCGTCATGATCTATGGTAGTGAGTGTTAGGTAATTAAGAAGAAGCATATTACCAGATTGAGTGTAGCTGAAATACGGATGTTTCGGTCGATGTGTGGTCACACTCGAGTAGATAGAATCCGCAATGAATGCATAAAAGATAAAGTGAGAGTTGTGAGAATAAAAAATTATTGTTAAGGAGGGAAGACGCCGTTGGTTTAGACACATGTCAGGTGGCGCTCTCTTGAGACATCTATCAGAACAGTCCAGACCCCGAGGTTGCCGGCACAGAAAAGGTAGAGAAGTAGACCCAGGTTAACTTGGCGTAAACATGTCCAGTATGACTTTGAATTAAGTATACGAGAGAAGTTAACGAAAAAAACGTGGAGAATAAGAATGAATTCTTATAACCAACTCCAACCATTCGAGACTAATTTGTTTGAGTTTTTATAATCTAAATCGAGTTAAATTGGTATAGATAGTTTGGTCTCTCCGAATCGAATCAAATCCACAATTGAATCAAAAGGAACTCAATCAAATTGAATCGGTTTAATACACACCCCTAGTGGTGCATGCGAGTCTCTCAAGGATAAAGGCGTTCATTAAATTGTGGCATTTAGATTATCAGACTCACAAGATGTTTAATTTCTCTCCGGTCTCCTGTGACACACAACACTTATCTGCCTCTTAACTAAAATTATATTGAATCACCTAAAATCATTTGTTTTAAAATTTACCATTGCATTAATACCTTAGTTCGAATAATTTATGAAATGATCCGAAACATCTAACCTTTGGCCAAATTAAAGATCAGATATTTTTATGAAAGTAAATATTAAAAATAAAATAAGATAATATATGTATAAAATATAGTAATTTAAAATGAAAAACTAAGCTGATTAGTACGCATCTAAATTAAATTAAGTATTTCTATCGCAAGATAAAAGGTTAAACATAAAATAAAGTGTTTATATCGTCAATTTAACCTAAACAAACATCACCTTAGATGTGTTGCTTACTTAATCTAATTAAGGTGACCTTTGTTTTGGTTTAGTTCCAAAAAATTAAACTCTTAAATTCATATTCATCCTCTTAATTAACTTGCGGTTAAAAATACTTAATTTAATTAGAATTTTAATTTTTTAATTGATTTAGCTTTTACTTAAATATATATTATATGTGTTACTTCTATGCACATCAAAGAGGCTAGGTGTGAAAGATAAAAATGTAAATCATACAACTTATTTTTAAGGAATTACTAGGATATAAGATATCCAAGTGTTCAAAGGTTACCTAAGCAAAGATCTAATTTTATAAATGGGGTGTTTGGTTTCATGATAATTTTTTGTATAATTTTATGATAAAATTATATTAAAATAAAAAGTGAACCAACTCCTGACATAAAATTGTCATGTTTGGAGGGTTGTGACAAAAAAAAGAGTAACTACCATACATGACCAAACAAAGTGGGGGAACCACAAGAAAAAGAAGAAGAGGTGAGACGTTCTTTTTTGTTTAAGAATAAAAATATTTTCAAAATATAAAATTGTCATGGTTGTCAAACATTTCTTTAATATTATTTCTTACAAATTTTAAAAATGTAGACAAAAACCTCTATTGTCATGCAACCAAACACCCCTTAAGTGTTATATATCAACTAATTTAGCTTCAATTAAATATATTATATATATATATGTTACATTGTCCTTAATAATGCAATTATGTTTGAAAAGACCAATCAAACACGACCGAATCCTGATCTTTTGATCACCTAAGAGGACTAGTCTTTCATATTATTTGGAATTATGCCTAAGCTTAACATCTTAAAAACGAAGATGCAACATAAAATATTAAAAGTAAATTTAAGAACTCAGATCCCCAAACGAAGTCGAAACGAAGGTCGTCCAAATGACCAATTTGATTTATAATTCATACTTAATCCGCCATAATACATGTCACTAGTTTTCCACATTTCTCATAGATATACATCACCAAGGGTAAGAACGATATTTCATCGTAATTATATTCAATGATAATTTAATACTCTTATCTCGTATTTATACTAGAAAATTGAGAATATTCCTTCCAAAGACCTCCACTTTCGACTTCATCGCACGTGCCACCAAAAACAATATTAATATTTATAAATAATACCCTATTTGCGCATGCATGCGCTTAGCTATTAATTTATTATTTTCCTTTTCACTCACGAGCACGAAGCTTCTGACTACCTACGCCACTCCTTGACCGCATCACCGTCGTGGCGATCGACAGGTTTGGAGTTTAGGGTTAGGGTTCTGCCACCCTCTCCGACGAGGTCCAAGCTCCAAAGGCCGCTCTTTGCTCGTTGCCAAGCTAAGCGACGGCGACGGCGACGGCTGACCCTCGAGCTCGGCGAGGGGGCGGGCGACGTGCGCAGTCCACGGCCGGCCCAGGACGCCGCTGCGGCCGAGCCCGGCGTCGCGTTCGGCACGCGTTTCCGCGGGAGGCGCAGCTCGCTGCCAGCCGGGCGGCGGGCCCGCCGCCCGCCGCCGGCCCCCGGCGGCGGAGACCGCCCGCCGGGGGCGACCCCGTACGTACGGTTCGGGGCCAGCTGGGTGGGGTGCATCCCCCCTTGTCTTCCTGACGTTGTCCATGTCCGCGTGCGGGCGATCCTCTTCTTCTTTGTTTATTTTTTTAATTCAACGAGGTGAAAGAAATTATTAATTTCGGTGATTTGATTGGGTGTTTAGATTATTTTCTTGGCTGAAAGAGATCTGAAATAGTGTTAGTATAGTCGGATAATCGCATGATAATAGAGCCGAGGGTTAAGTGGACCCCTCCGTGAGAAGACTAGTCAAATAATCTCATATTAGATAGATGACGAGTAATTTTCGTTTTTAAAAATCTCGACCTCTTTAAAATCTAGTTTTACGATTTCGAGTCGGTTAACACTAATTTAAAATATCTTCCGAGCTCGATTCGGGCACGAGGAGACTATAACGTGTACCACATAGTTCAGTGACGGATCCAAATTACTGTTAGTGGGATCAAGTGACTTCACTAAAATTTAGAATTTCTATCGTAAACTTTTAAATATTATATTAAAATATGTGATATCAGTATGTTTTAAAAAGACGTGATCTCGCTAATTTTATATTGTGACCCGACTATGTAAAAATTTTAAATCCATCCCTAACATGGTTGAGGGCTTGTTTGCTATGACACTGGCAGAGAGAAAAATAGTGAGAAGAAAATAAATAAGTTGAGGGGAGATATTAGCACAAAAAATGTTTTGACGGAGAGTTTTCGGAAAATGTCAATCAACAAAAGATGTTTCCAAGCGACGCAGACATGAAAGTCCAACTTATACATGTTGGGAGGACAAAGTTGAACTTAAATGGTTTGGTTTATATTTTTTTCTAATCTTCAGACAATGTTTTTTGATTAATATATAAATATCTTATCTTAAAAACAAACTTTTCCCCGAACTAAGATGCTAGACATGAAAATAAGAGTTAATGTTTTCCAAAGTTGCCTAAAATTTACAAATGCCATCGCCTTATAGGATGTGCTTCAGTCTTGATTTTATTTATAGATCGCTTTGGACATGAATGCACAGATAGCATCACACATGATTTAAAATTTAATAATTCATTTTCGAAAGATAAAAGATTAGAGATATCAAGATTTTATGACCCATTTGATTAGAGTACCAAGGCAAATATATGTGTTGTAAATTTAATAATAATAAAAGAGAAAAATGAGCGAGTTAGTTCATATAAGATAATATTATCTCAAAGTATTTAGTTTAAATATATTAAATCAATTATTCGAAAAGACGAAGAGGTTGATAAAAATATTGGTCATACAATAAAAGTTTGTTGGAAAAGGTGGAGATTAACGACAAGGATTCCACGTGATTTTAGAATTCCACGACGACGTAAGAAAAATATGATTATAAAATTATAAAATTACAATGTTACATGATGGTAACTGTTAAATGATAAAAATATGTTTTCAAAATAAATATCATTTTAAATACGAACGTTAAGGTGGACAAGTCATCATATTAATAAAATAAAAAATGAATATATTAGAAAAAATATAATAATGATGACAATCATGAGAATGAGTGATTGAGATAATTTGGACATATTTTAGAGGACTTCAATCACAAAAATAAAAAACATACGATAGATTTAAGTTACTTAGATGAAGATAATTTAATATAATTCGAATGATTACTCGAAAGAACTAGCTCAAAAAATTCTTGTTAGTGCAAAAAAGAATTGATATACACAATCCTAAAGGAGTGTTTGGTTGCATGACAATGGAAGTTTTTATTTTAATTTTTAATAAGTGTAAGAAATTTTGTTAAAAGAGGTGTTTGGCATCCTTGACAATTTTATGTTTTGAAAGTAATTTTATTTTTAAACAAAAAAAGAGGGTCTCACCTCTTTCTTTTCTCTTGTGGTCCCCCACTTTGTTTGATCATGAATGGTAGTTACTCTTTTTGTTATCTCATCCCTCCAAACATGACAATTTTATGTTACGAGTGGGTTCACTTTTTATTTTAATATATTTTTTTATCATGAAATCGTACCCAAAAATATCATGCAACCAAACACCCCATAAGTAATTTTAGATTAAAAAATTTGAATTAAGTATGCAGACACCTTGCCAGTCCACATAAATAAACACCAGTAGAGAGAATCAGCAACCCCCCCGGGAGAAGAGAGGAATAAATTACTCAAGGTGAGATCCGCCGCCCCCAACGAGCAGCCAACCGTCCGGGCGGTCGAACTCCACGTGTCCGGTCAACTCCTCCACGTCAGCTACTTATCTGTAGTCTCTTGTAATTTTGCATCCACTTCCCGCCAGTCTTGTCTCTCTTCACACCCCCCTCGAAGCCTCCTCGGTCACTGCCAGCCTAACTGTCACCAGTCCGTCCAATTTATAAATAAACCCTCCACGTCACCACAACGGGACACCACACGCTTTTCGGATCACTCCCCCCGCCCCCGCCAGCTGTCGGTGCCTTCTAATCGCCAACTGGCAAATCCCGTGTTCCCGCGTCCACGGCGATCCCGCCGCCCGCCCCCCTCCGCCGCCCCCTTTATAAGGGCTGCTCCCCCTCCGCCAACCGCCACCGCCGTCGCACCCAACTCCCTTCAGCTCGCCTCCGCCACTGAGCTCTCCGCCGGCCGAACCGCGGGCGGCGGCCAGACATGGAAAGGACGACCAGCGGCTCCGACCGGCACCGCTACGCCGACGGCTTGGACTCCCCCACCACGCTGACGCCCGGCTCGGGCTCGGCGGGGTCCGACGAGGAGGCCTACACGACGGTGTCGTCGGCGCCGCCGAAGCGGCGGGCGGGGCGGACCAAGTTCCGGGAGACGCGGCACCCGGTGTTCAAGGGCGTGCGCCGCCGCAGCGCCGGCAAATGGGTGTGCGAGGTGCGGGAGCCCAACAAGAAGTCGCGCATCTGGCTGGGCACCTTCCCCACCGCCGAGATGGCCGCCCGCGCCCACGACGTCGCCGCCATGGCGCTCCGGGGACGCTCCGCCTGCCTCAACTTCGCCGACTCCGCGTGGCTTCTCCCCGTGCTCCCCAGGTCCGCCACCGCCCGGGAGATCCAGCAGGCCGCCGCCCAGGCCGTGGAGGCCTTCCGCTCCGCCGACCCCGAGGAGGGCGCGGGCGTGCAGGACGCCGGCCGCGCCGACGCCGCGGCCCCGGCGCCTCCCCTGGAGCTCACGCCGGACGCCGCCGCCGCGGAGGTGGCCGGGCGCTGCGCGGCCGAGGACGGCGACGCCTCCTACCTGGAGATGCTGGGCAACATGGGCATCATGTCGCCGCCGCACATGCAACTGCAGCCGTGGGGCCAATGCACGAGCTACTGGGACGACATGGAAGCCGAGCCCGACATCCCCCTTTGGAGCTACACCTTCTGAAGGGCGTTCGCCGCCGCAGCACCGTCGCCGTCGCCACCGCAGCACCGTGCCCTCGTTCCCCTGTACAGAACTTCGTCGCGTATCAGCAGTCCCGGTACCTCTTTTATCGGTACGAGCAAATCAGGCTCCTGCATCGCGCCGCTTCCGCTGCAGAGAGAACAGAGTCGCCATCGAAGGCCCTGCTCCGCCGCCGCCGCCGCCGCAGCAGAGCAGAGAAACCCTGGGCTACGGGGAGCCCTCCCGTCCGATCAGTACAGTAGTAGCCGCAAGTTCAAGCATTTGAGCTTCCTTTTGGTTTGATTATCGTGTGGTGAGCAAAGTAAAGCCTAGAGTGGTCGATCGAACTGATGTTCTGGATCAAACTGCTTCCAGAAAAAGAGGAACCCTTTTCCACCGTTTCAACATCTTCGTCAGTTGCTTGCCTGTAACTGCCATAACCGTCCGCCGCCGCCGGCGGCCACGGGGTGAGTCGAGCAGACCCAAAGAAGATAATGTTAGAGCTCAGGTTTAATTCATTAAAAACTGTATAGGTTAGAACTCGATTGGTCTGGTTATTAACTGGCTCGTTTGATCGAGTTCGAACAGGGTTTAATTATTTGAAAATTATACCGGACTCGTGGCCGGCCCGGTTCGGCGCGTGGCGGGAACCCCGCCGAGTCGACGCGGAGTGCGAGGAGGAGCGGCGCGTGGGCTAACCGCCGCAACCGTCGCGTCGCGGGCCGGTAACGAGCGGGGAGGCGGCGGGTCGGCTCGGCCGCGTCGCGGGCGCGTGCGAAGCCCCCCACGCAGCATCCGGCCTGGGTCCGCCCGCTTATTTTAAACCGGTCAAAGCCGAGTCCGTCGGAGCCGAGAGTTCCGGGAAGCCGCCGAGACGCGGAGAGGACGGGGCGATCCGTCCCCGCGGCGCCGGGCGGCACGTGCGGGGGAGGCAGGAACCGGCGGTGGGGCCCAGGCGATGGAATGAATTATTTTTTTAATGGTGGGTGGGAAATATAATTGTCCGGAAAAAAAAAAGATGAGGATAATAAGATGAGGACGCGCGTGCGCTCCTCCCCTCCGGAGTCACCGACCGGCGGGACGCGTTGTCTCGGCATCGCTTTTTCGTAAATATTTTTAAAAAGTAGTTTATCATAATTAAAATATGCAAGAATATCAACGGGTTTTTTGAAATTTGCGGGCACCCGGTGGTGTCCACGTAGGTCGGTGACCGGTAGGTCCGGCCCCGTGGAGGGGTGAGTGGGTGCAGCCCAAACCCATCGAGGTGGAGGACCCACCCCGGCCGGCCCAGCCGATTCGGCTGGTGCCGGGCCGGATCGGCCGATCTAAGTCCCGGTCGAATCGATCGGATTCAAATTCGACTAGATTACCGGACTCAACTCGACCGAACCTTTTGTTCTCACGGGCACTCGGTGATCATTGGGTTGACATGAGTATTTTTTTTTGTTAACTTACATTGGACCGGACAAGGGATATACATGACACATCAATGGAACCAATTCTGATTTGGTTGGGCTCTGTTTAAATTTATAATCAAATGAATTAAATTTTAAATAGCTTATATATTTAAAATGATAATTTTAAAAATATATGTAAACTATATTTTAACAATAAAACACACATACAATATTATTTATAAACTTTGAAATTATTTTTGAAATAATTCTGGATCAGTCCAAATTATCGGTCGAGTTTGATTTCGGCGGTTTTCAAAACTAGACCTAATTAGTAGTCGGCTCAACCCAAACGGAATTGAACAGGTTCGCCGGTTGGACCGAACAGTCAACACACCCACGATGGACAGTTGGAATAATGGAATGTTGGGTTGGGACCCAAGTCATGACCCGTCTGGTTTTTGGGTCGATCAGCCCGGTCCTGACCCCGAGTCCCCAACCTGGTCGATGCTTTTACGCTAATTTTTTATCACGACTCCGTCCGACCCGGGTCCTAACTCTAGTCGACTCGGGTCAACTTGGGCCCAACCGACTCGCTCCCGACCCCGACCCCGCCAACTTTGGCCAGAACAAAGAGCAGAAACACAAATAAATTTGTCTACAATATATTAAACAAGGTAAACAATAGACGAATCAAAAAAAATAATTAAACATGAACTTCCTACGTACACAAAAAATACAAACACAAGTAAGAAATGCCCGGGAGCTGTTAGCTGTCAGCCCATCATCATCCATGAGTGGTATCTGAACTATTCACTCATACACAGGATGAGCCTCTATTGGGCCAGTATCCCAATGAGTACAGAATCCACAAAATAGAAAATTTCTGAAATGGTTTTTCATGAGAGAATCTGCAAGCATATATAATCACGATATCTTCTATAAAAATACAACAGGGGTTGCCACTTCCCATGTATGGGTCCATATATATAATTATTCATATTTTTTGAATATGTAATCACAAGAAATCCTAACAAGTCTTTAAAATCTTTGGTTGGTTAAAAAACAAAACCCAGCAGCATGAAGGCCCACAATTTCTTTTCCATATAAGCCAAACCAAATGCACCCTACAGTTTTGATGATATCTGGATTCTGGACCTGTGTGGCATATTGATCTGTTCTAGAATTTCATTAAACATCATAAGCTTGTTAGTTTCAAAGTACATAAACTTATTTGTATATTTAGCAACCAAGTATATTAATATGCAAAAAAGAATATTTAAGTTATGCATGTTCATTAATATATCAGTATTTTTTGGATTAATATATTATTAGACCTTTGTATCATGCCCGGCCACTCTATCTGACAAAACACATGTATTTGACATTCTCTCCAGAAAATAAGCTGTAAATCGGTAATAATCGGACAAACAAGTACCAGGGATGTCCATGGGCTCGGCCCACAGTCGACCCAATTAAAACCCAATCTCGACCCAAATTTTTTATCTCGTAAATATATTGTTATAAAATTCAATAAGTTTGATATTTAAAAGTAACATTACAAAATTTATATCAACTAAAATTAAAATATACCTTTTGGTTAAGTTGTACTAAGAAAAACTCGGCTTGACGGCCCGATACTCGTCCATTGCCACACGGTAAGTTTACACAGGCAGGACGGTATCAGCAGTGTCTTCACAAGACATGATAATCTCTTGTTTCCGGTTTGAGTCGGATCCGAAGGCTGATCCGACATTATATATGAGTGCGTAAGGTTGGATGGGATTACTGAGGAGATTTTGTTCATTAAAGCTCATCTTATCTTATCTCTTTTCATGTTTAGATCATAGTTAGGGCCGTTTGATTGGACTTAACATCCTCTTAAGCCTGATTCGGTCAGACGTTGCGGCATTCAAACCGTTTTTTTTTGTCTCGGATCTTAACAGGAAAGATGTGGCGGTTAGCATCTGATTCGTTGAATGACCAACATACACTTAGGGCCTGTTTGGTGTCATAAAATTTTGCGGAAAAAATTGAGTTATCCTCTAAATTCTAGAGATAAACCTGAGTTATCCTTAAGTTATTCCCGTACCAAACAACACCTTATGGCCTGTTTAGCACCCAAATTTTTTGGGGATAAAGCAAATTTATCCCTTAAATTTTAAGGATAAATCTGATTTATCCCCAAATTATCCTCGTACCAAACATGCCCTTAATGTTTCAATGGCGGTTGGTGTTCCCGTTTATCATGTGGTCATCACAATTCTCGGATGAAATTTCTCACTCATCAAAGTAACGAAGAAATCAACATTTTATCATTATTTATTTTATGAATAATTTTTTTCTCTCTCTGGTTGAGTAGACTTGCGCTGAAGACATTTTTAACATTTTCTTATTATATATCCTGTTAAAATAAAATATAAATACATTTTCTAACATTTATAAATTATCTATATAAAATAAAATATATATTAAGTTAGTTCTTAAAATAGACTTCTCAAATATAATGTATAATATTTTTTAAGTTTGAAATAAAAGCATTAGGTATAATAGAGCGTTCAGTACCAATATTTAGTACTTCAGTTATATTTTGTCATCTAATTTTTTTAATAAATTTATTATTTATATTTAGAAGTACTTTGTCATTATTAAATTATATTTTGATTTATATACAAGTTTTTGAATCAATCTTAATTTAACTATTCAATTTTAAGGTTCAAATATCTTTTCAAAATTCTTAATTATTAAGATTTCAAATATCTATACATCATATTCAGATTTAAGAAGTGAATCTCAGATGCCAGGTTTCAATGTTACCAAACGTCACCTTAGACTCATTTATTATCTTCTCTCACAACTTCTAAAATCTATCGAAAGATAAATTATACATATTATAAGTTATCATGAAGTTCATATTTTTGAAAGGTATGTATATATATATATATATATAGAGAGAGAGAGAGAGAGAGAGAGAGAGAGAGAGAGATCATTCCACAATTTCTTTTCCATACAATCCAAACCAGATGCACCCTATAATCTATAATTTCTTGGGATTTTCTTAGGCTGACATGAGTGGATGTAAAACAGCAACAAGCTTCTATGATCTCGTGGATATATATATATATATATATATATATATATCAAACCTCATGCTTCTTTCCAAGCAGATTATCTAACACACAAGATCTTACATGCACAAATGCCTAGGTGATCTCAGGATAATCTTGTATGAACAAGGATGAAGACTGAACACCTTAGATGACTTCTGCACTAGCATGAGAACGCCTGCTTCATTCTCCCTTCCATTTTTCCTATTCCTCGTAACATAAACACTTCTGTCCAAACTGAGAAATCCTACATTGGTACCTCGCTGTTTGGCACATCTCTGATCTTTACAAGTTGCTCAAAACGCAGGTCTCAAAACAGGAGCCAAAAAAAACAAATCATCCTCGCTTGGTTTATGTTGCAATATCAACAATAATGTACAAGACTAGCCATCTTTTGCGAAAACCTTCTCTGGTTTAACACTGCTCGGGTAGATTAATACAGAATCGACACAGAGCCCTCCTTTTGTATGCGTGCAGTCGATCTGTGTCATCGAGAACTTTACCTTGGTAGGTAGATCGGATTTTTCCACCACAAAGTTACCAACCGGGTAGTGGATCCAGCTCCCTGGTTCATCCAGAAAACACTTTGTTTCGGCATGCTCCCCACTTGATGTGGACAACTGAAAGTGCACGGGCTTTATCTCCCATCCATGGATGTGCTCCAGGTGACAAACTCGACGCCTAAGTCTCTTTGATGCCCGCCCAAGATGAAGTCGGAAGAAGAGAGTGTAGATACCTTTTGGGAAGCAGAATTCTATCTCCCCATCCACCTCAAACCACCATATTTGTTGGAGGTACGCAACTATGTGGAACCTGAAACAATGTTACAATTATGTTGAGATGGCTTTACAACTCAGTTTTTCACCCATGCCCTTTTATCTACCGTTTAAACAAAAAAAAGGAAGCTTTCAGTGAGAAAAACCGAAGTATTTCCAGCATAAGATCCCCACCCCACCCAAAAAAGAGAAGGAAACACACATGGGTGTATTATATGTTCAAGTATTAAAAATTGGCTAGAGTAGCAAGTGAATTAATTTATCTAAATTGTTCGTATCACGGGTTCCTTCTCCATATTTGCTTTTAGTCTGTATCTTTATTCTTGACCATTATCAAAGCATGACTAGCAACCTATTCAAAGAACACAAAGGTATCCAGGTGTTAAGGAAGAGGTATATCCTTCATGACTCACATTCTTAGAATCTTTTTCCAGCAAACTAACAAAACTGAAGGATTTGCCCAATCACTATTCAAGATCGTATGCTAAATATTTTCAGAACTTCACACGGCTAGATGAAGTTAACATCAAGGAACACAGAACCGAGGGAAAAAAAAATAGAAAGAATGTTGAACAACTGATCATGAACAGGAATAGGACTTGGCGAGACAGATATACATCTGTTGCCATAGCATGAGAGAAATTAAATCGCAAGAAAGAAAAGTAAGATAGCATATATTCCATTCTTATGGGCAAAAGAAAAAGGAGAGATGACAGGGAAATGCACGATAGAACATGGGAGCAGGAGGATAAACATGAAGCACAAAACACAAATGCTTTGCTTGTACAGCAAGGTCCACAGAATCCGAGGCAGGTTTTCAAGGGGAACAACGAATCCAGCTCTCCTCGAAAGATTCCATTTTGAAGTAAAGAATAACGTGACGGATAGGAACACGCAACAATAGTAACTTAGTAAGGCAGGAAGAATCTACCTAGACTCCTCTGTGGGGATGTAATTCCAGTATCTCCTGTCATCAATTCCAGTAATTGACAATGCCCTCGAAGAGATCGACATGCAAATTCCACCCTTGTACTTCTCCATCCAGAACATCTGCAATAAAAAAAAAAACCAAAGAACTGAAGAAGTAAATCCCAGTCCATCAAAACCCCATACCGATCCAAGGCTTTTGAAGCAAGGATGAACTTTGGAGCGACGAAGTAGCAAAAACGATGCATCCGTGTGCACAAGAAAAGTTTCTTTTTTTTCTCTTCCTTTTCAGATATATTTAGCTCTGCCCATGATTATCCTCGAAGTTCCTGAACACCCGAGAGGAGATCGACGCACAAAATGTTCCTCTCTCCGTGAAAATAAATGGAGAGGGGCAACAGAGCAGAGTTAAAGGCGCTACCTTTGCGCCGCCATCGAAGGGATTGGGCTGGCAAAGGCTGGCATAGATCTCCTTCTTGCCGACTCTCTTGCCTCTGGCGCCCAGAAACCGCTCCAATCCGCCCTCCTCGTCGGCGAGCTTCGCCAGCAGGTACCCGTAATTGCTGGGTAGCTTCGTCTCCCACACGACGTCCGCCGATGCCGCGCCCCTGAACGCCCTGTTCAAGCGCGCAACGCGGCAGATCTCGGGCGGGTCCAGGTAGAGGAGCACCGAGGCCACGCAGGCCTCCGGCAGGTCGCCCAGGCCCGGACGGTACGCTTCCCCGTCCGGCGCCCCTACGCTCGACGCCCCCGCGCCCATACACCGGCCCCCAAAGACGCCCCTTTGGGCAGACCGAAACGAGAAGGCCGAGCGAGCGGGCGAAATGGAGCCGAACGGCCGCCGCCGACGAGCGGGGTACTCGATCGTACCCCTCACGAATGGGCGACCACCCCCTCGGTCCTCACGGCGAGAATCTTCGCAAAGTTGTGATCTTGGAGGGAAGGCGTGCGAATCCGCCGCTCTTCCTCCCCTCCTTCACGACGACGTCGACATCCATTCGCCACAGCCCAAGGGGACAGTGTCAAAAATCTCTGAGCGAGAGAGAGAGATAGGCTTCTTCTGCTCTGCGAAAGCTTTACACAGATCGAGGGAAGAGAGGAGGGAAGAGAGAGAGAGAGAGAGAGAGAAAGAAAGGGGAGAGTTTTATGAGGTGGACATACGAAAAACTGCAACTTTCCTTGCTGTACTCCCGAGGAGAGTTTGGAACGAACGAAGATATGAATGAAAATAAAATATTGCAAAATTGTTTTTTTTGCAAAACAATATATATATATTATTTCGAAAATTGTATGGTAAAAACAGGGGGCCACCGACCACAGCGTGGCCGGTCAGGCCGTCGAAAATCCTTTTCTAGAGTGAAGGCTGCGTTTGGCAGGGATTTAGAAAATCTCTAAAATGTGTAATAATCACAGGCACCCATTTTTTCGCGCACGTTTGCGCGCACGATGGATATCATGGAAAATTATAATAGAAAAAAATATATTTCGGAACTTAAATGGGATCTGTATTGCATATTTTTAATGAATGTTGGATCTGTCAAAAAAATAATAAATAAAGATAAAGATAAAACACATGTTTGACTAAAAATCTCCTGTCAAATATGATTTTAGCACTAATCAAATATTTACCTAGAATCGGTGAAGTGTCCAAGAAAAGAGATACACTAGATTTTCACAGGATCTACAGCCTACGAATCTCCACCAAACTCAACATGAGACTAGGGGTGTGCACTTAATAATCTTGTTTGGTTCGATTTGAACCTCTTTCGATTCGATTCAATTGGAAAATGTTTTAAATCGAACTAAATCGGATCAAACTATTTAATTAAAATATTTTAAAAATTATTATATTATTGAAAGATGATATTTATATAATTTTAAAATAAAGTGATGTTTATTTTGGTTATTTATGACTTAGAAATTAATGAATATATGTAAAGAATAATTAATTTAGATAATTTATCTATTTTCAACTTAAAACAGAGTTGAATTGATTCGATTCAATTTAATTTGAAAACCTGATTTGGTTCGGTTGAGTTTAAAAAGAAAAAAAAAGTCCCAATCCAATCAAGGAGAAACTGTACCCTGAACACCCCTAAATGAGACACAATCCACAGTTGTGTTTGGCAAAGCTTCCTGTACATGCAACTGGAAGTCATTAACCTAATCCTAGTTGGAATTGAAAGCTGATAAGATTTAGAAGGAAAAAAAACTTTAACTAATAAGAAACACAATTTGATGATTTCTATACAATGATTATATGGGCCATATTTTAAATTGAAAGACAATGACAATAGAAGTTATTAACAAATAAGAAATCTGGTGTGCATACCAGGATATCAGTCTAGATACAGTCTAGGTTTACTTTATATATATAAATATATATATACACAGTTATATAGATGATGCAAATGATATGTGAAGGACGAATTTTCTTCAAATAAATGTTAATAAAATATTATGTGAAATAGAAGCACATAAATTTGTTTTTTCATTACATAGTCGGTTTGAGACGTTACCCAACTAAAGGGCCAAGAATCTGTACAGGGGGGCTGTTTATTCCTTTGAAAAGTCCATAAAATAATTTACTTGTTTTATATTTTTTTTCAGTATCTTCATGGTATTTGGGTTAACCTGTTTTCTTGTTTACAAGTGAACCAATTGGTCTTTTCAAAATTAAAATGAATCATTTAAATATATTATCAGAATTATGCGAGATGAAAAACAAATTGTCATCCGGAGGTTAGCTTCCCAACGTCATGATTAGAACAACTTTTTATGCATTAGATGAAAATAAATCAAACACAAAGAAAAAAACAAATTTTTTTGAAATTTTTATGATAAAATACATGGTAGACATCAAGTCATGATAACTACCTGGAAGGTCATGTCACTTGATTTATTTTTATTTTATTTTTGTTTCTTTTCAATCCTTTGTTTTGGAGGGATGGGAAGGATGAGAAGATGACTAGATGCAGAGAGGCACTGAGATATATATGAACTTATATATATATATACACATTTATATATATAGGGGAAAAAACATAGATCTTGAGAAGCTAAAAATTATTAAAAACAGCAAAAGGGCCTTCCCATTTTATAGGCCAGCTCCAGGATATTGATCAATGAATACCAAATTACTGCTGAAGTATAGGGATGTTTATGGTTTTCTTTGGTTTTCAATTCTTTTTTCTCAAATCAAACCAAACAAAATTATCTCTTAAATTAAATCAAATTAATTCGGTTTAACTTGATTTGATCCGATTGAGATCACATTTTATTACGATATAGCATCTATGTCAATACAATTTTATTCGGTTTATTTTAAATTACATTCTATTAAATTTTAATGTATATCTTTATATAATCTATTAGTTTTATCTTAGAAATTCTTGAAATAAATTTATTTTTATAAAAATATATAAATATTACTAAAATAGGAAAATTAAAATAATATTTAATCGAATTTGAGTTATTCAATTTTATAATTTAGTTTGATTTGAAGAGTCTTAAAAATTAAATTAAATCAAACCGATCGATAATTCAAATTAGATTGAACCTAAACAATTTACTGGTTCCGTTTGATTTTCCGGATTGAAGTATCTCCCACCTTATGCCTCAACAAAGATACAAATAAGACCGGAAGAATGCTAATTTAATAGAGTGCAGGTTTGGTTGCAGAAACATTTTTATACACTTGAGATAAAAATTCATATAAAAAAACTGAGAGATGGCTAACTGCAAAGATATAAATGTTCATGTTTGGTGAAATCTTAGAGACATTTTATAACAAAAAAATGGAAAACCACAAAGAGAGAAAAAGCACTTTTAAATATTATAAAAAACTTATGGGGTGTTTGGTTGCATAATAATTGAGGATTTTATTTTAATTTTTAAAAATTATAAGAAAAATTGTTAAAAGAGGTATTCGGTAACCATGATAATTTTATGTTTTAAAAGTGATTTTCTTCTTAAACAAAAAAGAAGGGTCTCACCTCTTTCTTTTTTCTTATGGTCCCCCACTTTGTTTGGTCATGTGTGGTAGTTACTCTTTTTTGTAATCACATCTCTCCAAACATGATAATTTTATGTCATGAGTTGGTTCACTTTTTATTTTAATACAATTTTTTATCACGAAAATGTACAAAAAATTATCATGCAACCAAACACCCCATTACCTTTCTCTTGCAACCATGCAACCTATTAGACGATGCAGAGAAAACAATATAAGAAACATATCTTTGCGCCTAATGGGGTGTTTGGTTCCATGATAATTTTTTGTACACTTTCATGATAAAAAATTATATTAAAATAAAAAGTGAATCAACTCATGACATAAAATTATCATGTTTGGAGGGATGTGATAACAAAAAAAAAGTAATAACCATCCATGACCAAACAAAGTGGGGGACCACAAGAAAAAAGAAAGAGGTGAGCCGCTCTTTTTTTGTTTAAGAAGAAAATCACTTTCAAAACATAAATTTGTCATGATTGCCAAACACCTCTTTTAACAAGTTTTCTTACAATTTTTAAAAATTAAAATAAAACCCTCTATTATCATGCAACCAAACACCCCATAAACTCTTAATTCTGGTCCATGTGATAGAGTCAAAATCAACTCACACGCGTGAGAAAACATGTTAGAATAGTCTCGTGTCGAAAGAAATTGTGAAAATATCAAAAATATGCCTACTTTACTTATTACATTAAAATTTTGAGTTGTTTGTTCCCATTTATTCAACATATCCTTCTAAAAACACCCTGAAAATGTCATTGTGTATACTTTTTTTCCCTTTTCATTGAGAGATAAGAGGACATAATAGAGTTTGAGTGTGGACAGAGCTGGTTGGCAGCTGCCCTTGCAGTCCTTCTCAAATGTCTGCATGCATGTCTACACTGCAGGCTGTTTGGAAAATTGACTTTATGTAATGTGTTGTTATTATATATGTGGACTCCACTCAATTGCATCTTTAAACTGTATTTTTTTTCTCACCCGGATATTGAGGTAATTATCTCCTCAATCATTGATCTGAAATACCCTCCAATTTAAAATATGCAAGTGAAATCCACATGCTTATTTTTTAATGTAATTATACTTATTATATAGAAACTCTCTTTCCCCACATGTGGATCTACCGACTTTTGACCAATCTGTAAGTTAGTAGTTTTAAGAAAATTTATTAAGTTTTCACAAATTAGAAACTTTTATATAAAAGAAGACCATCACCATGTGATTTCAAGGGAGAAGTGGTGGCAAATAATTGAGTTCAAAATTTGATTGTGTATCTTCCACGTTAATGAATATTTTGATATTTTGTCAGAATTGAAATCAATTGATTTCGTTTATGTCTATCTAATTTAGATAAAAAAATAAATATATAATTAAAATTAGATTAAATGAATTATGAAATAGGACATATAACATGATAAAATTTTGAAGAGCAAAAAAAAAAAAAAACTAATCAAGGAGGAACTGTATCAATCAAAAAGAAACTGTACCCTGAACACCCCTAATTGAGACACAATCCACAGTTGTGTTTGGCAAAGCTTCCTGTACAAGCGGAAGCTACTTGTGGGTAGCTCTCATGGTGGGTTCAAGAATGAATTTCAGATATCATAGTTGGAATTGAAAGTCACTAATAAGATATAGAAAAAAATATTGACTAATAAGAAATACAATTTGATGATTTCTATAAATGATTATATGGACGGTAATTTAAATGGAAAGAAAATAGCAATATGTCATTAAGAGTTATTAACAAATAAGAAATCTGGTGCATACCAGGATATCTGTCTATATACACTCCAGGTTTAGTTTATATATATATATATATATATATATATATAGTTGTATAGATGATGCAAGTGATATGTGAACGACGAATTTCTTCAAATATATGCTAAGAAAATATTATGTGAAAGAGATGCACGTAAATTAGTTTTTTCGTGACATAGTCGGTTTGAGACGTACCCGACTAAAATAAATTCTGATAATATATATATATATATATTATCCGAATTATGCGAGATGAAAAACAAATTGTCATCTGGAGGTAGCTTCCCAACATCATGATTAAGAATAAATTTTTATGCGTAACATGAAAATGAATCAACCACCAAGAAAAAACAAAATTTTTTTGAATTATGTATAATAAAATAAATAGTGGACATTATATCATGATAACTATCAGGAAGAGACGTACAAAGTGGATAAATAAAAGGTCATGTCATTTGATTTGATTTTTTTTTGTTTCTTTTCGATCCTTTGTTTCGGAGGGATGGGAAGGATGAGAAGATGACTAGATGCAAAGAGGCACTGAGATATATATATATATATATATATATATATATATATATATATATAAAGAGAGAGAGAGAGAGAGAGAGAGAGAGAGAGAGAGAGAGAGAGAAGCATAGATCTTGAGAAGCTGAAAATTATCAAAAACAGCAAAAGGGCCTTCCCATTTTATAGACCAGCTCCAGGATACTGGGCAATGAATACCAAATTATTGCTGGAAGTATAGGGATGTTTATGGTTTGCTTTGGTTTTCATTTTTTTTTCAGAATTCAAATCAAACCAAATTATCTCTTAAACTAAACCAAATTAATTTAACTTAATTTGGTTTGATCTGATTCAAATCATATTTTATTATGATATAATGTATATGTCAATAAAATTTCATTTAGTTTATTTTAAATTACATTCTATTAAAATTTAATATATATCTTTATATAATTTTTAGTTTCATCTTAAGAGCTCTTGAAATAAATTTATTTTTACAAAAAAGATATATAAATATTACTAACGTAGGTAAATTAAAATAAATGCTTAATCAAATTCAGGTTATTCAATTTTCTAATTTAGTTTGACTTGAAGAGTCTTGAAAACTAAACTTGATCAAATGGATTGAAGTAACCCCCACCTTATGCCTCAACAAAGAAACAAATAAGACGGGAAGAATGTGAAATTAATAGGGTGCATGTTTGGTTGCAAAAACATTTGTATACACTTGTGATAAAAATACATATCAAAATAGAAACTAAGATAGCTAAACTGCCAAGATATAAATGTTCATGTTTGGTGAAATATTAGAGACAATTCATAACGAAAAATAAGGAAGACCACAAAGAAAGAAGAAGTCTCACTTATTTTTTTCGTGATTGCCACACACTTTTTAAAATTATAAAAAACCTACTTTATCTTGCAACCATGCAACCTATTAGACGATGTAGAGAAAACAATATGCATTAGAACAACTAATTTCACGTGTATATATATTTATATATATATGTGTGTGTGTGTGTGACATAGAATAAGTACAACTTGCTCTCTTTCCATTCAATTCAGGTTTATCTTCTTTTGTTTAACATTGGGCTCATCTTGATCAGGATCAAAGTATTGTGGTGATGACAACCGCAAGTTATGCTTGACATCAAGCATGTCATTTTCTGAGAACCTAGTATAGTATATAATAAGTAAATATCTGCAATCTTTAATTTAACATCCCTTATGTCCACTTGACATATCCTAACAAAAGTCTGGTGTTTTTATGTATTAATCCTCATAATCATCTATATTTATAGCTGGACCCTTAAAAAATTAAAATTTTTAAAAATATTTAGAAAATAGTATATCCTGCTATAATAGTTTCATATTGGGACATTGAAAGAAATTGTAACAATATAAGAAGCATGCCTTTGTGCCCATACTCATAGTTCTGGTCCATGCGTCAAAATCTATGATCAATTAGAAGTGGGAGTCCTTGTTTCGTCGACAACCATATAGTCTCTTGTTGTGTAGATACATCCTCTCTCCTCACAAGGTTATTCAATTGATTTGTGGTATATATCGTTTTATTACACCTCAGATAAATAATCTTTTATTGTTTATATTTACCATGGACTCGTCGTGCTCTTTTCTTTGAACATAAATAGTATATTTGTGATAAATAATTATATAAATAGTTAAACTTTTGTTATATAAAAGATACAAAATAAAAGTAAATATCAATGATAGTAGATTAGATGTAAAAATAATACATTTATCGTGAATTCGTGATCAGTTGATAGTATCTTAGGTGTGTGATAAATAAATATTTAAATAGTTAAAATTTTGTTATATAAAGAATACAAAATAAAAGCAAATACTAAAGATGCTAGATTAGATGCATTAGTAATATGACATTTATTAATTTATTTTTGTATAGATTAATGTAAATTATATTTTTATAAATCAAATTATTTTTATTTTTATAAAAATCAAAATTAGGACAAAGTTTCAATTTATTTAAAATAACTTAACACTTTACATGATAATAGAAATATCCATTACCAAAGTCTATTACCCTCGTCACATTTTAAAATGATATTTTATTATATTGATAGCTAATAAAGTGTACGAACTTAACATCTAATATCATTGTTTTTCTTTATACGATCTCATTTTGTGTGTGTAAGAAATGCAATGTTAATCACCCTTTTTACAAACTTTGTTATATAATAATTGTCAACACCGCATCTTTAATAGTTGATATTATCTATTTTTAAAAGAAAAATAATATTGCATTCTATTATTTTATCTGGTGGTATTATAATTGTATTTTGTGTAAATATAAATGCTATATCATTATTAAAGTATGACATAAAATTGAAATATCTAAATATGTATTTACTAGAAAATTAAATAAAGGTAAAAAATGAAAGCATCTAAAAATGATAATCTTATTGATAAATCTATTCTTTGCTTGGTACATGTTATTGTCAAACAAGATTCAACAATATAATATGACTTTTTTGTTTGGACACGACAATATAATATGGCATCATGATATTTTTAATAATGTGAAATCAACAACAGTCGAATAGTTTTAAGACATATTGATGGTAAATTATAAAATATTTTACTAATAGATTCTCGGGTAACATGAAAATTTGACAGCATCTTAATTATATGTATTCATAAAATGTTTCGACTTGATTTTTTATTTGTGTAGTTTTATTTATAAAACTTATAAATTACATTACGTTATTATAAAATTTAAAAATTTATTTGGCATGTATTCATTCACGGCCTAACTTTGCTCTTACATCATGTAGGGTGTTTGGTTGCACAATAATTTTTTGTACATTTTCATGATAAAAAATTATATCAAAATAATGTGTAAGTTAATCAATAAAATATATTTATCAAGTTTGGGAAGATATGATAATAAAAAAATAGTATATACCGTATATGACTGAACAAGGTGGGAGATGACATGATAAAAAAAAGTGTCACTTGCTTTTTTTGTTCGTAAAGTAAAACTCTTTAAAACCATAAAGTTGTAATGATTGTCGAACACCTCTTGTAACAAGTTTTGTTGCAAAAATATAAAATTGTAATAAAATCTCAATTTATCATGCATACAAACATCTTATTACGAAAATTGTTTGTGATATTTTTTCTATATAAAATACAATAAAATCAATAATAAAACTCTGTTGGTTGGGTTAGATTAAAATTCTTTCTTTCACAATTTTTAGATTGTCAAGATTTCATGTATCTTTAGGAACTAACTTTTTACAGTTTAATAATTTCAAACCTCAGGGATTTTTGAACTCTTTAAGTGTTTAATTAGTTTTCATATTTCTAATCTTTTCAAATTTCATGTTTCCAATCTTTTTAGATTTCAAAGTTTTCGGAGTTTCCAGATTTTGAATCCCTACCCTTTCAATTTTTTTAGATTTCATAACTTTCGATACTTCGATGTTTTTATAATATATATCTTTTATATCTTTTATATTTTTACATTAATTAAAATTTTATACTTTACAAATTTTTCTATTTTCTATCTATTAATTAATCATTTTTTATTCACTGAAGTAGGAGTTAGCTACTTCCTACTAGGCTACACAACATTATCTTTAATCTACATTATAATGACCAAAGCATATTTGACTTATACTATTTCACTTCATGTAAATATACATATTTGGTTTGCGATACAAAATGTTATCATTTGAGCAATTCTCTCTCTCTCTCTCATATTTTGGTGAAGATGTTGGGAGTTGAGAGAGTCAAATAAATGAGAAAACTTTGTATTGCAAACCAAGTCATCAAAGTAGTTATTTTAAATCTCATAACATTTTAATGGAACATATTGTGAACTGAGTCATCAAAGTATTTACTTTTGGACATTTCACTAAATTTCCAAGGTCTCTCATATTCAATTAAAAACCTCTAAGTGCTTTCTAATTCAAACCTAACTAATATATTTAAATAAATAATCATGAAATCCACAAACTATCTAAAATATTGCCTTCAAAATAAAATATAATATGTTATTTAAACTACGTGAACATAGGCGTTGTTCCTTCGTCCAATCGTCCGATTTTCACCTGTGTTACAAGGGCATGCTGGCATCTCTAGTCGTTTCCGTCTCCACCTCCCGACGTCATCTCCGCCCCCATCTCCTCACTGGTACCGCCTCTCCCTCCTCGTTGTTTCTCTCTCTTCTTATTCTTCTTCTCTCTCTCTCTCTCACTTTCTGTTGACGACCAGTAGTAGCCCTCGTCTCTCTCTCTCTCTCTCTCTCTCTCTCTCTCTCTCTCTCTCTCTCTCTCTCCCCCCCTTCCTGGTTGGTTTGCTCAGGTGAATGTTGTTTGTTCATCCTATCTCCCCTGATCGTCCGATCGACATTAAGTCGCTTGATTCGTCCTCCAGTTTTTCCACCAACAGTCCTCTCGTTACTCCACAAATCCGTTCATCCCTACGGTTACTAAGCGCAGCCTGCCATGCCTTTGGCCGCCGCCGTTTCCTTCTCCAGAAAATCTCCAGTCTCTACATATCCTATCAATGGCATTCCTCATGTCTCTCCCGTGCCTATTTTTTCATCTTCTCCTTTACGTATGGTGGTGTCGGTCTCCAGCATCTAATGGCAACCGATAGTACCATCCGATTAGATTTTGTTGTTGTGTGATGTGTTACCTCCTTCAAGTTCTCAAATCGTCGATCAGGAATTTGTCGATGGAAGATATGTCCTTTAACATATCGTGTTTGTCGTTCTTCTCCTTCAATGTCCTTCTTTCTCATCCCGCCATTATCCTTGCCGTTACTCCTTGGTTGCAACTTTTCTCCGTCAGCCATCGGTTCTGAGAACACGTCATTCCACATAACACCATAGGTCCTACATTATGGGCTTGGTGTATGCACCGAAGAATGACACCTTGTCCATGTATGAAAACCTTTGCTCTCCTCTTTGTGCAAGGCTGCAGTGTTGCCATTTTATAGGAGATTGCCAGAGTGAAGTAAAGAGGATATCTGCAGCCTGTGAGACCCCTCCCCTACCTCTCGCCGGTTCATGTCAGTTTTTCGCCTTCTCTGGACTTTGACTGGCTTCATGATTCTCCTCTTTCCTGACAGCAACGTCTTACCTTGACATAGTAAGAGGAGTTCTTGCTAGACTCCTCAATGGTGACAATGGCCGGCCTTGGAGTGCGCTCCGTAGGTAGCTTTACCCCTTCCCCTCGTCTCTTATGCTTTTTCTTTTATATATGTGATTATATTTTTTATCTACACTTCATCGTTCCCTTTTTCATGGAGCAACTTTACTCTCTTTTCTTATTATTCTTAATAAGTTGGTCGTCAACTTTCGTACTGTACATGAAAAAGAGTCTTGACACACCCAAATGCTACTTTTTAAGTATCTAAGGAGACTTCACGGTATTGTTAAAAATGTTTTCTCATTCTGTATATTTTCTTTTTTTTTCTATATGCGGTTATCTTTTTTATGTTCTATTTGTTTTTCAATACCTTTTCTCTTTATGTGTACATTTGGCAATTGAGATGTCTTTAGTCACATACTACATTTCTCGTGTTTTTCCCTTTACATACATTGTTAAATTTTTTATCTTTACTTCTTCGTTCCTTTTCCACCATAAGTTACTCTCTTTTCATATTGCTATCCCGCATTTTTCATTATATATGAGAAAGAAGTCAAAGAATGATAGGTAGGGAATCCCAATTTATTATTCTCCTACCTAGCAAGAAGTGTAATAGAATTAGAGGTTCCAAAATTGGAAATAAAAGTCTAACTAATGTGATTTTATTTTTTATAAATGCCAATTCAAATGCCCTATTTATATACAATGATTTAAGCTCAGTTTTGTACCATAAAAGACCTAGATATTTTATTTAAAGTTTCACTCAAAAAAGGTAGCCATTTCTTATAATTACTATTTTTTAAAGAAATGAATATTTTTATTTTTTTTGGTGAATGTAAGATAAAGCAACTGTATTAATATAATTTATAAAGTTTAAGGAAGGACTTGAGTCAATTTGAAATTGGTTCAAAATATGATTAAATCAAATTCATCTAATCTAACTTGCCACTTCTTGATTATATGACCAAGGTAATCATATCTAAAAATTGAAAAATGTCACTTCACATTGTAAACCTAAAATGTCAAAAGTAAAAATGAAATAAAGTAAGATGTAAGCTCTTAACAAAAAGGAAATTCTGAAATTTAAAATTTCTATCACTGAAGTTTAACTGAAAATTTGAATTAGGCTTTGTAGACCCAATCAAGCTGATTTGGAGCAATTTCTATAGGTCTCAGTAGTGGACCAATCTGGAGAATTAGGCTTTGTAAACCCAATTAAGATTTTGATTAATTGTTATTCCTAAGCCAATTGGGATCGGGTGATGTCGTCATAAGGTGAGTTTAGTTTAAGTGAAAATTAGATTAGATCGAATGTTCATTCCCATTCAAGTTCTTTCGTGTGCCAAAAATATTTTACATTGTTATTGTTATTAACATGATCCCACTTTCTTTCTTTTAGTTTTTTTTTTGTGAAGTGGAAAGTTTGTTGGTTAAGTGGGAGTGGGACACATTAACGTTGTCAATTCAGAATCTGACTTGCTAGGAACAAAGTAAAGTTTGAAAACATATTTCTCACTCACATATTTATATAACTTCTTTGAGATGTATTCATGCATGGATGGTAGTTTATCGTAACTCAGATTTTTGGTGAGTAAGCAAAAGTTTTGTATCAAAAGCATGAGTGGCCTTTTTGTTACTCCATATCTAATTGACATCATATTTTCATCTTACCTATTTTGGATTGATCTATGATAATTTATGTTGTAATATTTACTTCTTGTTTGGTTGTAGTGGATGTCTTCATTCTCTGCATCTTATTTTCTTTCAAAATTATCTTCATTTTCATTTGAAATGTATAAGTTTAGAAATATAAAAATATATCATAACTAACTAGAATCAATCAATCAATCTTTACATTGGTTGCAAATAATAATAATAATAATAATAATAATAATAATAATAATAATAATGTAAAAGCAGTGTTATTTATAATATTATAAACAATCCTTATAAATCAAAGTTGTTACATTCGTATAAATGTCACTCAAATTAATATTGGTTTGATTACCAATTTATGTGTATATTTGAAAAGTAAACTATAACATTTATAATTTAACTAATTTTTTATCTTAATTATCTTAAAATTTTAAATCTAATCGATATATAATATATTATTCTAACACGTGCGAAGCACGTGACTTGACTAGTACATATATATTAAAACATCGTATATATGTTTATATATAATTTTATTTGATTTGATTGAAACTGGACCTTTCCAAAATATGACATGCATATTTTTATCTTAATTATCTTAAAATTTTAAATCTAATCGATATATAATATATTATTCGAACACGTGCGAAGCACGTGACTTGACTAGTCAACTTACATGCGTGAGAAAACAAGTTAGAATAGTCTCATATCGAAAATATCAAACTAAATTATGTAAATATAAGAAATGTGTCTACTCTTCTTGTTATGTTAAAATTTTGAGTTGATTGTCCCATTTATTCAACACATCCTTCTATGAAAATGTCATTTATATAAATTTTTTTTTTCATTGAGGGGTAAGAGGACATATTAGAGTTTGAATGTGGACACAGCTGGTTGGCAGCTGCCCTTGCAGTCCTTCTCAAATGTCTGCATGCATGCCTACACTGCAAGCTGTTTGGAAAATTGACTTTATGTAATGTGTTGTTATTATTATATATGTGGACTCCACTCAATTGCATCTTTAAACTGTATTGTTTTTTCACCCGGATATTGAGGTAATTCTTTCATTTTTCTCTCCTCAATCATTGATTTGAAATACCCCCCAATTTAAATTACGCAAGTGAAATCCACATGCCTTAATTTTTATGTAATTATACTTATTATATAGAAACCCTCGTTCCCCACATGTGGATCTACCGACTTTTGAAATTTCTGTTTGTTAGTAGTTTTAAAAAAAATATTAGGTTTTCACAAATTAGAAACTTTTATATAACTAAGGAAGACCATCAACGAGTTATTTCAAGGGAGAAGTGGTGGCAAGGCAAAACATTAGTAGAATCTGATATTTCAAATTTTTTTTTGATTCTAATGAAAATAATTGAGTTCAAAATTTAATTTTATATTGTATAAGTTAATGAATATTTCGATATCTTGTCGGAATCGAAATCAATTGATTTTATTTCTATTTATCTAATTTAGATAAAAATAAATATATAATTAAAATAATCAAAATTAAGTTAAACAAATTATAAAATAAGACATATGGCATGATAAATTTTTAAATATATTTTATTAAATTTTAATAATTATACATAAATTATTAATTTATTTTTTAAACAATTGGTATATAATATTATTTTAAAAATTATCGAATTTTGACTCCAATTCTAATAAAGAAATTGAAATCAGGAACGAATGATTCTGAAATCAACGATATCGGAATAAGGACATTTTACTACCACACCAGAGTGATGGATAAGGACTTCAACCCATCAAGACTATAATATATACCACACCAAATTAAAGGCTAATGGGGTGTTTGGTTAGGTGATAATGACCCTTTTTTTTTTAATTTTTGAAAATTGCAGTGAAAGTACTCTCGAAATTTCGTTTGGCCCGTTTTTTCATTTTTTATTTTTAAAAAGTTATTCATCGAAAGGGCAACGTGAAAAAAAAAAGTGGTGGAGACCACTTTTTTTTTTGAAAGTGAGACGGCGTCTCCTCCCCCGCCCGTCGCCGGCACCGGCGCTGCCTGCACCCCCCCCTCCCCATGGAACGGCCCGAGCTGCCGCGACGGGAGCCGCCAATTCACCTCGGAGAAGCAGGGCAAGGGCGGCGGGGAGGCCTTCGCCGTGGAGGACCTCCTCGACTTCTCCCACGAGGAGGGCGTGAGGCGGTTCGATGGGGGCGGAGGCTGCGGCAATGCCGCGGTGGGCCGCCGAGTGAGCGAGGGGAAGAGATTGGGAAGGAGAGCGTGGGAGAGACGGCGGCGACGGCGCAAGCGTGCGGTGCGCACACGGAGACAAAGGGGGGGGGACATTGCGGTTCGCGCGCGGAGGAGGGGGGGACGAGAGGTCGACGGCGCTTCGGCGCCGCGGCCCGCGTGCGGGGGGACGCGATGGCGACGGTCGGAGGGAGAGAGAGAGAGCGAGAGGCCGGAGGCGGTGCGACGAAGGGGGAGAGGCGGTGCGGGGGAGAAGATTCGAGAGAGGGGAGGGCCCGAGGCGGTTCGATGGGGGAGAGGGGAGAAAAAAAAAATAAAATAAAGGGGGGGTGGCGAGAGAGAGAGAGGCGGTGGGGTATGGCCTCTCCGACGGGCTCTCCGTGCCGGTACGCACAGAGCCGCCCCCCACGTCTCCGTTCATTTCTCCCTTCCTATTGGATCGACCTTCCATTTCCTCCCGATTCGTTTCCATCTCCGCTTCCGGGCTCCAGCAGTGATTGATGGAATCCTCGTCGATCTCGATCTCGGCTATTGGAAAGATTCGACTCGAACTCCTCGGTTCCTTCGTCGCCGGGGGGACGATCGCTTCCGAGCCAACGCTTCGCATTTAATTCTCGGATTTATGGCTCCGTAAACGTCACAATGTGCAATCCGCAGCGCCGAATCGAAGCAACACTTCCGGATTATTGAATTTAATTACCGTGATTTCCTCGTTTTACTTCCCCCAGAATGCGCGCGCGGTTTTAAGGAGTTATTGTGTTCCTCCCGATGCGATCGCGCCCGCGAGTTTCGAATTTCCGGCGAGTTCTTCCGGGCATCATCAACTCGCCGAATAATCAACGCGATGATTTTATCAATCATACAATTGCATGTTAACATACAATTCCCTCCCGGCCCTCGCGAAGCCCTCGGCGACCTCCTCATCCCGGGCGGCAAAAGAAATGTGGGAAGATTATGTTAGACGTCGTAGATTGTAATTATATATTTTTAGTTGATTGAATTCTTATATGACACGAATATTTTGTCATTTCTTTGATCTTCTGAATTTCTAAATTTGTATGACATGAAATACTTGTTTTTTGATGTTTATGAAGTTGATGAAAATTGAATTTAAAATGCTACCAAACACCTCATTATCATTTTTAAAAATTAAAATATTTTTGCCAAACACATTCATTGTCACGTTTTCACTTTTAAAAATTATCTTGTTTGGCATTATAATTTAATTTTTTATCATGAAACCTTTTTAAAAATTAAAATGCAACCAAACACCCCATAAACTTTATGTTTACCAACATCAGCTACAAAATTAAGAAGAAATGTTTGAAGTTATGGTTTGGAAAGGCCCATATTATAATTAGTTGATTAATTATAAGAACACTACACCATATCTCGAGATATCTAAATGTGAAGCTATATGCTCTCTCTTCAAACACTCTCATTGTGTCAAGATGAGCAGCAGGGATTAAAAACAAGAGAAAAGATAATAAAATATCAAAGAAGATGATCAAGACAATTAAAAAAAAATACAAAAAGAACTCTGAAGAATTACCGCCTGCTCCAGCAGTGCTAGCTGTGTACAAAGTAGTAGCCCGTACGTACTCAAATGATTGAGCCTGCAGGCAGTCATTTGGATGCTTTCTAGGGTTTACATTGTTTCTGGGTACACCCTTAGGGTTTACGTCATCACAGCGAGATGTACACGTTGGAGCGCTCGGAACCCTACATTTATTTTTGTTATAACCTTAGGGTTTACGTCGTCACAGTGAGCATGTGCACGCTTGAGAGCTTCGGAGAACCCTACACGTTTTGTCATAACCTTAGGGCTTCTGTATCATGACAGTGAGACGTAGATGTTGAGAGCTTGGAACCCTAGATATGCCCGCTGGCATGGGCACACACATTTTGCCAGCTTTCTTGTAAGATAATATATTTACGTGGGGGTCGTCTGACAACGTGCTGCACGCTGCTCCTTTTTCTATATTTTGTATCCTTGATGGCCATCACGCAAGTTTGAAGCCCTAGAAATTTGAGAGCTGGTCACCTCATGGGGGGTCGTCTGAGAGAACGAGGGCATCACGGATCGAAGGGAGCCACGATCATCCCCTTCCTTAACTACCAATGTTTCAACCTTTGTTTACTAATGCCCTGTTTGGTTAGAGTTTTATTTTTGGTACTATATTAATATTGATATTAATATTTTCAAATGTTAGAGTATCAATATCAAAATTAATACAAGTTGACACTTGTATTACATGATATGCTTTGTTTGTACTACAAATTTTAAAATTGATACAATTAACCAAACACCTCTTAATCATTCCTATCAATATCAATTTTAAAATTGATAGTGATAGAGGTACTTAATAGTGTTACCAAACATGACGTAAGACATTAGTAAGATATTGCATGAATTATTAACAAAAAAGTAAGGGTTAGTAACAATATACACGAGTCATATAATAATACATCGGATCGATTAGTAATGAAAACATAAGGTGATCTTAAAGAAGAAGAAAAAGTTAAAATGTTATGAAGTGGGGAAGAGAGATTAATGCGTGGCTCCTGCCGGTTGGTGACTGCAGTTATGAAGTGGGTGTTTGGTTGGAGGTTTTTATTTTAATTTTTAAAAATTATAAGAAAACTTGTTAAAAGAGGTGTTTGGTAACCATGACAATTTTATGTTTTGAAAGTATATAATTTTTTTCTTAAACAAAAAAGTGGGTCTCGTCTCTTTTTTTTTGTGGTCTCCCACTTTGTTTGATCATGTATGGTAGTTACTCTTTTTTGTTGTCACTTCCCTTCAAACATGATAATTTTGTGTCATGAGTTGGTTCACATTTTATTTTGATGCAATTTTTTATCATGAAAGTGTATAAAAAAGTATCATACAACCAAACACCCCATTATGGTTTGCATCGTCGTCACAGTGAGATGTTACACGTTGGTGCACTCGGAACCCTACATTTATTTTTTTTATAACCTTAGGGCCCGTTTGGCACCGTAAAATTTTGGGGATAAATCTAATTTATCCCATAAAATTTGAAGATAAACCAAGTTTGTCCACAAATTATTCCAATACCAAAGAGCACCTTAGGGCTTACGTTGTCACAGTGAGCATGTGCAGGCTTGAGAGCTTTAGAAAACTCTACAAGTTTTGTCATAACTTTATGGGGGTGTTTGGTTGAATGATAAATTTTTTTTTACATCTTCATGATAAAAAATTATATTAAAATAAAAAGTGAACAAACTCATGACATAAAATTATCATGTTTGGAGGGATGTGATAGTAAAAAAATAACTACCACACATGATCAAACAAAGTGGGGGACCACAAGAAAAAAAGAAAGAGGTAAGACCCTCTTTTTTGTTTAAGAAAAAAATCGCTTTCAAAACATAAAATTGTCAAAGTTGCCAAACACCTCTTTTAACATATTTTCTTACAATTCTTTAAAAATTAAAATAAAAACTTCTATCATCGTGCAACCAAACATCCCATTGAGATTTCTGTAACGTGACAGTGAGACTTATACATGTTGAGAGCTTGGAACCCTAGACATGCTGGACACACATCTTGCCAGCTTTCTTGTAAGATGATATATTTACGTGGGGTCGTCTAACAACGTGCTGCACGCTGCTTCCTCTTCTATATTTTATATCCTTTGATAGCCATCATGCAAGTTTGAAGCCCTAGAAATTTGAGAGCCGGTCACCTCATGGGGTCGTCTGTGGGGGAGCTAGGGCATCACTGACCGGAGGGAGCCACGATCCCTTTCCCTAGCTACCATTGCTTTAACTTTTGTTTACTATGAGCCTGTTTTGGTATCGGGATAACTTTTTAGAGAATAAATTTAATTTATTCTTAAAATTTAAGAGATAAATCAAGACTATCTTCAAAATATTTTGATACCAAACATACCCAAGATCAGTAAGATATTGCACGAATTATCAGCAAAAAAAATAAAGGGTTAATAACATTACAGACGAGTTATACAACAACACACCGCACCGGTTAGTAATCAAAACATAAGGTGCTCTTAAAGAAGAAAAAAAAAGTTACTCCCTTCTTCGCCCAGACTCTAAGGCCCGTTTGGTACCATAAAATTTTGAGAATAAACTTAGGTTATTCGATAAATTTAGGGGATAACCCAAATTTATTCCCAAGTTATCTCGTACCAAACAGCACCTAGAAATTTAGCATATAGGTTAGGCAAGAGGCAATGTTTTCAACTAGAGACTTGTTTGTTTTGTCAAAATTCTCTTGTTCCGAAATTGTTTATCCAGGAACGAGAATTTATTTCAGATTGTTGAAACAAGAGTTTAACTATTTGGTTGACTTTGTAAAAGAGATGAAAAATAAAAGGAGAGATCATAGGACTAATTAAGATACTCTCTTACAGCTTTTGATGTATGTTCTTGTTTTTAAGTTTGAGTCTCTCTCTCTCTCTCTCTCTCTCTCTCTCACTGTAAGCTTAAAACAGCTGAAAATACGTCCCGTAAAATGCAGCAAGTGAACTATTTTAAATAATTTTAAAAACACGGAAACAAGAAAAAAAATCAGAAACAGTGAACAAAATAGCTGGTGGCTATAAATACATGATTTAGCCTCCCCGGTGTTCTGCCTTTTATATTTAATTTATTCAGCAGGAGAGCAAATAAATTATATCATCAGACACATTTTTTTAGGTATAAAATAAACCATATTGCAGGTAACCCGGTTTGATGAGCTTTATTTATACATGATGTTAATTGTATATATTATTATAAATTCAGGATAAGTAATATAGTTATATAATGCAAGAATATAGTTATCTCTGTCAAATAAGTATTAATCCTAGTATTACTGATCTTTTAATTATCTTATTTTAGCTCAATCGTATTTTGTTTTTATAAACGAATAATCTATGTTAGATGATGAACCGAACGGAATCGGTATCGGTTTGGAATTCATTCCTCCTGAACGGTTTGGTTCGGTTCGATTCGATCCTATCCTATTTTGGTTTCGGAAAACATGACTCCAAAACGGTGTAAGATCTTCTATATGGATCCCGGCGGTATATATATATATATATGAACGAAACGACAACATCAATGAATGATAGTCCCTGACAAAAAAATCCTTGGTCAAGATCTGCCCACATGCATGATGTCCGCAAGTATCGTATATATAAAATTAAGTAGTAGAGATTTGATGCATTAAAAATTGGGCACAACAAAAAATAAAATAAGATAAAATATTGCACTATATATGGACCCCACACATAATTAATTTATGTCTTAGCTGTTGGAGATGATTCCAGGCATTTGACAAAACAGAGCAACACTTGGAGGGCACACCTCTTAAAATGACTTCCCAACTGCCAGCAACACTCCACATCTGAGTCTCAATATATATAAATATATATATGTATGTATGTATGTATACACATATATGTACATGTGTTTTTACTGTACAATGTTTGGGTTGAATAATAATACTTCTCTAGATCACCTATGAAAAATCATGGGGGGTCACCTTCTCTGTAAAAATATTTAATTTAGAGCAGTTGATAAAATCTTAAAATGCTAATTAATATGTTTCTCAAAATTGCTAAGTGGGTCACTGAATTGACCTCAAGAATTAAACATGATGTGTGTGTATAAGTGGCCAATGACTTTCTTGATAAAATTATGTAGCAAAATAAGAGATCTAGTCAAGATGACCTAAAACATATCATATTTGGTGCGGTGGGATAACAAAAACAGTGCGGACCATATATAACTAAAAAAATTATGAATCAGATCATCTATTTCAAATCTGTAGAGAGATTAATTGTTTGATACAAGATTTATTCGAAAATAAACTTAATTTTTTAAACTTTTTAAAATTTCAAGAATAAACTAATTAAATTCGTGCATCCCCTGAATGATCTTGGAGGAGAGCGGTCATTAGCTTAATTAATTAAACTACCAGTCAAGTAAGTTCTACACTTATGGGATATTGTTTGGTTGTATGATCATGGGAGTTTTTATTTTAATTTTTAAAATTTGTAAAAAATTGGTTAAAAGAGGTGTTTCACAACCATGACAATTTTATGTTTTGAAAGTGATTTTCTTCTTAAACAAAAAAGAGTCTCACCACTTTATTTTTTCTTGCGGTCCCTCATTTTGTTTGGTCATGAATAGTAGTTACTCTTTTTTGTTATCACATTCCTCCAAACATAATAGTTTTATGTCATAAGTTGGTTCACTTTTTATTTTAATATAATGTTTTATCATGATAGTGTACAAAAAATTATCATGCAACCAAATGCAACCAAACACCCCCATTATACTTTCCCCAAACTGCCTTGTAATATTCTGGCTAGCATGGTCGGCCTTTTTCCCGGCAAAGGATCCTGCCAAAACGAAGACAGCCACATTGACCCACGTCTCTCTCTCTCTCTCTCTCTCTCTCTCTCTCTCTCTCTCTCTCTCTCTCTCTCCACCTTGTTGCATGACAGCCGGGACAAATAGGTCATGCAAATTTAAAACCTTAAGTCAAGGTGTAACAAATCCAGAAATCAAACCGAATCAATTCATTCGGTTCGGTTTGATTCAGTTTGGACCCATTTTGATTTAGTTCAGTTTAGAAAATCTCTAAACCGATTTAAATCAAATCAAATCGTTTTTATTAAAAAAAATATAAAAATTATTACAATATTAATAAAATAATATTTTTATAAATTTTATAATAAAATAGTAGTTATTTTTATTATTTTTAACTTAAAAATTAGTATATGTATGTACAAATAATTAATTTAAATATTTTTATTTATTTTCGGTTTAAACCGAATCAAACCGAATTGATTCGGTTTGTTTCGATTCGATTCAATTTGAGAGGGTGATTCGGTTCGGTTCGATTTGAAAAAAAATGGTCCAAATCGGACCAAACCGAACCGTGCCCACCCCTGGTTTGGATGCATGTGATCATGTTCTTCAGGTTTCTCCAAACTCTAGTTTATGATGAAGTGAAAAGAAAGATGGATTTGGATGCACTTGATCATGTTCATCTAGGCTTATCCGATCGAACCCTAATTTCTAGTGCAGGAGTCGGGTATTATTGATTTGATACATGTCATGCTCATCAAGGCTTCTGCAAAAACCCTAATCTCTAATGCAGCAGAGAAAAAAGAAGACGAATCCGGATGCAGCATGTCATGAGTGATCATCCAGGCTTCTTCCAAACCCCTAATTTCTCGTACAGGAGTTGGATTGATTCGATGCATGTCATGTTCTTTTTTTCTTGAACAACAACGCCACAACTTATTTCATTGATAATATAAAAGAGTACATGAAATATAATACAACCACAGACTCAAACTAGTACAAGACACGATCAAACAAGAAACAACCAAAGTAGTAACCAAACATATCTTCTCGAGAAGACTCAACCATAACCACGAAACGACCAGCACATAGAAGTGCTCGTAAGGTCGCACAGCAGATATAGAGACTCCATCAGAGGAGTTTGATAACTGCCACGAGACCGGAGGATCACACCAGATAGGTGTGGATATCGCCCAGTTCATCGGTCTCGAAATGAGTACTGTGGTTACGAAGAGAACAAGAAAATATAATACAACAAAACTAGACCCTAAGACGACAAACATAAGTAGAAACTCGAATAAAACAAAGAGACAATAATACGCCGAACTCCACAACTCCAACACGACAAAAGGAGACAAAAAGCTTAAACGCAAGTTTAAGCAAAGTCCGGAGAGGGAGAGTGGGAGGGAGGAAAAACCTCCCTCCCAGCAAAATCGACTTCAAAACTGCAGATAAACAAATACGAAGTGTCTGCCGGCGCCGAAGGAGCTTCGAGGGAGATCGCGGTGAGGAGCCGCTGCGTGGGTACACCGCAGCGAAGGCGACGCCGCGAGGAAGTCGCTGCAAGGGAGACCACGGCCCACGAGGTTGTTGCCGCCGCGGGGGTTTCACGATGGGGGCCGCCGCGTGGGATTCGCCTCAACGAGGGTTTCACCGCGAGGGATTCCTCGGCGAGGGGTCGCCGCGTGGGACCGCTTGGGTTCGCTGCGGCGAGAGGGACACCGCGAGGCGAGCTGCGGCGAGGAAGACGCCGCCGCGAGAGGAAAGCGTGAGGGATGCGCCGCGAGGGTTCGCCGCCGCGAGGGAGACGCCGCGAGAGGGTTAATACTTATTATGTGGTGTTTGGTTACAAAACATGTTAAAAGTGTGTTTGATGACCGTTAAAAATATAAATTTTTATAAGGACTTTATTGGTAGATAAAAAAGAGGGATGAGACAGTCTGTTTTATCCTTGTGGCCACCCATTTTATAATTATATTTGGTCCAAACACTTCTTGTATAATTCATAGATCACCAAACATGGTAATTTTATTTCTTCAACTAATATTTTATTTTAGTGACTTCTTGATCAGCCACCTAATTTTAAATGTTTCACTGTATATATAATTTTTATTTTAGAAGGTGGATAGCTAAGATTTTGTGCTCCACAAGGCATGCACTAGAGATGAAATTAAGACTTTAGACATTTCGTTAAATAAAATAAGACAACCTTAATATGCCATCGAATCTCTTAATAGACAAATGCCTTCATGTCCACAATAATATGCATACGCATCGACCATTATTCTTTGTGCTCAGCTAGACTCATACAATAATCATTAAAACATTTATCTCCTACTATACTGTGCACTTCAAAATTTTAATCTGGTCTCACATCCTAAGCTTGTTCAATTAAGGGCCCATTTGGAGCCCTGTAAAATGGGCTACATTGGGCTACTTTCCCAAACATATGTTCAATCTTTTATTTGCTTACACGAAAAGCATGGGTCAACCCAAAATGCATTCCCATTAACTCTCCTATTTTTCACAATATATATAATTATAATAATTTTATGAGTATTTGGAATCTAAAAAACGTATATATAATGTATGTTAGTATTTCAAAAGAATTGAATCTATCATTTAAAAATAGATATTATTTTTTAAAATAAAGTGTAGATGATTGTTATTAATTTAATATGAATATGTTACGTAAGAATTGCTTTTCTCTATAAAATACAAATAAATTTTGAGAGCAAAACCTATGAGATATTATATAATCAATTATTTAATCTTCACCACCAATTTCATCATTTCAAATCATTCGAAGGTGTCAACCCCAGACCATTGAAACAAAGAAAAATCTTTCAATCTCAGTTCCCAAACCAAATCTTCAAGAACTAATAGACGAAAGTTCAGTCTTCTATGACCAATATCTTTCATCCTTTAAAACTCTATATACCCTCGAGCCATCTATCACTATATATCCTGATCATTCAGGTGTATATCTGAGATTTCACCTTCTTCGAAGAATTTCTCTAGTACTAGTATGAGATATGTACCAGCATGGAGCAATAACAACCATTTATCTAAGCCCAATAATGAAAGAAATTTCACTTCTTCCAAAACATATTCATAATTTAGCAAGAGAGTACTACAAGTATAACATCTTAGTCCAAAAGGGGTACATATTAACTTATTTTAAATAAATTATTAGAAAATCTGTGCGAATGGTATCAGAGATAACACTTAAAGTTATTTTTATAACTTATAAGAATTCAATATATAGGGTGGAAACCAGGACCACCTCCAAGAAGGAGTTATACTTTATAGTAGGAAACTCGGGTAAAACAACGTCAAGTACTGAAAAAAGATTACGAGTTATAAAAAATTATCAATAGAAGTTCAATCAACAATACATAAGAACTTTGAAAGAATTCAAGATATGTTAATAAAAATATAAAAAATTATATAATATCATGTTGGACATCATTTAGTAACTTGGCCCGATATAGAAACAGAACAACCCGAAGAATCAACTATTATAAATTTAGCTATGTTTAAAGATTAAGAAATAGAACACAAGTAAATGCTTTTACTTGTGTATTATGTGTTCTTAGCAGAAACTTTTTTGCCAATAAAAATATGCAAACTTCTTGATTTATTTTTTTGCTATTAAAAGTTTTTTTTATTTATATGATAATTTTTTTATTAAAGTAAACATTCCTGATGTATATTTACATACTTTTTCTTGTTCTTCTACTTTATTTTTTAGAACTACTCCTTAATAAAATTCTTAAGCATCTGTTTCTGTTATTAGAAAATCTTCTTTTAAAAGCATATCTAATCTTGGTAATTTTTTACATTTTCCCTTTATTATCTGAACTTGTTTAGTTAATTCAGTCGTCCATATAAATGGAACATTTTTCTTAAGAAGTTTTGTAAAAGACTTCGTATTTTAGAACAATTTTCTATAAATCCCTCTGCATAATTTAAGTAATCAATAAATTTTTGTAACTAATTTTTGTCTTTTAAATCATACGGAAATTGACATATATTTTTCGCATATGTGAAGTTCTAACTCAATTCCTGTTGAATCAATTGTTAATTCTAGATATTCTATTTTTTTCTTAATTATGTTTTCATTTTGGATAATACTATTTCATTTTCTTTACATTTTTCAGCAAGTAGTTTTAAGTGTTCTTCGTGTTCTTTCCAAGAATTACAACATATAAGTACATCATCTACATATACCAAACAGAATTTATTTAAACATTTAAATGCTTTATCCATTCTTCGTTAAAATATTTGTGGTGCATTTTTTAATCCAAATGGCATTACTAACCATTCATAATGTCCTTGTGGTGTACTAAAGCTAGCAAAGATATTGATTCTTCATTTAATCTTATATGCCAAAATCTTGATTCACAGTCAAATTTTGAAAAATATCTTTTTTCCTCTAGTAAGGTTTATTAATGTTTCTTTATGTGGTGAAAAGTATCTATCGAATACTGTATACTCATTTAACTGTTTATAATTTACTACCATTCGTGATTTTCCTCTATTGATTTCATTATGATTTCTTACCATGAATCCTGGGTTACTATGTGGACTTTTTTATTTTCTTATTATTTTCATTGTAATAGTTCTTTTATCTATACTTTAAATTCTTTTATATCCTGCGAATTATATCTCATAGGTTTTACTCTTATGATTTTGTTTTTATCTTTTAATTCTATATGAGTATAATATTTTCCTATTTCTCATAATGCTAAGGAATTTTTTGAGAAATTACTTTCAAATAATTGTTCTACATCTGTTATAGTCATTTGTAGAAAGGGTTTTTTAAGGTCAATTTTGTCTGTTTCAATTTTTTATTTAATCTTACCATCACCTCGTTGGCTGTGCATCTATTGAATAGGTATTTTTCTTTGAAAAACTTTTGTATTTCTAAATATAGTTATCCAGTGATTACATGAACCTTTAAATCTTAATAAAATAGGTGTTTGAATATATACTTTGAATTGTGATATAAAATGCAAAGGAACTGAAGAAGATTGTTGGAAAAATTTATCTGAAGCGGATAAGACATCTATAATAGGAGATAGTACAACAATAATAAGAGTCATGAATAATTATGAAAATGCAATCAAAAGATAATTCATAGGAGAAAACTAACAACTACAAAATGATGTACAGAAAACAACAGAAAAAGATAAATTGCGTACTCTATAAGTAAATTTAAGGTTATGTGCTATATGTCAGTTAGAACAATATAATTGTATATTTCATAAATATTATTATAACATATTTGATAAAAAATTAACAAGATCCATATATAGAATTATAATTTCTAAAAGTACCAGAATCATGGAGATCAAAACTATGGAAAGACTATCAAGAAGAATTAAATCTTTGGATTAATATGCAGATGTCGTTAAGTAAAAAAACCTATGGAAGAAGATGCAAGAAAAAAATGGATACTTTAGGAGTTAGAATAACATTCACAAGAAAAAAGATATCAGATTATTTCTATGAAGCAAGATTAATTAGACAATCAAAAAAATAAAATATTTAGAAAAACAACAAAAATTATGTTGCCAGAATATACCATATTCCATATATATAGGATGTGAATATACGAGAAAGAAACATAAATTTCAAAAGAAATGATATGAGATTAGATCACTTAAAAACCCACAACAACATAAATATAAGAAGATATTAAAAAAACAAACTAATAAAAAAGCTAAAGAATGTAAATAATTTATATGCCAAAAATTTGGACACTACACTATTGAATGTCCACAAAAAGAGAAAACCATAAACAATTTCAATAGATAATGAAATATCTAACACCGACAAATTCAGACTCTAAATTTGACAGTGAATTTAGTTACTATGAAATAATTTAAGATTCAGAAGATGAACACTGACTTTGAAATAATTAATAAAGGTAAAGAATTAATTATCGAAACATAAGAATAAGAAGGAAATTATTCCCAAGGAATAATTATAGAAATAAAAATTTATGATGTTATTCAAAAAACAGATTTAAGTTTATCAGAAAGATAATAGATTCGAAAATAGTTAATAACAAAATTAAGAATAAAACATGTCTTATACTATGGAATAACAAACAAATGATTACTTTGTTTTTTAAATTAAATAAGAAGAGAAAATAGGCCGGATACATATTGAAACTATACATATAATGATTAAAGCTACATTTCGAGAAGGAATAGATACACCTATAGAATTAGTCCTATTGGATAATAGAATTCCAAATAGAAAAGATGTTATTTTAGGGATAATACAAGGAAACTTGAATTATCAGAAATTAATATTTAATATAAATCCAAATTTTGGAATATCACTTAAAGATAGAAATATTAATCAAGTTTTAACATTGGTTCAAGATTTTAAAATAAAATATTTTATGGAAGAACGAAGCATGCCCTATTCTATAACCTATATGGTTAGTTACGCTTTAAGCAATACACATCATAGTGATGTACTTAAAAATTTGGAATTTTTACTTTACCTATCATATTCCAACAAGTTAGAAAAATACATAAACTTACAATAGAAGAAATAGAAATTCCAGATTTCTATGATATATATAACAAAAAAAACATTATTAGTAAATGATAAACCTAGATTATCATTTACAATAAATAATGGAAGATTACAAGAAAAAAAATTTATAAGATCAACTTCAGAAAAAATAACAGAACCATTATTAATAACATATACTCCAACTCCATGAGAAGGTACATTGATAACATATTTATTAAAATAAAAATATTATGATGGTATAGAACGAAAAAATACACAAATCCTAGGTATTTTATTTTTTTCTTTTTCTAATTCTGATTTATTTTTGAATAATACTATTTCATTTTATTTACATTTTCAACAAATAATTTTAAGTATTCTTCGTGTTCTTTCTAATAATTAGAACATATAAGTACATAGTGGACATCATTCAGTAACCTAACCTGATATAGAAACAAAATAACTCGAAGAACCAACTATTATAAATTTAGCTATGTTTAAAGATTGTGAAATAGAAAGAAAATTAACTCCTACATAATTGTTTTTAATTTAATATGAATATGTTACTTAAGAATTGCTTTTCTCTATGATATGAAAAATAACGAAAAATGTTTTTTTCAAAAAATTACGTTTCAAACTTATAATAAACTATTTATTTTTTTGTACAATTTTAAAATGTTTAATAAATTATGATTTTTAAATTGGGTTTATACATCTTCCAAGTAATTCCTCAGTGTACCATATTTCTTGGTTATAATTATACCTGTAACTGGATAAGGTTAACCCATAATTCAATCTGAATCCGAATGGGAAAATAAGGTCTATGCGTTTGATCGGTGCTCCCAATGAGTCTTGACATCGGGTTTAAACATGCCCGATTTTAAACATACCCGAATGTCACGTATCGGGTTTGATATGATAACCCGATCGTGAGATCGAGGACCCAAAATTGCTCGGCGCTATGACATCTTATCGGTCGACTCCGCTTGGTGGCTGGTGGTATCCCGCCGGCAGCAGCGACGTACCCTACCTTGGGCTCCAGTCAGCTTCTCATTGTCATTGCTCGACGCTTCGACGGCCTGGTGGTAAGGCTATAAACGGGTCAGGTTTAGTAGCAAAATCACCAGAATTCGATTATGATAAGAGTTAAGGGGTTCATTCTGATTTCAATCCGATTCTGATTCCGTGATTCCGACAACGGAATCGGAACCAAATCCGATAATTTCGAAATACACATTAAATAGTATTTTTTATTAAAAAATAAATCAATAATTTACATATAATTACTGATTTTTGATATAATATCCTTAAATTTTTATCATTTTATCATTTATATATTTTATATTATTATTTGTTTTACTTCATTTTATTTAATTTTATTTATATATAAAATATTTTTTATCAAAATCAGATTAACGGAATAGAAATTATTCTGATTATAAATTACTACAATATTTAATTTCGATTCGGATAATTTATAAGATACAAAAATAAAATTTAATTCCGTTAATCTTTATCGAAATGCAATCAGAATATCGATTTACCTTTACACCTTTACCTGCTGGTATCGCGCTCCCGCGGCAAACGGTGATTGGATCTTCCCCTTGTTTCCTCTGCGCGTTCTTGTCCATTTTTTTGTTGTCTGATGCTCCAGATCTGCTTTCTTCTAGTCATTTCTTTCTCCCTAGTATTGGGCGTTCGATTGGTGCTCCGTCAGCTTCTCACCGCTCGACGCTACGACAGCCGACAGGTTGACTCCACCTGGTGCTGGTGGCATGCCTAGGGTTCCAGTTCGCATCGACAATCCAGCTTCTCATCGTTCGGTGCTTCGACGGCCTGGTGGTATCACGCTCCCGCGGCAACGGTGATTGGATCTTCCCCTTGCTTCCTCTCCGCGCCGTTGTCAATTTTTCTTGTCATCGATTGCTCGAGAGTGCCAACCTTTACAGACGACAGACCCCCAACCGTTCTTCCCTTGTTTTGCTTGGCCTCCCATCCACCCCTTTCACCGGCGGCAGCATTTACAGTGCCATAAAATTTTCATTGTTTCGCTGCTCTGCCGGGCGATGCCGATTCTAGAGGAGCTTAAAACAAAAACCTCTCGGTAGTCAGAAAAGAGGTGGTTTTATTGTTTACCTCTCGGTAGTCAGAGAAGAGGGAGATCGAGCATGCTCAGCATCTGGCACCTGGGCCAACATCTCGTTTTGGTGAACTAGGTGTCATTGCTTTTGTACAGCTGCGAATTCCAATATTTTATCTTAATATTTTCCAGATTATAATTTTGTTATGTAGATAATAAATGTAATTTGTAACTTTAGCTGACATGGGCATTCAATTTCTCTCCTTATCTCTATTCAATAAGTCATTATTCTATTATGGTGCCTCCCTTATGGGGAAGAAATCAACATAATCAATTATTTCTTGTTTCCCGCAGGCTTCTATTGGAGTACCTAAATACTAGTTTGATGGCTACCAGGATTGTGTGAGATATTTATTTTCTTGACTCCACTTTTTTGCTGTACTTACATATCCAGCAGTAGCTTGGACTGTTCTGTTTTACAACCCAATTTTAGTCTTGGAACTGGCATGCGTAGCATAAATTGGCTTGAGCAGATCTTATCAAGCATTCCATAGGCAACGTAGTTGTCAGTTGTTTGGTGATCATGGCATGCCATAGACTGTGGTTCCAGTTGTTCATAAATATCATGTGTTCATATTCCTAATCATATGATCTTTTGTTGAACTGACGCAATCCTCTTGTAAGCGGCGAGCTCAAGTTTCTGTGTCCATTTCCTACTGCCTTGGTAGGAAGCTACTGTTTTTGTTTTTTTATCTTTTGTAACTCTAGAATTTGCTTTTGCCTTTTGCTTTCACGTGTTACTTGTATTTTCTTTTGTTCACTAATAATATTAGACTGTCGCTCCATTTTGGGTCCCTTCAAAAAAGAAATGAAGTTCAAGTCCAACGGTCCAACTTGTTATTTATTTTTGAAAGCAACTCAGGAAGTGGATGCATTTCATGGATAAAAAAGAGAACAGAAGTACGAGATACACACAAAACAGAAACACATAATACAACCTGTCTTTCAAGAAGTTTGACACTACATAACAGATATTTTCTTGTAGTCCTCATACTGGTAAGATGCCTCAGCTCGTACATTTCCTTAAGATACATATTTGCAGAAAAATTATTTTGGTGAGGGTGTAGCGACTAGAGAGCCTACCAATAATTGGTAGTACTCAATCATCATATTTCCTTTTCTATTTTAACCACAATTGCTACCACAAAAGATAGCCGACTTGTGTCTCCATTGTTGCTGCCACTGGTATATATGGCTTCAAGCGAACTTCTCTGGAGATTCTTGGAGAAGAACTGTAATCCTGCTGACACCTCTATATTAACAGTGCAGTCAGTTAGAACTTTTTTTATGTTTGGTAATAAAAATATCTAAATACAATAATAACCAGCTCCAAGATAACTGGATCCTTGCTTAAAATAGCCTTTGCCGACTCCAAGATAACCGATAGCGCCACCGTTCCATCATCTTCACAGCCCAACATAACCAGCTCCCCCTTGCGGTGAGATTTCCAGCCTCCACTGCCAAAATCCACCAGAGAGCTTGCTAAAACTCCCTGCTAAGCCAGCAAGGCCGTTCCTCCATAGCCTCTCCTTACTAAAAAGGGGTTCAAAATCTGGATACCATGCAATCTTTGTCTTCTCCAAAGCAGGAACTGCCTCGCCGCTCATCGGCTTCACAAGAAGAAGGCTTAGACTGACCGAGAACTAAAAATTGTGGATAAGAACAGGAACGGAGAAGCCCGAGTTGAAAGCAAACGAACTATCCAAAAAAACTTCAATTTAATGTGAGTACGGCCACTCTAGCTACCTTCTATCCATAAAAACAAGTTTTAAAGGGTCTGCGAACCCTTGACAATGAAGATTCCAACCATACAAAAACTGGAAGTCCTGCATCTTGATCTAGATTGAATGTCTCTTCCCTGACACTGATAATGTTGAAATTGACTCCACCCAAGCCTTGACAAAAATCGAAAATGACACTCTTCATGAAAGGCTCCCTGGAGCAAGAACCTCCTACCAGCAGAATAGCTAAACCATGCCAATGCTTGAAAGAGTTGTTAATTGACAATGAAGATTCCCAAAACAGACATGCCAATCCACCATGATTGGAACTCCAGCCAATTCTGTTTCAAGAAGGCGTCAAGCAGTGTATTCTTTGCCTCGAGGCTCTTCACTCCCTGAAGAGAGACTAGTCTACATTGCCTTAGCCACACACACTTCTCCCGCAAACCAGAGGACATAGGAATAGATAAGACTCCCCACTCAGCATCTGATCAAGGGTCCTTAGACCGAAGTAACTTGCCAGAGTTTTTCCTCATATCTGGGCAGACATACTACCTATGACCGAACCCCAGCACCGCCTGCATCTGACGATGTTCTTGCAACCAGAGGATGGGTAGTCTCTACCATACCAACGACTGTAGTACCAGGTCCTCTGGCGACCACATTGTCCCTCCAAGACCACCACACTATAAGACTTCCTCTGGGCAAAGGGTGCCCCAGCAGCAAGGACAGTCCTTAACCACAAGGTGGATTCAGGGACCCGTCGCTGGAGGCAACACCCCTTCTACTAGAAATGCAACACTTTCTCCTCCGCTATGGGAGGTTTTAGTGACTGACCTTGGTTCGATGATCTTGCCCATGGAAGCACCTGGGTAGGAGCCTCTCACACGACCACCATCGGCCTCTGCCACCCTCCTTCCATCGAGAAATGTTGCGGAAGAGAAACACCAGCCCTTCGAGGGCCTTCAGAATATCCAGAGCCTCTCTCTCTCTCTCCTCCCATCACCTTCTACCTTGAGTTTTAGGATATGTAGGCAAACAGACATGTATATAAAGGTTTTTTGAAATTTTGGTGTGCCCTTATAAAAGGATTTGACATGTTCACGAAGAAGGAAAAAGTAGAATGACAATTTTTTTAAGAAAAATTGGTTTCATGTGCAGCAAGCTCCGCAAGGGGCCTGAGAGCAGTAGGGTGAGAGGCCCTAAGGTTTGAGGCCTCCTGGCTCATTCCCCTTCGTCTTCTTGCTCCCACTCTCTACCCTGCACTATTAAGCATCAGACTGCTCAAATGAAAGGCTCTGGGTGTGAGGCCTTTTCCCTTTCATCTTCTTCATCTCACCCTCTCGTCCGCACTGTTCTGCCTCAGCCTGCTCAAGAGTTGAGCATGAGGCACTGAGATGCGACTGTGTAAGGCCTCTCCCCCTTCGCTTTCTTCCTCCTGCCTTATCCATTCTCGCCTGCACTTTCAACATCAGATGGTCAAGGAAATGGAGATATATTTTTAGTAACAGATTCATTTACTCATGGGTATTCAATTGTTGTGGGTAATGGGCACAGAAAACTATTTTGAATTTTTGGCATGATATAGGGGCTGGTCAGACTCCCCTCAAAACTGCTTTCCCTTTCTTATTCAGGCTACATCATGACCAAAATTGCTTTCTTAGTTTCAATATAATTATGTCACAGGTAGAGCCGAAGAGGTCATTCAGCTTGCGGCTTTACTTCAAATAGGATGTGTAATTCAGATAGAAAGAGAGAGGGAAGATGTCAAATTCTGGAACTTGAACAACAAGGGGGCATTTTCAGTGCAGCGGAATAAAGATGAAAGGGGCAAAGTGAGCATGGATTAAGTATTGGTCTTTAAAAAATCACCTATTCATGTGAAAGATCATGAAACAGAGACTGCTTATGGCAGCCTGGTTGACATGGATAGTGGATGATGGTAATAAAAATGTCTGCAGCAGTCTATTCAAAGAGAATCAAGACCACTTGTTCCTTACCTGTGGAATCATTAACATAATCTGGAAGTTTTCAATGTAAGTTTCTCAACTAATTTTGCAGAAGAAAGAGATCTGCATAAGTGGATCAATAAATGAAACTCGTCATCTTTGCCTGAAGTAGACAAAAAAATGTTGGATGACCCTTCTGCCAGCACTATAATGGGTCATATGGATGGCAAGAAACGACAGGATTTGGGGGTGTGTATCACTATAATTGGTCTCTTCGATGGCGAGAAATGACAGGATTTCAGGGATATCTTTCAACTGATAAGTTGTAGTTTATCACAGGCATCACAATTACTGCGGGACTGGGAAACGGCAGCTAATTGGGATCCTACTATTCTTTGATTTTTTTTGTGAGCAAGTTGGTTTTGCATACTTGAAAGGGATCTTCTCCAGTTTGCACAAATAGCACATGCATACATCCTCAACACCAAGGAACATCACAAATCTGCTAGACTATAAAGCATGGTGAGCAGAATTCAACATTATATCGAAAACAGAGAACGAACCAACCATGTAACTCCTTCAAGTAAAGAATAGGGCAACTAAAACACTTGAAGATCAAAAGATTGACAAATAGCATTCATACAGAAACAAAAAAATAACAACAGAGAAAGAAAAAGTGGGTTAATAGAGCAGAGAAAGAGAGGGTTACCTAGAGCTTAAAAATAGAGGATATATAAATACATATATACACATAGATCGCAAAGCTAGCAAATAAAAAAAACAGATACCAGAGCTAGCATGTAAATTGAATTTAGAACCATAGATCCCTAAAAGAAACCACAGATCGTTAAGATAGGAGGAACAAATGGGAAAATTTTTACTCACCAGTAAGACAGAGACGGAGCAAGGATGTCACATGCGTCAACAAATTTTTCTATCCCACTGCTAGGAAAAGACGCGGCACCAGAGGAGCAGCAAGGACAGAGCCACTGCCAGGAGACTTCGAGGCCAGTCCACCACGCGCTGAGGCGGCTGCGCACAGGGAGAGGATTGCTGAGACCGCTGGGAAGAGGAGAGGAGTCGTCGGCGCCGCCCTCGCTGAGACATGCATTATACGCAGTAAAAGTTAATAGAAAGAGTAAAATAAGTATTATAAGGTAAGTAAATTAACGATTGAATTTCTAGTTTTATAGGAATTATGCATCCTATAATCTGACGATGGAGGATGAGCTAAACATTGGTGAGTTGGATGCCTATTTAGGGTGTGTTTGGTTGAGAGTAAAAAAAAGTGAAAACAACTTAAGGGGAGTTTGGTTTTTCAGGTAGCAATTAATTTGATACACTAGAAGATACAATAATTTCAGATCATTTATGTTTGACTGCTTTTTTTTTCAGGCAGAGTATAAAGCTATACATATATCTCTTCACACTTCAGCTTTTATCAGTATTTAAGTTTTAAAATAAACATTATATTATATTATAATACCTAAATTTTGCTAGTACAAGTCCGCATTGCACAAGTTGACCTTGGGAGGTGTAGAAGTCCTGTGGCATCAAGCTGTGTGGAGGCGACTCCTACCCATTTTATAATATAATATAATAATATTTTATATTGTGAAGTCTGCGTTGAACAAGTTGACCTTGGGAGGTGTAGAAGTCCTGTGGCATCAAGCTGTATGGAGGCGACTCCTACCCATCAAAATCAAGATTTTGTGGTGGAAGATACACAAGCACAGACTCATAAGCCATCTCCATAAGGTCTTTCCGGTTACTTCTGCATCATATGTTTTTTACGGTAGCAAGGAGGAATCAGTGGATCATGTTTTTGTCAAATGTGGGACCATTAATTTTTGTTGGAACATATTGTTCAGGAGTTGGAAGATTCAGTGGACTGAACCCAAATGTTTCTTCTCACTTAGTCTGGCCCAGTTTGAACCCATGGTCTTCGGATATTAACTTATGAAACTCATTTTATTTGCTATGTCTATTGAGCGCATGAGGAATAGATGAATATTTGAAGAGCATTATGAGAATCTGGGGTTAATTCTTGATCCCAAGGCATCTTTAATGAAGGATTGGTTGTTTGCTCATTTTGTGGTTGGGTAGCCGTTTCAGTTTCAACTCCATTCATCTTTTTTTGTTGCAGTTTTCTTATCGGAATTCCTATTTATGCTTAGTTCAGTTTTTGTACTGATTTTTGGTTTGTACATTGTAATCGATATCTGGCAATTGCTGACCATCAGTCAGATTGCAGTCTAGGTTTTTCTACTTGCATTGTTTAAATCAAATGCTTAGGCAGTTTGAACTTTGGACAGGTCAACTGCCTAGAAGATTTCCAGTTGTCTCCTATTGATGGTTCTAAATCATCAGCTTTCTTGCCCTTTGCATTATACGATCTATTATGCTCTGTTTGGTCATAAATCAAAATCCTTATAATGTTGATATTTACGTTAGACACAACGGACACTATAGTCTCAAATATAAAAAATAATTGCCATGTGTTTGATATTATCCAAACATGGACTTGGATATTTTTACAAATAAAGTTAACTCAAAGTCTGCTTGGAAGTTGGAAGCTAGAAACTAAAGGGATAAAAAACTGCTTGGAAGTTGGTGGATGATTAAATGCTTTCTTTAGGGGTCTGATCGGCCTGTTTTATGAGTAATACGGGGACTGTTTTGAGTGGTTGTGCAAGGGACAAAAATGGGGCCACCAACAGGCTGCTGTAGGGGACCGGTCAAGGGGTTAACCGGGCCTGATTTAAGGGGCACAGCAGCTGGCATTGACCATGGGCTAATGGGGTGCTGTGACAGGCTGTGCTCTTCCGTTGGCAGCCATGAGATAGAACCGTGAGCCTGCCTCTTCCCTTTTTTTCTTTATATATCAAATGGCTATGTAGGCAAATGTTTGAGGACACTCATTGTCAATGACAACTGGGGAGAATCAGACATTACTAAAAAAAAAGAAACGTGAATAGACATATAGGAAACCACTTATATGCAACACCATCAAAATTGAACCAAAATTGAACCAAGGTCATGAGAATACATGAGTAGGCATATAGGAAACAACTTATATGCAACACTATCAAACATTGCTAACAGAAAAAAATAGTTTTATCGTGAATCAAAGAACTTTTTAAGAATCATTACTAACAAGTTAAGGATAGTAATAGGAGGAGGATATCAAGATACCAAAGGTATTATATGGATATTCTCGTTTTGGCAATCTCGATTCTCGGACACGTGGAGAGAGAGATTCTTGGGAGAGTGCATTCCATGAGCTGAACTCCAATAAAGATGTCTTTTGGAATAGAATTGTTTATTCAAAATATGACATCGAGATAAATGACTTGTGGATCAAAGGTTTTATGGACAATGGCATAGTTTCTAGCATATAAAGAAATATACTTCTATTATGGGAGCTTTTCTATTTATCTGTTTTAGAGTTGGGTGATGGCAGGAGAACTTTATTCTAGTTGGATTAGTTGTCTGGGTACGCACCATTGTCTATCTTGTTTTCTACCCTTTATCGTTTAAGTAGTAATCCTTGCATTAAGGTTTGTGATACCTTGATGATGTAACCAAATGTTGCTAATTAGAAAATTCCAGTAGTTTAAATAGACATAGCGAAGGAAGCAAAAGTACCCCAACTATCAAGTTGGTAATTAAAGGATCCAAGAAATGAGGTGAACAAACATTTAAAAGTCCATTACAAAAATGTTTCCACAAATAAAAACACTCATTGATGATGTCACCAGCAGGCTGGCTGCGCTTAGATACAAAGAACCAATCTTTGACCAAATGAAGAAGGATAAAATGTGGGTTAACAAAATAATCATTGAAGATTTTTCTATTCTTCGTTATTCATATGGACTAGAGCATCGCTGGCAGAGACAATTTCCAAGGGAAAAATTCAACAATCCACAGTGTTCTCGCATTCCATTGTTGTAGCAAATCAATAACATTGATAGACTCCTCTCACTCCAAACCCCAACTGCAAAAAAGAATCTTTCAAATATATTCAGTAACCCTACACTGAAGAAACAGGTCAATATCCTCTTGCCCACCTCCACAAAATGCACAAGAAGTCATCTCCATTGGAGACAAGATTTGAAGAAAAGATCTCATCGGTAATCTATTTCTACATATTTTCTACAAAAAAGTCCAATCTTAATAGGGTACACCGGCTCCACACGACCTTTCACCATGACACATCTAAACCCCCAAGCATAATCTGTAGCAAGCTGATTTCATAGAAAATGAATAATCTCTTTTGAGATGCCATAGGATTTGATCATCTTTCTCAACACATTTAAACTTTTCAAGGAAACCCAACATATCTGCAACTTTGGATACTTCGTCGTCCTTCAAGCTTCTTCTGAAGGAGAAGGACCAGTTATCTAGCATAGCACAATCCGCCCAATAGGAGCTAACACAAGCACTCCTATTCAAAACAAGCTTGAACAAATTAGGGAACCTTAACTTTAAAGACCCACCATCAGCCCAACTATCTTTTCAGAACAACGTCCTCTAACCATTGCCTAGGGCAATGGATGTGAAAGATGAAAAGAAATGTCAATTGAGAATTCCCTTCCAGATACTATAAAGTAGACTGGAAGCACTAATATCTTTAAGCTCCAGACTGCCATCGATCTTGCATTTAACACAAATCACATAATGCCAGAGAGAATTAGGGCTATCTTACAATCTCCATAACCACTTGGTTATTAAAGCATTGTTCAAATATTCAGTACGAATGAAACCCACTCTTCTTTGTTAATGCTTCTAGAAACGTGGCTCTACTTGACTAGATGGAGGCCTCAACCACCTTCTTTACTATGCCATAAGAAAAAAATATGCAAATTCTCAAGTTTATCACAAACCCACTTGGGTGCTTTGATGGTGGAAAAAAATACAAAGAGGGATACTGTGCATCATACTTCTTAACAAGATCCATCTGCCTCTATGCAAACAACATTCTCCTCTTCCACCCTTGTAGTCACTTTTCCACTTTATAGATCATTGGTTGCTTGTCAGTGTTGTCACTAGTCTTGGTTCCTTTGTTTGACAGAGGAAGACCCAAATACTTGAGCGGAAAGGTACCCCAACCCCAGTCTATGTTATCCGAGGCGTGAGGCGCCTTAGGCAAGGGACCCAGCGCCTCGTCTCTGGTGCCCGAGACATTTTGAATATTTTAATATTATTTATTTTAATAAAGATATATGTGATATTAAATAATTGAAATAAATACATAAAAAATATGGAATCATTAACTAACAAGAGTGGCAATTAAATATAACATTAGAAAGACGAATACAACCATAATAAAACAATACAACCATACAACTTTACATAATGCATAAAGTAAGTCTAATTTGAATACAATCAGACAAATATCACTCACTAGTCACTATCAATCACTATCAGAATCAAAATTGGTGGGAGCTTCTCGATCATCATTACTGGTATCGTCCGAATCTTCATTAGAAAAACGAACTCTTTTTCTAGAAGACCTAGAAATTCATTTCAAACATGTAAAAAAAACATCAAAATTAGAACAAAAAAAATAACCAAACTCAACAACTAGAACTAAGACATGTAGTGTTTAAAATACGACCTCGTACTTGGCTCCTCTTCATCCATTCCAACAGCAAGTTCTACATCTCTCCATCTCAAGTCTTCGCCTTCATGGACAAGATCTTCGTCTTCATTTTCAATCCACTCACTTGATTCATCAATGCCATCTAAGGATGTTGGGTCTAGACCCGATTTTTCCAACCTTAGATGTCTTTCCCTAAGCTTTTAGTTGTATTGGACGAATACCAAATCATTCAATTTCTTTTGTTCCAATCTATTCCTCTTTTTTGTATGAATCTATACAACAACAAATAAAAAATGAAAAATATCATTCTATTAATCAAACAAATGATATTGGATTAGTTCAAAACTTCAAATGCCTTGAAATTATAAAAGAATATTACTTGCTCAAATGTGCTTCAATTACGTTCACAACTAGAGGCACTACATGTTAAGCTCGATATGCGTATTGCCAACTTTTGTAATTGAGGAGTCGTGCTTCCCCAATCTACCCACCAATTTGCTACAAAATAACAAATGGCTATTAAAGTACACTAGAGTGATTGTTACAAGTTTAAAAATAAATAAGCAAATCATCATACCCGGAGTAGATGTCTTTCGAACCCTAATAGTCATGTCCCTACCAAACATACCTTGTGCATCTCTATACATTGCCAATTGTCTAAAAATTTGATCTTGGTCTTCATGCAAATGTATCAACTTTTCAATACAATCATACAACTATCACTTGATTTCATTGTCACTCTCAATATCGGGATTGACATAGTGAAACTGTGGATTTAGATAATATCCCGCAGCATGCAACGGATGATGTAACTGAAAATTCCATCTTCTGTCAATGATATTCCAAATTGGGTCATATTTATCTATTTTATCATCCAGTGCCTTTTTTATTCTTTCCTTGGCACGATCCATGGCCTCATATATATATATCCCATTGCAGGCTTTTCATCATCAACCAGCCTTAATACAAGGACAAGTGGTTTGAAGATCTTCAAAGCATAAGCCACTCCTTTCCAAAATGTTGTCTTCAATACAATTTCACAACTCTTATTTTCTCCAACTTTTTTATTCCATCGATTGTTGTTATTTGTCCAATCCTGCGAGGTGAACATACGTCGCAAATCATCCTTGCATGTGTTTAAGCTGTCCAAACTCAGATGGTTAGTTGCAAATCTAGTTACAGCTGCACGAACAAGGTTCTTATCATTTGTGTATTTCTTCATAAATGCTAGAACCTTGGTGTGGTCATAAATAAAGTTTGCGACACATTTTGCATGCCGAATTGTGGATTTTATTGGTGACAACTTCGAAATATCTTCAAGCATTAAATCAAGGCAGTGAGCAGCACACGGTGTCCAAAACAAATGGCGGTGTGTGTCCATCAAAATGCGGCCTGCAACCACATAGCTCGCCTTATTGTCCGTAACAATCTGCATGACATTAGCTGGATCAACCTCCTCCACAACCTTGTTAAGAAGACCTGCTAACAGCCTGGCATTTTTTACCTCTGAAGAAGCATCTACTGATCTTAAAAAAATTGTCTCAGTAGGAGTGTTTACCAAAAAGTTAATTAATGATCTGGCCCTTCTATCTGTCCATGCATCTGACATGATTGTGTAACCAAATCTTACCCAACTGCCATTCTCTTTCTCTACCAATTGTTGAGTGGTCTCAATCTCCTTAGACAAAAAAGTCTCTCTTACTTCATGATAACTTGGTCCTTTCAAGCCTGTACCAAACTGACCAACTACCTCTAGCATTGTTTGAAAGCTATTCAGGCGGACAGTGTTGAAAGAAATGCCCTCTTGGTACATCCATCTAGCGATGTACTGAATACATCGCTCTCTTTCCTCTTTCAAATGTTTCTTATTCTTTATTGTTTTTGACTTGGACTCCTCAGGAGGTGCACAAGAACGATCCGTGGGTCCTTTCATATGTGGAGGAAGAAATTGGAGTGAAAGCTCATCTACATTTTGTGAGACATCTTGTGAACATGTCTCCATCTGTTGTACTCCTTGCCCAAGGAGGTTGTCCCTCCTTTCCATCTCTCTAATGTTCATTGCCTTTTCAACTCTCGTTTGTTTTGCTTGTTGCATACACTGTTTTATCTCCTCCTTAGCCTCCATGCTCGCTTTCTTGCAAGCAGTGACATTCGTCCCCATGCCTGCAATGTGTTGCTTCAAACGATAAATGCCTCCTTTGCACGCTTTTGGCAAAATTGACACCTAACAAGATCACGGTTCCGAGGATCTACTAAAATCCCATATTTTCATCCAACATCTTTGGATTTAGGAGGTGCTCTTGCTATGGAACTGGAGGCTTCACTTGTAGACATGGGCGCAAAAGGTTGACTATTAGAACTTGTCCCTGATTCATGGTCTTCACGTGTTTGAGATATGATAAAATATAACTTAAAATAAATCAAAACATTAAAACAAAAGAACAAGACAAAATGTTAAAAATGACTCACAAAATGTTAACTTTTGACTTGAACGAATGAAAATGATGTAACATTTAACAAACATAAATATCTAATCAAATATGTGCTACATGAAATAACCAAACGAATAAAAAAATAAAAAAAATCACCTTTGCACAGACCCACAATAGCAGCGGCGGTAACGTCCGGCGGCAGCGGCGTTCGCAGCTTCCGGCGACGTGCAACTACGGCAGCGGCGTCGTCCGACAGAGGCAGCTGCGGTATCCGACGCCTGCAGTGGCGTCTAGCAGCAGCGACAGCAGCGTCGGCTGCTTCTGGCGTCGGCGACGGCGACAGCGGCTTCCGGCGGCGTCGACGGCAGCTTCTGGCAGCGTCGAGGGCAGCGGCGGGAGGTGGCGTCGTCGTCGTCGACAGCACCTTCCGGCGGCAGCAGCGGGACCACAAGGCGAGGGGGGAACCCTTGTTCCGTCGGGAGGGTTGGGCGAAAGGGGGGGGACGTTTAAGTTAACCGGATCCGGTTCTTACCCGACTGGGGGGAGAGGCGGCCGAGGCGCCGGAGACGTTCACCTCAGGCGACAACGGCCAAAGCGAGGCGGTTTTCAACCGCCTCACCTCGCCTCACCGCCTAGGCGATTGAGACGACTGCCTCTAACAACATAGACCCCAGTGCATACTGAAGAGTCTCCGTAAGACTGTAACGTATCCTTGGTGGCCGCATTGATATTGATCTCCAGCATTTCACATTTGTCAATGTTAATTTTAATCACTGTCTTTGCTTCAAGAAAAAAAGTAAAATTCTGAGTTTGATGCACATTTTGAAAGAAACCGAAGAAAAGAGCAATGTGTCATCAGCAAACTGCAAATGCGTGATGTGCAACTGATTAAGACCAATAACAATTCCCTCAATAAGCTGAGCATGCAGCATGTTGACCCACGTCGTGCTTATGACCTGGTCAATCAAGTCAGAGAGAATGGGAGATGATGGATCATCCTGCCTAAGTCCTCTTGAACTGCCGAAGAACCCAAAAGATTTTCCAATGATATCCACATATCCATAGAGAATTTAGCTGTGCGAATGGATCAATGGATCCGAGTGATCTATCTGCCCTTGAACCCCTTTAATTTCATAATTCTTCTCAGCAGCTCAAGCAACTCCAATTAACTCTGTTATAACTCATAAGTCTTTTCAAAATTGAGTTTCAACAACACATTCTTTTTTCTATATTTCTGATCGTGTATATATCTTCCCTTAATGAACGCAAACTAGGCCCCATCAACCAGCTTTGTCATAAACTTACTCAATTAAATAGCCAGGACCTTGGTTTAGATTTTGAAACAACAATTGAGGAGGCTGATGGGTCTAAAGTTACTTAATGCTTGAGACACTCCTTGGGCGACGATACTGGGGTACATGAATTGAGGATTCTGATGCTCTTAGGTACCCTTTCAAATTCTTGTACCATTGCCATAAAATCACCCTTGATAATAACATTTTTGATAAAACCTGCAAAAAAACCATAAAGACCAGGAGTCTTAAAAGGATCCATTGCTTGGATAGCAGCCCACACCTCCTCTTCTGTGATTGGCCCAAGCCCAATCAAGGTTTCCGCCTCAGCTTCAGAGAGCCTATTGTATGAATCAAAATTAAGTAGAGGTCTCCAACAACCATCATCTTTAAGAGAGCCTCATAGTATTCTGCAGCAGGCAAGCTATTGTTATCAATACCAATTTTAACATTATCATTGAAACTTAGAGACTCAAGAATCTTCCTTCTGTTTCTGAGTGATTCATGAGTGTGGAAGAACTTAGTTATCTTATTCTTTTCTTTCAACCAAAGTTCTCTGGATCTTTGTTTTCACTTAATTTCTTCCTTAAACTTCTTTCAACCAAAGCATCATGAATGATGCTTATCTTTTATAAAAAATTTTAAGGAGGAAATCTGTGAGCTTTCTATAATCTGACACCACTGGAGGATAGTAGGTATATAGAGGTGTATAGACCTGTCAATGGGTGGATCTAGGTCGGGTCTACTAAGATTGGAACCTGGATCCGATAAACTTGATCTGGATCCAACCCAAAACCTGTCAATATTGTGATTTTCGGATTCGATTCCACTCCATATCTTTCAGATTCGGGTCAACCTGACAACATGTGCTAACCTTGGTGCAAAACCTACCTGTTGGCTATCTCGAGTATGGGCATGGACCTCAAGACAAGTACATGGAAGATTGAGTAATGGAGTATTGGGTGAAGCTCATCCTGTTGTGGTCTTCTGGAGAAGACGCCTGTGCTTTGAAGCCCTATCGCAGTGGGAATCACCAAACCTCCTTGCTATTGAAAGAAGATCTGATGATGGTTTTTGAATAAGAGTCTCACCATGGAAGAGATGGCGAGGCTGAGCAGAGGACTGTGAATAGTAGCCAGGCAGAAGAGGAAAAAGGTCCGTTGACTAGAAGATGCACAACATTACCAGAATGAGGTTCTTTGGTCCCAATCAGGCAGCCCTCCAAGTGCTCTGTGGGTTCCGGCATCAACTTCTCGAAGCAGCTGCAGAAGCTCACCCAGATCTCGGAGTTGCCGCCGACTGGATTCAGATCGAGGGTTCTGGCATTGACCTCCTCCTTGACTTCTCCGGCCTGCTTAGAACCTCACCCAAAACCCTGGAGCCTCCGCCAACTGGACCAAGAGCAAGCGTTTTGGCATCAACCTTCTCCTTGACTTCTCAATCTGCTGCAAAAGCTTGCCCAAAACCTCGGAGCTGCCGCTGCCTGGATAAAGACTCAAGGGCAACATCCTCACCCACTGGCCCGATGTCCGCATCCTCTTTGTCACTTGAGAACGAGGAGATCTTGAAGAAGGGCACAGCTGAACCAGGGTTGATATCAGTTATCTGGCAACTCGAAAAACCTTAAAATTTGTCTTTTGGGTTTCCTGCCACCCTCTAACCCGAAAAGTCTATTGTTTGGTTCCCATTAATTTCTTAGAACCTGATACATCTTCTACATCAGGTTGGGTTTTAGGTTTGCTGAGTCCATTTACGGGTCTATAGGTGTATTGAGAACCTGGAGGGCAAACTTGTTTGGCTACCTTGTAACAAAGCAATTTTTATTGTGAAGTCCACATTGCACAAGCTGACCTTGGGAGGTGTAGAAGTCCTGTGGCATCAAGCTGTGTGGAGGCGACTCCTACCCATCAAAATCAAGATTTTGTGGTGGAAGATAGACAAGCACAGACTCATAAGCCATCTCCATAAGGTCTTTCCCGTTACTTCTGCATCATATGCTTTTTACGGTAGCAAGGAGGAATCAGTGGATCATGTTTTTGTCAAATTTCGGACCATTAATTTTTGTTGGAACATATTGTTCAGGATTTGGAAGATTCAGTGGACTGAACCCATATGTTCGTTCTCACTTAGTCTGGCCCAGTTTGAACCCATGGTCTTCGGATGTTAACTTGTGAAACTTGTTTTATTTGCTGTCTATTGGGCGCATGAGGAATAGATGAATATTTGAAGAGCATTATGAGAATCTGGGGTTAATTCTTGACCTCAAGGCATCTTTAATGAAGGATTGGTTGTTTGCTCACTCTGACTATCCAATGGATGAAGCTTCTTTCAGGGACAAGTTTATGTTTTTCGTATATATTTTTGTAGTCTCCCCTTCCTTCACCCCCTCGGTAGATGGTTCTTCTTTCTTTTTGTTTGTTGCTCCGCTGTATTTTCCTACATATTTAATAGAAATTTTGGTTTTTTTGGTTATATTTAAAAAATTTTAAAACTCTTTAAAATTATAAAAATATTTTGTTAATCAAATAAAAGACCAATACATTAAATAAAATATTTATAAAGTCATGTGACTCATGTCAACGTATCTAGTCTTGGTCCAACCATGTTGATGTCCTTTGGTTGTAAATGTTCCCCATCACCCTCTCTTGTTTGGGATAAAATTGTCTGTCAAAGAATTATGTCGAAGACCATATTTTCTGCGAACTAATGCTGTTCATGGAGAAGGGGCTGTTGTTAACAAGGAACCACAGCCATTTGTTATGATCGCTTTCTTGTACATCATTTTCTTATTTAATGAATTTGTGGTTCCACCCACTTAAAAAAATAGGAGAGTAACTTTGTTCCTTAGATTACACGTTGAACACTGTGGGTAAGACATCATGCTATTCCAGCTGTTGGCAGTATGTTGAAGGAAGAGGTCGGAAACAGCTAGATGCAGCTCTGAACCTGGAAATTTGCAGAGGCTTATTACAAGCTTTGAAGGACCGGTTGACAGAGTACATGCCAGATGACTGCTCCAGCATCTGTTCCAGCATCTGGCAGGTGCTGTCTATTGTACCCCCTTGTTCCTGGTTGTCAGCACAGAAAAATTTAAAGTTTAATGGATGTGGATTAAGTCTAATCCATTCTTCATGGAGCCATAATACTCATATTTCAGATATGGTCTATCAATTGAAGGCTTAATGGATCCTTAACAAGGTCCGGATCTTACTTAAAACACCAATGGCTATGATTAAAAGTTGTGCAATGAGATTAGATGATGAGATTGGCACCATGTCTAATGGCCAAGATCTAATGGTTATTAGGTCCTTAATGGGATCCAGATTCTACTCTTATTAAGTCCTTAAGAGGATCCGGATTTTAAGTTATGGATTAATATACAACCTTGGATCCTGTGGTGTTTGATGAGATGCTAGGTTAAAAAGGATGCTGCGGTCCTCACCTCATGCCACCCAGGACCAGGTCAAAGTTTGCCATCGCAAACTTCTATTAGATAGGAAGAGAGGGCAGCAGGTTCTGTGCACACCTCCCCACGATCTGATCTTTGACTGGCCTGCTGAGCATGCAAGAAACTTTCTATCGTGGGCCTCCTAAAATGGAGGAAAGGTGCCCCACGACACCCCATCTGATTGGGTCCTCCACTACTCAACTGCTGCAGCCCTGGTTCCCTATAAGAATACCTTTTGCTCACCCATCCAGGAGGTTGGAGATTCTCGGGAGGATACCACAGCCATTGCCCTTTTTCTCTCCCCTTCTATCTCTACTGTGCATGCATCAGAGAAGGAGATGAGTCTGATTGAAGATAGATGCTGCTGCTGTCTGGGTGGTTGTGCTTGCGCACCAAACAAATGGAGTTGGAGACTCTTGACAGATCATCCAGCCACTGCCGACCTCCCTTTCTCAGCCCCCTTGCCCTTGTGCCCATGGGGGAAGGAGAGGCCGAAGCCTTTTCTTCTTGCCGCTACTCCTGCTGCTGCCGCCATCTGATCAAGGAGGAGGAGCCAAGAAGAGCAGCTTCTGCTGTGGTCACTGCCACCTGCCCAAGGAGGAGGAGGAGGAGATGAGGGCTAAGGATGTTTCTTCCTGTTGCTGCACATCTGCTGCTGCCACTGAGGATGGAAGGAGGTGAAGAGGATACTGCTGTGCCTTCTCGACCCTCTCCGTACTCACACAATCTATTTCCTGATACTGTTGCTGTTGTTGATGTTATGTGCACATGGAGGATGATGTCCATGCTGCTAGTGGTGTTAAAACCATGAAGACCATATGCTGCTGCTGCCACCGGCCATGATGCTGTAAACCAGAAGCGGCCACACCCTTTCTCTAATGTGATGTCCGGGGGATTGCCATGTCCCCTAGGAAGCTGGACAGGATGCCTCTGTCATGCTACTGCCGCCATCATGTTTGCTACTGGCCATGATGCTGCAAACCAGAAGCGGCCACACTCTTTCTCTGATGTGCTGTCCAGGGGATTGCCATGTCTCCTAGGAGGCTGGACAGGGTGCCTTTGCCATGCTACTGTTGCTACCTTGTTTGCCCTTGATACAATATCCCATATATAGCTCCCACGTACCCATATTCAGTGACTGTAAAAATCCATGCCAACAGTTCCCACTTTGGCCTTCTTTTCTTGCTAAAATTTTGGCCTATAATCAGCCCATGTTTACTCACTGCTAGATCCATATAAGGATCATATAACCATCACAATATACCCATGTTTGGTTTTTTTACATGGCCCATGCCAGTCTTCTATCTTGGCTTATAACAGCCCCCCATGATAGACATCTAAGACCTATACTTCGATTTATAGGATGAGACGGAATCGGCTTTCTTAAATTCATTCGGCTTAAGGATACCCGGTCCACTTGCATATCATACCTAAATCCCACATACTCTATGGCTATACATGCCTATATCTCATAGACCCTATGGCTTACATCATGCCTATACTCATCCTTGTGTAGCCAACAATATGCCTATACATATACTCTCTAAAAGGGTCTGTTTGAACCATAGAACAGTTCTCAAAATTTTTTGTTTTGACTACCTCATACAGCCCCTTCATGTCCTAAAGCTGATGGATAGCATGCTCCAAGATCTAGGGCGACATTATAAGAAGGTGATATGTTCAAAAAGATGCTGGATAGAAGCACACGTGGTTCCTTAAGCTGGTGGACAACCCATTAGGCTTGAAGACAATGATGGAATCAACTTATAAGGCCCCGATGACAACCGGCCTATAACAGCCTTGGTAAAAATATCTTAATTGTATTGAAATTAAAATAACATGATTAAGAGACTAGCCTATTAAATTATGCTCTCTTATAATAGCGAATGGGCACTTGGGAAAGTCCTCGACGTATACCAATCTTGGACGGATAGATGGGTAAGTCTTCCATTCTATACCGATTCTTTCCTCTCTAAGTAGGGAGAGTATCAAACTCTATCTACTAAGAGACAATAATTCTACCAATTTAAGGGGGAGGTTATGTCTGTCACCATGTTAAACCGACTCTTAGATTAAGTGAGTATACTGGAAATGATGTATCATCGTCATGTGTTTATAACATCATGCCAAATTAATTGGAAATTGTGACTATGTAAGTCTCCTCACATCTTGATGTAACCCGATGCGCTCCATAACATTGTGTTAAATGTTCTATTTTATGGTAAGGGGGCATTAATATAACCCACATAGTTTATATGCATAGTTGTCAAGGCGTTTGCCTAGGCGGCAAGGCGCTTTTCCAACAGCGCCTTGCCAGGGCACCTTGTCTGAGGCCAAAAAGGCGTCCTAGGCACCCGCCTAGGCGCCCAAGGCGTCCAGGCAAGGTGCCCTGGGTATTTTTACATGATTAAAAAATAATTTTGAGGAGTTTTGCCCCCTTGATACCCCTCACAAGGGACACTTATTTAATGATAGTTTGAACATTTTAATATATTTCACTATCACTTATACTATCATACATATTTAAGATTTATGATATATAAATATATATTATATACTTAATTAAGTTTTCTTTCAACTCTTTCTTCTCTCTCTCCCTGTCTCTCTTATTTTATCAAGATTAATTCCTTATCCAAAAATAAATACCCACACTTTAATATCGGATCTGCGACTATTCTGTGCCTCCCATTTAATAATATTATAACAATATTTCACTATCACTTATACTATCGCACATATATAAATTTTATAATAATAAATATGTTATATACTTAAATTTTATAAAAATCTATTTAACTCTTTTCTCTTTCACACACACATCATATTTATTTATATACATAGATAAAACACTCATATTCAATTATAACATAAAAATATAATTATATTTATGCATATTTTTATGTATAACGACCCCCAACATAGTCTTACTTGAATACCGCCTTGACCGCCTAGGTGACGCCTAAGCGGCCGCCTTGTCGCCTAAGGATCCGTTTGTTTGCTGGGAGAAGTTGCTACATGCGCAAGTTTTCCTGAAAACGATGTCAACTCACTCATTTGTTTACACGTAAAAAAAGAATCACGTAAAACAAATTATGTACCATATAATGGCAATCTTGATTTTGGCATCCGCCAGTGCAAGATGGAGGCCGTTTTCGGCGAACAGTCTCGGATCCTTTTTAAAACTCATTAGTTAAAATATTATTAATAGATATTATCAATTTTACTGAAGTTATTATTTGAATTACATTTTTTAAAGATATATGTCAGTAGATAGAAATTTTATTTTATCTTTGTGTACCTGACAAATAAAATAATTTTATCAAAAACATTTCATCGTTTCATTTACTCATTTAATAAATTTATTAATAAGAATTTAACTCAAATTTTAGTTTTCTTTTAAACTATCTTTTAATTAATTTTTTATATATAAATTACAACGCTTTACGTTTTACTATTACGTAGTATATATTTTATTTAGTTGACAGCGTAGGTTTTAAAATATAAATTTTGAGTAAACTATTTATTATGAAACCTTTTAGTTTTAAAAATATTTTATCGTATACTTCATTTGAATATATAAAGTTGATATGTAGTAATTATTTATAAACATTCAAGTAAATAAATAAAGATACTATGATAAAACTTTGTATAAAATTTATAAAAATAATTTAAAAAATAAACGGTTTAATAGATCTTGTTTTTTTAAAATGACTAATATTTAAATAATAAATTATGTTTTTAATTTTGTTTAAAATAATTTACTTAATTTATTTTTTCATCAAGATTTTTTTATAAATAAATAATTTAATTATATAGATATTAATAAAATTATTTATGATTGATATGTTCTCATTGAAGTTTTTGATAAAATTTCCTAGAAAAGAGAAAAAGAGAACTACAGGCAACCAAATGACTAATGTTGTTTTCATTTTCTTTGTAAAAGAGCATTCAATGAAAGGCTTTTTCATTGGTTTTACTTTTACATGAAACCAAATGGACCCTAAGCGGAATCGGTATCCTTCAACGCCTTGGGCGTCTTGTCGTCTTGACAACTATGTTTATATGGAATGCAAATATAAATAGATGAACTTAAATCTTTAAATATGAAATTGATTATGAGAATATGATCTCAAGAACACATAAAAATGTCAATTTTTAGATTTAATACAACCAACACTTAAAAATGACAAATCTGGAAACTGTAACATGAAACATGATAATGTAAATAAAATATTAATCTTAACTTAGACTAATTTTAGATTCAGATAGATGTTGGTTTTCAAATTATAGACTTATGTACATGTCTCTAGGAATGGAACATAGTCGGGGATGTCATTTCCAAAATAAGGGACCCTAAGATTCTAAACATCCGATGTACCGATTATGTTATGAAGTCCGAATGTGTGGATATCTAGGTCCTTTCTAGGGTCATATATGATTGATCTTATGTTTCATATGTCAAGGTCCTGTCCTAGGTTCGGATTCCCTGAATACTTAGAGGTGGGCAATTCCAAATATGATAATATGTTAGGTCCCAGTCCATGAATATTTAGAAGTTTTGTGATGGGTAGCCCACATGTTAGGAGCTGAGAATATAGACTTTTATATGTCTTAAGTCCTAGGCCCTGGTCATATCAAATCAGATTGTGACATGATTGATTTCAGAACCTCTAAACTTCTAAGTCTAAGACACATAATTCTAACACTTGAAATGAATTCATAATGACTCATAAGTTTAATGCTAAGACATATAACATAAAATCACATGATAATAAATACACTCCAATCAGGTACTATAAAAATCTGATTATCATTAAGTCTAAAATGCTATACTTTAAAATGAAGAAAAGTTGATTCTAAGTGTTTATTGTTAAGACTTAGAAAAGGAAAACAATGATAATAAGATAATCATGAATATGTCTTAAATCCAATATCATAAAAATCAGATTTAAACAAATGTTCCTAAGTCTAAAATAACAAGACTTGGCTAAAAAATGGGATAAACAGATATTATAAAAGTCTGATTTTTTTCGCTAAGTCCAAAATGCCAAGACTTATATTGAATGAAATTTTGATGAATTGAAACGAACATCTTATGATCAAAATACATAATGAAATTCGATTCGAATCATGTCTATTCTAGACCTTGGATCTAAACCAGCTATGATAAAAAGAGTTAAATTTGTGTCAAACACGTTAAGATTGTTAAAAATCCACTAAGGCAAACCATGAGATGTTGGAATCTTAAAATACATCTTAATTAAATCATAATGAACTCAAATCAAACTCAAAATACTAAGTTTGTCTTCCATTGAATTTATGGAGTTATTGTTCCTGCATGAGTTTATATTTTGTGGATGTATATTTCTATTTTATGAGTTACTTATAACAATTAATCAAGTGTATTTGAATATATCAATGCAATTCACATTTTAATGAATCTCAAACCTCGATATGTTTATAATTTTATGCATAACATGTATTTTGGCTAAGACCTCTATGAAATATCATGTGTTTTCGTAGTCATATATGTTAGTCGAAGTTAATGAAACTTCTTTTCCCAAATGATTCAAATGAATGGAAAACAGATGAATTTTCAACCACTTATATTTTTGTATATTTTCATATGGTGTTAAAAATGAGGTTTCACAGTAGTATATCACGTTGTTTATATTTTTATGCATAACATGAAATTTGGCTAACATCTCTATGAAATATCATGTGTTTTTATAGTAATATATGTTAGTCAAAGATAATGAAAATTCTTTTTCCAAATGAATGTAAACCAGATGAATTTCAACCACTTATATATTTTTTATATTTTTATATGATGTTAAAAACGAGGTTTCACACTAGTACAGCACCCCCACACTACTATCACCTAGCTAGCAGTAACCAATTATTTAGAAAAATAGCAGAAACTGGAAATACACTCAGTCCGGTTGTCCTCATGTAATCTTTTAGCATTATATTGCAAGTTCGCTTTCTTTTGGATTCTACATATCAATCCTTATAATTGTGCCTATTTCCAAGTACCAGCATTAATCGTTTTCTGGTGTCTTCAATGCAGTTAGTGTTCAACTATGTGCTGAACAGTCTGAAACTTCAAAAGCTCTAAATTTTGGTCACAGAAGATATGTGGACAAACATCTTCAGAATTGTAATTCTTTGAACTGTTTTTTTTGACAATTACTGGTTATGCTCATGCATTTGCGTTCATATTCAATATGGTTTATCTTTGGTTGCTACTGATGTTTATCGTAAACAAAGGAGTTCTGACATTCTGATTGGCTATATTGTAAAAGGTGGTAAAAAATAAGCTTACAGGGTAAGGGTAATGATACTAATTGCTGAAGCAAGGCGAGGCAGCCCCTCCTCAATAAATCTTTTTGAAGCAGTTGCCTCTAGGCCCTCTACCTTGCCTCTTAGAGGTCACTATGTTATTACTGGAATAATCAGCACTTGAGCTTTAATTTATACATCTGTGCCATTTGCGTACTGTTAAATTTGCCATCAAGCCCTTGTTGCCTCCATCATTGGAGGTGATACCATAAGGTAGTTTGGGCATGGCAACCCCCCTTAATCATCTCAAATGTCAATTGGTTTTGGTCGTGCAGTTTCTTGTTCATATTTCTCGTAAAACCAAGCAACAACATAATATTCCAATGTACATCCAACTAGTGTAGGTTGAGTATTTGTTTCAGTCTCTTTTCTAAAGGAAGTTGAGGATCAATTTGGATACAGGTCCAGGGAAGGGTACTGATGTAACCTCAAAAAATCTCAAAAGATTTAAGTTTTTGTTTTGGAAATTCATTTTCCTTTTGAATTTGAATTAAATTTGGTTAGACCTTAGCATCGACTTCTTAGGAAAATAGATGGTATTCCATAAAAGTACTAACTAGGGTCAAAATTATATGTTGAGGTTGTTAGGTTCTTTGAAATTTGTTTTGACCTCTCCCCGTCGGATGGTGCGAAGATCCGACGTTAATTACATCGAGATAACTCGAATACCCTTGATTAAGCGTCATAGCAATCCATGAAAATAGAAAACATGCATCCACAAAAATAAACATTCACACACATGGACATAGGAGAAAACAATCCCATACAATTGATGGAATGCAAGCACTCAATTTTAGTTTGAATTTGATTTGAATTGAATTGGTTGAATTAAATTTGTTGGTTTGAATTTTTTATTTGTTTGGTTAATTTGGATCTGTTTGAGTTTAGTTTGAGTTGAATTTAATTGGTTTAACTCAATTTATGAATTGCTTTTTGGTTGAAGTTATTTGAATTGCTGATTTTTAAACTTGGTTTGAGTTTGAGACAGTCTGTTTTAAGATTTGATTCGAGTTGGGTTTATTGTTTATGGATTGATTTAATTTCGGTTTATTTTAGATCTGTTTGGTTAAAGTTAATTTGTTTTAAGGTTAGGATTGAGTTTGTTTGGAATTTACTTGAATTTTTGGCTTGTTTGAATTAAGTTTGACTTGGATTTATTTGGGAGTTGATTCAGGTTGATTGGATTTGGGCGGAATTTAATTCAAGTTTTGATTAAGAATCTAGTGTGAATTAATTTGAGAGTTCTGTTATGACTTTTATTTTATGAATTATTGTTTTACATTAAGATTATCTTCAGATGTTGATTTATTTTGTATTTTATTTGGCACAGGTTCTGTTTTTATTTTAATTGAGTTTGTGTTTTGCTTGAGTGTGTTTGATGCAGATTTTAGGTTTTAATTTAAGTTTGACAGGTGATCATTTGTGAGTTGGATTAGATTACAAGTTTCTTAAAACGTGTTGGTTTGGTGAATTCAAATTTAGTTCAGGTGATTTGATTGTGTATGAATTGTCTGGGCCTTAGGAATGAATTTCAGTTTGATCTAACTTGTTATGCTCCAAATTTAGTTTTCTTTTAAACTTTCAGGTTTGGAATTTGTTATTGAATCCAATCCGTGGGATTGAGTTCAGTTTGATTAAAACAGGTTTATTTGAACAGGTCGAGATTCTTTTTCCAATGGGTTGATTCATCATTCTTTTTTAATTTCTGCAAAGCTTGCAGATTCTGTCCGGTGCATGCATTTTCTGATTTAGATTTGCAGGTTTCAGATTTAATTGATCTGATTTTGAATTTCAGACTTGGCAGACCTTAGATTTCAAATTCTGCAGATTTCAGATTTTCTAGATCCTGGATTCTGCAATTTTGCAGGTCTCGACTTGCTATCTGTTTCAGATTTCAGATTTCAAATTTGCAAGTTGGCTTAGATTTCAGATTTTGGAGTTCAGATTCTGCACTTCTCATTTTTTTTGATTTGGAGTTTCCAGATTTATTTCAAATCTCGAACCTCAGCTACAAAGTTCAGATTTTTAGGTTTCTTACAAGTTTCTGATTTTCGGCTGCAGGCTCTCAAACTTCCAGATTTCCTTTATTTACATATTGCTGATTTCAAATTTCATATTTTAAATTCTGCACATCTTGCAAAGCTCAGATTTCAAACTCCAGACTCCAGATTTCTGCATTTTCAGATTTTTTTTTAAACTTCAGATTTTCAAATTTCACAGGCCTCAATTCCTTGTGAAGTTCAGATTAGCAGGTTTTAATTTCCGGTTTCTTTTGAAATGGGTTCAGAGCATAAATTCTGATTCCGGACCTTGGTGCATTCAGATTTTTAATCCTTGTTTCCAGATGTTTCAATTACAGACTTTATGTTTCAGCATTTCAGTTTTCAGATTCCAGATTTTAGGCCTTGAATTTCAGAGGTGATTTCAGACTTCAAATTCTGTTTTAAATTTCAGTTTCAAGTCTTAGGTCTCTAGTTTGTGATTTTGCAGATTTAACAGATTTAGGATTTTTACAGGTTCAGAATTTTCAGAATCAACGTGGGTCTGTTCTGATTAACCGGTTCTGATTTTGAGCCAAATTTGTTTGATTTACATGGAGGGATTATGTTACAGGTTGAATTTGGATTTTGGGACAAATTTGATCTCTGGCGGCTAAGCTTGCTGCAAAGCTTACCTTCAGATTAATTAAACTTGAGATTTAAGGATTTTCAGATTTCTCTCTCTTCTTTTTTTTATTGAAATTTCAGATTTATGTTCAATTTTTAATGTGCTTGCATTCACTCATTCCAGCAGGGACTGTTTTCTCCTTGCATTGAACATTGAATTCTTCATTGTTCGAGGTTCACAAATCCTTCTGCTTCCTCTCTTTTACAACAAACTGTGACATCCCCTCAATTCGGGATCAAGTATATGCCAGTCTTGAGTGTAGTCTTGAACACATTCCAGCCTTTGATAGGCATCTGGAAATCTGTCCTGTCATTTCAGCAGTTTGAGTATGGTCCTGCCTTTGATAGGCATATGAAGTCTTCTCCCAACCGGTTCAAGGTTGAGCATACCCGGCCTTTTGAAAAGCTTGTGGGCACTCATCCCATGGTTGGTCTTCCTCATTAGCCTATGGTTTGGGCATATTGGCATGTTGATCATGCACAACCTCCCCATGGCATAATGGGCAAAACAACTCCCTCTTGGGGCATGGTAAGACATTGGGGTCTTTTAAATAGACCTTTGTATGTCCACCTTAAGGAGAGGGTCAGGAGGTGGGTTTAGAACCGGCCTCCTGGTTTCCCTTTGTTTTTGAATTCTTTTAAGTTGAGCCGAAGCCATGAGGTGGGTTTAGAACTCGGCCTTACTTGCCTCATTTGTTTGAATTAGATGAATTTTTATTTAATTTAAATTGATTATTTATTTTATTATTATTTTTGGAATTAATCGTGGCCAGGTCGGGGAGGTGGGTTTAGAACCGGCCTCCTGGTTTCCTAATTATTTTGAATTCTTTTAAGTTATGCCGAAGCCATGAGGTGGGTTTAGAACCGGTCTTATGCTTGCCTCGGTTTGTTTAAATTAAATTGATTTTAAAATTTAAATTTTAATGCCACAGTACTGTTCATCCAGGTCAAATGGGCTTCATGGGCCGGCCAGGCGGCCCAGCACAGCCTGGCCCTGCGCGGATCTCCTCCTCCTCCTCTTCCTTTTTTTTTTTTTTGAACCATCTCAATTGGTGGGCCCCACCGTTGGTTGACCCGCTGGTCAACAGGCTCCAACGGCTACCTGCGCGCGACCGTGCGGCTCTCACGCGGCCCCCCCCTCGTGCCCTGTTCATACATCCTCCGTGGATGTATGTCGGGGGAAAATAATCCCCATCCCTCCTCTCTTCTTCCCTCCGACCGCAACGGCTACAGCGGGCAGCTCCGGACCTCCCGACGACGGCGGCTACGGCGGGCAACTCCGGCCCTCCCGACGACGGCGATTACGGCGGGCAACTCCGGCCCTCCCGACGGTGATTGCGGCGGCCTTGGGAGGAGATTGCGATGGCGGCACAGCACAAAGGAAGCTAAGGCCCTTACGTCTGCACCGGGAGAGTCACAGGGGCTCGACGGCGGTGTCCGGTGGAGCTGGAACCTTCGCCGGCTGTGCAGGAGGAAGGGGAAGAGGCTGCCGGTGCGTCCGGAAGCGATAGGCCTCCGCCCTTCCTTCTTCGACTCTTGCGGTCCCTCTCTCTCTCTGTTGATCGATCTCACGGCCGCTGCGATCTCTCCTTCCTCTCTTCGTTTGCTCTCTTGGCGGGGGTCTCCCTTTTGCGCGACTGCCTCCGAGGGGTTTTATAGGCCCCTCGGTTCTTCTTCTCCTGTTGGGACTCCTACCGCACAATGCCTCCCGCTGCGAGGCAGACTCGGGGAGATCCAGGATTTGTGGGATCCGCTTCCGTTTTCTTCTCCAACTCCTACCTCGTTGGAAGACCTTCCATGAAAGAGGATTTCGTTTTCCCTTCTTCCGTAGGATACCTGCCGAACTGGAGCTTCCGGCCTCGAGTCGGACTCGGAGAGGTCCGGGATTTGCGGGATTAACTCCCTTCTTCTTCCCATCCTTCCTATCATGTCGGGGATTGTTGTACAATAGGATTCTGCTCCAAGCCGAACTTGATCGAATGCGGGATTGATTCTCCCTCCTCTTTCTTTCCTGGCCTTCAGCGGCTCCGGAGGTCTCATTTAGACAGTTTTGTCTGTCTCCGCAGGATTGCCTACCCTCGGATGAGTCTGACCCAGCGTAGGGACTACTTAGAGATTAATTCGACCATCAAGGCTTCTGCGTTTCTTACTGTTTGACAGACCTCTTTGCCATTTCTAAGCTTCACTCAGCTGCTGCCATTGTCGTGGCCCTTAAGGGGGATCACTTCGCTGGACCATCTGATCCATCTGCAGATTCCTTATTGTTGGTATTTAACTACCACCTTGGCTGGCTTAATGGCTTTATTGATTTTGATATTTAAAATTAACTCCCTTACACCAGTCGAATGAATAGGCTACATTCGATCCTCCCCAAATTTTCAGTTCTATGTTATAAGGAGATGAACCCTCATTCTTTGGCAAATATGGGTGTCAACAGGTACAAATGAGCTCGCACTTGATTCAATACTCCATGAGTAGGTGAGGTCTTTGTTCAAGCTTGGCTCATTGAGAGTTCGATGTGTTCAAGCTTGGCTGTCGAGCTGCTCGTTTGTTCTATCAAGCTGAGTTCGAGTTTGAACTTGAATAAGAAGTTGATTCGAGCTTGGTGCAAGCTCAAGTTTGTGCTAGTTCATGAAGCTTAAGTTTGATCTCAATCCAAGCTCATTTATGAAGCATAAGCTCAAGTCAGCAACTTAGTCAAAGATTTGTTTGATCTTGTGTTGAGCCCAATTTCTTGAACAATTTTAAGTTTAGATGATTGCTTGAATGAGGATTCAAACGTGTATGTTTAACTAGTTAATTGAGCACTAATCAATACTTAAACAAGCTGCTTGCATGTTGCATCAAGTAGAGCAGAGGTTTGCTCAAGCTCAGCTTGTTAATAAATCTAACTTTTACAACTTTTTCAAGCTTGCTTGTTTAACATAATAATTGAGTTGAGTTGAGTTGAGTCTTGAGCTGCTTGTTGAATGTATTTACTTGTTTTTAATCCTAGGTTCAGGTGGTTTTCTGGATTTTATTGTTGAATCACATCAATAATAAATCAATGGAAGCAGAGTTCTTGAACACCCTTAACATTCTTGTCTTCGTCCTTAAAAATGATAATGAAAATAATGCTTAAATTGAAGTTATTGGGTTACAAATCTTGATTAGGGAACACTCCCGGTACTATCCTTAAATGTTTTTTTTGGTATATCCATGTGAGAATATTGCCAAATGCATCCTATCACACCCAAGTTTATTTTTTCTCTTTCGTGGACCACTAAGAGGAGGGTGCATAGATTGTGGAATCGGTTGAATCGGATCAGTCGATTTTGATCCGATTCCTACTTGAAGGATGGATTCTGACCTGAATTCCGTCAGATTTGGTCTAAATTGGATCGGAATCAGAATCAGAATCGGAATCCTGATTTTTTGATATTTTTATAAAGGATTCAGGCCGAGTCGGCCAGAATCGGAATCAGAATTTTTTATTTTTTTAAAAAAACTTGTTTCTAGATTGGTTTTTCTTCTTGAGAATCAGTCAGAATTGGACCGATCTGATAAAGATTCGAATCGGATCAGTCCCAACCGATTCGGTGACTGATTTTGATTCAGAAATCTTTGGGAGGGTGGCACATGGGTTCCAGATTTAGTCATTGGGTCTGATACCATGTTGAAGTCATTGAGCTATCCAATTTATAATCTTAAGCTGATAAGAGGGGCATTGCATTATATTGTCACGTGTTTTTTATGCATTCATTATGAGTTTATTCTCTAACATGATCTTTTTCTCAAGGTATTTAATTACTTTTCTGACATAAATAGTTCAGTGCAACTTTTTCTCAAGGCATATTTTTGAAAATCTCTTTTCTTACTCTATGTTGCATCCAAAAATAATTAAAAGAGCGAAAAGAGGAAGGGTTGAGACTCCATGCTATTGTTGTTGCTAGCACCCCACTGTTGGTGAAGTTGGGGGGGTATATGACTTTCCAACCACATCTGCAGGAGGATAGAGAAGGGCAGGCTGTTATATTGGATGGAACCCACAAATACATAAATAAAAACAAAGGAAAAAAGGGTGAGAGAGATAAGATTGTGGTCTCTAGGACTCTCCCACCAGTCATTGTTCTTTCTTGCACAGGACAAGAGAAACATGGGCTGCTATAATGGGCTTCACAATACATTGATTAGAGAAAAGAGAAAAAACAGTGGAGAAAGGAAGACACAACCACCTCCCTCTCTGAGTAGGACTCTCCCCCGAAAAAGCCACATTGGTTGGAGTTTTCACCGATCAACTCTCACTGGTGAGAGTCCAACAGTTAGTCAAAACTCCTTCCATGGGGATTTTCAGGTGTATAAAATTCTTAATGTTAGAAAAAATCTAAAAAATATGTAGGGTCCAGGCCCGCTTGAGAAATCGATTTTTAATGACCCACTTGTGCAAATCAACTGGTGAATCCCTATCAGCAAGTCTTGACCATCAACATTCCCTATCATACAATAAATTTATTTTGTCTAATAGTTGTAACATAAAATTTTCTTGCAGTTTTAGTGGAATCTTACATTCACATAAAACCTCCGTGGTCAATCTTTACTACTATATATTACATATTAATCTTATGGGTAACATTTTCATTACATCTTTCATATTTTGAATAATTGAACAACGATATTCAACCTAAGTATTTTAAGATAATATTACTTTATCTAAACTAATTAATTTATCTTTTTTTTGGCTTTCATTAAATTTACAATGTTTATATTTTGTCTTAGTTCTATTTGCTTGACGCTCTTACATTTTAAAATGTTTCTCAAAATTTCTAATTTCTATTAACTTTTTGTGTCTCATTTATTAGTATAATATCGTCTATGAACATCATGCACTATAGTATGTCATGTCAATTTATATATTTTTTGTTAATTTATCTATGTTATCTTAGGCGCTCGTCTCAAGCACCTAGGTGCTTAGGCAAGTAGGCGGGGCAAAACGCCTCACCTCAGCAGTTCTCGTGTCGCCCAGATTTGGACTCAGTGAGAGTTGGATCTGGTGACTTAAATTCTTTTTCTCCATCCCAAAAGCCCCAATGCCCAATTTTCCACTTCTAGGCTCCGATATCTTGATCCATTGTAGACCCTAAAAGTGAGTTTTTTGTTTTTTATATGTACTTCAAAAGTTTCAATGTTATATATGTTTTTTTGAGGAGTTCTTTAAAAAAATATTTGGCTCGGGTGCCTGAGGTGAGGTGAGGTCCTCCTCGTCTTGGGCACCTCTTGCCTCTGACTACATAGTAATTTATATGTAACTAATGCAAAAAAGGCAGGACTTTTGCAGATATTTTTGACTAACACTACTGCATCATGCCATGTTTTAGATCTTTTTGATTAACACTAACACTACAACATCATTTATGTTTTATCAACAATGATACCTACTTTTTTTTTATTTCTCTCATTTCTTGTAATCATAGTTTATGGCCTATATTTTCTGCTGCTTTACATTTCTTTTCTATCTACAATCAATATAAATTTTTTTCTATCCATACTATCAACAAGTTCTATAAATTTCTTGCAAAGGACTCTATTTCATTTTCATGTTCTTATTTTTTTTTCAATCTTTTCTTTCTTAAATTTTTTTCTATAGTAATATCTAGTTGTTTTTGAATTCTGTGCCCTATAGATTAACTTCTTTACCTACATCCATCCTTCATGTGGGAACCTTTACTTATTTAACACCACAATAAGGTACCTTAGCCTTCTACCTGTAGACCCCCCCCTTCCTCACACACAGACAAAATAAAGGAAAGGCAAAAGAAAGAAAGAGAGGAAGGGAGGAGACAAAGGACTAAGGAGGACAGGGCTTCGTCACTCCTCTTGCTGTTCTAGCCTTTTTTATAAAGAGAAAGGAAGAAGGGTTTCCAGGGGTTGGTTTCCTTAAGCCCATGTTTCTTGGTTTTCGGCTTAGGAAAAGGTTGATAAAAAAGAGCATCAGGTGGTGATTTGCACCCTTGGACGTTGTTTATTTTTAGTTTATGTTGTATAGGTCTTTTGTCTAGTGTTTGTTATAATTGATTTCATATGGTCTTTATACCATGTTGTAAAGGGAGACGCTGTCAGTTTTTGCTTGTCCCTTAAAGTGGCTATTATTTGAAAAGATTTCAGATATTTGTTTATGGTGTTCTATATGATTCTTGACTCTCTTCTATAGCTTGTTATTTACCATTATTTAGGGTTTTTCTAGTTTTGGTACTATTGATTTTTATGAATATTTTATAGAGTTTTTGTCACTGTTCTAACTTATGCGAGTCTCCCGAGTTACATTAGTTTTTAATAGCTCCCAAGGTGACTCATGGTCAAATCTGGATTGTTTTACTAATAAGCTATAGCTGCAGCACAGACACCTGATCCCATTCCTACATGCTATGTCCCGCCTGTTCCCAAGTGGGTGTGGGCTGCTTTTCTGTAACCTCTGTATCTGTACTACGCTATTTTTCCTTTTCATGTACCTTTTTGTTGTTTCGTCTTTTCCTTTTAAAGCATTGTGATTTCTTTTCCAGGGATATTCATGGCAAGGAGTTTTGGAGAAATATTTTAGAAGGGGATCAATTAAATAAGTATGAGGGTTCTTAAAGGCACTCATAATAAAGAAATAAAGTTATTATCTGCCTGGATAATTATCAAATTGCCATTTCTTTCAAAACTAGAGGAACAATAAGAGAATAAAATGTAAATGTTTTTTTTAAGGAAATAAAGGTTTATCGGTTGTGTATATTTCGACTTATATTTTTCTATCTGGAGTATATTTTTGCTTCTCAGTAGTGTAAAGATTTGCTTTGAAGCTTTACGAATCTTCCATGCTTTTGAAAGCATTGCCTCAATTGTTCTGAAGTTTGTCTGCATTATCTAGTTTTTCTAGAAGTTAATTTTTGTAAGACGCTTTTGCTTGTTGTGAAAAGAAAGGCATAAGAATGTGCACATTCTTGCCACAAGGAACATATCTGTTTGCACCGAAAATTTTCAAGTTTATTGGATTGGGATTAAGTATAATCCGATCCCCATGGAGCTACAAGGCTCGATATTCAGATGTAGGCCATCAGTTGGGGTCCACTTTAATGTCCATGTATGGAGAAATGACTCAATTTTGATTTTTATTGCATAGCACAGATATTTTGTTATTAATGGGTTACGTTTCATTGCAAGATAGACCCATGTTGATCCTATTACAACGAGGAAATAGGCCTCCTCATATGTTATTTTCACAGCTCATTAATCACGTTTTAAGTGGGCAGATTTTAAACGAGAAATATGCCCACTTTATATGTCATTTCGCAGCCCACCTATGCCCCACCTAATGGACTATCTTTTAATTAATCAATGGGTCCATTTATATGGCAAGAAGATGGCCCACTTGCCACCTATTGGTGCCGGAATTTCTAATCCTAAAACATAGGATCCGATGGTCTGTTTACCCAGTAAAAGGAGCAAGCATTGGAGAAGCCTAAAAAGGAGATCGTGACTTGTTCCAGTGGGATATATCTCCCATGATGGCAGGGTGGTGTGTGCAGGACCTGCCAAGCATGCCACTTTTTCTGGAGTTCTGCAAAAAGATCTCTGGTACGATCCTAAAAAGAAGGAAGGTCTGCGGCTATGACTCTGAAGAGTCCTTCCTTGCTAGGACTCTCCCCGACCGCCATCCCTCTAAGTATAGATGCTGCACAAGATGGGTGGTGGTTGGAGAACATATTTCTCAACACTAGCAGCTGCTGCCATCCTCTTCTTACCTATCCTGCCCTGGCGTACATGGAAGATGGTGGAGAAGGAACCGATAGCCTCTCTTGATGCTCCTGATGTTGCAAGGTTATGTTACTGCCCCTCCTGCTGCTGCTGATGCATGTGGGAGATGGAGGAGGAGGAGCTAGATGCACCTCCTGATGCTACTGCTTCCCTGGATGCATCTTTACCTCCTTCTGTACCTGCTGATGTCTGAGCATATGGAAGGAGATGAAGGGGAGTCTGATGGGCCCTCCAGATGCTGCCGATGTTGGCAGATCCTTCCCCTGCCTCTGCTGATCTTTCATAAAGCTGCACTGTCTATGAGAGATGAAACCGGTGGAGGGAGATTATGCTCCTGTCGCTGCTGCTCCCCTTGATGCTTCCCCTTGTCACTGCTAAGTCCTCCAGAGGCTTATGCTACTGCCAATGGAGGAAGATGATTCTCCTTTTGCCACCATACCTTGCTGCTCCTCCGGTCATTGCTGGAAGATGTCTTTGCTGCTGCTGCTCCCTCCTTTGGTCATGGTTATGCTTGCACGCAGGGGAGATACTGCCAACACCGTCATGCTACTGGCGCAACCAGGAAGAGGAGAGGGTGCAGCCCATGGCCAATGGCACAAGCTCAACTCCACTCATATGCAGCCCATAAATAGCTCTTTTTCATGGCCATATAACCTCCCATATACAGCCATCATATGTCTATATCTGATGGCCTATTTTTATTTTCATAGCCCACTGTTTGGTCCCTTACCATGGTCCTATAACAGTTGTCAGACATCCTTACCTAGCCCATCCCCTATAGCCACATGGTAGCATACATGGCACCTTGTCCAACCCCATTGTATAGTGATATGACAGCATGCATACAATCTCTTTTAACCCACTGTTGAGCTCCTATGCATAGCGACATAACAGTCCTCATACCCCTGTCCAACCTCTTTGTTGTGGTCATGTGACAGCCCCTATATACATACTGTTCGGCCTCTCCCTTTGGCCACATAACAATCCTCTCATCATGGCCTAAATATCATCTGTCCGTCCTCTATACTTTGGTTACATGACAGCCCCCACGTGGCCCCTCTTTCATAGCTATATGCCAGTCCATGCTCAGTCTACAGTCTATGCCACAACTAAGGATTGTCATCTCGGATCTCGGTTTTATCTCATAAGGGTGAAAGAGGAGATCTCGTGAGATTCTCGAAAAAATCTCGGGAGATCGGATATCAAATTTCATTTATGTAGGGTATGTCTTACTCAAGGATTGTTATTTCGCATTTAGATGTTTTCTCATGGAGATTGAACACGAGAGATTTCAAAAAAATCTCGAGAGATTGGATCTCGAAAATATCAATCAATGTACATGTTTAAGTGTAAAATGTCATGTAATCTCTTCAAAAAGGACAAGGTAACTCATATTAAACATCAAAATAAATTATGAGAGAATTAAAAGCATAATACAGAGAGGGTGAACTATTGTTAACATGAGACATACAAGGGATCTTATGTTATACTAAAGTTTCATCTTGAACAATATGGAAAGGAGATTGATGACATCTTAGGTCAATTGTACATATATAGTTAAAAATATTAAATTATAAAATTTTATTAAATAATGATGTCTAGATGAATATTTATATGGATTTCATAATAAAATTGAAAATATATGAAGTGAACTTAACAAGGCCATCTAACAAGTTATAGATAATAATAAGTGGAGAAGATCAAGGTACCAAAGGTATTATATAGATATTCTCATTTCGGCAATCTCGTTTCTCGGATGCGTGGAGAGAGAGATTCTCGAGAGATTGCATTTCATGGCCACAACAGCTCACTGTTTGGCCCCATGTTGAGCCATATAACGGTCCTTATACAGCTCCCATAAGCATACATCTAGATTTATAGAAACCAGGCCATATCCGGCCCTCTTGTGCTCATCATGTTGTGCTAAAGAGTAATCCAGGTAACCTTGATATCATACTTATATGAAGCTCTTTTGGCTTTCTGTTCTTTGATACAAAGTCATGTTGGATCCCTTTCCATCAAGGATTCCGGAATCGGAATCGGCCGATTCCTGGGAAGGGAATCGATCCTGGAATCGGTGGAATTGTTTTTATTTTTATTTTTTTTCATCAAAAAAATTCAAAAAAATCATAAAAAATTCTTAAAAATAGGAAATGAGTTAGAATTTTTTTTAAAAATAAGATTAGTATTCATCCACAAGACCATATCGAATAATTACTAATGAACTCCACTTGAAGTTAAGTACATATTCCATTGATTCAAAAACCAAAGAGTTGATACATCATGAAAATAAAAAAAATTATAAATTTACATTATATCAATCTACTACCAATATCTAGGATATAGATATTGGTCATCCTCCTCTCCCTGCTGCTGTCGATGGTCCTCCCTTGTGCTCAGTCTTGTATATTGTCCGGGACCATATCCATATGAAAATAATGCCGATGCCATGCTATCAAGGTCGTATGGATCGGACTGTGGGACGACCGGGACGTAAGCGTACTACGGTGGAGCTGTGGTGTAATCCACCGTTGGCGAGCTCGGCCAAATGCCGGGATCCGTGCCTCCATAATATAATGCTGCGGTGTCTGCTCATCCAGCGTGTAATACGGCTTTGGATGCCGTGAATCAGGAGACTGGGCTGCTGCTGATGGCTGCGTCACTGGTATGCACTTCTCCTCATCATCAACTGAGGAGTGAGAAGGAGCCTGCGTGCTGTCATCTGGGCTCACAGGACGTCCGACCTCTAGCTTCCTTCTCTTCACCTCTTCAGCCATCTCTGAAGTACCAGAACCCAAAGATTTTTTAAACTTTGCAAATCTTTCCATTTTTCGTGCAGTCACTTTTGTTTTCGTTTTCCCTGGACTACGAATGGGCTGGGTAGCGGCGGCTGGGACTGGAGCTGGGGCTAAAGCTGCAGGTGGCTGCTCCATAGCTGCTGGGGCAGAAGAAGGCCTTGCCTGAGCCTGATAAGTAGGTGGAGGTGGAGCTGGAGCATCCTCCTCGGCTTCAACGCCATCCAACTCTTCTTCAGCCTATGCATGGTCATCGGGATCAAACTCAGCTGCATGATCCCCGGCTGCCCTCTCCTCTATCCAGGAGGCAAGTGCATGCTCCTCCTGGAATATCTGATCCATGCTATGTAGTCAGAGGCGTGAGGCGACCGAGGCGACATTTTTTTTATTATGATATTTAATTTTAATACCTGAAAAATCTATATAAGAAGGTGAAAAAATATAAAAAAATACAGTGAATGCATCATAAATGCAGGAAATATATATGAAAAATGCAAGGAATAAATTTAAAATTGCAGGAAAAATAAAAGTTATGTCCGAAAATGCAGACAAAATTATCTAAAAAACTTGAACATATCTAAAAAATTGTGAAAAATACAAAAAACAGCAGAAATTACATTAAACATGTATTAAATGATTACTATAAAAATAAGTTGAAAGAAGTACCTTTTCTCATTTCATTTCCATAAGCATGCCTAAAAATTGAACACATCACTAAAAACAAAAAATGTAATACATCAAGTAGAAGGATGTTGAATAAAAATGATAAACTAAACCTAGAAGTACATAAATAACGATAAGTTCACAACAACGTTAAAAGGTACATTCATCTAATGTCTCTCCAATCAGTTAACACAAATATCAATTATCAATCGGAAGAGTAAGGGTCATCATCATCGCAATACGAATACGAATATCCCCTTCCGATTCTGAGGTATCTTCATCCATGGCCACACTCTTTCCTTTCTCAATCCTTTGCCTTTTAAAGGCTTCTGCTCTAGTGGATGAACCTTCCTCTTCATCAATACCCGCTTCTAGTTCAACTTCCCTCCATGTGAGGTCCTCTCCTTCATGCACATACTCGTCGTCCTCTCTAGTGATCCACTCATCAGCCTCATCAATATCATCCAAAGAAATAGCATCATGATTGAACTTCTCCATCTTAAAATGGCGATCTCGAAGCCTTTGATTGTATTGGACATAGACAAGATCGTTTAGTTTTTTTTGTTCCAATCTATTCCTTTTCTTTGTGTGCACCTATAATTTAAGGATGAACATTAGTTTAGAGTATCTAATGAAACATGCTAAATAATGAATGATACTAATGCATACCTGCTCAAAGGTACTCTAGTTGCGTTCGCAACTAGATGCACTACAAGTGAGACTCAATACCCTGATGGCAAACCTTTGCAATTGAGGAACCTTGCTTCCTCAATCCTTCCACCAATTTGCTAAAAGAAAGATGAGAATTAATCAAATTTAAAACAATATTTTGAAATGTATAAATGAAAAGTTTGAAAAAGTTAAATGTCAACATGGAATAGAATTTTTTCTTTGTCTAATGGCCATATCTCTACCAAATAGGCCCTCAACATCTCTGTATGTATTTAGTTGCTTGGTAATCATATCTTGCTCATCAGGACTTTCAATTAGCCTCTCAATGGTATCATAGAGTCCTTGTTTAATTTCTCCATCACTCTCAACATCCGGATTTGAGTAAAAAAATTGGGAGTTAAGATAATAACTTGTTGCATGTAATGGACGATGGAGTTGATTGTCCCACCTCCTATCAATAATGTCCCAAATTGGACCGTATTTGTCAAACTTCTCATCCAAGGCACTTTTAATGCCTTCCTTTGCCCGGTCCATTGCTTCATATATGTAGCCCATTGCTGGTTTCTCACCATCTACTAGGCGTAAGACAATCACAAGAGGCTTGAATATTGAAAGAGCATATGCTACACCTCTCTAGAAAGTTGTTTTCAATATGATGTCACATGATTTCTTTCCCTCAGTTTGCTTAGCCCATCGGTTGCTAGAGCTAGTCCACTCTTCGGATGTAAACATCCTTCTCAATTCAGCCTTCAAGTTGTGTTGGCTCTCTAAGTTGAGATAGTTTGTTGCAAACCTTGCACGAAAAAAAAAATAAACAGGTTAATGGCATTCAATATCACAAGTCAATTCACAAACCAATTTAAACAATATAAAAATACATTTCAAATTGAGATTTTACCTTGTGATCGTCGCCCTACACAAATTTCTTCCATTGGTGAACTTCCTCATCATGGCAAGAACCTTTGTATGCCCGTAAATAAATGTAGTCACATACTTCGCATGCCTAATTGTGGATTTGATACCCGACAATTTAGAAATATCTTCTAGCATCAAATCAATGCAATGGGCTGCACATGGTGTCCATAACAAACGAGGATGCATAGACATCAACAATCTACCTGCAGCTATGTAACTTGCCTCGTTATCCGTTGCAATTTGGATAACATTTTTCTCCCCAACTTCAAGAACTATTTTGTCCAACAAATCAGCCAACAACCTTGCATCTTTCACTTGTGAAGATGCATCTATTGATTTTAAGAAGACTGTGCCCGTAGATGTGTTGACTAAAAAATTTATCAATGTTCTCCCTCTTCTATCTGTCCAAGCATCGGACATGATAGTGCATCCATATTTCACCCAACTTCCTTTTTCTCTTTCAACTAAATCTTTAGTTATTTGAAGCTCTTTCACACGCAAATTTTCACGCACCTCATGATATGATTGACCTTTCAATCCCGGGCCAAATTGACCAATAGTCTCTAACATGGTTTGAAAACTATTCAAGCGTACGGTGTTGAAAGGTATACCTGCTTGGTACATCCACCGAGCAATGTATTGCACTACTTTTTCCCTTTCTTCTTTCAAATGTTTTTTGTCTTTCACACTCTTCTCTTTGGAAACCTTTGGATTTTGCCTCATAAAATGGTCCATAGGACCTTTCAAACGAGGAGGCAAAAATGCTGGATCACAAACAAGTAATGTATCTTTAGCTTCCATGCCCGTCTCCGAAGTGTTGACACCAAGAAGGTTGTCTCTTCCCTCAATCTCTCTAATCACTGTAACCTTTTCGAATCGAGCTTGTTTAGCTTGCTCCATATGTTTAACCTCTTCTTTGGCCTCCGGTGTAGCCTTCTTACAAGTTGTCACATTGGTGGATAAACCGGCAATATGTTGCTTCAACTTATATATTCCACCTTTGCAATCCTTGGTGCAAAATGTACATCTAACAAGATCCCGATTTTTCAGATCCACCAAAATTCCATACTTCCAACCAACATCCTTTGACTTAGGAGCATGTCTTGAGATAATGGGACCCGATGAAGTTGTTTGCGTGTTTGACCCCGTCCCCGAAGCTTGCTCCACAGTTTGAGACATCTTCATACAAAATACATAAACATCAACTATATTAAAAGTAGTATGAATCAGAAAAATAATCAACAACGAACGGATCCACCAAAATTAGATTGTAAATGAAATTAAAAACTCTGAGTTAATAAATCGGATTCAAAAAAAAATCTGATTTAAAAAATCAGATTTAAGTCATTTAACAGAAACTTCGATTTGATAAATTACATTTAACAAATAATCTGATTTAATAAATCATATTTAACTAAAACTCTGATTTATTAAATCTAATTTAAGAAAAAGTCTGATTTAATTAATAAGATTTAATAAAAACTTTTATTTAGAAATCTGATTTAAAAAAAATCATATTTAACAACAACGAATCAGATTTAAGAAATATGATTTAAGAAATCTAACTAGCATTAACAGAAAAAAAAACTATATCAAAATAAAAGAAGTGTGTATGAAGAAAATGGAAAAAAACGTAAATTATACCTTTTCGACAACGTCCGGGTTGTTCGGTAATCTTTGCAAACCCGGTTAACAACACTTGCACCTTCTACACGTTGCCAATAGCCTAATAAAAATATTGGAATGACATTTACAATGAAAAAGAAGAAGACAAACCAAAAAAACGTACCTTGTACGTCTAAATCCGGTCTTCTAACAATGTACACCAAGATAAAAGAAAATAAAACATAAGATAAGATTTTTTTTATTAGTAAAAGGATGTTGAATAAGAAAGATAAAAAAATTTGAAGAAAAAATCGTGAAAACTTTAAAACGTTCCGGTTGGAGAGCTCCTTCAATGGTCTGGAAGTTTTTGACACCTTCTCCAGCTAAAGAAGGCGGCGGCGAGGGCTTCTCCAGTGACTGGCGGCGGCGGCAAGGGCTTCTCCGGCGCGCGGCGGCGGCGGCGGGTACTTCTCCGGCGAGCAGCGGCGGCGGGTCCTTCAAACAGCAAGGGTGGGGCCGCGGGAGAGAGAGAGAGAGGGCGTCGGGCGAGAGAGAGAGAGGAGAGGCCGCGATATGTTAAGTCTATCAGATCCGGCCAGTTGGGCCCGGATCTGATAGGCAGAGACTGAGGCGAACTTCTCAGCCTCGCCTCACGCCTCCCCCACCTAGGCGGCTGAGGCGGGGGAGGCAATCGCCTCAGGAGCGAGGCAGAACAGGGCCGCCTCGCCTCGCCTCCTCGCCTAGGCAACCGAGGCGGTCGTCTTTGATAACATAGGATCCATGTCCACCTCCTCAGGTCGTGGTGTGGCGGAGGTATGCCTCTGCTCGTATGGACCACCTGCGAATCGTGCAAATCACTCCTCATTGATTTTCTGTCGATCCTTGATATTCTTGATGCGCAGTCTCATGTTGTAATGACAGAAGACCAGCTGCTCCAATCGGTCTGTGGTTAACCTGTTCCTCCTTTTCGTATGTATCAGGTTGAATGTACTCTAGTTTCTCTCACAATGGGAGGAACTGGTGCTCTGGCTGAGTATCCTGATACCGATGGCAGCAAGTGGATTCCATCCACTCCTGATATTCACCTGAACCCACCACTCAGCTGCAAGAAAAAAAAGAGAGAAAAGGTAAACAATTAGCCCATCATCTTCCATAACTTATATGAAAAGAAAATAAAATCTTCATCAAGCTATTACTATACCAGGTGACACTTTGTCAACTGAATATTTCAGATCAGCATCTGAGTATGCCGACCCTCATCTTATACTTCTGCATCTGAAAAAATTTAAAAAAAATCAATAGTTGTCTAATAATTAGCTACTTCAAAGTATTGAATAAATTCTAACTTACTTCTATCTCAGCCTCTATCCTGTCTTGCTGAGATGGCAGAGACGTTGAATAACAACTAGTGTACCCCGCATTACCTCGTTGTCGTTCACCACTTGTCCTCCATATTGGATGCGGGGGTTCAAAAAATATCCTGCAAGAATTTAATAGTTAACATTATGAATAAGACAATTATTGAGCAAAAATATTTTTTAAACCAACTAACCTGTAGCATGGACATCGTGGTGCGAAGTCTTGTCCCATCGGTCATCTATGATTTTTCATCACTTTTTTGTAACATCTGGGATTTCTCTTTTATTTTTAATTTTGCGCGGTCCATGGCATCGTACAACGTGCCCATATGGTCACTGTCATCTGAGTCTACCAACTTCAAGACAACTACCAGTGGCTCAATGATTGCCAAGTAGTAGGTAATCCTCTCCCAAAATCTCTTGTCAGTGATCTGCTTCTCAGACCTGACAAGAATTTTCAGCTGATCTTTCTTATCATGCAGGTTGTCCACCATATAGTTATAATACTCCTCGGACTGTGTGAACCTAACCAATGCATGCCTGTGCCGGTGTAGACTTTCCAATGCAATGAAATTCGTAGCAAAACGAGTCGGACCAGGCCTAACAAGATCATTCCCTTCTGTGTGTGATCTCATAATATGTAGCAGACGGGGATACGAATAAATAAATGATGTGATCGTCTGCGCCTGCCTGACAAGGGTGGATACACTCTCCTCCTTGCCTATATCCTCTAATATGAGTTCAATAGAATGTGCCGCACAGGGCACGCAGAAGATGTGCTTCCTCTTCTCCATCAACTTTCTCCCAGCCGCCTTATATGAAGGTTCGTTGTCAGTGACAACCTGAACCACATTGTCCTCCCCGATCTCCTCCACCACCGCATCCATCAGAGATAAAATGAGGTCGGCATTTTTTATCTTCCCAGAAGCGTCTACCGACTTCAAGAATGTGGTCCCCTCAGAACAATACACCAAGAAGTTTATTATAATCCTCTTGGTGATACCTGTCCACCCGTCGCACATAATTGTGCAACCCCTCTCATTCCACACCAATTTAAATCCATCAATCCACTCCTTCAACTCCTGGACCTCCTCATCCAGGCCAGCGCCGTATATATGTCTGCTGCCCGGGGCTTACAAACCCGGTCCAGTCTCACCTACGGCATCCACCATCGTCTGGAAGTAGGGGCTGGTGGCTGCATGTGCTGGGATGCCTACATCAAGTTAAAAATTTTTCGGATCATGCTAAAATTAAGTTTAAGTAAATAAAACACACATAAATGCCAATTTAAAAGTGATACCTGCATGCAAAAACCACTTCACAATGTGGCGAACGGCTCTCTTTGCAGCCGTTCCTGTTGCCTTCACCACTTTCATTGCTTGTTTAATCCCTATTTACCCAGCACTCTGTTTCCTAAATAAATACTAATCACTCGGCATAAATCGAGTACTGGTAGAAGTAGAACGGCCGTATGGCTCCTGTCTCCTGGGGTCAGTCTCTCGGTCCCGGGTAGGGCGAGCCGATGCTGATCGGTCCAAAGCTGGGTCAACTCTGGACCCAGACCCTCCTGCTCCTCTCCTCCTGTCCTCCTCCTCAGCAAATGCACGCTTGCTAGCGTGCCTAGCATGTCTAAGCTCGGAGTCTGTGGACTCGTCCTCGCTCTCTGGCTCCGGCTCAGTTGGTGCCTTCCCCTTGCCTTCCCCTTTCGAGGTAGGCAAATCGCGGCCCCTCCTCCTCTGGAGTAGCTCGTCGTGCAACTCCTCTCTTTGCTCAATCCTAACAGCCCGTTGAGAGGCTCTACCTGTCATGTAGCCTCTCATCTCCTCACTCCTCACTCGGCACCTTGTCACATTTCTTTACATTTTCATCTGTTCCAGCAATATATCGTATCAGCCGGAACATCCCCCCGTTCTTCTCCTTCCCACACCATTTGCACTGTACCCTCTTTCTGACCGGGTCTATCACGTGCTCGTGTTCCCAACCCACGTCAAAAACATGTGCTGGTGCTGCATCACCTTGATCGGCCATTGCTTATACCTGCAAAAATTGTAAACAATGCACTAAAAATGATTAGATAACATAAAAATTGCTTTAGGCGTTGTTCGGGAAGCAGACAGCCCAAGTAACACACTATTCGGTATGTTTAAAGGGTTATGTATTTGCCAGAAATAGTCGTAAATCAACGTACAGGGTATCCGGAATTTATCCCGTACAAAGAACATCCAATCGATGTTCAAACAACTTGAGCAGAGTTGTTCGATCAAAAATCACGGAGTTTAACCATGCTCGGAGTCGTCGGAAACGCGTAAAAATAGGCGTACGGGATATCCGGAATTTTTCTCGTGCAAACAACATCCAATCGAATAGTTCAAAACTTAAACGGACTTGTTCGGTCGGAAATCACAAAGTTTAACGACGCTCGGACTCGTCAGAAACGCGTAAGAATGGACGTACGAAGTTTTCGGCGAAGAAATCTTACCAATAACCTTCTAAAGATCGAAGAGGTTGAATCGAGGCTGATCGGAGCTTGGATCGGCGGAATCCCTTGAAGAAGTAGCTTGGAATCGCCGGAATCGGTGCTGACAGAGCTGGAATCGCCGCGGAATTGGTGCTGGCAGCTGGGATCGATGATGGAATCGCCGGAATCGTCGATTCTGAGCTTCAGATCTCCCTGAAATCGCCAGAATCGAAGGTAGCCGCCGCCTAGATCGCCGGAATCGACCGCGGCGGTCGATTCCGGCCCTAAAGGGCCAGAATCGGTTCGATTCCCGGTCCAGAATCGAACCGGGAGTCGAACCGGACTAAGGATTCCGGTCTTCTGTGGAATTGGTCGGGATCGACCGATTCCACACGGAATCGCCGGAATCGGATCAATTCCGACCGATTCCGCGGAATTCATGCTGGAATCCGTCCTTCCGCATGGATCGATATGATTCTAGAATCGGCCGATTCCGGACCGATTCCACTGATTCTGTAATCCATGTTTATGATTATAAAATTTATTTATGTGCGATTGTATAAGTGATGGTGAAATCTTGTTATAATATTATTAAATGGGGGGAGCGTAGAGTAGTCGCGGATATGTAAGTGATCTTACATATGTAATTATAAAAGTGTGGGTATTTATTTTTGGATAAGGAGTTAATCTTGATAAATTAAGTGAGTGTGAGAAGAAAGAGTTGAAAAAGAACTTAATTAAGTATATAATATATGTTTATAATCATAAATTTTAAATATGTATGATAGCATAAGTGATAGTAAAATATATTAATATATTCAAACTATCATTAAATAAGTGTCCATTGTGAGGGGTATCAAGGGGGTAAAATCCCTCAAATTTATTTTTTTAATCATGTAAAAATACCTAGGGCGTCTAAGGCACCTAGGCGGGCGCCTTGGATGCCTTGGGTGTCTTTTTGACCCCAGACAAGGCGCCCTAGCGAGGCGTTGTTGGAAAAGCGCATTGCCGCCTAGGCGAGCATCTTGACAACTATGATCTTATCTCGATTCCGATCCCACGAATTATGATGGTGGAGTATTATACAACCCACATGAACCATATGGAATGCATACATGGAAGGATGTATTTAAATCATTAAATCTGAAACTGATAGTGAGAATATGATCTTTAAAATATCAAAATGTTAACTTTCAGATTTAATACAACCCAATATATCAATTATGATACAAATCTTAACCTAAATGGATTAGAAATATGCACGTTAATTTTAGATTTGAATAGATGTTGAATTTTGGATATTGGATTTACGATATTGTCTTTAGAAATAGAATAGAGACAATGATGTCAATTCCGCAATAGCGAGACTTTGAGGTCCAAGGGTATGGATTACGGTGCAAAAAGTTAGATTTTCCTTTTAATTCTTAGGACTAGGTCTTTTAAATTCATGTTCAACCTAAGGTCATGTAGATTTGAAATATGGAAAGTGAACTATGATATTTTCAGATTTGAATATCCAAATGCCTAGAGAGGTAGGGGTGGGCACGGGTCGGTTTGGTTTGGTTCATAGCAAAAAAAATTCAAACTGAACCAAACCGAAGACCCACCTCATCCTGAACCAAACTAAACCATTGTAAATCGATTTGGTTCGGTTTGGACTGGTTTAAATCATAAAAATAATTAATATTTGAATCTCTATTACTCAAAGAGATTAAGTTAACAGAAATATTTTATTTAAAAATATTTTAATCTTTTAGTTAAAGAACATTTAAAATGAGTTGTTACTCATTGAGTATACTCATTCTAGTTCTAGCGTGGGGATGTGCTAGGCCACATGGTGTCTCTTAAAGAAAATCCTAGCCAGCAGGTCTTTGGAACATCTGATGTGAGACCACGAAAATCCTAACAAAATTGCTTCTTGCTGACGTCAACGACGAAACGCACATGGATACCGGTGGTCAGAAGCGGCAGTTACGATGAAGACCCGCTTCAGAGTTCAGACCCGTTACAGACTCCTTTGAATGTTGTTACGAACCCAAGTTTAACATGTTACGATGATGACCCGGTCTGACCCATTACGTTCCCCTTTGAAAGGCGTTACGAACCCGGGTCTAACATGTTGTGATGTTGACCCACTGCCGACCCGTCACGGATCCCTTGGAAAGTTGTTACGAACCCGCGTCTAACATGTTACGATGAAGACCCTTTCTGACCCGTTACGGACCCCTTTCAAAAGAGATACAAACCCGCGGCTAAAACGTTACGATAAGGACCCGTTTGTGACTCGTTACGGACCCCTTCCAAAGTCGTTATGAACCCTGGGGTCTAACACGTTACGATGACGACCCGATGGCCGCTGCTGACCCGTTACGGACCCCTTTGAATGGTGTTACGAACCCACGTCTAACACGTTACGATGAAGACGCACTTCTGACCCATTAAGGGATTTGTTTCACATCGGTTATCCCTTGGCAGTTCGACTAGTTTATACTCCATCCTATTGCACATAAGTAGAAAATCTGTTGGGCCGGTAGCTGATGGGTTGTCTTGGGCTGTGTTTGGAGGTTGATTTCGGGTTGCGGTTTGGTTTGGGTTTTATCGGTTTAGATGTCTTGGAACCCGATGGACCCGAAGGACGTCTTTAACCCGAACCAAATCGACAATTTCGGGTTGGATCGGATCGGGTCATCGGGTTGACCCGAATAATGCCCACCCCTATAGAGAGGTGCTAAGTCATAGTCCATGGGTGATTTGGAATTTGATGGTAACACAACCCATATGTTAGGAGCCAAGATAGGAACTTCACATATTTTAAGTACTAGGCCTTGGTCATATCAAGAACTAGAGGAGAGCTATCTAATTTAGATATCAAATTAGATTTTGATACGATGATTTTGGATCCATGAAAATTTTTAAATCTAATACGCTTAATCCTCAGATTTAAATGAATGCATAATGAATTCTAAATCTAATGTACCTAATATCTAGGCTTAAAATATGATAAAAATGAAATGATGATGAATAATGTTTTGATCAGATGCTATAAAAATTCTTATTTTACCAAGTATAAAATGTCAAGACTTCGATAAAAAATGGAGATCCCAGAAAGTTTGATTCGAATGTTTTTTTAGGCCTCAGATCTAATGAAATCTAATAATTCAAAATATGTCCTATATAAAATCTTGAATTAAAAGAGTTGAATTCATGTTGAGAATAATCAAATATTATAAAAATTTAACCTCACCAAGTTTACAATGTCAAGACTTAGACAAAAAATGGATTTGGAATTGAAATCTCATGATTAAAACATAATTTCAACATGAAATTTGATGTAAATCATGTCTTTTCTAGTTTTTGTATCCAAATTGAATTGTAGTAACTCAAAATGTCTAATGTTAAGACTTTAAATTAAAAGAGTTAAACTCATATTAAAAAATATCAAATACGTTAAAAATACATTAATGAATATATCCTTAAGATGTTGGAATCTTAAAACACACCTTATAAAATATAAACTAAACTCAAATCAAACTTAATATATTAAGTTTGCATTAAAATATAAACTAAACTCAAATCAAACTTAATATATTAAGTTTGCATTATATTGAGTTTATGTGGTTATTGCTTTTGTATATATTTTGCGGATGTATTTTTTCATGTTATATGTTGTTGCGATGATCAATAAAGGGTATTCTAGTAAGTCGATGTAATTAACATTGGGAATTTACAACTTTCGATGGAGAGAAGTCCAAGGATATATTTAAGTGAACCCAAAACCTCTATAGATATATTTTTATGCATACAATGTATATTTTGGCTAATACTCATAGCCAAAGATAATGAAAATTCTTTTTTTTTAAATGAATGGAAATCAAATGAGTTTTCAAATTCATGAGTAATTATATTTATGTATATTTTTAAAGATGGCGTTAAAAATCTGAGGTTTCACAATATCTATCCATGGATTCACGCCAGTTATTCCATGTTTCTCTTTCTTTGCCATGCTTTTTCCTTTTTCACTTGAAAACATCACTTCTCACTTCTCTTTTTGTGGTCTTGGTCAGGGTGGGCTTCATCTTGTTTCTTGGTTTCAGTTTCTTCCATATGAGTCTGATCCTTCCTCTCTTCCTGACAGAAGGTGTTTTCTTTTATCCCCTTTATGGTTTTGTAATTTTCACTGGTTATTTTAGTATAGAGCAGTTTAAACAAGGTTAATACTAAGTTGTTTCTGTTGGTATCTCTGTCACTAGCGCTCGTAAAACTGAGGAAAAGGATACTGCTACTTCATTGATAATTGCTTCCCACCTTCAGTTGCAAAATGAAGGATTCCTAAGCACATGGACAAATTCTTTTGTTGGTCCCTGGGATCCATCTCAAGGGGTGCACAACCCAGGTGAGGTTTCCATGACATTCTTTTCACATAATTCTTAATCTTATACTCTAAATTTGTTGCTAATCTCTGTTTATGATCAGATGAGAAAATCAAACTTTGGCTTTTTCTTCCTGGTCGTCAATCTGCAGTCAGTGATTCTGCTAAATCTGCAGTTTCACACTTGAGAGGTATGGATTCAGTTATATTTTGCTTTTGTTCAATTTTGTAGACCATAAGGATATTCCTTGCTGTTGTTTGCAAAATCCACTAAATCATTGTTGTTGTCTCTACTGAAGTCATTGGAAATGGCATTTGGGTGGCCCCAGGGGACTCCGAAGAGGTTTCCCTTGCCTTATCTCAGGCTCTACGAAACTGCATCGAGAGGTTTTACTGGATCTGTTAATGATTGATAACATTCCTCTTTTCTTTTTTTATTGTCTGATCTTTCATTTTTGAAATGCAGAGCTCTTAGAGCAGTTTCTTATGCAAGATTTGGAGATGTATTTGTAAAATATAACCCATTTGCTTCAAGTGAGAAAAATTTCAGGTATGTTCATATTGAAATACTTGTTTGCTGATTGTATATCCACTTTCTTTTATACTCCTTAGTCCATTTCATAGTTCTCACTGAATGTCACTTGTAGCTAAATTCTTTTCCCCCAAAGTTGAAACTTGTCTTTGATCTCATTTCATCTATGAACACATAGGCATCAGGAGCATACATAGTTGTTTTTTGGCAAATAAACTTAAGAGTTACTCATTTGCAGTTTTCTTTCTGGCAAGGATTTTATTGGCAAAAACTTGTTTTAATGATATGTGATCTTGGAGTACTTTTCTGTATTATGTTATCATGATGTCTCCTAACAAGTAGAAAAAGGGTGTTGCCATCTACAGCTTGATTGTTCATCCAAGGTCAATCAGGGTAGTAAGACTTAACGTGGAGACCGTGCCAAATTCAACTAAATTTGTTGAAGTATAATGCAAACATACTTTTACTTCTCGAAGTTGGATGTTGAGTGAATCACATTAAGTTCCTACTTTGCCTTCAGTAATCGTATCACGTTCCTTTCTGTCAACTAGATGGTTGCCACCTCGTACCTGAATGGAAAGTTCCATTGCCTTTTTGCCATTTTTTTATTTGCATTTTGCAACTTAAGCAATGCAGCTGTGTCCTTTTTCTTTCCTACTGTTAATTCGTTTTTCATTCTCTTATTTAGTTATTTCTTCCTTATACCACTTTCTGTTTCTCAGTTACTTGGCAGGGGTCTGCTGCTTATAGGGATGTACATGGTTCCGCTTGGTGGTTTCGGACTTTTTTTGCACCAAAACTTAAACTGAACCGAACCATTTGGCTAAACCCCAACCGATGAACAGTTCATTATGGTTCAATTTTTTATTTTTTATTATAAATAAAGGTTAGTTTGTATTTAAACAAACTAAACCATTAAAAACCAACTCTGATAGTATTTAAACTAACGATTAGACTTGTCTTTGAATGATGCTAACCTTATACTCTGATAGTCATTTTATAGAGAAAGTAGCATTTCCTTCTTGCAAAGGGGGTGATGTAGGACTAAGTAGCGACCATCAGACCAGAGGTGGGCGGCCTGCACTGCATTCATGCCATCAGGTGTCAGCCTTCATGCAAAGTGGGTGCCATCAGGTGCTGTCCAGTGCAGCCTGCACTTCACCGCACCAGGGACCTGGCAATCCAGTCCAGCATAAGCCCTAGGGGCCAGGCTGGGCGGGTGATTGTTTACTAGTTTGATTCGGTTCAGTTTACTGGTTTGCCGTTTTTTCATCAGCTCTAGCTGCTTAGATTTCACTCCACATGCTGCATTAACCTAAGTTGTAACATGCTAATCCTACCCAATACGTCATCCCTTAATCTGCAATAAATACAATTGAATCACCTGAATTACCAGCTATAGTATTCACCAAGAGTACAAATCTGAGTACCTGGACTGCCTAGGATAGTTTAAATATTGGTTGAGCTGCAGAGAGATATTAAAAAGGAGCAAAGATTGTTGTCTCTCTTTGTGGTCTTGCCTTGGGATTGTTTGATCATGGTTCACTGGATCGGCCATTCCAGATCGGAATTGTAATGGCTATTTCTGATTCGGTCCTCGGGACAAGCTGAACCTGATTCCAACTGGAATTGGTCTGGATCTGTTGGATTTGGCTCCGCTGTGCTCTGTACCTGCCAATCGCAGTTGGAATCAGCCAATTCTAGCTCCTTACTCTGCTTGATTGGCCCGAGTCACAGCTGAAATGGCCCAATCGGGCCCATGTTGGAGAGATGATATTTTGGAAAGGTCTTGCAAGATTGGCTGGGGCAGACACCCAGGAGGGTCCATGCTGCCGCTGTCTTGGCAGACAATATGAGCTGCACTGGTCTGGATAATCAGACCTGGCAGTTGCTATTGCCTTGATATCAGATCTGTGATAAGTTGTGAACTAGGGCTGCTGGTTCCTTATGGATCCATAGATATTCGGCTGATACCAAGTCTGATGATCTAGACCAGCACAACTGCCTCCATGCCCCCCTGATAGGGATAGGACGATGTCACCTCATGTGCTACAACCCTCTTCGGCATCTCAGGATCCATTTGTGGTCTGCCATTCCTCTTTGGCAGTCCCCTGTCCCACTGTCCTCTCTCTTTGGCAGCTTGCAGAAGTCTCTCTGAGTCTGGTGTTTTGCTTTTCTTGGATCTCAGCAGCCCGTTGAGATGAAGAGTCCCAACTTTTCTATTTAACAAATGAAGGTATATGGCTTCTCTGCAACGTCGCAACTTTCAGAAAGCTTCAATGTGCCTTTTCCTTTGGTGTTGAAGATCCATATCATCTGAATCAACTTTTCTTAGGCTTCAATATTCCCTGCTAAGCTTGCATTTTTGTGTTAGGCACTCCTGCATGAGTTGGCCAACTGTTACAGACCACTCTTTGCTTGTTCAATACATAATGGCGGAGGCTAGCAAGTATATAAAGGTACGAAGGAATAAGAAAATAAATGAAACATGATCGAATTCTACAATTATGTATCAGTATTTGACCATTTCATTTGTTTGTTGTCTTCCTGTAGAATTTTCTTTGCTCCATGTGTTGGTTCAGTCTTCCTCAGGTCTTTTTCTGTGAATGCAATAAATACAATAGGAAAATAAAGGTATTTCATGTTAATCAACGTTGGAAAGATGAAGTTGATACATGTCAGCATATGTTTGTTTGCTCAAAGGTATGCACATCTTTTCATCACTATGTTTGCAAACATAGTGATGTTAGTGGAGGTAAGGAAAGGAAGCAACTGTGCAAGGGTCTTCTTCAAATTAACTTCTCCTGGTTATGTAACTGGAGATTTTTCTCCTTTTGATTTGTTCTTTTTCTTGTTTGGCTCCCTACTGTCTTTGTAGGGGTTCTCTTGTTGGTTTTAATTTTCTCTCTCAGTCTCTCTTTACTTGTATGATCTCTTGTTTTGCAATGATCTTGAAATTTCCATGGCCACCTTCAGGAACTAGAAGCAGACATCCTCCCAAAATCTGGTTCTCTGGCCGCTGCCTGCTAGGATAGTTGGAGAAGCAGCTGTAGAAGTCCAATTGCTCAATGTTTTTCAAATAGCCTCTGGATTAATTCAACCATTCCGTAGGTGATGGGAATACTTGTTTCTATCTATATCATTCTCTGTCCATAAACAATGGCCTATATCTTCTTTTGCCAGATTCCATATCTATCAGCGAGGAGTGCAGAATTTGTTGTCTCAGCCACGGTTGTCAGGTGCCAATTCAATCCCGGGGGAGCCCGTTCTTGGGGTAGATTTTTGCCGGGATTAGTCAAACTCACTCCGATCTGCCTGGATCAGCTGTTTTCTGATCAATTCAGAGTCAATTCCCACGGGATCACCATGGGGAGGCAGTGGAGGGCCGGTGGCCACACTCTTGTTCCTTCTTCACCCCAAATGGCTCTCTTGATGAGGATCATTCCTGGCTGATCCAGGGCCAATTCCCGACCAGAAAATCCTTGTCTTCAGCAGCACCAGATGATCTTCTTTTGGCTACATCCCTGGTGAATGCTTTTAAGCAATAAGATGATGTCCCTGCCTGGATTCCTGTACCCGCCAAATGAAAAAAGAAAAGAAAATTTTCTGTAATAGCTTCTGTCTGAGCAACAGACGTCACCAGGGATCTTAAATATGGATGAGAAATGGAGGCAAACAAGGGAGAACCTTCTGATAACATCCATCTTCCACTACTCAAAAGGAGCTTACATTTCCATCCTTTAATGTTTACTTTCAATCTTCTTGTGGAAAATCATCCAGTCAATTTGCTTCAACCTCAAAATGGATGGAGGTAATTTCGAATGTGTGGCGATGAATGCGTGCGCCATTAGGTGATCAAAGTAAGAGGCGTGATCACCTTGGAGATGTCTCTTGAATTCTGCCTTATCAGATATAATTAGGGGTGCAAACGAACTAATACACTTGATAAGTAACTCAAAGCTCGACTTGATAAAAACTCGACTCGGCTCATTTAGTATGTTAAATGAACAAGCTTGAACAAAAAATAAAGTTCGACTCATTAAACGAGCTGAGCTTGAACAGACTCTTGCTCGGCTCGATAACCTTGCGAGTAGCTCGATTAAATATTATATTGTTATTTATTTTTAAAAATTAAATTATGAGTATTAATAATTATACATTGTCACTTAAATATACTAAATAATTCAAAATTTGAGTTTAAACTTATATTGAGTTTCATAAATGAGATAAATCTAGAGTTTCATAAATGACTTTTCATTGATTTTAAGTTTTATAAACGAGTTTGTATACAGCTTAAGCTTGAATGTGAATTGAATTTTAGTCTAGCTACTACTCAAGTTTGAGCTCGACTCGGCTTGATTAATAAACGAACCAAGCTTGAACAAGGGTTCAACATACTCGTTAAAAGTCGAGCTCGAACCGGCTCGGCTCGGCTCGTTTGCACCCCTAGATATAATCAGATATCATTTTTCTTGAAGGCTACCCAAAAGGAAGCAATATAATGAGACTGGTAAGAAACATATAGAGTCAATAGAATTGAGCTGAAATGGTAATCCAACCTTAAGGATCAAAGAAGCACTCCAGGAATGCCTTAGAAGAAAAATGACCTCTATCCCCTAAGGAGGCAGACTATCCGGTACCACGATCATTGCGAACGCCCAATCCTGAAGAAATTTGAAGGCTTTGTCAATGATCTGATGGATAAGGGAATATATTGTTGCCATTTTTTTTAAAGGAAGAAGAGGACCAGACCAAGGACCAAGCTGGTCCGGTCCTTAATTGGCCCAAAAGACGTTCATGGGTCCATGTCCATCAGCTGGACAATTCCAGCCCACTACCCCAGCCTAATTGCGCAGCCCATTAAGTGTAGCCCAATTGGGCCAACGTCAATTTCAGCTGGCCCGGTCAACCCTCCCATCGCCACAATTGCTGCCACCTCATCATGCCTTATTAATAGGATAGCATGGGAGAATGGAAAGTCAATTAAGATTTATGGTGGCCTAGGAAAATGAAGGGTTGAGTTGGAGTAAAGGAAGGCTAGGAGAATGAAGAGACATCCTAGGACTTAATTGCTCCCCATCCCTTCATCTTCACCTCATCCTATAAAAGAAGATGGCCAGCCAAAGGGATGCAGTTCATGCCATCAGCTCCCTGCAGGCCCCTGCGCACGCCAGCTTCCCTCCAGGCCTCGGCCTCAGCAGCTCCAGCAGCTGCCACCTGCAGCATCCGACGCCAAGGAGAAGCTAAGGAGAAGAAGGATAAGAAAAGGAGAAGAAAGAAGAAGGGGATGAAGAGAAAAAAAGGTAAAGTACCCCCCTGGACAAGTCCTCTTCATATTCTCCTTCCTCGTCCTTCCTTACGCTCTCTTCCAAGTGCACTTGTCATCTTTTACTCCTCCCCTTTGGCTGGCTCACCCGACAGCCCATAGAAGACAGCCCTTTGGGTCTGCCAAAAGGTCCCGAACGGGGACTGTTTTGTGCAGATCCGACCCCCTCAATCAGACCCCATTTCAATCCTATTTCGGTCTCCCAATTGGACCCCATTTCAGTCACTGTTCGGCCCATTAAACAGTCCCTACACAGTCCCATTCCGGTCTCCAATCAGACCCCAATTGAACCCCTTAAGCAGTCCATCTTCAGGCCCCCTATTGGACCATCTAGACAGTCCCCGTGCCAGCCCAATTCCAACTCCAATCAGGTCCTATTTCGGTCTACCGAGCAATCCTCAAACAGCCCCCTGTTCGGCCTATTAAACAGTCCCTACACAGGTCACATTTCGGTCCCCAAACAGGCCCCAATTCCAGTTCCCAATCAGGCCCCAATTCAGTCCACTAAACAGACCTTAGCCCGGTCCATTAACAGCCCACTTCAGTTCTTCAATCAAATCCCCAAACAGCCACATTTTAATCCATCTACTTTGCTCCCTTTGCGCAGCCAATCCTTAGCCCCCATGTGGCTTACAAAAAAATCTAAACAGCCCCTTCCTTTAGCTCCTTTGTGGCTCAAAAAAAAAAACTGAAATAGTCCTTGCTTTCCTACTTTTAAAAAAATTCAGAAATCTGCCCATTTCTGGTGGGTGAAAGGGGGTGATGTCCCGGGCCTTTCGGAATCCGTCGGACGGGTTGATTGTGCACCTGGGCAGACCTCCATCCCACCACCAAACAGATTGTGGGTGAGGAAGATCAGAGCATCTAGCAGGCCATCCAGGCTCACATGGCACAAGACGGGCCCACCGAGCGCAAGAAGGCATGAAGGCTGGCCAACCTGGCCGATGGTATTTGAACCAGCCCATTGGACCTTGACAAAAAATGAAATTAATCAAATCTGAAGCACGAAAAGTTGAAGGAGTTAGCACCATTTCACGGACACTCCACCTTGGACGGCTCCCCCGACTATGCCCTAGGATGTCGGTCCGGACGGCTGCGCGGGCCGGTTCCTGTATTCGACAATCCTTCCCCCGATATGGCGAGTCAAGTACTTGTCATTTTGGATGGGTAAATTTCATATTGATTGGAAATAAGCCGGCATGTCGTCATAATATTGAATTTTGAATTTTTCCGATCTTATGAAAATTTACATTAGGGGAAGGAATGCCGACATATCATCCGATGTTATGTTAACGGCACATCAATTTCCGATTCAAGAACTTGTAATCCGACATGTACAATGCAATGGAATTTCAAGTGCCAACCTGAATGGATGCAACCGGGCAAGCGATGCACGCTTGACAGACTGGATGGGATGCAAAGTCAAATTAAACAAACAAGCCATAAATCAACACAAAAATACACTTTATTTAATCTGAAAAACTAAAATAAAATCAGATTTGAAACAACTTAGAAAATCAATTAAAATTTACAAAAACCATTGGAAATAAATTCTCGAATCAAATGGTAACTAAATAGTATCATTGAAAACATTTAAAAGACACTGAAATTAATCCTAAAACAGAAAAGAATCATACTAAAAGCAATCTAGAAATTCAAATTAAACTCACTTACACCGATGAAATTCAACCCCTTAATAAAAAATGAACTAAATAATTTATAATAAGTTAAATAAACAACATTAAAAATACTTCAAAATGCCAAAAATCAATCATAAAAACAGCAAATCAGATTATTAAACAATCTGGAATTTTAAAATTAATCAAGGCAAACCAAACCTCAAAACATCTAAAACATATCAAACACACTCAAACCGATATCAAACAAAACACCAATTGACATGAAAGATAACAATGACATGCCCTAATCAACATATCAACTAAAACCAAACTGAAATCAAACAATTCAAATCAAACTCAAATATGAAATTTGTACTCCATATCATAAAGAACTAACTTCAAATTAAATAAGACTGATTCCAAATCAATTAAAATCAACTTTAAATCAATTGTTTGCATCCCATCAGGTTCGAAAGGCCACAGCTCCCTTTCTTTAGAGTTCATGATGTTCTGTGGATGGACATTCTCTCCAAAATAGGTTGTTATGAGGGTTAATCAAGGACATTTGAGCAATTGCTTGATGTAAGTTAACGCGGGATATTCACATCATCTGGTGGAGAGGGGTCAAAATAAAAATTTTCACATAATCCAAACCTCGGTTCTATACTTCTACAAGTATCATTGTTCCACTTAATATATTTATAGGCTATCACCTGTTTTCCCAAGTAGTTCAAAGGAGATACATTCGAAACTCGACGAGGTTCACACATAATACAATTTCATGGCTGGAAGGATTTTTTTAGATATGCCTTTTCTACTACCTTAGTAGAGGGTTCCAGCTTTTCCATGTGTCTTCTCTTATACTGCTGTTTCCTTTATTGCTAATAATGGAATGTGGTTCTTGTCATCTTCAAAAGGAAAAAAAATAAATACATTTCATTCATCACAGCTCTGAAGTGCAAAGGCCATTGCTGACCTATATGAAATGGAGCTTCTGACATCAATTAACTTCAAGGTTCTTTTCGTCAATTTCATAAGTACTTTTCAAATGACCTGAACAGTACCACAATGCATAAAAAGATGACCTACTTCTCCGTGATTGCATGGTAAAAACACAGCTAGGAGGCAGGATCCATTCACGTCAGCCTATCAACAGTGGTAAGCTTGCCACTTACGATTTTCCACATGAAACCTGTTCCACACCCTTTGAACCATTTTGTTCCTTTTCTTTCATAAGAAAGACATTTATTGTTGATTGGATGGAGAAGAACCATTCCAACTTGCAGCCCAAGGCCTTGTGTCCTCGCTGGTGGATGTATGGACTGAATTCAGTTTACCTTCCTACTGAATAAAGTGGTTAGTCTCCTTCTGGGTCAAAGCTCTATTCAAGGAGAGATTTCACATTGTGCTCCACTCAGAGGTCCCAGATCTGCTACATTGCAACTCCTGCATGTAGAATGTATAAGAGTTGGAAGATAGTTGCCAATATGGTTTGATCTGCCAATCCAGATCAGGAACTGTAGGTGCTGACCGACCCTGTCCCGAGAGGGGGGTTCCTAGGGCCAACTTTCACTGTGATTGGGCTAGATGTGACCATATCAGCCTGGTTCCACTGATCCAGGGTCGATCTCTGCAGTGGGGACAACTGCCACTGCTGCTCTGTTCTTCCCTGCTTTAAACAGCCGAGGATGAAAGTGCCTCCTGGTGACAATCTCTGCCAGAATCTGCCATGGATAGGTTAGACTGGATTTTTTTATGTTTTAATGTTTTTTTTTGAATTTTTGAATAACTGATCCTGCATCGATTTTCCTTCTGTTACTTGGCTGTTCTGATCCCAATCTGGATTGGAGTCGACCCTGGTCAATCTAGGGGCTGACCCTGACCCAAGATACCTTGTTCACCAAAGATCTCTTGTCCTGTCAACAATTCCGCCAGGAACTAGTGAATTTTCTGTTCCCAGCCATGAGACTAGAACAGCTCATGAAAATGGAAGATTGCCTATGCTGCCTTTCTACAGAGTTGGTATCTAGGGCAAGGGGTCTTCCTCTTCAGCCATTGCTCACTATTCTTGGAGTATTTATTCCTGATAATATCAATTCACATTACATCACCTCCTTTTTGAAGTCTCTCCTGCCACTTGGTCAAAAGGGCACTTTTCATGGTATCTGTGCGTATGATGTCCACCCCATCGTCTCTCTTACTCCTGCAACGAAGAAAGATGCCCTCATGCTTTAAATTCTTTTGCAAACCATCTTTGGATCTTTGAAAATAGATAAAAAGTATATGAGCGAACTATAAGACGACTTTGGATAACACCAATCTTCTTCCAGCTGACAACATTTTACTTTTCCAACCTTGAAATCCTTCTTCTTTCAAAAGCTTGGCTCACTGGATTCCAAATGTTATGGATCCTGCCATCCGTTAGGATAAGCCCAATTTTTTGATAGGAAATGTGCTGACTGAAATACCTCACAGCCTGAATAATGCTTCTATCATATGTCCACGTTGATTCCATTTAACTCATATTTTGAAAATTGACCTTCGTTAGGTGTCTGAGTGAACCTCTTTTTTTTTTTACTTCTGTTCTCGATAAAGAAAGACTTTTGTCGATACTCCGGACTTATCTAGGAAAATAGGTGATATTCTAAAAATATTAGATAGTCCGGTGATAGTTTAAAAGTATAAGAACCGAGGTTCGGGTTCTTTGAAAATTTGATTTTGGACTCATCTCCGCTGGATGGTGCGAATATCCGGCGTTAACTTACATCGAGCAACGGCTCGATTGCCCTTGATTAACCGTTGTAGCAACCTGTTTTTGGAGAGTGTGCACATCCACAAAATAAAATGAACTCAAAAGGGCAGCAGCCTTTTGGGCCCGATGAAATGCAAACCGATGTTTGGGGTTGATTTCATTTGGTTTGTTGCTTGATTTAAATTGACTTAAAAGTCGGTTTATGGGTTTGAGTTTGTTTGGTTTGTTTTTATTTGATTTCGGTTTGATTTTTTGATTTGTTTTGAGTTGAGTTAGATTGGTTCAAGTTGTTTTGATTTCAATTTTTGATGAATTTAAAATGTTTTAGACATTGTTGAATTTGGTTTGGTTGATTTGATTTTTTTTGTTAACAATCTGAATTTTGGTTTTAGATTTAGTTAACTATCTGATTTTTCTGTTTTCATGTTGGTTTTGACAAATTTTAGATGTTTGAAATGTTATTTATTTGATTTCTTTTGATATTAAGCATTTGTTGTCCATTTTGGTGAGGTGCGGTGCCTTTTAAATGAATTTTCAGATTTGTCAATTCTGATTTTTGTTGAGTTCGCAGATTATTTAAATCTGACTTTTTTTCATGGGTTTTCGGATTGATTAAAATCTGATTTGTTTTATTTGAAGTTTGATTTTTAAGTGTTTCGTTGTTGTGGTTCAATTTTATTGAATTGGGGTTGGATTTTTCTTTCTGTTTTAATTAGATTATCAGATTTAGTTGTTCTTCTTTTGTTTTGGCGGTTTGCATCACATCCGGCCCATTGGGCTTCCAATTGATGCCAATTCCCATGCAATTGTGGCGCCATTTGAAGGACATTTCATTTCATTGAAGATGGAGTACATTGATGTAAATGATAGGTGATCATTCCCCCAACATAGGTTCTTCACTGATTTAGAAAAATTTCGGCATTACGATAGCATGCCGATCATTTTCTAACTTGGTGAAGTTTACTCATTCAATATGGCTAGTCTATGACTTAGCCATGTTGGGGGAAGGATCATCGGCATACGGGAGCGTGCCCGCGCCGACGTCCGGATCGACATCCCGGGGTGTACCCGGGAGAGCTGTCCCAGTGGAGTACCTGGAAAGGTGTTTCACTCCTTAATTTATTTTGGCATTTGGCATTTCTGATTTTTATTTGTTTTTTTAAGTCAAGGCCATTTAGGCCGGTTTTGAGTTCCATCGGCGTTTCTAGCCGGCCTTCGGTCTTGTAGGGCTCGGAGGGCCCATCTTGGACTGATCTTGGGCCGGAAGGGCCTGCTGGATTTGTGATTGCGCGCCTCCATTGTCTTGATGGTAGGGTAAGGGCCCACCCGGACAAACGATCGGCCCGTCGTACAGATTCTGAAAGGGTCCGGGACATCACCCCTACCCACCAATGCTGGAAATGGGCAGTTTCTGCACTTCTTGTTGCATGCCGCAGTGCTGTCCTTTTCTTTTGAAGCACCACAAACTGTTGTCTTCTCGGAAGGCCACAAGGGGGACTGCTGGAGAAGACTTCAAGCTTTTCTTTTTTTGAGGTAAACCGGACCGGTTTTTGGGGTCTGTTCAGATGGGCTTAGATGAGCTGAAATGGGCCTGCACAGGGGCATTTCAAGGGCCTGGTTCGGGTGCTGGGCAAGGACCAGATTGGGGTCTGATTTGGGGACCGGTTGAGGCCTGTGTAAGGGTCTGATTTGGAGACCGGGCAGGGGCCTGCTGAGGTCCGGTTTTAGAGAACTGAACAGGCCCTGTTTAGGGGGCTGATTAGAGGGCCGGAACAAGGCCTGATTGGGGCCTGTTATAGCTCTGTTCAGCGGGCCAATAAAGGGGCAGAAATGGGCTTTTAGGTGGTCTGAACAGGGGCTGATATGAACCATTTTTTTGGGCCATGGGTTGCCAATGACGATGAAGGCCGGCTTAGGCCATTGGAGGGGTTGAGAAGAGAACTTAGAAGAGGAGGAAGGGGTGCCCTTAAAGGGTTACATAGTTAATATGTGTATGCCCCTACCTTTTCTTCTCCTTCTCTTCTCCTTCTTCCTTCTTCTTTGGCTGTTGGCAGGTATGCACGTGGGCAGGAGGAGGGCAGCAGCTCTCTTCTTCTCTTGGCTGCTGGCAGGTGCAGGTGCAGACGTACAGCAGCAAGCAGAAGGGCAGCAGGTACGCCAAGAAAGGGAGCAGCAACCGGCAGCCTGTCGGTGTCTTCACCAGCCTTCCTCCTCAAGCTGGCGCGCCCCTCTCCTCTTATAGAGAATGGGGGGCAGATGAAAGGCCAGCAGGTTGACAGTTTCATGCCTTTTGGTCTCCCCCATGGAAGTTATTCCATTTAATCTTCTTAAACATGGTTAATTGACTAGCCAACCCTTCATCTTCCCTCTCCTTCAACTGCCCAATGGGCTGAGGTGGCAGGTGGTGCGCAGGATGATGCTGAGGTGGCATATGGACCAAGTGGGCCGGGCCTGATTTGGGCCTGCAGGTGGCCGCAAATGGGCCTGCACAAGGCTGCAGCCCAGCCTCCATCATAGGCTGTGCGCAGGGCCTTTTTATGAGCCAGATTTGCCTAATTATGGGCCAATTAAACAAGGCCCATGCTAGGGTGTTCAATTGGGCCTAAATTTGGCTGAATTGTGGGCCTTCCGGCTGGCCCATTCATTCCTCCTTTCTTTTTCTTTTGAAAAATGTACGCCAACAGTATCATTTGTTAAAGTAGTTTTGGGGCTAGTGGTGGCTTTCAACGGTAGGAGGATCTTGAGGCTGATCAGTTCTTTTATCAGCAGTAGAGTAGAAAGTTGTGTTATACTGTTATCAATAAACTGTGGATCTGAAATAGATTCTTTCAATTTATGGACAGTTATGCTGCCAAGTCAGCCTTTGTTCTAAGCTTTGTGCCACATCACACTGAAGATTTACCTCAATAGTATAGAGGAACAGGAAGAATACATGACCTTGTCTGTAGTCTGGACCGTCTGGAGCAGTGAAGGAGCCAAAGGACCCCCTTTAATCAAGTCTGATATGACATGTCTGTACCTGGTTTATATTTAATCTTCTGAACCCCACTAGGGTCATGACTTATGAAGAGGCATTGTCATCCTGCCATCAGCTTTCTTTGAATTAATGCTTAAATTAATGCACTCCTATAATATTGACTGTGGATGCATTTATAAGCGGCATGAAATTATCCAAATAAATTTCTCTTTGATCTCAAGGTGTGGGTGAAATGCAGTGCATGTCACCCGTTTTCAATATGTAGATGATGCCCTTTTATTCGCTAACACTAGTATGGTTAAAGTGTTTGATCTTAAGGCATTTGTCCTATTTCAAGCCACCACTGGCCTCAAGGTTTTTTCTTTTTTTTTCTAAAAGTGGTAGTCATGGTTTACGAAAACAGATCGGCATAAGCTGACTTGATTTAAGGGGCCAACTCCATTCTCTCCTTGGATTTTCACCCAAAACAGTTGAAATTGGCCATAGATCATACCGATTCCATCGATTCTCACCGGAAACAGCTGCCAAAGGCGGTGGAGTGCACCTGTGCCTTCCCCTTCCAATAGGACGGAAAGGCGCAGCACAGTGTTATTGTGGCAGCGCTGCTGCCCCAATGTTGACCCCCAAAGGGTCAGATTGGTCAGGAAGCCCATGGGGAAGGTATCTAAAAGGGTTTTTTAAGTTATTTTTTCATATTTTTATTTTTTAAAGAACCGATTTTGGATCGGTTTTTCTTTCATTAAATCGGCTGATTTTGCTTGTACGATTCTGTTCTGACTTGCTGATCTGATTCCTATTCTGCTTTCCGTGGTGGTAGTTGGTACTGATCTCTCAGATGGATATAGCAGAGAATAGATACCTTCTCCACCAAATCAATCATAAGGATGGTCACCAAAAGAGGCACCAAAGTTAGTTGGCATTGGATAAAAGTTCCCAACCAAGATCAAGATTTTCTGTAGAAAATGGCACACTACAGGCTACCAACAGCAGTGTGATTAAATGGCTCACAAACTGACAAACCCAAAAGAGAAACTATGCCCTTTCTAGGGAACATACACTGAAGACCAGGATGACTTATTCCTTGCATGCAGTGTTATTTTTTTCTCTAGGTCTTATAACTGGTGGAGCTAGGGACCACCACAGCACATGTTGACAGCACCTGAGAACTCATTGAGAAGTGGTCTCTGGAAAGTCAAACGTCTGCAGCCTGGGCAACATGAAATGCTTTTCCTTCCTGCGCTGCTATGGAGCATTTGGGGAATGAGAAGCAATCCTCCCACCCAAGGTGATTTCATCACCTCTACTGCTTCAAGAGTAGACTGAAGCCTTTGACTTGATCCAAGCCAAATGCAGTAGCTGCTGGAATATTTTGAAGGCTTTTTTGCTTAGTTCTGCTCAGACCATGGGTCTTTTGTAATAAACCTTCACTGCTCCTGTGTTTCTGGAGCAATGTTAGAATTCTTTTCTTTGCATGCTTCCAGGTTCTATTTGTTGGATAGAGTATCAGTCCTTGCCATACAAACTTTGTATTTATCTGTGTTGAAATGCCACGTCCTTGGATGATTTGCCTTGAAAAAAGGACAGGAGTTGACACTGAAGGGTGTTTCGTTTTCACTTCTCTCAAGCTTGATTGGACGGTTGCTGAATTCTAGTAGGGCAACTCTTATAATTGATGGTCTTTTCATTTTTGGAGAACCTTTTAGTCCGGACCTCTTCCCCAGAGACCTGCAAACTAACACTGTGCCTGATGCCTCCACACATCCTGCAGACTTTGGCAATGCTGCATTATCTGGTTTATTGCCTTTTGCTCTGACACCTCACGTAGTTGTGAGATGTAAAAGATGTTCTGCAGTTGCCTTCTCTCTCCGATGATGAAGCTTTCCCTCATACATCTCTTGTGGATGAGAGAATTAATTTCTGCCTTCAGCATCTTTTCCTGGCCACTAGAGTCCAGCATTCTCGCACTTTTCTCTAAAGCCTTAACACTGACCCCCACCCAGCAGCCATGTGCTGTTGGTCATCAATGAAGGGGAGTGGAAATCTGAATGGAACCAACTTGTTTCCTCCCTGTCAACTTCTTACTGGCCAGCCAACCAGCCTTATGCTGGAGCCTTGAGTCATTCAGTTATGTTTGTTTCTTGTGGAATGCAAATGCCTTCTCGTTGCTTAAAATTATTGGAGTTTATCTGAAATTTTTTCTTCTTTTTATGTATTTTATCTAAAACTGATACGTGCAGGAGATTGCAACCTACTTTGGAGTTTGTTTTTGCTGCCACTGAAGAATCCATCTTTGTTCATGTCATCGTCTCTGCAAAGTACGGAACATTTTTTAAATGTTTCTTTTATTAAATTATAGTGCATGCTCATCCATGTGCAACTTGTTTACTAGGCACATTCGTGCACTCTCTGGTGAAGATGTTGATAGATCTTTGAGGCATCAGTCTTCTAGGAATATTGGAGAAAGACTACCTGGTATGCACAAGTTTATGATATTTGATAAGACTACCTGGTATAGAACTCATTGACTATTTTTGATAGCTGACTTTGGATCATCTTTATTATAACTTTCTGCCTTTGGTTTTGGCATTCCTTTAAGTTTTTTTTGTTAATTGACATGTATCTGCGGCCTTGCCTCTCAGGAGTAGTAAGGAAAGTACTTGCATGTGTACAAATTCTTGAAGGGCGTGTTAGGATGTGGTGCATACACATAGCCTAGTGTGTATTTGCATTGTATAATACAGATACATTTCCTAGTGTTAAAAATGTAACCAATATCTGTTTCTTTTATTGACAACTGATTCATGGTTGATCAATGCAAAGTGTGTTATATTATATATCAATGCAAGCCATTGATAATTTTGTAAGTTATTATATTTACTGGTCTTCCATTTTGATTTTATAATATTTTTGCAGTCATTCTTTCACCAAATGGAATGCGAGGTAGGCTTATTGGTCATTGTCCAGGTGATCTTGTCAAGCAAGTGTATTTAAGGTATGATTTTTTTTTCAACTTGGTTAGTGACTGTTTTAGCATGTTTTTTTGGAAGATGAACATTGACCACATAGATGGTCACATATCATAGACAAGCTTTTGGATCGGCACCCACCAATCCAATTTGGCCGGGAGTCCTGATCCCAGCTGGACTCCCATCGGAATCTGCCAAATTAGGCTGGATTGGGACTGAAATGACTCGAATTGGCCCAATGGTGGCTGCCATTTTCGTTCTATTTTGGGGCTGATTGGATTGGAATCCAATATAGCCTCTGATTTTGTATTCTTTTTTTGATTTTTAGGGTTATTTGAAGAACCGATCCAGACCGATTCCAGATCAGTTTTTCTTTTACAAATTGGTTCATTTGGCCAATTCAGATTGGATCGGAATTGGCACCCACCAATCCGGTGTCTGATTCTGATCATGTGATCCTTGAGATTAGCAAAATAAGAGGGAGAAGGGGCTTGGTAGAACTGACCACCTATTTTGCTTCACAAAGGAAGACTGATTATCATCATCAGCTTGTGTATGACTTTGCTTCAATGTTCTGCTAGCACCCTGATTATGATTTTATAGCAAACATTTAGTACGCTCATCAGGTGAGAGTCAGGGATGCCTCTAGGATTTTCCTATGGAAGGTGAAAATTAAATGTAGAAATAAGGTATCAGATCATTTCTAGGTGCTCCTAAAACTCCCTGATAGCACAAGAAGATCTTCCTTAACTATATCTCAGAGTGTTGAGAAAAAAAACAATTGAGAAACCGTCTGGACATTGGAACTTGTGTACTTCCATTCTATATGCCGTAGTTCTAACCTATATGGGTTGCCAAGAGGCTATTAGCTTTCTGTTGTGACAATCTATGAGTTAAGAAGTGGTTTTTAATTTCTGTCTTTTATGAGCAAATTCTTGTAGAAATGGACAATATATGCTTTTGTTTCCTTGTCCTCCATAGTGTTGTTGTCTCACTTAAGAGATGTAATTTGGAGTTCACTCTTATTAATAGTTTCTGCATCACGGAAGTAAACTGTGTTTTGGTTCTCCTCCCTAAGCCAAAGCTCCTTAGCTTTGAATTTCTATTTATGTTTCTCTTGCTGGCTGGTATCGTATTCCTCTCTGCCCAATCCATCTTTAGAAGAGTTCCCTTCTCTTCCATTTATGTTTCTGGGCTTCGAACTTGTTGTCTCATGTTTGCCCAATTCCTGAAGTTCTTGCCATCCTATCTGGAATGCTTATATCTAACCCTGTTGAGCTTATGGATCAGCGTTTGAGATGGATTATCATTGAGAAAGCCATCTTTCCACCATCCCTCCTTGAGACCCTGGAACCTAGAAACCTTGATGCTTTAACCAAGAAAATCAAACCTGAAAATTCTTCATTGTTAAGGTTCTTTTTGTGTGTGTTTATGCATCAGGGTGAACGGTTGAGCCCACTCTTAGAAGAGCATTGGTTAGAGCACAGGGAAACATGGTTTGCCATTCATCTGTAAAACATCAATTTGAGGCAAAGATGTGGACTTTATGTTATTTGCATAGGCCTTCGTTAATCCTTTCTGACAAATCCACTTCTAAAACCTGTCTATCTTAATTACCCACTCTTATTGATTTACCCTCTCCCCTGGTGGTTTAACCGTGTTGAAATATCGGGGTACTATTGATGGGAACCGGTTCAAGAATTTTTGGGTTGATTTTGCATTTCTGTCTTTTAGGACTTGTTTGTAATTGTTTGAATTTCTTTTTAGTTTTTTCTTTGCAGTTCAGTTCTTAAGAGGACATGTCTGTAAATATTTACTTTAGGAGTCTTTTTTTTGTAATGTGACATCTTTATATAAGGAGGGTCTTACTGGAATGAAACATACACAGAGGAATTTTTGGAAGAAGGCTGTTGGCCCTTGGTTTCCTGTGCATAAGGGGGCTTGGCCCCGGTAGGTCTCCACCCTCTCCACGATGGAGGCCCTCCATCCTCACCATCGGCAAGAGGCCGATTCTAGGTGTTTTCCCTTTTCCCTCCATTCAGCCTCCGTGCAGTTCTTTTCCCTTTTCCCTTCACTGTGGTTCAATGCTTCTAGTTCCCCTTTCAATGTCTTCTATTGGACTCAGCATCAGAGCTACTTGGCCGACCGAAGTGCGTCATCTCCCGATTGACTTCTAGCAGCACCACCACTGTGCTCGAAGAGGGTTTGGCGATCCCCGGACCACCCCTCCTGAGCTTCCTTCGACTGTTCCGACATCGTCGGCGCCGGACTACCATCTACTCGAGGGGCTCTCCCATCCAGTGTCCTCTCCTTCTGCAAAGCCCTCTGGCGTGCACCATCTCCTTCTTCTGGTCGCCTTCTTCCCCACCTTCATCTCCTTCTTCCTTCTCTCCGACTGTTCTCGTCGACTCATTTTGGATCCTTCGGAACAGTCACCATCTGTCATTGGACCACTGCCACCCTCTTTCAATCTCCCCTTTCCGGCACGCGGATGCCCAACCAACACCCTCTGCCACTGCCCGCACCATCCGCCCCCTCCGCCCAACCCTCCCTCACCGTCCAGCTCCTTTGGATCCATTAGAGGCCTTTTTTTCACTATTGCCATCATCTTTCTCTTCTACCATCTCCTTCCATGGACAGACCAACCTCTTCTCTGCCAGTCCACCCCTGCTCTCTCCCACTTCTAGACAAAGATGATAGAGGAGAAGGAGGAGACGAAGAAAGAAGGTGATGACAAGGAGAAGATAAGATAAGACGGCAGTCGGCGAACCCTTGGGCCCAGTCGACCTGTCCTGGATCCCTCTCGACTGTGCGAGGGCGACAACCAAGCGCTGCCTGCTCTGCTTTGCTCCAGCCTGTCATCCGGATGAGTGAGGGCGACGACGGAGAAGGCCGAAGACGAAGATGCCCCGGCCTCCCACGGCTCCTTTCATGCACTATTGGGAGCACTCCCATGACTCCACAACCTCACAGGGGTCTCAGCTTCATGCGGACAAGGTCGTGCCCATGGGCCACCACAGCCCCCTCTCCCAAGCTCGATGCTAGGCTGCAACAACCCCGCCAAGGTCTCATTTCATGCACTTCAGGCACCCTCGTCAGCAGCGATGAACCCCGCTCGAGTAGGAACTGCCTGGAGGTGCCACAACCCTCACCCGGGGGTGGGGGGGGCTTAAGTGGTGGCGGCCACGTGATCGGTGTGCCATCTCAACTGGCTGGTCCAGCCAGCCCAACCATTTGATTCAGCCGGTCTACACCCGGTTCAGGGCGGTCAAATAGGTTCAGTGTCCAAACCGGCTGGTTTGGCCCGGTTCATGGCATTTCAAGCTAGTTTACAGCTGGTTCGATGTGGTTTGGCCTGTTGGGGCCCATTTTGATCTATTTACACCTGATTCGCTTCCTTTTGGTCCGTTTTTCTTTTTGAGCATTCTAATTCCGTTTTTGCAATGTCTTCATCCTGGTATACTGTTTTGTCTCACGTCAAATATCCATGCCTGCTGTCTATTGCCTCTGATTTGACTAAGTTCTTCCAGGAAGAACAGTTTATTACTGTTTCATTGCAGCCCTTAAACTTAGTCTACTATCAGTTTTTGTTCTTTCCAATCATACTGAATGTAACAGTGATGGAATATTTCTCTTCTTAATCACCTTTCCTTCCACCAATATCTTACATTATCAAAATTTCCCTTCTTTTTCCCTCTGCCTGGATATAGGCCCTCCCTTGGAATTTGTTGCCACCTACGTGTCAGATGTCCTCATCTGTTATCTTTTGCATTTTAGACTCTTGAATGCAGTTGGTATCAGGTTTATTTAGTCTAAGAAGAGATGTCAAGTATGTTTTCTTGTGAGCCCCTCCAAAACATGTAGTATTCTATCCATGTTATGATTTTCATGTCCATGTTGTGGTAACTCTCTCCTATTGATGCAGCAAAGGTTCAAGAGTATGTGGCAGACCGCTATTGATACCCACCCAGTCATCTGCTCCCTTCTACCACCTTATTGTTGATGACAAAGTTTAGTTCTCTTTTACCCACCTTCCACCCATTCCCCCTTCTTTGGAGGCATTCAGGTTGATTGATATCTTCCCTAACTTTCCTTCTCAGTAATGACAGACCTTTCAGGTCGCCTATCTCTTTGATCACATTATCTGTGCATTCAGGGGAGCTGACATTGACCTCTTTACTCTTTAAATGTGGTAATGCAGATTGTTGCAAGTCAATAGGTGTCTATCACCTTCTGCAACTGCCTCATCCTTTTTGCCTGGTATGCATGGTTTTTAAGATCAGCCTATTCAAGGGGATCCTAGAAGAAGCTTCCGCCAGTCTTGGGCCAAAGTTGGTCTGGTCGGCCTGGATGGGCTGACTTGATCCCAATCGGGGTCGAGCTACCACCGTTGATGTAGATGGGCCGTGGAATTGGCACCCCTGCATGTTCCCCGCCCTAAACAAGTGGGGAAGATGATGCATGTTGGGTCCTGGGCAGGGGAGAGACGCATTGGCAGTACCACCACCCCTCTGGTGGCTGTCCAACCCTTATTCATGCAAGATCGGTTCAGAATCACTGGAAGTTATTTATTTTACTGATGATTTTTGCTGTCTTTTCAACTTTTAAAAGGATCGATCCTGGATCTGTCGGTTCCCAATCTGGTTTAATGAGCAGTCCATTGCCAATTCTGATCGGCCAATTTTGCAATCCATGACACCAACATTTCATGGCATTCCTGCACATTATTGTCCCATGAGCTGATTACAAGCACCTCGCCACCTTTGCCTAAGGGGTTGTCTACCATCCACCGGCTGGGTATGCTTCAACAGAGGCTCTCTCAAGGGCTTCCTGACTTATGTCCAGTCAAGCGTCTTTCTATCTTCTTTCAAAGCAGCCCCCTTCGCCCACATGATGGTCATTCAGGGAGAGAGACAGCCGGCAAAGACACAGTCCTGCCTAGCAGTTCTGGTGACTATCTCATATTCTCAACCATGGAGACTCCCATCCCTGAACCTTCTCCCGCCTAGCATGCCATTACCCTGCTTAGGTGGTTTAAAAATTGTTTAAGAAAAAAAAGCCTTACTTTTTGAGCAAGTTATGGAAGAATAAACTGGTGTTTTGTGTACATGCTGTGTAACTCCTATGCACAAGTGATAGGATCTGGAACTTGTAGTGATGCTTCTTATAGTCAGCTTGAAGAATTTTGGTTTATGATAATTTACTGGAAGTGCTTTTCTCTACTCATTTTTGTTAATTGCAGTAAAGTCAAGTCTTCCCACATAATTCAGTCTTCTGCATACCGATTAAAGGGGATGAATTACTATGTTGAAGTCGGTGTGGGGTGCATACCACAGTCAAATACAGATTCTGGTGGAAAATTGCTGCTAAACACAGATGAGCCGCATGTAAATGCTCTGGAAAGAGATGAACTGAAACAGAGACTATCAAGTCATTTCCAAAATCTTCAGAGAACATTTATTTACCCAGTTGAGGCAGTGATGGTTCCAATGATCCACAGATCTTTTGTCAAATCTTCTCCTAAGAGGTAACCCATCTTTTCATCTTCTCCACTACCCATTTATATTCTATTGATTAGTTATAGTCCAACCTTGCAGATTTTGGCTTCACAATTGGGTGGGAACATCATTCTTGGATATTTGGACATTGATTGATTGCTACGACACTTCCATGATTGTCCAGAGGTCAGTTTTAAAGCCTTTTAGTTTAATTTTTTGCATGTCTCGAAGTGAAAAGTTTTTCAGTTATTTGCTGCATAGTGTTATGTTCATTTGTACTTCGATCTATATATTTAGGTGTTGAAATATATTTGGCATATTTCAGTTGACTTACATTAATGATGCACTACAAGTTCTTACCTTCTTTCAAGGAATGCTGAATCTGGATCGGGGTTGGGATTGGCCAGGGCTGATCTAGAGCGGGAACGGGTTGGCCAGCTTGGCTGATTCAAGAGAAGAAAAACTGATCCGGGATCAGCATGGATTGGTTCTTCCAAAAATAAAAAAAAACAACACAAAAAATGTCACTAAAGCATTTCTCTTACCAAGGGTGGACAGTAGCTGATGCTGGTCAAATTTGGCAGCTTAGAGTTCAATCACATTGGAAGTTGTAAGTTCTTTTTTGGATCAGGATTCTCCTGGTTCTGGATTGGCCAATTTTGCAATCCATGTTTCTTGTATTGGTTTTTGATGAATTAAAATGATACACGAGATGATATATCATATGCGACGTACAGAGTTAATAGAATTTTGGAGAAATATTTAGAGTTTAAGGATTTCAAGTAGAATTGAGACAACATATACATCGTAAGGTTAGTCAAGGCCAAATGGGAAAAGATGTTTTTAGTTAGTGTGGACGGAGGATTAGTATCTCAAAGTATTCAATTTAAATATCTCGATTAAGGTTATGTTTGGTTTCATGTAAAAAAACAAAATTTAACAAAACACTTTACAACATGAAATTAAAATCATCTATAATTATTTGGTTGCTTGTATATAGAACTTCCTGAAAACATGACCAAATGTTGCATTTTGGTTCTCTATCATTTTTAAATTCTACATAAGGGATTTTTTCCGTTTATGATATAATTACATATGTACAACAACGTAAGTGTTGATTGATCTACTTTTTACAGTTAAAATAATTGGAAGAGATAGTTAAAACTAATATACAATAAAATATCATTTGGAAGTCATATTCTAGTAAAACTGATGAAGTAAGAAAACATGCACATTTATTTTTGAGTTAAGAAAAATTAGAACTTTAAACTAAATGCTTTAGGTGTTTTATATTGATAAGAGAATTTTGGATATTCCTACTTATGGTGATCCATAGTTTGGTGTATGTCCTTATAAAACTAAAAATCTTAAACTTTGTAAAATATTTTGGTGCTGAAATGTCCCTAATTAAACTCTTAATATGATTTTAGTTAGTTTATAATTTTTAGATGAAAATTTATCTCCATTACATTATCTATCTGGCTCTCTTACACCTACTTTATCCTTTTAGAAAATAGAAGATATTTTCTGCTAAAGAATTAAGAAAACTTGACTAATGACATTTTTAGTGTTTTTAGATTGAGGTACTTATTTTATAAAAGGTTGAATTTAAGTAATTTTTCTAGATTATTAGTTTTGTGAGGATATATTAAAATATGAAGATTGGTATACACATGCCAAACGAGAGTCATGTTATTTTTATTTGGTGATTTTTTAAAAATAACTATCGTTGATGATGTTTATTCATAGATTTATTATTTCTCATTATGGGTGTGCATCAATCAATTCTAGATATCGAACTGAGCTGAACCAATTGGTTCAGTTCAGTTTGGTTCGTTTGAACCACTGCAACAGTTCAACCAGTTTGGAGGTCATTCAAATCAAACCAAAATAAACCAAATGGAATAAACTGATGAAGTTAAAATATTATAGAATTATTACTATATTATCAATTAAAGTAATATTTATATATTTTTATAATAAGATAATATTTATTTTTATTATTTATAACTAAAATGAGTATATTTGTAACTGACTAATTATTTTAAATATTTAGTTAATTTTTGGTTAAAAAAACCAAGTTGAATTGAACTAGTTCAATTCAGTTTGGTTTGAGACCTAGTTTAATTCTGTTAGGTTTAAATCGAACCATGTACACAGTACACCTCTAAATTTCATTGTTTATCGTGCTAAATAACTTCAGGAGAGACTGTAATTTAGGCACATGCCAATTTAATTAAATTTTTAAAATTATTTTATTTAATAAAAGTTAGACATATTTTAATGTGATATTTGAATATATTAGAATAATGAAATCAACATTCAAAATTTCTATGTTTAGTTTTTTTATGATTTATGTGCATCTTATACATATACATATAAAATAATATAATATAAATATTAATTTAAAAAATAAACTTTGCCTTAGGCACCTGTGATGCCCATCTCAAATGCCTGAGGTGAGGCAAATCCCTCCTTGTCTTGGGCACCTTGTGTCTTAGATAGCATAGGACCGGATACGATTTAGTTGATCTCTATCTGATCTAACAGATCTGGGTGTGAATCAGTTACATTCAAATTGGATCCAGCCAATCCAAATTAAAAAGAAGCCAATAATGCAGCGCACGTCATCTTTCTGGCAGTGGCGGCGCTTAAGCGTGGCGAGGGATGTCAAAATAGGTTTTTGACACTTCAAAAATAATGTTATTCAAATGAGAACAGTAAGATGGATTTGTGGACTTTTACTAGATTATATATAATATACCATGACTAATTAAAAAGTGGGAGTAACAACAATTATAGACAAATTGATGAAAGAAAGATTGTGATGATTTGAACGTATTAAATAGAGTTATGAGAGCTTTTGTCAGAAAATTGGAAATACCATGATAGTAGAAGGAAAAAGAGGACAGGGAAGACTTAAGCTTACGTGGAGGATAATTCAATATGATTTGGATGATATAAATATCTTTGAAAAATCACTGGAGAAACAAAATCTATGTGACCGACCACAAATAGTTTGTGATTAAAGTTAGAGTTGAATTGAGCATGCTGGTATTGATAGCATTTTTTTTTAAATTGTGGAATTTTTTTCTTTTGTTTTTTTAAGAGATACATAGCCTTTATTTCTATTATAGCTAACTGCTTAATATTCTTCTTTCTGGACAGTTTGGGACTTGGTGCTACCAGCACTTTGGAGTCTGTGGACGATCATTGGGTTGAAACAGCTACACAAACACAACAAAAGTGCAATAGCAGCAGCAACAGCAACTCTAGCAGTCTCAACAGCACAAGTAGCACTTCAAGTGACAGTGAGTATGTTGCTGCTACTGGAGCTCGTGATCTTGAGGCAGATGCTGATTCTCTTACATGCAGGCAATCTGGATTATCTACAGATGAGCAGTTTGATAGTAACAAACGCAAAATGGTAAGGTGTCATTTTTTGATCTAATATAGAATTTGGTTTGAATAAAAATGTCAACTTTGTAGCTCTGTATTGCTGTGGAATTGTCAACCATTAGGTGCTTATATATTAATTAGTTATACTATATTTTCAGTCTGTTAATTCGAACAGAATTTTTAGAATCTACTTGAAATTTACTCAAATTTATTTCTATGTGAAAGTGCCCTTAACTATTGGCACAATTTCCCTATCTGATCTCACGAGCTACCATTTCTGTTACGATGATCCTTATGCTGCAGACAAGTTATATATGCTATTCAGGTGATACTAAATGGAAAATTTTACCTATTCTTCTCCACAAAGAGCAAAACTTCCGGTAATATTGAAGTTAAGGATTCTAAGCAGAAAAGTATTTTGGAGTATCAATGAGAAATTCATTCTGACATACAATGTTGTAGTAGTATATGGGTATTTTAATTAGAATTGATGGGGATCTGGATGAGAAGTTTTAGGGTCTTTTTGTTCTGACTTGAGGGATGGACCTGATTGTAAATATCTAGAGTTTATTTTCAGTCTTTTCTTTATGTTTTAGTCTTTAAGAGGATTCGTTACAGAAGTCTTTATTCGTTTTCTTTTGTAATTAGGCTCTCCTTTATAAGGAGAGCCCAAGAATTCTGGAATCGGAATCGGTTGGGACTGATCCGATTCCTTGGAATCGAAATCGGCTGGGCCGATTCTAGAGAAGGAAATTGATTCTGGAATCTGCTGGAATCGGTTTTTTTTTAATGTTTTTCTTCAAAAAACTCAAAAAAAAAGGAAAAAAAATTTAAAAAATCAGAAATCGCCTAGAAAAATTTTTAGAAAAAGTTTGTCACGCATCTACTTACATTGAAGCATAGAATCGGCCGATTCCGAAAAGATGAAGTTTTTTGCTTGTTTCTTACTATTTACATATGTAACATTACAATTTACAATAAAAAGATGCTAATGAATCTAATGATTGTAACATTATAACAAGAGAACATGTTAATAATTGTGAATAAACATGAGAAGATGTTAACTACATAGTGAGAGGCAAAAACTATAATAAAATATAAGTGTTTCACATGAAATCACAAAAGTAAAAATATTCATATTACTACATCTTCACCAATTTCCTCTTCTTGCAGCTTTCAAAACTCTTTTGTTGTGCCTAGTCTTCTACTTAGTGCGGGGGCATATCCATAAGAAAATAATGATGATGCCATGTCATCAAAATCGTAGGCATCGGAATGTGGCATGTAGGTAGGCTCAGGTGGAGGAATCTGACTGCTGAGGATCATAGAATGTTGGATATTGTGGTTCATTAAAATGATACTGCGGTGTCTACTCATCTGAGGTGAAAAATGGCTTCAACTACCGTGAATCAGGTGACTCCCTAGCTGTTGTACCTGCACCTGGTCTATGCACCTCTCTCCCCCACCTATTGGCTGACTGGTATGTACTCCTCGTCATCATCAACTGAGTGAGAAGGAGCCTGTGTGTTGTCATCTGGGCTCACAGGACGTTGTCTGATTTTCAGCTTCCTTCTCTTTACTTCTTCAACTATCTCTGATGTCCCACTACAATTCAAAGATTTTTTCAACTTTGAAAATCTGCCCATTTTTCGTGCTGTCACTTTTATTTTAATTTTGCATAGACTACGAATGGGCTAGGTAGCTGTGGCCCGGCTGGGGTTGGAGTCGGGGTAATGCTGAAGGTGGTTGCTGTACAACTGTTAGAGTAGGAGAAGGGCTTGCCTGAGCTTGAGCTTGAGAAGTAGGTGGAACATCCTCCTTGGCTTCTACACCATCCAACTCTCCTTCTGCCCATGCATAGTCATTGGAATCAAACTTAGCTGGATAATCTCTGGCTGCCCTCTCCTCTATCCAGAAAGCAAGTGTATGCTCCTCATAGAATATGCGATCCATGTCGACCTCCTCAGGTTGTGGTGTAGCTGATCTATGTCCCTACTCATAAGGACTACCTCCGAACCTTATAAATCTCTTATATGAAATCTTCTGTCGATCTTTAATATTTTTGATGCACAATCTCGTGTTGTAATGACAGAAGATTAGCTTCTCCAGCTTGTTTGAAGTCAACATGTTCCTCCTCTTTGTATGTATTAGGTTAAATGTGCTTCAGTTCCTCTCACAATGAGAGGAACTAGTACTCTGGCTGAGTATCACGATATCAATAGCAGCAAGTGAATTCCATCCACTCCTAATGTTCACCTAAACTCACCACTCAGCTGAAAAAAAAATCAAGTTGGCAAATTTTAAATAACTTATAAGATAAGGAATTAAAAACCTTATCTTAAATAACTATACTAGGAGACACTTTGTCGCATGAATATCTCAGATCAGCATTTGAGTATATCCCGACCTTCATCTTACACCTTTACATCTGAAAAATGACAAGAATAAAAATCCATTATTTTTTAAATAATTATTGACTAAAATCTAACTTACTTTTGTCTCAGTTTCTACTCTATCATGCTAAGATCGACAGAGACGCTGAATAACAAAGAGTGTACCCCGCGCATCATCTCATTATTGTTCACCACCTGTCCTCTATATTGGATGCGGGGGTTCAAAAAATATCCTGCAGTCGTTTATCAATATTAGTATTACATTACGAACAAGGCAATTATTGACTAAACTGAAAATAGATGAGCATAAATGATTGATTCACTAACTAACCTGCAGCTTGTACATCATTGTGCAAACTCTTGTCCCATCGATCATCTATGATTTTCCACCATTTTTTGTAACCTTTGGGATTCTTCTTTTTTTTTAATTTTGCCCGGTCCATTGCATCGTACAGCGTGCCCATCTGGCTCCTATCATCAGAGTCTACCAACCTGAGCACAACAACGAGTGGCTCTATGATTGCTAAGTAGTAGGCAATCCTCTCTCAAAATCTCTTGTCAGTGATATGCTTCTCAGACCTGACAAGAATATCTAGTTGGTCTTCCTTGTTATGCAAGTACTCCACCATATAATTGTAATACTCTTCGAACTGGGTGAACCTGACAAGTGTATACCTGTGCCGATGTAAGCTCTTCAATGCAATGAAGTTTGTGGCAAAACAACGAGTCGGACCAAGCCTGACAAGATCGTGCCCTCCAGTGTATGATCTCATAATATGTAGCAGACGGGGACGTGAATAAATAAATGAAGTGATGGTCTGCGCCTGCCTGACAAGTGAAGAAATTGTCTCCTCCTTGCTTATATCCTTCAGTATGAGATCAATAGAATGTGCTGCACAAGGCACCCAGAATAGATATTGTCTCTTCTCTATCAATTTCTTTCCAACCGCCTTGTAGGATGGTTCATTATCATTGACAACCTGAACCCCATTCTTTTCCTCAATCTTCTCCACCACGGCATCCATCGAGGAAAAAATGTAGTCGGCATTTTATATTTTCCTGGAAGCATCCACCGACTTCAAGAATGTTGTTCCCTCCGAACAGTACACTAATAAGTTACTCATTGACCGCTTTGTTATGACAGTCCATCTATTGCACATCACTGTGCAACTCCTCTCCTTCCGCATCAATTTAAAGCCATCCATCCACTCCATCAACTCTCTAACCTCCTCATCCAGCCCACCCCCATATATATGCCTACTGGTCGGGACTTGCATTCCCAGTCCAGCCTCACTCACGGTATCAATCATCGTCTGGAAGTAAGGGCCGGTGGCTGCATGTGTTAGGATGCCTACATTAAGTTTAAAAAAAATGTATCAGCCATAAACAAGGTTAACTAAATAAAACATATGTACATCTCATTATAAGAGTGATACTTGTATGTAAAAATCACTTATCAATGTGGCGAATTGATCTCTTTGCAACCATTCATGTTGTCTTCATCCCTTTCATTGCTTGTTTGATATTCATCTGTCCTACATTTTGTTTCCTAAATAGATACTCATCACTCGGTGTAAACCGAGTACTGGCAGAATGACGATGTGGCTCTTGTCTCCCTTCCTCAGTCTCCCGGTCTCGGGTAGGGCGAGCCAATGCTGATCGGCCAATAACAGGGTCAGCTCTGGATCCTCCTGCTCCCCTCCTCTCTTCCTCCGCAGCAGCTTCACGCTTGGTGGCATGCCTAGCTCTCCTGAGCTCGGAGTCTGTGAAGTCGTCCTCACTCTCTGGCTCAGTTGGTGTCTTCCCCTTGCCTTTTCCTTTGTAGGTTGGCAAATCCCGGTCCCTCTTCCTCTCAAGCAGCTCATATTGCAACTCTTTCTTCTGCTCAATCCTAATTTGCCGTTGAGAGGCTCTACCTGTAAGGTAGCCTCTCATCTCTTCACTCTTCTCCCTAGGCACCTTGTCACATTTTTTACATTGCGACCTAGCCCGACAATATGTTGTTTAAGCTGAAACACCCCCTGTTCATCTCCTTGTCACACCACTTGCATTGTATCATCCTTTTTGATATGGCTACCCTGTGGCCATGATTCCAACTGACGTCAGAAGGACGTGCGGGTGCTACATCATCGTGTTCGCCATTGCTTATACCTGCAAAATATGTAAACAATTCGTAACACCATGTTAGAGATACATACAATTACTTTAGAACCTGTTCAGGAAGTAAACAAACAATTCTTCTATTTTTTTGGTATGTTAAAACCAGTTCGGAGTCGTCAGAAAGCTATAAAAGGTAACTCATAGCCACGTTAGCGGTCGAATGCTATTAATAAGATGTTAACAACGTTTAAAAAACTTGATCGGACCAATTTGGGAAGCGAACTAGCTTGTCGAACAGGTTGTTCGGTATATTTAAACTTTAAAGAGTTACGTTTACGTTTGAAAGGACCGTAAATCATCGTATGGGGATTCCGGAATTTTTTTCTTACCAAGAACATTCAATCGATGTTCTTACAGGTTGAACGGAGCTGTTTGTAAAGAAATTAGCACATTTTAACCATCGTCGGAGTTGTCGGAAACGCGTAGAAATCGGCGTACAAGGTTTCTGGTGAAGAAATCTTACCAACAATCTTCAAATGATGGAAGAACAAATTGAGCGGAGGTGGAACAGAGCTTGAATCACTGGAATCCCTTGAAGGGATCGTCAGAATCGCTGGAGGATCGTCGAAGAATCGCCGAAATCGCGTGGAGGATCACTGAAATCGGTCCGATTCTGTTGCAGAATGCTGGAATCATGCGATGCCTGGCTGGATCCGGCGATTTTTGTCTGGAATCGCGGGTGACGGGGCTTGCCGAAGGGGGGATTGTCGGGGGCTACAAAAGACCCTTTGAAAAGGTCTAGGGCCGGAATCGATCCGGATCCGGAACTTAAGACTTCCGACAGAATCAGTCTGATCGATCGATTCTACAGTGAATCGGCTAGAATCGAATCGATTCCACCCGATTCAAGCGATTCGGACCGATTCCTACGGAATTCCAGGAGGAATCGGTCCTTCAGCCATGGATTGGATCGAAATCAACCGATCCGATTTCAGAATCAGCCGATTCCAATCCAATTCCACCGATTTTGCAATCAATGGAAGAGCCATACCATGCATACGACAGTTATGATGGCATGAACGAAGCATAGTTGGTGTCGTATTCTCTATCTTACACGGAAGGTGTCTTTCCCTCTCCCTCAGCCGTCTTCTTTTTCCATGTTGATGGGAGATCCCAGATGGCTCTAAAAGGCTGGCGCCCCACCTCCCTTCCTCTGGTACGTAGGCTCCACCTCCGGCACTACACTGGCTTCCTAATTCACCTCCAGATTTGTCTGGTTCTTCAACCCCACCTCCGGCATTTGGCTGGTTCCTCTCCTTCCTCCTGAGTTCTCTTCTTTTTCATCTTTTTCTACTTTGCCATCTTCTTCCCTATTCTTTGTTGAAGTACCTTCCTGCACTGCAGGTGAGGCCAGCTAACCGTGCCGGGCTACCGGCCGGCCCTTCCGGCACCACCAACGTCTCTCACCGCCAACCAGACTTGATGAGGGTCCTCATCCCTCGGCGGTTCCTTTGAGCCTACCTGTCACAACACACAACACCACCCTGACGTCCTTGGCCCAAGGATTGTGGGATCGGGATCGGATCGGATTGGTCCAGATCGGCTGATCCTTAGGAAAAGGCCAAAAAATTTTAATTTTTTAAATCATAAAAATTCTCAAAAAATCATAGGAATTAATAAAAAATTTTAAAAAATAGAAAACAATGTGAATAGCATATATCGTACAAGATAAGTACTTTTTAAGAAACTATCATATAAGTACAAACTATCGTATAAGAGAGAGAATATAGTTGAAATAGATCTTTATAAAATTTAAGTATATAACATATACTTATGATTATGATTGTTCTATATATGTGATGGTATAAGTGATAGTGAAACATATTAATATGTTTACACTATCATAAGCGGGCACAGAGTAGTCGTGGATTGACTTGCGCGCGTGGGGGGGGTATCAGGGGGGCAATGCCCCCTGAAGATTTTTTTTTTTGTGGTGGTAAAAGGGAGGGGGGAGAAGGGATCGGAGGTCCCCCCCATTTACCTGTTTAGGGGAGGATCGCCCACTACTGGATCGTCGGGGGGAGGGGTCCAGGAGGATCCCTAGATAATGAAGGGGAGGGGGAGAAGTGAGAATGAGGGATGGGAAGGGGGAATCGGTTCAATCTTCCCCTTATTGGGGGGGATCGGACCGAAAAATGGTCCAGAATCGGGTCTTAAATCGATCCGATTAAGGACCTTTCTGGGTTTTTGGGAATCAGTCAGGATTGACCAATCAATCTAGCTGGATTGGTCGAGGATCAACCGATTCCAATGATTTTGACCGATATGGCCAGAAGTCCATGCCAGATCAGCAGGTACCGATCCGACCCAAGAATCGGCCGATCCCGATCCAGATCGTCCAATTATGCAATCCATGCCTCGGCCATCCGTTTTTCCTCAACCCCTAATTCACCTCCTCGTATGTATGGAAAAATTGGAATCAGAATCGATGGGTACCGATTCAATCCGAATTGGTTGGAATCGGTCGAATTTTTTAGAAGAAAATCGATTCAAAATCAGGATTTTTTTTAAAAAAATAAAATTCTGATTGCTTTCAGATTCTGACTGATTCAGACCCATTCCGATCCGATCCAAGTCAATTGATTCTCATCCGATTCCACCAAGAATCGATTTTTGATCAGTTCTTTAGGTGGAGATCGGAACTAACTGGCCAATCCAATTTGATCGATTCCATAAACTATGCTCCCTCCACTCTTTTCACATCACACATCCCAACCTCTGGTGCGCTGCCTTCCCTTCCTACCTCACCCCGCCACCGCACCTTTAGGATCCTTGCACACACGCCCTTCCCTTGCACAGCCCGCCACGGCACCCACATTGTAAAGACCACCTACCTGTACCCTTATGGCATCACTCCCCGACGTCCTCCCCTGTTCTGACATCCAGCAACTGCACCGTCGCCCCCTCCTCCTCCATCTTCTTCTTCGTTGAGCCAACCTGACACGCCCCTGTTTTAGCCTCTCTGGATGAGAAGATGGAGGAGGAGTTCGAAGGAGCATGGAGAAGAAGTAGAACGTGACGAAGGGAGAGGAGAAGATGAGCGTCAGATAATACGGCCCCCATCAGTGTTTCCTGGCTGAGCAAAGTGACCATGGCCTCTCTGCCTGCCTGCCAACCTATGCCCGGGCAGCATCAAAGCTCTACAAGGACGAGCCGGTGTCCTCACCTGCTCCTTTCATTGGGGCCTGCCGCATCTTCTCGAGCAGTAGGGAGCAACCACGAGTAACCCCCCCCCCTGTCCCACACGCGGCTTGATCCGGCATCCACCCAAAGGCTTCACATATTCCCAGCCTGGCCGCTCCAGCAGCTGCCACAAACTCCTCTGGGGTTTGCCTTCACGTGCCTGCAGACGCCCCAACACCGATCGCCATGACCCATCACTGCCCGGGCATGCTCCAAAGACAACACAACCATCAATGTTATGCTGGACAGTTACGTGATTGGCGCAATGCACAGCTGGCCTGTCTGTGGCCCAGGCTGGTCCAACCAGCTCTGTGGTTGGTCCATGTTCGGGACTGATTAGAAGTTTTTGCAGCTTATTTGGGCTGACTAACGCATCCGGATGGTGCAATCTTCTTTTTCGTTCCGCATCAGAATAATTTGACATTAAAATCATGATGGTTAAGTGACTTCTTAGTTTATGGTTTCTCTACAATCTTTTTTTGGTGCATCCTTTTATCGTGGTTAAATTCTTGAACTTAGCCAGTGACAATAGTAGGAATTTCAGTTCTTGATGTTGGTAGTGTTTGTGTTTCTAAAGATGTCGCATTTTTTTGGCAAGGTGCCTTCATTAGTGTTAGTTTTCTGTGTCTACAGATAGATAGGGATGTTTGGAGTCCTATTTTTAGTCCCTCCATTTGCTGCCAGGGATTACTGGGTTGGTGGTGTTGTGTAATCGTGGTTGCTGAAGTAGCTGAACTGCTGAAGTAATAAATATGTTTGGTGGTCTAATGTCCAAGAAGACCTTCTCTGTTACCAGGTTTCTTCCGGTCTCTCCCCATTGTAACCACATGATAAGCCTGTGACCTGTTCACCTAGCTGTTCTCTTTAGTGAAGGTTCAATAGTCTTTTTCTCTTATCAGTCTGACTATAGAACCCACAAGCCAGTACATCGCGGCCTTTCAGTGATTCATGGCATTGCCCTGTTCTTTCTTTCTCCTTGTGGTAATCTTCCAACGTGCTGGTGACTTGAAGCTCATTGAAAATATTTTACTGATCCAAATTAATGTGCTCTTAATGTAATGTATTAATCAAAGAGTTGGACTGTTTAACGTAGTAGTTCTGGTGACTTGAAGTTCATTGGAAATATTTTACTGTTCCAAAATGATTGTGCTCTTAATCTAATGTATTAATCAAAGAGTTGGACTGTTTAATGTAGTCGTGAAATACTGAAATCTATAGGATTATTGAATGAATTATCTTTGTAGTCTAACACACTTTAATCACTTGGACTGTTAAATTTCATTTTAACTAGCCCCATGAATTATGCATATCAATACACATCATGCTACAAGGATGAATTGACTAACTAGCTGTCTAATATCTCTTAAGTTCTGTACTACCTTTACATGTTAGGTTATTTCTCCAAGCATCAGTCCCAGCACATTTCTCGTCTATGTTGTAGAGAATCGATACCTAATTCCAGTTCTCTTTTGTTCATTTAGTTTACTGCATACTAGTTAGTGGGGATGCTAGAGCAAATTGACGAGTAACCTTAGGTTGTGCTTGGTCATACAAACAATTGACCAAGCCATGTGGTATGTTGTTCAAGCTCAGCTCGTTTAGTTTACACAATTTTGAGTTCGAGCTCGAGCTCTCACAAGTAGGCTCGTTCAGGCTTGGCTCGTTACTTAATCAAGCTGAACTCGAGCTCTAGTTCAAATAGTAGCTTGACTCAAGTTCAGTCCACATGAGTTGAAACTTGATATGAACTCATTTATAAAACTCGAACTCGATCTACACTCATTTGTGAAACTCAAACTTTAGCTCATTTATGAAGCTTGGTCTAAGTTTGAACTCAAATCATTATTTCATATATTTAAGTGACACATGTGACTATTAATACTTGTAATCTAATCTTTTTAAATAAATATTTAATTGAGTAGTTAATTGCGCAACTCATGAGCTTATCGAGTTGAACAAGGGTCTGTTCGAGCTCGGCTTGTTAATGAATCAAGCTTTACTATTTTCTTGTTCAAGCTTGTTCATTTAACATAATAAATGAGCCAAGTTGAGCTTTTATTGAGCCAAGTTCCTAGCTACTTGTCAAGTGTATTGGTTCACTTGCACCCCTAGTTATGCTCTGTTAGCTTTAGTTAAAAGGACATTAATATTATTATTAACACTGCAAGGTATTCTGCATACTGCAGGGTATCTTGCAGGATTTGGGATTTTTGCTGTATTCTGTGATTATGGAGTAATTCGTCCTACCTGATTCTGGAGTGAATTTGGTTGGCCATACCTGACGGGATATGGTAGAGTAATTAGTCATGATTTGGTGACAAATGTTTTTGTGAAAATATATTGCATTGATTCTCTATTCGTCACATTAAGATTTTCAGTTGAATGGTCCAATAAGTTTGATTGTTGTGATACCTATTAGTCATTAATTTCCTGCTTAATTTATGGTGGTAGAAATATGTTCAAACAATGGTCTGAAACAATAAATGCATATGATCAAATGTGGTTGCTGTAGCAGTGTGTTCGTCTGAACCAAACGGAAATTAATTCAGCTTGGACCTTCAATAGTTTGGTTTATTGAAGCAAACTGAACTGCTATCTTTTAATAGTTTGGTTCGGTTTTACCCTTGTCTAAACTGAACAGAACTTGTAACCCGGTTGAGTAGTCTGTTTTTTATATTATATTAATTTTAAAAGCATAATATTATATATTTAAATAAAATTATTTTAAAGAGGGATGATTTTCCATACAAATAAAATACTTACCTTAAAGTTGACTTTATTTAATTTTTTATTATGTTTTAATTTAATATTATATTTTAATTTTAATTTTTATTTTAAAATAAATAATATGCACTGAACTGGTGAACCAAACCGGACAACAGCCCTAGCCATATGTGGGGAAGTGGTTTATAAGGCTGCATTTGAACCATGGTTGTCAAGGCGACAAAGCGACCAAAGGGTATTCGACCGCTCAAGCGCCAAAGTGGTCCAAGCATTGTTGAGCACTTGTCTGCTTTTCTATGCATAGATAAAGTGCTTGTTCAAGGTACTTAGCAGCAAAGCATCCCAAAGTGAGCACTTAGTCGCTTTAAGCAGATTGGATCCACATGATGGAGAGGATGCATATTGATTTCCTATTTATATTTATATCATTGTTCTACTTAAATTTGCTTTTTATCAGTGTTGTCTACTTGATTTACTTTTTATGTTGGAATAAACTGGATTGCATAATAAATATTTTTCAAATTTTTTTGAAGTGGTCAAATCTATTTGATAAATCATTTTTTCCATACAAATTTTATTTGTCAAGATATCACTTTGAAATTAAGTTTCTTACATTTATTCTTTGAGAAAATATCAACATTTGTGATATATATCTCCCTTATTAAGATTTATTTTGACGAAGTCTAGTGATGTCATATAACCAAAAAAATTCAAAAATCTTAATAAGGGCGATATATAACACAAAATTTGACATTTCACTCAAGGAATAAATATAAAAAATTTAATTTCAATGTGATATCTTGAGAGATGAAATTTGTACGGAGAAAAATTACTTATCAAATAGATTTGACCTCCTTCAAAAAAATTGGAAAATATTTATTTTAAAGATATAATATGTAATCCAATTTTTTTAAATATAAAAAGGATATCATGTACATAATAGTGCTAAAAAGCAAATTTATATAGAACAACATTTAATTTTCCAGTACTCTACCTGTCGTTCATGCTTCATGCGAAACTTGTCATTTGTCAACACCTATTCTGACCACTCAGAAATTTGAAATTTTTTGTATTTCTAAATTTTCAGTCTGGGTTTCCATTGTGGCAATTTGCACTTAATATTTTGTTATATAAAAATTTTGTTTGACCGCAGGTAAGTTTTAGACATCTTCAATGTGCAGGAAAGGGAATATTTTGCTTTTAACTTTAAATATAGCCATCAGCCATGAACTACATAAATGAACAACTTATGTTTATTCCTTTTTTCTGTGGGAAGTACTTTTGATTTATTGTAAATACATGTGTTATTGGACACTGTTTAAAATTCTAAAACTTAATGTATAGACCAGGAAAATTTTCTGCATGTGCTAGTTAGATATTTCTTCATAAACATGTTATAAAAAGCTGTATTTATACTGTAGGTTTCCAAGCGCCCACGAACAAGCATAGCAGAATCCTGTGGTCAAGCTGGAACAGTTGGTACTGCAATTATACAAGAAACATACAAGTCCGAGTACAGTGCGGCTGAAGCAAATAATTCTGCCAGTGTGGTTGTGACAAATGGTGGGATTGGATCATATTGGGATTTAGGTGATGATGAGGGTGATTATGGCATAAACATCCAGTCTCTTCTTTCAGAGTTTGGAGATTTTGGTGATTTCTTTGTGAATGATAATCTTGCTTTTGGGGAGGTATTATACTTCAATTGCTTGTGTTCCTAGACCATTTCAACCAGCATCGTTCTAACTTCTTGAGATAATAGCCAATGTTATGTTTATGTAATAGTTTTATACTTTACATGTTTAATCCTTTTTCTCTTTGTTCTCTCCTTCCCTTTATTTCTTTCCATTAATCATCAGTTTCATTCTGCAGCCTCCAGGTACTGCTGAATCTCAGGCTCTAGCAGTTTCTGTTACTGATTTTGGTGATATTAGTGGCAGTCCTTGTACCGGAGCAATGGACTTACAGGACCAGGCACTTTTGCCTCTAGGTTTTCCTTCGTTGGAAAGTTTTAATCAGGTCCCTGTCTACAGAATGGAGGAGGGTAACAATATTTTAGATAGTAGGAAAGATGTTCAGTTACCTGTTGATGAAACAAATTCTTCAACACCTTCATCTAGTAAGTTTGACCACCTGTCGAAAGTTGAAGCAATGATGGCATTTGCTCCTGAGTATGCTGCTGTTGAAACACCTATCAGTGAGTTCTCCACTTCAATTTTCAGATGTCCATACCTTCCAAAATGCAAGAGGGTTGAAAGTTCACTTCCTTGTACTGGTATATATCTGTATAATGCAACACCACCATCTTCTCCCCTCATCAACACATTGGATGAGAAGTGTGAACTACCTACTAAAGGAAAGTTAGGTTCTGGGCCTTCTGGCTGGCGAGATGCTAATTTTTTACAGTCTTCTGTATACTATACACATGTACAAAGAGGGATGAAACAGCTTGAGAAAAGTATAGTTTGTGTGGATAATGAGACAAAGTTAGAAAAGGGAGATGTTCCACCTTCTGTTTCTGGCATCAGTTTGTCTACTACTTCCTTACACATTCCAGTTAAGAAAAGTAATCATACCTTGGATGTGGATGATCTTCTGTTGTCTCCAACAACTCTCCTTGCTACAGAGGCTGAGTGTTTGATGCTTCAAGCTGCCATGTGTAGGATTAGGCATACACTGTTATCTTGCAAGAAACAAACCACTGGCTCTTCAACTAAACTAACAGGTAGCATGATTTCTGACCAGGTTTTGAGTGAAACCACTGCTCTGCCCGATTTTATTTCTGGTAGATATGATTTAAAGAAGAAAGATTTGGTACCAGTGAGAATCGCTGGTGACATTGACAGTGGAACCCTTGGAATGCCCCATTCTTCACCAATGGGTGTTTGGCGATCAGTGGGTACTACCAAAGGTGCAAAGGAAATGATTGTGAAATTAGAAGGTTCTCTGGCACACAATACACTTGTTGAAGAATGCTTGCAAAACGTGCAAACCCCACCTTTGCAAGTGCTTCTTGATGCCATGGCTTTGCTAGTTCAACAATCTACATCTTTTGTTGATATTGCCCTTGATTCAAATGATGGGGAGGATCCCTATTGTTGGCTCGCATTGCAGGAGCAACAAAGACGCGGATTGTCATGTGGTCCTTCCTTGGTCCATGCAGGTTGTGGTGGACTATTGGCAATGTGTCATTTTATTGATATAGGTGGTGTTGACTTAGTGGATCCACTTTCTGCTGATGTAAGTTGCATCATTAACATTTTTTTTGCTATTGATTTGCAATGATCCCTTGCATCTGTGTTGCATATTTCTTCTCCATTGCATGTTTTCACTGTATCTTTGTGGTTCATAAAAATTGGTGAGAATTGCTTTTGGGGCATGGGTGGCCATCTCTTTTACAATTGGTTCATTCAACATTTATATGATTTTTAGTAATCATGTATATGGTACAACCACTGTTTGAGGTTCTCTTCGAGCTTCCTGGTGTAAGGCATTATTCGCATGATAGAAATATTCTAGTACTTGCATATTCATACCATTTAGTAGATCATCCAAGAAGAAAGATTTTATTAGCTAATAGCTAAGCATTTCTTGCACATGATGCTCTTGTTTTTTCTCTGATCTACTCTGTAGGCATGTTTCTTTGTTTACCAGTGAGATCATTGTGATGTGACCATCCTCTGGATTTCTCAGTCTAGTTTTTTTTTTCATGTGGGTAGACCAATAAAAGGCTGTCAAATTTCAAGTGCCTGTATATACACATCTTTAGTACGCATTGCTGTTGTAGCAGTTGTTTTTGTGCTTAGCACACAACCATTATTGATGAATATCAACAGTATAATATTATCTTTTTGGAGCAGGTACATGCCTCATTTGTTGTAAGTTTGTTGCACTCAGATATTAAAATAGCAATGAAAAAAGCATTTGGATCCTTTGGAAATTTTGATGGACCATTGTCTGTGAGTGAATGGTGCAAGAGTCGTAATCAATCAGGTGATTCTGTAGCAACTGGAGATGGCTTTGACTCTGTTTCACTTGATGCTAAAGACTCCAGTTCCATTACTCTTAGTGGGGAGCCAATCAGCCCACCTCAGTCAGTAGCTAGTGTTTCATGTCTTAAAGGTAGAATTCCTCTACAGCTGCGTTTGTGAAATTTTTTTCAAAAATAATTAAAGCAGCTAAGTTTATTTATACAGATGGAGCTAGAACTGATGAGTCATTGCAGAGAAGATCCATTCAGGAGTCGTCTACTCCAGAGATGGAACAAATGAATAGACTTCGGTCTACAATTTCATTGATCCCATTTCCTGCTTTACTTGTTGGGTACAATTTGTGAAACAAGCATCATTCACCTTTTTTTTACCGAAACCAGCCTAGATATGAGAGATGGGCTGCTGTAGTTGCTTTGTCTCTGAATCTGTAGATTACCTCAATATGTAGGTACCAAGATGATTGGTTGAAGACTTCAGCAAGTTCCATAGAACTTTGGGAAAAAGGCCCTCTTGAACCTTATGCCTTACCGAAGCATGTAAGCTTCTCATAGTGTTTTATATTCTACTGATACCCTATCATATTTCTATCTGTATATGTACACCTATATTTACATGTGCACTGTGCTTCGTACACATGCATATATATGGCAGCATACTCTCTTTGGTCCTAACCCTCTAATGTGTATTATTGTTTTCTTCTATTGCAGGTAACTTATATTGCTTTATGTCCGGATATTGACCTCCTTTCTTCTGCAGCTGCTGATTTCTTTCTGCAGCTAGGAACTGGTACATTCCCTATTCATTATCTGGATTCATATATGTCACATTCTCTTTTTTTTTCAGATTTATCCAGGTAGAATAGAAATCTATAGTAAAGTAAGTCTCACTTTCCTATCTGTCATGAATCAGCCGATTCCAGGCCCATCTGATCCTGGATCCTTACTTGCTTGCCATATTTTTTTCCTGTATGTGCCCATTCTTATCGGGACTCTGTTGTTATTGTATGTTCAAGTGCCCAGATAATTACATTACATGGTTCTTAACATGGTTGGATACTCACGCATACTTATGCACTGTGTAAAAATATCTGACTGCCGTGTATGGTGTCCCAATTCATTCTAAAGCCCTCTTTGTCCCATCTGCACTCAGCTTGAGGTCCTTGGATGTTAAATGTACTTCTCTACCTCCTCAAGGGCATAAGCCACTATCTACCTCAACTTAAATCAGTGCACCTAACCTTCTGTTCAGAAGGAATCGACATGTTACACATCAAAGAATCTTCACAAGACAGCACATAGACGTTCCCATGTGGACTTCCCAAAATTGGTAAGTCCCGAGCAGAATGCCTTCCATGTTCTCGTAAGACATCACATGTTATGTTCTCAACAAAGTCCTGAGGTGCAATCATCGGACATTATTAGTATCTCTTGGGCAGGGGCAGATTGACATGGATTTCAAGGATGGTAAGTGGAAGGCTGCTGCAAGAGCATTGGTTCTCATTGTGGGTGAATAGCAACGCTAAATCACTGTCAACTTGAGACAGTGGAAGTAGCTATATTGGAACTGGATTCGTTGTATAATTGGAGTAGAATAGGGTGTCTTTAGGTGAATAGAATAGCATTATAGTTTAGTTAATCTATTTACTTCATGTTATTTATGGAAATAGAGACATCCAACTCTGCTATTCTTAATTGTACTACCTCTTTTATTAAATAACATTTGTGTTAGACAACTTTCTTTAAAAACTCTCCAGCAACATAACAAAACAAAAGTAGTTGCACAAGGTGCATGAAGCCATCATCGAGAAGTGAGCTCTGTATGACAAGCTTCATATCTTTTCAATTAACCTGTAAGTTCTGATCCTTGGGGGCAAATTCTAACACATTTCTTGGTGTGTTTCTTTGGGTACTTTGCTTTTTCGTCACAGTTAAAAATTCTGAAATATGCTTCGTTGGTAAGTGTATTTGATTAGTGGCCCATGTGGATCCCTTTTGCCTCTGATGAATGTATAGCTTTGTAAGAGTCACGTGTCCATATAGTTGATCAGAGCATTCCGAGCTGCATCCTCTACACAAGGAGACATGCTTGTAGTTGTAGAGTTGTCTTGCAGTTCTTCTTTCCCCCCTTCATGGCCTTGCTGTTTAATCATGGAAATGATGGAAAGCTCTTTTTTATGGACAAGACTTTATTATATGCAGTCATTGATGATGAACAAAACATAAAGTAGTGAAACAATTTTCCTGTTTTTGCAGTCTATGAGACATGCAAACTCGGGTCTCATTCATCTCCTGTGAATGGTGGCCAAATGGAGCACATTTCTGGAAGATTTTCATCTTCTGGATTCGTCCTTGTGGACTGTCCCCAGTCAGTAAAGGTAGCAAGCAGTAATATCTCATCTGTCAGCTCAATAACCGAATTTTTTCTGACCCTGGAAAAAGCTTGGAGCATTAAGAGTTTTCTCAATTCCCTTAAAAAGGCTTTGAAGACTCTTAGACTTGGTCCATTTTCAGTTACAAACCAGAAAGAAAGCAAGGGTGGTCCATGCACGGTAACTTCTTTGTCCATCTCCATTAGTTGAACACGTTTATTCATTAACGAATTTAAATTTTATTGTTTTGTATATTATTATTCTGATTATCATTTCTCGACTTATTGTTGTGCATTTTTTTCCAGGTGTAGCTTATCTTTTGTTGTCTTCAATTGTGATTTTATGACTGCTCAACTAACCCATGTTTAGTTGTGAACTCATCCCCTCCCCCCCCAAACGTCCTTGTTTATACCCATAGGCCATATCTGTACATAAATTTATACTTATACCTTTCAAGTCCTTGAAGTTATGTCATTGCAAGCTTGTTTCTAAACTTTAAAGTCCTTCAGCCTCAACTGACTGTACAAAAAAGATTCCGAGCATTGATATTTACTGAGAATGACTAAAATGTCCTAATATATTTATCATATGTACACCAAATATTTCTTAATGATGGGAACAGAGGATAGCTGATTTGTTTTCAATCGGATTGTACATATGTCAAATAGACTTGAGAAGATAAGATATTACTGATCAGGTCGAATCAATGTCGACATCGATTTTATAATATTTTATTAGTTATAGAACTTAACTTACTAACTTTCAGTTTAAGGGCATCAAAGTAAAATTAACAGTTTAAAACTTTTTTAAAGTCATTTTTAGGAGAGGTTATCTATTGATTTAACTATTTTATAGGGTCTAAAATGTAGAAGTGTGGGGTTACCATAAAATCTCTCTCTCTCTCTCACACACACAAACACACACACAGCCTGTTCCAGCCCTTCCTCTTCGTCAATTTACTGTTCTGCTTCCTCAATCCCATGGCTAATCCGAACAAGTCCAACGGAAATTCAGGAGTGGACCACCCACTCCTCCAAATCAGGTCGGCTTATGTCAATTCAATACCGGAATTGGCTGATTCTGCCAACCATGTATCCATGACATTCATTTTCAATATATCATCAAGTCCTCTAATAAAATAGTTCTCTTCATTCATATACTTTACATATGGTCATCAATATCCACCCAATTTTTTTAATCTCACATCTTAATCCAATTTTTGGAGCATAAGCGCTAGGTACAATGGTACATTAATTATATCTCATTTTATAATCATCTTTACAAAAATAATCATATCTGCCATGGTATGCCGGGTCGCGACCCGGGTCGCGACCCGGCCCCGACCCGGTCGGGTTTAGGCCCGACCGGCTCGGTCGCGACCCGGTCGGGGCGACTCCCCCGGCCGGGTCGAGGAGTCGTGGCCGGGTCGCGCGAGTCGCGCGACCGGCCGACCGGGTCGCGCGACCCGGCCGGGTCGCGCGACCCCGGTGCGCGGCGGTCGTGTGACGCGATTGCCGGACCGTTGGCAACGGTCGTATACGACCGTTGCCAACGGTCTTGGGGGCGCAGCCCCCCCATTCAGCCCCTCGGGGCTATTTAAAGCCCCCGAGGGCTCTCCTTACTCCCACCCCCCACTCTCCCTCTCAACCTCTCATTTGTGCTCTCCTTGCTCTCATTGCTCAAATTTTTTGTCTCATTTACTTAATTATTTCATCAAGCATTGGATTAGTTCATTTAGTATATTTATTTAATATTAGTTCCATTGATTAGTGGGTTAAGTAGTTTATTCTTTTTAATACTTATTTGCTTACTTGCATACTTAGTTAGCTAGAAGATTAGTTAGATATTTAGTTTAGTAGTTACTTAACACATCATTAGTTGGAAGGTATAGTTAATTACTTATTTAATTATATAATTAGTTAGTCATTTATTTTACATAATTAAAAGTTTACTTAGATTAGTAGTGACTAATTAACGTCATTAGTTTTTTAAATAGTTAATTACTTACGTAAGTAATTATTTAGTTAAAAAATGTCTTCTCCAAGCCAAACAACCCAAACTACCGGCGCGACCCGGAGTGATCCGGCTTGGTTGCATTGCAATTTGATCTCCATGGCGGAGAGAAAAGTGCAATGTAAATATTGCGACAAAGTAATATTCGGCGGTATTTATCGTTTAAAATTTCATCAATTTCCTAGTGTACAGTCAAGCCGGCACGGTCTTTTGGAAGTCGGTCGACGCATCAGGACAGGTAAAGAATGCAGAGTATCTTTACCAATTGATAGATGGAGTGATAGAAGAAATAGGAGAGAGCCGGGTAGTTCAAGTAGTCGCTGCACAACGCGCGGCATACAAGGCGGCCGGTCGGATGCTTATGGTCGAAAAGACCAAAGTTGTATTGGACACCCCGTTCCGCACACTCTTTAGCATTCGATGTTGGAGGATATATGCAAGGATCCTCAAACAGACAGGGTAGTTAAGCTAGCCCAGTTTATTTCTTCATTTATTTATAACCACAACTTTGTCCTTGCACTTATGAGGGAACACACCAAGGGGCGAGAGTTGTTACGGCCCGGTGCAACCCGGTTCGCCTCCCACTATATTTCCTTAGAAAGTTTATTGAGTCAAAGGAGAGCTCTAACTCAAATGGTCATTGAACTCAAATGGTTATTGAGTCAAGCCGCCAATTGAAGAGGAGGATATCGATTTGGATCAAATCTTCTACGAGAAGAACTCCTTAGAAGCATGGGTAAACGACCGAGAAGGGTTGGGAGAACCGGAGTTCAACCCCCAAGACCGACAATGGGCCGAAGGAGTGCTCGACGATGTCCCTTTAGCCGAAGAATTCCAGATCCCTCCCTCACTAGCAAAGCGCCAGAGGACCGGAGAAGGAACTAGCCAAGGTACGCAAAGTAGGCGAAAAGGTAAACAAGTTATGACTGATCCTTTTGATATTGCAGATGCTGATACGGTCGAAGACGATCGAGAAGATACGCCGGAGCCGAACATCCGAGTGCGGTACCGTACGTCCGAGGGATTCGTCGTCAAAGAGTAGCAGCGATGATGGTGCTCGATATGGGGGCACGGACACTTTACAAGTACTGAGGGACCTCGGATCCTCCCATATCTCCTACCACGTCGCTACGTTTTACCGGCGAGGAGCAATATACTCATGCGACCCCGAAGATACCGTCATGGTAGAAGGCCGCCACAAGGTAGAGGAGGTCATCGTAGCCATGGAGTTGGAGCAGAATACCACGATGCCTCCGACTATGCGTACGATTCATCCCAAGGCTCTTAGTTCCCTACATACGATCAAGAGTATTGTGGAATGAATTATGTAGAGTCATCGGATACTTCGATCCAATCGACCTATAGTTATGGTGACTCGTTTGGATCAAGTCTTAGGAAAGTTTCCCGAGGGACTGACGAATATGATCGTCGTATGCAATGTATCAAGCTTCGTACTCAACCCAAATGACATGGGGAGAGTACATCAACTACCTACAATCGTACAACACATCATGTTGGAATAAAATTAATGCATTATTTGTTTAAATCATGTCATTTAATTTATCCAATTTTTCTGTATTTTTTCAGATTTTTTTCCGCATTTTTCTTATTTTTTTGAATTTTTCAAAAAAAAAATATTAAAATAAGGGGGTCGCGACCGGGTCGCGACCCGGTCGCGACCGGGTCGGCCTGGGGGTCCCGCGACCCGGTCGCGACCCCCGACCCAACCCTCCTTGATATCTGCTACTCTTTTCTCTTACACCATTGCATCCTTTAATTGTTCTATCAACAGTGATTCTTTCCCTATCCTTATTTCTCTCCTTTCCATCAGGTGGGCCCTTGGACTTGTGCTGCAACTACGGCTGCCCTTGCTTGACTCCATAATGATGGGTGGAAGCTAGCTGGAAGTTGAGTGTCCGTCATGCAAAATTTAAATTTTAGGTTTTGCAAAGGTCTTTGAGATGGAATAGGAACCTGCCATTGATAAGGATCTGAATTTACCTTGGAGGTGGTAGATATTTTATGTCCTAAAGGAAGTTGAATAAAAAGCTTTTGGCATGGCAGGTTTTTACCAGTGTTACTCAAGCAATATAAATAGAGCCTTTTGGTGGGGGATGACAGAGAAAGCCCAAGCGGTTTGCTGTCAGCTAAACACAATGTGACCTGCACTTGTTTCTACGGATATGTAGAGATAGGAGGATCTGAAGGCAAATTTACGCCTACAACATTTAAGTGAAATTTGGAGGGGAAAAGTGTTGCCTTTTTTATGTAGCTATTGCATATTATTGTGACAATGTCTTTTATGCTTTCCTTCTTTTTCTGGAGCTGCAATTTTTCTTGTTACCTGAATCAATGGCATCATTATCCTTGAAAGAGATGAATAGAGGGAGGCAGAGCTCTTTACTTGTATTCCCAAAGTGTTGTGGTACATTCTTATGGAAGTAGTCAAATACAAGTTCATCCCTTGCACATTTCTTTCCTGCTGAATGTAATCATATCACATGTTGCAAACTGCAGTCTTTATATCAGCTCTTCTTCACACTTGGTCTTTTTGGTCCATGGCTGATGAGAAAGTATCTGCATTTTTTCTATCCGCTCACGAGAAGAGGAAAGCAAGCTGCTTGTCCCTCAAATTAACCAGTGGTCTTGGTGTCAAATCACTTCTTTTGCCTTTTCCTACAATAGGGTGAGTGGGATACTTACCAATCAGCATAAATAATATCCTTTCTGAATTTGCAACTCAGCTGTAGTGGTACAAATGCACCCATACACTCAACAAGCAGCTATAAACTCAGCTTGTTTACTATGTTAAGTGAGCAAGTTTGGGCAAGAATAAAAAAATCAATTTGTTAATGAGTCGAGCTTGAGCAGATCCATGCTTGACTTGATAAGGCTCACGAGCTGCTCAATTAGATACTCGATTAATTATTTATTTTAAAAATTAAGTTGAGTAATCATAGTTATATGGTGTCAATTATATCTATTACATAAGCTGAAACTGAATTTAGTTTGAGTTTAAACTTAAGTTGAGCTTCATAAATGAGTTCAAGTTTAAACTTAATTCATAGTTATATTGTACTTTCTTTGTATCAATAGAATTTTGGCAATTTTGCCTTTATCAAAACAAGTTTAGATCGAGGTTGAGTTTCTTAAATGAGCTCATATCTATCTTAACTCTAGTTTGGACCAAGCTTGAGTTGAGCTCTTATTTGAGATCAAACTCAGCTCAATTTTGTAAATGAGTAGTTCAACGAGCCAAGCTCCATCACAATGAGTTCTTGACGAGCCGATCTTGAACATCCTGCTTGTTGAAGCTTTAATAGAGATAAATGAATCGAGCTTGAGCATCATGCTACTCAACTCGGATTGGCTCTTTTACAACCCTAATCAGCTGTTAGAACTAAGTGTTGAAGACAAAAAAAACCTCAAACCCCAAACACGTGCGCGTGTCGATTGGCAAATCCAATATCAGTTTGTCAAAACCGAATTTGAAAAGGGACAAACCCCACTTGGTTAAACCGTCAATGATTTGCTGAAATTGACTAGTCTCCTCTTCAAAAGAGGCGGACGAGGTCCTCCCCGGAATAAAACCATTCGGTTGGAAGATGGCGGTCGAAAAAATCGATCATCAAAAAAAAGGGGGGGACTGAAGTTCTCCCCACCGTTGTCAACGTTGACGTTGCGAAATGACGTCCGAAAGGCCCCGCGCGCCAAGGGAAGCCAAAGGCCCTTGCCGTCGCCATCGTCGGACTTAAACTGACGCGATTGACTTCCCCTTTTGCCACTGTCTCCACAAGGGAGAGCCGCTGGGGGAAGTCCTTGCCGATGTAGGTGGGAGAGAAGGAGACGGAAGGAGCACCGCGGCTGCTGTCGTTGCTAGCCCACACCTCCACCACCGCCGTTGTCTTTGAAGCCCGCTGACGCCGCTGTTTTGGTTCCCCCTCTTGCTATCAGAGCTTGCTCTAGCCGAGCTTGTCACCGCAGCCACAAGGACAGGTCGAAACGAGAGCCGCTACGAGAAGAACAGGCCCTGCGGGCTCTGTTTGGAAGCCCCAAGTTGGGGGGAGACCGCCACCACCGCCGTTGTTGATCTGCGCCACCACCGCCGTCACCGGTCTGCGCCGCCACTGCCGTTATCGGATTCCTCCATTGCCGCCTTGTCGCTATCGCCGGAACAAAGCACCCTATGTGTGCTTCTGTCGTGACAGAACAGAGGAGGGGGAGGAAAGATCGCTGCCACTGCCACCACCGGAACCTGCTCCGACTGACGTCCTCGCCGCTGCTTCCGCCTCCACGAACCGCCGCAGAAGGACGCCGCTGCATGCCGTCGCTAGAGAGGGAGAGTCGCGGGTTGATTCTCGGGTGAACAGTGCACCTGGGTCAACTCCCTGGGTCAACTCCCGGTCAACACCTCGGGTGAACAGTGAAGTGAAGAGAAAAAAAAAATGGCCGGCCGCGCGAGCGCATGCGACGGCGGCCGCCGTCGCTGCGCGCGATGCAGCCGCGTGCGTGGTCAAACCCCCGGTCAAACCAGGGGATTTCTTAAAAAAAAGGGGGCGCGTGAGCGCGCGCCGCGCAGGCCAATGGCCGGCCGCTGCGCATGACCCAGTCCGGTTGACCGGAAAGGTTAAAAAAAAGAAGGGAGTTGCCACGATGGCCAGCAGGTGTGCGGACGCAACCGCCCTCCACCCCCGGTCAAACTGGGGGTAATCCTGGTCAAAGAGACCATGGAATCAAAAAAAAAGGAAAAAAAGGAGGAAGAAATGGGGGAAGACTCGGTCAATCCGGCCCCCACAATCCCCACATCCGGGAAGTGCTCCCACTTCCTAGATATGGTCACCCCCAGGTGACTTCACCCATAGGTTTGACCTCCGGTCAAACAAGGAGGTTAAACTCACCCCCGAATCGGGTCACCCCCCACTATTGCGAAAATGGGCTTAGTGGAACCGAAATGCCAGTCAAACCGAATCGGGTTACCCAAATCGGTAAAACCGAAATGCCAGTCAAACCGAATGGAAAATCAAGATGAAAACACAAATCGGTAAAACCGAAAGGTCGGTCAAACCGAACGGAAAATCAAGGTGAAAACCCAAGTCGGTAAAACCGAAATGTCGGTCAAACTGAACGGGAATTCTAAAAGAAAACCCAAATCGGTAAAGCCGAAGTGCCGGTCAAACTGAACGGGAATTCTAAATGAAAACCCAGATCGGTAAAACCGAAATGTCGGCAAAACCGAACAAACTCCAGAAATGCGTCATATCAAATGCAATCAAGCCATTCTTGGATATATGAAGAAAATTTGGTTCGGTAATACCAAAATGTCGGAAAAGCCGAAATCCAGATCGGTAAAGCCGAAATGTCAGCAAAACCGAACAAGCTCCGGAAATGTCGCATATCAAGCCATTCTTGGATATATGAAGAAAATTTGGTTCGGTAAAGTCAAAATGCCAGAAAAGCCGAAACCCAGATCGGTAAAGCCGAAATGTCGGCAAAACCGAACAAGTTCCAGAAATGCCGCATATCAAATGCAATTAAGTCATTCTTGGATATATGAAGAAAATCTGGTTCGGTAAAGCCGAAATGCCGGAAAAGCCGAAACCCAGATTGGTAAAGCCAAAATGTCGGCAAAACCAAACAAGTTCCAGAAATGCCGCATTTCAAATGCAATCAAGCCATTCTTGGATATATGAAAAAAATCTGGTTCGGTAAAACCGAAATGTCGGAAAAGCCGAAATCCAGATCGGTAAAGCCGAAAGGCCGGCCAAACCGACTCTAGAAATGCTGCATACCAAATGCAATCAAGCCATTCATGGATATATGAAGAAAATCTGGTTCGGTAAGGCCGAAATGCCGAAAAAGCTGAAATCCAGATCGGTAAAGTCGAAATGTCGGCAAAACCAAACAAGCTCCAGAAATGCCGCATATCAAATGCAATCAAACCATTCTTGGATATATAAAGAAAACTCAGAGCGGTAAATCCGAAATGTCGGAAAAGCCGAAACCCAGATCGGTAAAGCCGAAATTTCAGCAAAACCGAAGAAGCTCCAGAAATGCCGCATATCAAATGAAATCAAGCCATTCTTGGATATATGAAGAAAATTTGGTTCAGTAAAACTGAAATACCGGCAAAGCCGAAACCCAAATCAGTAAAGCCGAAGTGCTGGCCAAACCGAACAAACTTTGACATGTGTTAAGGAACAAAGGCTCGAATGCCCCCTCATTTATTGTACTTCCATGTACTCAAATCGACAAGAAATAAATTCAAGTTCGATTGACCTGATGTGCCATTACAAGGATGACATATAATCCCATGGACTTTGAGAGGTGGATAAAAATTAAGTAAGTCATTGAAATAATAATTTATAAACTTGATCAAATAATCAAATTTGATTAAATAAAAATCAAATAATGACTTATTTATTAACAAAAATGCCATCACAATCAAATTAAATCCGTGTCACAAAATCATACATAAAAATGACCACAAAAGATTACAAAACATGTTAAGTTTGAATCCAACTTAACCATGAAAAATTAAATCAAACCCAATGGATAATGCTACTTAATTAAATAAGTATGCATAACAAAATCCAAATCAAATAAATGATCAAAACGTTAATAAAATGTTAACATAATCCAACCAAAATTATGTCATTAAATAATGCATAAAAAATGTCAACCAATGACTACAAAAACAAGTTATGTTGGATTAAAATCAACCATGAAAAATTAAAGTGATCAATATTACTAAGAAAAAAATCTTAATAATGATAAAAAATATACTTAAATCAAGCAAAAAATACTAACAAACACTAAAAAAATGGAAATCAATTCCAACAAACAAATGAAAAAAAGAGATCAACTCAAAATTGTCTAAGTCAACAAATGACCAAAGACATAAAGAAAACAAATAAAATCAAATCTTAAACCAAGGAGAAAATCAATGAACCCAAACTTAAAAGTTTGAATTAAGTTCAACCAAATTTCATCTCATGAGGCCATGGGGATGTCTTCTAACTTTGTGTTTATGTGGATGAATGACTTCAGTTCAACAGGTTGTTGTGACGGTTAATTAAGGGTTTTCGAGTGTTTGGTCGATGTAATTAACATCGGAATATCGCAAGTCCGGTGGAGAGAGGTCAAATTTTATTTTCAAAGAACTCATAAAACCTCACAAATTAAATTTATGGTTCAGATCATCTAAGTGGTGGGTGATACCCACGTCGATACTTAGCAAATCTGTGGAACCATTGGTGTTCCTATAAGATAATACCACATCAAATTAGCTAATACTTCTATGAATACCACATATTTTCATAGTAGTCAATGCTAGCCCAAAGGAAGAAAAAGAATTTCAAAAAGGAATTCTAATCCTAACAAAATTTTATTTTTTCTTTTAAAAGATGGGAAAAAAATGAGGTTTCAACACTAAGATTTCCTGTATATTTTAAGTTCATTAGACGAAAATATGATGGAAGTAATTGTCATTATGAAGCTCAGATTAAATGACCCATGTTTCCAATAGGAATTCTAATCCTAACAAAATTTTCTTTTTTCTTTTAAAAGATGGGAAAAAACGAGGTTTCAACACTAAGATTTCCTGTATATTTTAAGTTCATTAGACGAAAATATGATGGAAGTAATTGTCATTATGAAGCTCAGATTAAATGACCCATGTTTCCAATTGCAGGTTGTATATGTTGTCTGTCCTTTCCCTGAACCTGTGGCAATTTTGAAAACTATAGTCGAGGCTTCAGCTGCTCTTGGATCCAGTTTCTTTGCATCAGACAAGGAACGCCGCTCTATGTTGCTCTCGCAAGTTACGAAGTCTTTAAGCTGTGCAACTGCTGCTGATGAAGCATCTGCATCAAATCTTTTCATGCTGTCTGGTTTCAACATTCCAAAGGTGGTATTACAGGTTGTGACTGTAGATTCCTTGTTAAGAATTAAATCAGGAAATGAGCTTGCAGTCTTAAAGGAGTATGCCTTCACAGTTTACAATAAAGCCCGAAGAATTCCTCGACCTTCTCCTACAGTTGATACAGTTCAATCTGCTGTTGCAGGGAGACCCCAATCTGTGTTGATGCACATAAATTCTGTTCCAGGCCTTTGGAAGGATTGTCTTGGTGCACGTATTTCTGCTGGTACCCTCACAAGAGATACTGAACTTGATTCTACCTTGAGACCTGGCAGTTGGGACAGTACCTGGCAGAATGTGAGGCTGTCTGATTCTCTTCTACAAGATGATGTCCCATTCCTGTTTGAACCCCTTTTCATATTAGCAGAGCCGAGAGCAGTTGAAAGTGCTGTTTCACATGTTTTTCCTGGTGCGGATTCTTGCATGCTAAGACCTGTGGCTGATGATAGTAGTGGAACCTTTAATCAAGGTTCTGCTACAGGAGGAAGTGTAGATACTGGCATGACCTCTGTAGATGGTTCGGAGAATGAACTGAAGGCACCTAGTCTTCATTGTTGCTACGGGTGGACTGAAGACTGGCGTTGGTTAGTTTGCATCTGGACTGATTCGAGAGGTGAATTGCTGGACAGCCAGGTATTTCCTTTTGGAGGCATCAGTAGCCGACAAGATACCAAACTACTTCAATGTCTTTTTGTTCAGATGCTCCACCAGGCTTATCAGATATTATCACTGTCTTCTGACTCTGGTAATATCAAGCCAAAAGACATTATTGTTACACGTATAGGCTTCTTTTTTGAGCTTGAATGCCAAGGTAGTATACACTAAAGAACTTTTCCTCCTCATATACTTTGTTTCAGCTCATTTTGTTGTGATTGAAACTGATTGCTGTTTTCCACAGAATGGCAGAAAGCTATTTATTCAGTCGGTGGAAATGAGGTTAAGAAATGGACACTCCATTTAAGGAGGTCTGCAACTGATGGAGCTGGCTCAGGAAACAGTGGGAGCTCTCTACAGCAGCAAGATATGGGTTCAATTCAAGAAAGGCCACTACCTTCCTCGCCTAGTCCTCTATACAGCCCTCATTCAAAATCCAGCTATATGAAGAGTGGTTTAGTACAGTCCAATACCAAGAAGCAGCTTTCAGGACAAACAGCAGTGGATTGTTCTAAAGGCCTATTCCAGTTTGTGCAAAGCATCAGTTTAGTTGGAGTTGCAATTGATCATTCCTTGCAACTAATGTTACCTGCAGATGTGCCACTATCAGGTATTTGCCCTCTTTGTATGGTGGTTGTTTGGATCCACATTCACAAGCACAAGTCAAGCATGCACATTTTTCCGTAGCCTCATGCTCTTATTTCTTATCATTACCACTGTCTTTTTGTGGCTTGTCCTCTGGAACTAGGAGCCATGGAAGAGTGCAGGGAAAATCTGAAATCTCTGCTTTGTCTTAGAGGGTAATCAGGTCATGCAGGGATATAAATCTTAAGTACAAACAACAAAATAAAGTAGCGTTGTTTTTTTTCATTTGGGTTATATGGGAAAGTTAAAACTATAGAGAAACACTTTTTAGAGTCTAGGGGGTTTCAAGATAAGTAGAACCAAGACGGAATATATGTATTGTAAATTTAATAAAAATCAAAGAGAAGAAGATGGAGGACTTAGTTTGGTTGGAATAATATTATCTCACTGTACTCTGTTTAAATATGTTGGTTCAATTATTCAAAAAAAAAGAGAATGTGATGAGGATGTTTACCATAAAATCAGAACAGAATGGATGAAGTGGATATTGGCTATAGGGGTTATGTGTGATTGTAAGAATTTGCTAAGGTTGGAAAAAAAATTTTATCGTACATCCATAAGACCTTCAATGTTGCATGGTAGTGATTGTTGAACAATAAAAGAAAATTATACTTCTGAAATGTGTTGTTGAAATGAGAGTCTTATAGGGTGTTTGGTTACGTTTTATTCTTCTCTTTTTAACATAATTTTAAAAAATAAAAGAGTTGAGGTGTTTGGTTACTCTTTTTAACTTCTATCTTTTTTTAAACAATGTGATAACTATTCAACCTAATCTCTTTTAAAATAGAAACAAGACTCCACTTGTTTTTTTTGAAACTGACGCAGGACGTGGGAGGCTAGACTCTCCAGGCTCCTCTCTCTCCTCCTCTTGGCTCCTCCGACAGCCATCGCCAGATTCCAGGACAGATGCCCTCGGTGCCAAGTCATCCGCCTCCTTTCCTCCCATCCCCTGCCCCTACACACCTCTCCCTTCTGGGGACGGCCACCTCCCCTCCTCCGCCGCCTCTCTTCCCTGCCCCCCGCCCACTGTCTTTTGTCTTCAAGATGCTCCTCTTTGCCTTCACGTCCGTCTTCTTCTTCACTCTCGTCCTCATCGTGACAGCCCCGGATGCCTCCGAACCCCGTGCGCGGCAGCCCTCAAGCGTGCCGCCCTCAAGTGTCGACGCCCTGCCACGGCAACCTCCGGCACTGGTGTCGTGTGGCTCCTCACGGGGGTGTCCAAGAAGGTTCAGGGCTGCGACGAGGTAAACACAGCCAATGCTGGCAGCGGCAATAGGGATGGAGCCACGCGCCTTAAGCACGCGAAGGCCCCTCAACCATGGCACCCACGCTGACCTTTTTACCAGAAGCAGGACAACAGGAGGCGTCGATGCAGGCGATTGGCCCTGGGTGAATAGAGGCAAAAGCAGATAGGGAATGGGAGGATAAGAGGCTGGACCCGACGAGGCAAATGCAAGGATCGCGGGATCGGAATCGGAATCGGGATCGGTGGGTACCGATCCGATCCGGATCGGATCGGATCGGACCGATTCCGACCGATCCAATGGAAGAAAATCGATACAGAATCGGTAAGCAAAAAAAAAAAATGATCCGATTCCGATCCGATCCGATTCCAGACCGATCCGGACCGATTCTGGCCGATCCTGGCCGATCCGACTGGAATAGCAAAAAATGAAAAAAAACGATTCGATTCCGATTCCGATTCCGATCCCGACCGATTCGGCCGATCCGATTCCGATTCCGATCCGATCCCGACCGATCCGGCCGATCCCGACCGATTCTGCCGGAACTTTTTTCCGGATCGGTCCTTCAGCCAAGAATCGGATCGGCAATGGCCGATCCGATCCAGAAATCAGCCGATTCCGATCCGGATCGGCCGATTCCGCGATCTATGGGCAAATGCAGTCGATGAGCATGCGGAGGTCCCCTACCCATGGCATCCACGCCGACCTTGCTGTGGTGCTCCCCGCCATCACCACCTGCCGCCTCCTCTGCTGCCGGCATAGGAGATCTGGCTCACCTGGCTGGCATTGGAGAGTACTATTTCCCATCTTCGTGCGACAATACCTTCTTGCTGACCAGACGTCATATTGCCAAACACCACGCAATAATTTTTGAAATTTAGGATATTTTTTCTAAACACAGAAAGATTGTGTTTATGTAATTTCAAAATTGATGTTAAAATACAAGATGATCTTAATTTCAAAAATAAGACTGTCTTAATTAAAAAAAGAGCAACCAAACACCCTATTATGATGGATGTGTGATAATATTAGATTATATGGTAAACGAAATGAATATATTAGGGAAATATGAGTAGCAGTAAACGTAGACAAATCAAAGAAGAAAACTTGAGATAGTCTGTGCACACCAGACATAGACCTACGGAAGTTCCTGTTCGAAGGGTTGAAAATATCAAAATAATGTAATAAAATGAAGGACATGTAGACCTAAATTAACCTGGAAAAGGTTAATTCAATATGATTTTGACAGCTTAAATATCTATGAATAAAATAAATAACTCGAAGTAGATTTGATTGTAGAAAGAGAATCTATGTGGCCAACTCCAAATAATTTTGGATTAAGACTTGAATTGAGTTGAGTATGTGTGGGAAAGGGCATATATCTCTGTCCTACACCATCCAGTGATGAATGTTATTATTGACAGACCAATCATTTCTTGAGTTGTTGTTAATACTTGTGATTTGTGAAGAATGGAAAGTGGAAGATGATACCGTGGCTTGGTTTTCATTTATGCAATTCCATCTCTTTACTCTGAAAATAGAAGTTTCAATTTCTAGGTTTAGATTCAGACCATTAATATCAAGTTATCAACAATCATTCTACACATTAAAATTTTTTAAGTGCATGGGACCAAAACAATATAAAGTGGGCAGTTCACATAGAATCATACGCTCTGCTAATTGAGTCATGAATTTTGGGCATCTTGTTAGGATGATTTGAGACGATTTGTTGCTCCCTTCTTTAGGTTGAAAATCTGATTGTAAGAACTAGACATTTTCTGGTATATCATTTTGACTAAGCTAATGGTACTGGTATGAAGCACCATATAGTTAAATAGCCTGAATCACAATATCCATAGTTTTATGTTCTTGTTGTCCTTGTCAGTTGCTTTCCGACATCCTAACTTGGGAGATATCTCAGAAAATTTCAACATAATTGGATTTATCTGCATAGCTGCTTTTTCCTACGCATTGATATTTTTCCATTTTGATGATTCCATTCCACACCACGATGGGACACAAATTTGCGACGGCACAACTGTCTGGACCTCGGCCGCCCAACTTGGAGCGGGCCTTGTTGACTAAATGGCATGTTCTTGCTGGGGCATTCGGCTATACTGAGTTACTAACCAGGACTTGAATTTTCCACAGGTGGAACCCAACATAGCAGCAGCTCACCCCTACCAGGATACCTGGAAGGCTTCAGCCCCGTCAAGTCTCTGGGCTCAATTTCAGCATCCTACATCTTCATCCCCTCTCTCAGCATGCATTACCTCCCTCCAGTTCCCCTGCAGCTTCCAACCACACTCACATCGGACTCTCCCCCTCTCGCCCATCTGTTGCACAGCAAGGGATCTGCCATCTCCCTGACGTCCGGGTTTGTGGTGTCCAGGGCGGTTCCTTGTGCCAGAAAAGACCTGGCAGGGGCGACGAGGGAAGGATGGCCGTCGGTTCTCTCGGTCAGCCTCGTCGACTACTACGGAAGCAGCAGCAATACCAACATCCAGGAGAAGTACCGAGTCATCGGCGGCGGCGGTGGAAAGCAGAGGAGCGCGGGAATCGAAGGGTCTTCGAGAGATTACGAGCTCGAAACGAATTGCATCCTAGAGTCTGTAGCGGCCGACCTTCACGCACTCTCATGGATGACTGTTAGCCCGTTGTATCTTGAGCGACGGACAGCCCTGCCTTTCCACTGCGACATGGTCCTGAGGCTACGAAGGCTCCTGCATTTTGCCGAGAAGGAGCTGTCGCAGCCGCCTGATCCTGTGTAGAAAATCTCTATTCCTGCAGGGGGGTATAAGATACGATAGATTAACATAACTGCTCCACGGTTCATGCAGGCGGCGGCGGCGGCGGTGGCACAGAGGTGGTTGCGCTTGCACGCAACCTGTAGATAATCTACTCATCCGCCATATTCTAAGTGCAGCCGTCTTCCGAATGTTGTTGCTCTGTCTGGATAGCGTATGGTGTCACGGAACGTCTAAAAAGTCTTAATTTTTTGTGGTACACAAAATCTTAGTTGTCCGCGTCCCAAAAAAAAAGTCACGGTGAATCACATAAATTAAGTGATTTATCAATAAGTTACTAAACAAAGGGCCTAAATCAGCTATTCGGTTACCTAAGAGGAAAGGACCACTGCTGCTCTACCTCCCAGCGCTTTTTTCCTATGCGAGCTTCCTACCCCCGTAATGTAAACGAGTCGTCGTGAAAAGCTAATGGTGGTGTTGACGTGAATCGGGCAAATTGGTGAATCGAATGCATTCGAAGGTTTATTTAATTTTTTCTTTTTTGACCCAATCGAACCGATAAAATTGTCTCGGCCTGCCGACGATCCTCCTGGTCATCTACGACGACCTCATGATGCCCACCGGGTGCAGCCATCATCTCATCCTGGAACGCCACCCTACCCTTCTGCCGCTGGCGAGGGCTCACCTGCGGCCGCCGCCGTTGGAGGGTCGGATTTGGAGGATCTGGACCTCGGCGGCACCCTGTCGCCGCTCTGGCCAACCTCACCTTCCTCAGGAGACTCCACCTCCCCGGCAACCGGCTGGGCGGGCGCCTCCCGCCGGAGCTGGGCCGGCTGCGGCGATTGCGGTACCTCAACGTCACCTCCAATGCGCTCGCCGGAGAGATACCCTCGAATCTCAGCCGCTGCGTCGACCTGAGGGCCTTCAGCATCAAGAAGAACATGATCGGCGGCCGGATTCCCGGCTCCCTCGCTCGCCTCCAGGTGCTGACCCTCAGCTTCAACCTGCTCGCCGGCGGCTTCCCCCCTTCCCTGGGCAATCCCTCCTCCCTCACCTCCTTCTTCTCCATCGACAACCGGCTGGGGGGGAGGAGCTCGGCGCCATCCCGGGGCTGGAACGTCTCAGCGTGGGCGGCAACATGCTGACCGGCGCCGTTCCGCCGGCGATCTACAACATCTCGTCCCTCCGCCTGCTCGATCTCGGCATCGGCAACCTCTCCGGGACGCTCCCGCCGGACGTGATGCTCACCCTTCCCCGGCTCCGGGTGCTGTCGGTGTACGGCAGCCGGTTCCACGGCCGGCTGCCGCCGTCCCTCTCCAACGCGTCGACGCTGGCGTATCTCGACCTCGCCTCCAACAACTTCGCAGCTCGGAGCGCTGGAGGCTCTGCAGTGGTTTCAGCTCGGCGACAACCACCTGGAATCATCATCAGAAGCCGGCGACGGCTGGAGCTTCGTGAGCTCCCTCGCCAACTGCACCCGGCTGCAGGTGTTCGACATCTCCAAGAACAGCTTCCGAGGAACCCTAGCTACCTGCATCGATCGCCAACCTCTCGGCGGAGCTCCGGGGCTTCTCCATCTCCGACAACGAGATATCGGGAGTCATCCCCTCCGACTTCGGCAGGGTTTTCGTCAACCTTGCGTCGGTGGGCACGGAAAGCAACCTTCTAGTCAGAAAATGCATACTAAATCTGGATCCATTTTATCACTAGTTTTCAAAAGTACCTTTTCATTGGGTCCGTTTTTTCAAAATATCATCACACTCACTTCATTTTTGATTTGAAAGATCTTTTTTGCCCTCAAAAGCAGTGCCCTCGGGTGCTTCTGGCCGGGCATTTTGCGCTGGGGCACCGACAATGGTTGTCAGCTCGCGGCAGCGGCGGCAGATCTGGGTGGTCTCCAGCCGGACGCACGGGTGCCCCGACCACACGGGCCTGGAGGGCGACCACATGTTTGAGATGGCAAAGGAGGCCGCCCTCGCCTACGACACAGTGCCGCCGCTGCCGCCGCCGCAACCGGTGAAGCGGACCTCGCCGGATGCCCCCTGCGCTTCGTCGTCCCCGACCTCGTCGATCTTATCCGCCTCCTCTTCCTCCCCCTCCCCCAAGCGGAGAAAAACGACGGCGGCGGAGGAGCAGCCCCAGCCCCAGCCATGGTTAGTTAGTTCGCGTTCAGTACGCGAATGGTACGTGAACGTACGTATTTTTCAAATATACGTGCCGTTTCCGTCTCAAACGCGGATGCTATGTTGTGGACGCGGTTTCGGGAGCCACTCCGTTTCAAACGCGTATTAAACGTGTTCCGTTTTATTCGGCCAGATAAATATCCTGCGCACGGTACGCACACTCATCCAAGGTCTGGCCGCAAAGCGCCGCAGCCTCACCCGCTGTCATCCGCACCTTCGCGCACCTCCTGCCACCACCACCCACGGCCGCAGCATTGTTGACTGCCACCATCGTCCACTCGAGAGTGCGCCCGGTGCGCCTCGTCCCTGCTGACTGTCGATGCACCACTGTCGTGCGGTGCGCCTGGAAAGAGAGGGACGGTAAGGTAAGGATCGGAGTGCCCGGGAAAAGGAGCGTAAAGTTGTCTGCCTCTGCCCAACCGGCTCCCTCTATTTCTCCTGAACGACAGAGTATTTGTTCCTTCGCCATACAACAGCAGCAACACCTCTATTCTTTGTTTACTCTGTACTCCTAAAGGTATATTATTTTAATATCTTTTGTTTGTATTCTCTTTATTGTTGACTTGCCGTTAATTCTTCTATGTTATGTTTTCTTCTATTTATCATAATAAGATGGTGAGACCAAAACAAAAATTTTGGGGTTACGGCGAAGATCTTGGCGGCCATTTCAAATGTAAATTTTGTGAAAAAGAGTTTTCGGAGGAATTGCTCGCGTAAAATCTCATTTAGCCGGTATAATAGGTCGTGATATTCAATTATGTTCAAAGGTGCCGGAAGAAGTTCAAGTTTGAAGTTTTTCTTGCTATTGATGGGAGTAATAAGAAGAGTAAGAGTTCAACATCTTCATCCAATAACTATGAAAATCGAGCGGAGTCAGCTTCTTTGTTCAGAGTTACAAACAATAGCACAAATCAATATACAATTCCGCAGTTGGCTCATAAGAAAGATAAGGTGAATTTAGAAAAAAGTTGCAAATTTTTTTATTATGAATAATATTGCATTTAATGTGATTCAATCAAAATCATTTATTGAAATGATGAAAGCTCAGGGTGATTATGGAATTGGTTTTATAATGCCAAGTTATTCAACTTTACGTACCAGACTGATTCCAGAATCCAAAAAGGATGTTGAAGAATATGTTGTAAATGTTAAAAAGTCTTGGACATCAACATGATGTACAATAATGTCTGATTCATGGACTGATATAAGAAGAAGATCATGGGTTAATGTCATTGCTGATTCTCCATTTGGTGCAGTGATTATAAAATCGTTTGAATGTTCTGAAGAAAGATTGACAGGTGAATATCTTTCAAATATCTTATCAGGTGTTATTGATGAAATTGGTTCACAACATATTGTGCAACTTGTTACAGATAATGCTTCAAACTATGAGTCTGCTAGTGATATATTGATGGGAAAGTATCCTCATTTGTATAAGATTCGTTGTGCAGCACATGGTATTAACTTATTTTGAAGGACATCTATCGAGTAGTTTTTTGGGTTAAGAATGTTATTGATGATGGAAAGAAAGTTGTTGACTTCATGTATAAGCATACTCTTGTTTTACAGATGATGAGAAAATACCCAGAGAATAAAGAATTAAAGAGTCCTTGCAAGATAAGATTTGCTACAAATTTTTTGATGTTACAGTCAATACTTGATGTGGAAAACCATTTGAGAATCCTTGTAGCATCTTCTGAATGGAGAGGTGTAAATTACACTAGATCGTCACTTGGAATGCAAGCAACTCATATTATTCAAAATGAATCATTTTGGTCGAGAGGCTAAAGAAGTAATTGAGTTTCTTGATCCTATTATTCGAGTGCTTCGTTTGGTTGAAGTGATGGCTCAACTTAGGATATTTGTATGATGCTATGCAACGAGCTAGAGAGACATTGAGGTGACGCACGGAAACTAATGAATCAAAATACAAGGCGATACTTGATTTATTTGATCAAAGAAAAGATAGAAACATACTTCATCCAATACATGCAGCTGCAGCAATTCTTAACCCAAATTATTTTTGTAGAGCTTCATTTGTTGATAACGATGACATAAAAAATGGCATCGAGTATGTTCGAAAAAGATAGTTAAAGAAAATGAGAGAGCGATTTTGTCAAACAATTTGTGGCCTATCGTAGTAAATCTCGAAATTATTTACTTGCACCGGGTTGACATTGATGGAAACTAATCATCCACGTAAGTTTTTCATTCTAATGCTACTTTTTTTCTTCTTTATTATGAGTCATATTTGTCATTTCATGTGATGTTTTGTAGGTGTTTGGTGGGATTACATGGGAAGTGATGAACACTTTTCCATCATCAAGAGAATTGCTATACAAATTCTTAGCCAACCTTGTAGCTCATCGGCTTGTGAGAGAAATTGGAGTGCATGGGAAGGTTTGCCAAACCAAGAAAAGAAACGTGCTAGCTCCGTAAATGCTTGAAGATTTGGTTTATGTGAGAATGAATTCTTTGATGATGTCAAAATTTAAAGATCGTGAGGAAGAAGATTTGAAGCCAATTGATCTTGATAAGATTGATATACTTGTTGACGATTATATCATTGAAACACACGATGGAGAAGATTTCTTGAACAATAATAGTCAAGATGAAGACTCAACTCAAGACCTAGAGGAAACTCAAGATGGGCATTATTTTCTTGATTCATTTGTTTAGATACAAAAGAAGTGTGTTTCTTATTTTGGATAAAATTAACTTAGTTAATGTCTTCTTTTTAGGATCATTTGTTATGATTATTATGTTTGAAGATATTAGACGATGGTGTGATTTTTGTGTATTTTGAATCTTATATTTTTCACAATGTGTATGCTATGCATTTTTTTGTATTATGTATTATGGCCGACGTTAATGTTGTAATATTTAATTTTTGATTTTGTTTGAAAATTTATCTACTCCGTATTTTTAGTACGTATTGTCAAAATATGACCGTATAGTAGTCCGTATATATAATGTACCGAATTTTTGAAATCATTGAATGTTTGACCGAATATTTGACCGTATACTTAAAATTTGTAAACGAATTATACGTGAACATATTTTTTCCGTATTATACCCGACTCGTATTTAACTAACTATGGCCCCAGCGGCAGAGGATCTAGTGTGCATTTTCTGATGGCAAAATTATTTTTAGGTCTATTTAAGAAAATAGGTTTACCAAAAAGTTCGTTGACCAAATTTTCATTCCCTCTAATCCGTCGACACTCTGTAAAATTGTCATTCAAGCCATTTTTATCTCTCTCGATTCCTAAATCCCATTTTTACCCTTTTCCTCCGTACTCGCGAGTCTCCTCCGCCGCCGCCTCCAACAGATCGAAGCCTCCGCCGCCGCCTCCAGCCTCCGCTGGAGACTCCTCCGCCGGCTCCTTCGCCGCCTTCTCCAGCCTCCGCCGGAGACTCCTCCGCCGCCATCTCATCGACCATCCGTGCCGCCTTGTGGGCATCCCCCTTCCGGCGGCTGCTGGGGCTGCTCCTCTGCCGCTGGGGCTGGGGCTGCTCCTCTTCCCTAAAAATAATTTTCCCTTTAATTTAAATTTATTTCGGTCAAATCCCCTCTTCCATGGGCAACCTCACCGCCCTGACCAGGCTCTGGCTCCACGGCAATGGCCTCGCGGGCAGCATCCCGGCGAGCTTCGGGAAGCTGCAAATCCTAGAACTGCTGGATCTCTCGCAGAACAGGCTGTCCGGCGAAATACCCGGCGAAGCCATCGCCATCGGCTCCCTGTCCCGCTTCCTCGACCTGTCCCGGAACCTGCTCGCCGGATCAGTTCCGGCGGAGGTCCGTGCCCTTGTGAATCTGGCCGCCATGGACGTCTCCGACAACAAGCTCTCCGGCGAAATCCCCCCCTCTCTGCGCGACTGCCAGCTGCTCGAAGTTCTCGCCATGGCCGGCAACTCCCTGGGGGGCCCGATACCCGCCGCACTGGGCGGGCTGAGGGGGCTGAGGGTGCTGGACCTCTCGCGCAACCGGCTCTCCGGCGCCATCCCGGGGTTTCTTCAAGCTCTCCGGCTGCAGTTCTTGAACCTCTCCTTCAACGATCTGCAGGGGGAGGTGCCGCGAGCCGGGCTGTTCCTCAACCGCAGCGCCTACTCCGTCGCCGGCAACCCAAAGCTCTGCGGCGGCGACCCGAATCTCCTGCCCGGCGGATCAAGATCCTCCTCATCGCCAGCACTACCGCTCCCGCAAGCTCATCGCCACCGTCGTCGTCCCCGTTGCCGTCGGCGCGTCCCTCGCCTTGCTCCTCGCGTACGCGATCTGCCGTTGAATGCGCCGAAGAGCGTCGACGGGGGCGGGTTCACCTGCGGACGGCGGCCGGTTCACGAGGGTATCATACGCCGAGCTGCTCAGGGCGACCGACGGGTTCTCTAGAGAGAACCTGATCGGCGACGGCAGCTTCGGATCTGTGTTCAAGGGCGTCATGGAGGAGGAGGGTTTCCCCAAGCTCGTCGCCGTGAAGGTGCTCAAGCTTCACCGGCGGGGAGCGGCCAGGAGCTTCCTGGCGGAATGCGAGGCATTAAGGAACGTCCGGCACCGGAATCTCTTGAAGGTATTAACCGCCTGCTCCGGCATAGACGTCCACGGCGACGAATTCAAGGCTCTGGTGTTCGAATTCATGGCGAACGGAAGCCTAGACGATTGGCTGCACGGCGAGGGGCGAGCAAGCACGCTGGGCTTCTCTCGGGTTGAGCATCGCCATGGATGTGGCCTCTGCGCTGGATTATCTTCACAACGCCGGCGATGCGCCGATCATCCACTGTGATCTGAAGCCGAGCAACATCCTCCTGGACGTCGACATGGTCGGCCATGTCGGTGATTTCGGCCTCTCGAGATTCATCCACGAGGAGGAGAAGAGTGAACAGTCTGAGGGCGCGGCAAGCCGCAGCTCCATTGCGATCAAAGGCTCCGTTGGATATATTGCTCCAGGTAATTGCCTCACTATTTTTAAATCTTTATTTTTATATTAAATTGTATTAAAAAGTAAAATATTGAATAACATAGTACTACTAAAACTTGTAATAATATACTTGAGATTTTATATTTACTTCTTATTATTTATATAATTGTTATCCAATTGAATTGGATTATCAAAATCTTATATGATGTTTGATTGCACAATAAATTTATATATAATAAAAAGTTATATTAAAATAAAGTGTGAGCTAATCAATGATACAAAAGATGTGATAACAAAAAAAAACAATGGATACCAAAACAAGATGGGGACCACAAGATAAGAAAAGGTAACATCCTTTTTTTCAATAAGAAAATCTCTTTAAATTGTAATAGTTGTCGAACACCTCTTTTAGCAAGTTTTGTTACAAAAACATAAAATTATAACCATGGTTTGCCGGGTCGCGACCCGCCCCGACCCGGTCGGGTTTACTCCCGACCGGCCCGGTCGCGACCTGGCCGGGCCGACTCTCCCGGCCAGGTCGCGGGGTCGCGGATGGGTCGCGCGTGCGCGACATGGCCAGCAACGGTCATGGGGGGGGGGGGGGCGCAGCCCCCCCCTTAATAGCCCCCAAGGGGCTCCCCTTACTCCCACCCCCCCACTCTCACTCTCAAGCTCTCATTTTTTCTCTCATTGCTCTTATTGCTCTCATTTTGTTCTTCATTTACTTAATTATTTCATTAAGCATTTCATTAGTTCATTTATTTAATATTTGTTTCATTGATTAGTTAGTTAAGTAATTTCTTCTTTTTAATACTTATTTGCTTACTTACATAGTTAGTTTGCTAGAAGATTAGTTAGATATTTAGTTTAATAGTTACTTAACATATCATTAGTTGGAAGGTATAGTTAATTACTTACTTAGTCATATAATTAGTTAATCATTCATTTTACATAATTAAAAGTATATTTACATTAGTAGTCACTAATTAACGTCATTAGCTTTTTAAATAATTAATTACTTACTTAAGTAATTATTTAATTAAAAAAATGTCTTCTACAAGCCAAACAACCCAAACTACCGGCGCGACCCGGAGTGATCCAGCTTGGTTGCATTGCAATTTGATCTCCATGGCGGAGAGAAAAGTGCAATGTAAATATTGCGACAAAGTAATATTCGGTAGTATTTATCGTTTAAAATTTCATCTTGTAGGCATGAAGGGAAACGTTCTTCCTTGCACACGGACTCCGCCGGAGGTCAGAGCTCAATTTCGTAGGCACCTACAAACGATGGAGCAAACGAAGGGAACTAGCAAACGGCATAAGGAGACCGTTCGAGAAGAATTGCAACAACCGGGGAGACGTTCCGTACACATTTACGGAATCGGACAAGAGAGGCCAAATATTTTTAAAGACGAAGAGTACGAAGGTATGGGAGGTGTTACTCATAAACGTTATTCATTCTTCTATTTTAAAGGATAATTAAGTAGTTAAATACTTAAATGTTTCTTAAATAGATGAACTCTCACGGGGAATGGAAGCAAGTCGAAGATCATTCGCCGAGGAAGAGTTCCATAGACGCACCGGTCGAATGATGGGTCAAGGGTCTGGAAGTGGGAGTGGTCGAGGATCCAACAACCAACCGCAAGATGAGGTTCATGATCTCACACAAGACGACGACCCGACAGTAGGTCTCGTGGATCCCGTAATCACCAGACCACGACAACGTCAAACGACAATCACGACGGCGATGAAGAACCTCAAATTATGTAACGAGAGGATTGGCCGGGCAACGTCAAGGTGGTTCTTTCACCACAGCATCTCGGCAAATGCCGCGAAGGGACCATACTACGAGAACATGATCGACACGATCGCAGACGTCGGGAGGGGAGTGCCTGGTCCAAGCTCAAAGGAAATATACAATGTATATCTTCCTATGGAGATGCAAGAAACAAAGAAGTACGTAGCATCATTTGAACGCATATGGGAGGAACGAGGTTGCACGTTAACGACCGACAGATGGACCGGTAATTAAATTTTCTTTTACTCATTTATATTAGATGTATAAACATTATTTTTTGGTATAACTTAGTTAATATCTTATACTTAACAGGTATAACTATGAAGACAATGATCAATTTCCTAGTGTACAGTCAAGCCGGCACGGTCTTTTGGAAGTCGGTCGACGCATCCGGACAGTTAAAGAATGCGGAGTATCTTTACCAATTGATAGATGGAATGATAGAAGAAATATGAGAGAGCCGGGTAGTTCAAGTAGTCACAGACAATGCGGCCGCATACAAATCGGCCGGTCAGATGCTTATGGTCATAGTTGTCAAGGCGCCCGCCTAGGCGGCGCCTAGGCGGCGGCGCCTTTCCAAGGGCGCCTTGTCTGGGGCCAAAAAGGCGCCCAAGGCGCCCGCCAAGGCGCCCAAGTAAGGCACATTGGGTATTTTTACATCATTAAAAAAAAAATTGAGGGATTTTTCTCCCTTGATACCCCTCACAAAGGACACTTATTTAATGATAGTTTCAATATATTAATATATTGTATTATCACTTATACTATCAGATTTATGATTATAAACATATATTATATACTTAATTAAGTTCTTTTTCAACTCTTTCCTCTCTCTCTCTCTTTGTCTCACTTATACTATTACATATTTTGCGACTACTCTGCGCCCCCCCATTTAATAATATTATAACAATATTTTACCATCACTTATACTATTGCACTTATATAAATTTTATAAACATAAATGAGTTATATACTTAAATTTTATAAATATTTATTTAACTTTCTTCTCTTTCACACACATCATATTTACTTATATGCATGGATAAAACACTCATATTCAATTATAACATAACAAATATAATTATATTTATGTTTTTTTATATATAACAACCTCCCGACTCAGCCTTCCTTGAATATCGCCTTGATCGCCTAAGCGACGCCTAAGCGGCCGCCTTGTCGCCTAAGCGGAATCGGTACCCTTCAACGCCTTGGGCGCCTTGTCGCCTTGACAACTATGCTTATGGTCAAAAGACCAAAGTTGTATTGGACACCCTGTTCCGCCCACTCTTTAGACTTGATGTTGGAGGATATATGCAAGGATCCTCAAATAGACAGGATAGTTAAGCTAGCCTAGTTTATTTCTTCATTTATTTATAACCACAGCTTTGTCCTTGCACTTACGAGGAAACACACCAAGGGGCGAGAGTTGTTACAGCCCGGTGCAACCCGGTTCACCTCCCACTATATTTTCTTAGAAAGTTTATTAAGTCAAATGAGAACTCTAACTCAAATGGTTATTTCACCGGGTTGGGGTAGTTGGATGACTAGATGTAACCCATCGGATAAGAGAAATGGGAGAAAAGTAGAAGAGACAATAGAGAGTGGAGATTTTTGGAAAGTTGTAAAGAAGACGTTAGACATCGTCCAACCCATAGTGAATGTACTAAGGATAGTTGACGGAGATAGAAAAGCAGACATGGGGTATTTATATGATGCGATTGAGAAAGCCAAAGAAGAAATCTCCAAAACCGTGTCTGATTTTGCCAAGTGGTGGGATATTATAGATCGTCGCTGGAAACGTACATTACATCAACCCATACATGCAGCAGGTATATTTTCTTAAACATTTACTAATCTTTTTATTAATCAAAGTTGTGTATAAGTTGATTACTAATACTATTTGGTTCGTATGTTACTTTTTCAACCCAAGATACTGCTATAGTCCACATTTCAAGGCAACGAACGAGCTATTAGATGACGTGAAGAGCGTCATCCGACGGTTGCTTGGTGACGACGACCGGTCTATTATCGCTTGCAACAAGATGTATGATTACAGAATGCGGAGTTTTCACTTTGGAACGAACAGAGTTGAACGAGCAGAGTTGAACGAGCTGTGATGCTACTAAGTCCGGGTACGTAGATAATAATGTAATAAAAGTAGAATTGTTTTTCATCAATTAATTAATCAAAGTTTACTTAGATAATAATGTAAGACATTCAATTTATGCAGTTGATTGGTGGATGGACCATGGTAAAGTACCAGGGTACGAGGACTTGGCGGACGTAGCCATCAGGGTCCTAAGTCAAACCACTTCGGCTTCGGGCTGCGAGCGAAATTGGTCTACATTCAGCTTGATTCACACAAAGCAAAGAAATAGGTTGACATCAAGGAGGCTTGAAGATCTCGTGTATTGTCACTACAACATGAGATTAAAATTGAGGAATTTAGAAAGAATGAAGCAGAACCAGATGGAACAAAAGAGTTGGATATCACAAGCGGCGGGACATTCGGTCGAGGAGCCACAAATTGAAGAGGAGGACATCGATTTGGATCAAATATTCTACGAGAAGAACTCCTTAGAATCTTGGGTGAATGACCGAGAAGGGTTGGGAGAACCGAAGTTCAACCCAGAAGATCGACAATGGGCTGAAGGAGTGCTCGACGATGTCCCTTTGGCCGAAGAATTCCAGATCTCTCCCTCTCTAGCAAAGCGCTAGAGGACCGGAGAAGGAACTAGTCAAGGTACGCAAAGTAGGCGAAAAGGTAAACAAGTTATGACTGATCCTTTTGATATTACAGATGCTGATACGGTCGAAGACGATCGAGAAGATACGCCGGAGCCGAACATCCGAGTGCAGTACCAGACGTCCGAGGATTCGTCGTCAAAAAGTAGCAGCGATGATGGTGCTGGATACGGAGGCACAAACACTTTACAAGTACAAGGGATCTCAGATCCTCCCATATCTCCTACAACGTCGTTACGTTTTACCGACGATGAGCAATATACTCATGCGACCCAAGATACCGATCATGGTAGAAGGCCACAAGGTAGAGGAGATCATCGTAGCCATAGAGTTGGAGCAGAATACCACGATGCATCCGACTATGTGTATGATTCATCCCAAGGCTCTTGGTTCCCTACATACGATCAAGAGTATTGTGGAATGAATTATATGGAGTCATCGGATACTTCGATCCAATCGACCTATAGTTATGGTGACTCGTTTGGATCAAGTCTTAGGATAATTTCTCGAGGGACTGACGAATATGATCGTCATGTGTACATATATCAAGTTTTGTACTCAACCCAAATGACATTGGGAGAGTATATCAACTACCTACAAAGTATAGAACTGTGAGAACCTCATTTTTTTACATTTCATTTTAATTTTCAAAATCATTTTCGTATCTCCTTTGGACTACTTAGGAAAATAGGTATTAACCTGTAAATGTATTAAATAGTCCGACGATACATTTAAAATTATTAGAACCGAGGTTCGGGTTCTTTGAAAAATTTGATTTTTGACCCCTCTCCGCCGGATGGTGCGAATACCCGGCGTTAACACATCGAGCAAGTACTCGAACGCCCGCGATTAACGCCATAGCAATCCGTTTGGTAGAGAGTGCACATCCATACAAAACAATAAACTAGAGGGCCGTAAGCCTTGCGGGCCCGATGAGATGCGAACACGTTGCGTTACGTTTGGTTGACGTTGATTTTATTTGATTAAGACGTGATTTTTACTAATTGATTTAGATTTGATTTTCAAGTTGTTTATTTTTAATTTGATCCCTCCATTAACGTTTTGAATTAATGGGTTGAGTTTGATTTATTAGTTGTTGAATCTCAAATTTGATTATGATTTTGTTTTGGATTTAAAATTTGATTAAATGAGTTAAACACCTTAGGATTTGAGATTTAATGGTTAACACGTTGATTAGTATTATTTAATTTCATACGTTGTTTTTGTTGTGACGTTGATTTAAATATGTTCCAAGCATTTTTAATTAATTTAAGATTTTGATTATGTTGTTTAAATATGTTTTTGATTTTTGTTCTTTGCGGTTTATTTTAAAATCTGATTTTTGTTGTTTACGTTTTGATATGTTTTTATACATTAGAGATTGTTTATTTAATTCTTGTTGGTGTTATTTAGTTATCATTTGATTAAAGAATTTAGTTGTATGCGTTGCTTATTTGTTAATTTGATTTTGAGTTGTTTTAAAAGTCTGATTTTTTTATACTTCAGATTTAATGAGTGTTTTATTATTATTATTATTTTTATCTAATTTATTTAATTTGAGTCCGCATCTCATCCGGTCCATCGGGTGACAGCGTTCGGTGCCCAGTTTGAACATTCGCGTCGACACTTGAACCATCTTCATTTCATTTCGAGTTGGGTTACATTACGTCGTGCTCGACGTCCGAGTTTGAGATTTCTTTTCCCCGGTGCGCTTCTCGCGAGATGGGAGGAAAAATCGGCATTCGACGACATGCCGGCCGATCTCGATCGAGTGGGCTCACCTCGATACGACAAAGTCTTTTGACTTGTCGCCCGAGAATGGAACCGTTTGCAACGGGAACATGCCGCGCCCGCGTCCGGGGAGCGCCTACCCGAGACGTAGTCGGAATAGCCGTCTGGGGGCGCTCGAAATTTGAGCTCACCCTTTATTTAATATGGCATTTCGCATTTTCAATTTTTATTTAGTTTTTTTTTTATGTTGTCGAAGTCTTCTAAGCTTGATGCGAGTCGACTCGGGCCGAGTCGAGACGGCTACGTCGATCGGGGGTCTGTTGGCCGATGGGCTCGTTCTGCGGCAAACGAAGATCGAGTCCAATGGGCCGTCGGTCGATTGCGGCCCGGCCGTGCGCACGTGCGCGTGGTCGCGGCCGCCTTTTTTGGTGCGCCGGTCTTCTGTGGGCCGCGGTGGGCGCAATGATCCTTGGACCATTCCCACGGCTGCGGGCGTTGGGCCGGCACGGTTGAACGGGAGCTCGGGGCGCTGTTTCGGCCGAGTGACGCCGCGCACGAAGGGGCTTCCCCCGCCCCTCTCTGTGGCCATGGTCGTCGCCGGAGGTCTCCGGCGGCCTCACCGCCACCCGCGTTGACGCGGCGCCGGCGCAATCAGCCACGGATGACTCTTTCCCGCGACCATGCTTGGGAGGCCGATAGTGCACGGTGGGGGAGCCTTCGGGACGGCGCGGGGAGGTGGTGCGGCATCCGCCGGTTTGCCGCGGCTTCGCCAATGGGAGGTGGTGTCGGGCTTCACGCGAAGGAGGCCCGGCAAGCAATGCCATGACGGGGGTCTTCCGGCGACCCGAGGACTTGCGTAACCTCGACGCTGCGCCGTAGAAAATCGGGGAGGAGGTCCGGGCCGAGGGCTTTTGTGGCCGGATATTGCTGAAATCGGTGTGGGGAGGGCGCGCAGCTAGAGTTGGTCGTCTCGGCATCGCTGCGGTCTTCACCACGGTCGTCCGGACTGTCGGATGCTTCCGCCGTTGTTGCCGGCCTTCTGCGGGCTGCCATCGGGGGACGGGTCGGTGGGAGCCGATGTTGCTGCAGAGGGTTGCGAGACGTCGCCGTCTTTAAGACCTCCGTTTATCATCATGTGAGGGACTTGCTTCCTCTTCTTCTTCTTTCTTGTGCGTAGGAGACTGTTGGGAGGATTGGCGGTGGCCTGCTTCTATGTGCGGCTGGGTTGTTCTTGACAACGTGAAGATGCTGCTTGCTGCTGGCAGCGAAATAGTGCGAGGAACTTGATGTTGTGGCTGGCTTGGAGAAACGGAGAGCTATTGAAGGAGGGAGGACATGAGGAGGAGGAGTTGTGTGCTCGGGACTCGCCTCTGCTTTTTTCTTCAGTTCTCTTCGATGCTTTCCCCCCCCTCTCGGCTGCTCTACTCTTTTCTCTCGAAGATCTCTCCCTCTTCCTAAGCACCTCTCTCTCTGGGGTCGTCTCCTCTTTTTACGAATTCCTTTTCGCCTCCTCTCCCGCGCGAGCTCTCCTCCCCCTTTTTTTTATTCTACGAGTTGCGACCTCTCCAAAATGGGGGTTGACGGCGAGGCTTTCCTTCACGGCCCCTTGCCCGCGATCTCTTGCTTTCTCCCTTTGGGCTCCGAAGACGGAAGGTGACATCGCAACGAGGCCGGGGCTGGGCGGCATGAGGAATGGTGCGTGGGGAACCAACCGCGTCGGGTTCATTTACCCCCACGATTTACGCCGAGGGAGGGGAAGTCGGGGGAGAGGGATCGTGAGGCGGGGAGATCCTTCGGGGAGGTCTAGCGTGGCTGCTGGCAAGCTCCGCTGGTCGCGATCTCCCCCATTAGGGATGGTGGCGGTGGGATTTTTAAATCGATCCGACCTAATCTTCGTCTAGATGCTCTTGTTACGACGGTTTACATTCATTCTGACCGGAATTATTTAAATAACCTTCGAATTTGCTTGGAAAAATCCAGAAACTATCCGGATGGCCGATGATCTCGCATTCTATCAATACGCGGTAGGGATGCTCGGTGCATCGAACTTCGATTTTACTAATCTTCTCGAACGATGTGATTAGTAAGTCAAAAATTCCAAAAAAATCGCAAATAGAATGCAATTAACTCTCCTCTTGCACGAATTTTAATTTTATCGCATCAATATCCTCGAGACCAAAGTCTTCGGTGAAATTGGAATATTCAACCCGTGGACCAGCTCGAAAGTTGATTGGACCATTACCTTTGAGGGTGGTTGGGCACGGACTCCGTCCAAAATTTAAATTTTCTTGAATAATTGTCGACCTTTGATCGGATTCACAGTCCATCTCGAGCATTGTCTGGCTCGATCTTAGAACGGACATTGTGATGAAATCGGATTTTCCCGATCTGCCCCGATTTGTTACGGTGTGATGGGGGCAAAACGGTCATTTCTTACTCACGATGTCCGTTTCACGTTTTGGGCATCGTTGCGACGTGACAGGCGCTTTCTAGTGAACCCATTCCCGACCATTTAGCCCCATTAACTAATCCCAAAATCCTTAAATCCCATTTATTGGTTTGTCTTTATTTTACTAAATTCGAGTCGGATTTCCAAACCGACTTCGATTTTTGCTCGAATTTGAGTTGAGTGGGCTGATGGATGTTGTTTGTTTCCTTTTGGGCCATCACTGGACATATCGGACTTATCAAGGTTTATTGGGCCCAGCTAGCCCGTTAGGTTGCTAAGGTGGGCCCCAACACTATTTTCTCTCTCATCATACCTTTAGATGTCGAAAATCGCTAACATTTTTTTGTGAAAATTTTGATGCCAACAAGAACACATCACATTGGAATAAAATTGATGTATTATTTATTTAAATCATGTCATTTAATTGTTTCAATTTTTCTGTATTTTTTCATATTTTTTCCGCATTTTTCTTATTTTTTTGAAATTTTCAAAAAAAATAATTAAAAAATAGGGTCGCGACCCAGTCGCGACCGGGTCGGCCTAGGGGTCCCGCGACCCGGTCGCGACCCGCGACCCCTCCCTCCTTGATTATAACAAAAACCCAATTTATCATGCAACCAAACACCGTGCATACTAATGAAATAGGTCATGCCTAACTTGATCTTATGGCATAGTTGTGCTGGAGATGTTCACTGGGAAGAGACCCACAGATGAGTTGTTTCAGGGAGGTCTAAACCTTCACAGGTATGTGGAGATGGCCTTGGCCCTGCCTTCAGGAGCCATGAGCATCACAGACCCATGTCTTCTCTCTCATGGTGGTGAACAGACGGGAGGATCCAATGACAGCAACCGAGGTGCAGCTAGAATGGAAGAAAAACTAAGGGAATGCTTGGCCTCTTTGATGATGGTTGGACTTCAATGTTCCAAGGAAAATCCAGAAGAGAGGATGAAGAGGGGAGAGGTCATCAAAGAGATGCACAAAATCAAGGATGTGTTTCGTATATGATAAACAAACCTTCCACCAAAGTGGCTCACATTATGTAATACTTTGTAATGAGTGACATGTACTTTCATTTCAGTTTAATATTGGTGCTCATGTGTTCAAGAAGTGGCTCCCATGATATTAACATTTTGTCCTAAATGAAATCCCTACCTTTTAATTACCACTTATATTTTTTGTAATGATCAAATCAATTATCTGCCTCAGCAACCACCTCAATAGGTAATTTCCTAAAAAAAGACTCATCTATAGACTACTTTACTACTTTTAACCAAGTACCATTAATCTCTTAATAATATATTCTTATACAAGAGTACCTATATGCCCATACATCAAAAGCCCCCTGTAAAAGATGAAAATTGATTTTTAAAGCATTCCCAGTGTAGAACTGCCTGATGTGAAGAGAGGTGAACGTAGGCAGTTGGAAATGCCCATTAGAGATGAGTGATAAAGCATTTCAACCTACCAAAGACTGTTGCAGTACAAGATAGGATTTTGACACAACAACCTACGTCGAGTCCCCTGCATGTAGGGCAGTGGGACACTGCCTCGCTGCTTGAGGCCCTTTCCTCCGATCCCGGGACAATCACCCATCATGGGGAAATTTCTCTTGGTGCCGACCCACCGCGACACTCCTAAAAAAAAGACAATCTACCGTCTAGATCCAAGATCTCTTCAGTCTCTGGGAGAAGCCCCAACAAAATGTGCTTCCAATAGTTAATCATCTCCCGCATATGAAAATGCCTCACAACCGATCAAGAAAGTCAGAACAGCAGCAGCCTGGGATGCCACCTTATTATTCAAAAAAAAAAAAATTATTGATGCCTTGGCAACACATCAGTGGCAAAAGAAATGGAATAGGAATTTAACCATAGCTTGATTCATCAATGGGATGCCATCTTTGTACCCTGCTCAAACATGATTTCAGCTGGCATTGCTGTCTGGGCATGGAACCCTTTACAGTGGTCGCTGCCAGATGCTTTTGCACAGAATTTCCACCTACATTGTAGTTTACATGACCCCCCAGCGACTACAAAGGAGGAGCTAAACAAAGTGTTCAGTGGGGTACTCCTGTTCACAGCCATTGTAGTCGTAGTACAGCCTCTCACCTTTGGAGATATCTCGAATTGCAATGAGCAAGACCCGGCACTCGCCCTCCACATCGAACCTTACACACTTCAGGTTCTGCTTCTTCCTCCCTCCCCTGCATCGGTTCGCAGTTTATTAGTGGGGGACGGTGAGTAGGGGTGCTCGCTATTCGGTTAAACCCGAAAAAAAAAACAAATCAAACCGTTCGAACTAATGATCGGTTTCGTTTCATCTCAGAAGTCATTCAAACCGAATCAAAACATACTTGTTCTAAGTTAGAATAGTCAATGATGTGTGTAACTTGAAGACAATTAGAATAGTCAATGATGTGTGTAACTTGAAGACTTCTTGTATGGTTTAAATCAAACCAAGTATGGTTTTACCGACCGAATTCAATTGCGGCCGACAGGAAGCATGGAAAAAAAAAAGATAGGATTTTCGCAAGATCGTAGAGACGGAGGGGAGATTACGGGGTGTGGTTGTTGATGCCGTTGATGAAACGAGCGATGTTCCCCCGCCTATCCGGACAAATGACCAAGCTTTTGGACTGGTCTTTTGCTGAGAGGAGGGTCATCATGCTGTCGCCGTCGTCGTGCTCCCGGTTCTCCAGGAAATCGACGTCGCCGACGTACTCGGCGACTATGGTCAGGTCCCTGATGAACTTGTCCGCCTGCACGGTGAACCTGGAGGCATCAAGGAGCTCGTGTCTTTCATGGCCGATCCGGATGTAATGGTTAATGAGTGTCGCGAGAGAGAGAGAGAGACGGCACACCCACCCTTCGTGAGAGTCGTAGACCACCATCAGAGGAGGGCATTTCCCCGTCTCCATCATTCTCTTGCAGAGATTTAGGGTTTCCGCATCCTCTTTTGAAAGAACCTGGAAATTTACAAAAATTCCAGATCCGTGTTAGCCGTCGTAACGATGAAATTTGTCAGGGGACATGCGATTTTATTGCAACATGTTCGCAGTTAATCAGCATCTAGCCCCGATCTGATCGATCGGGCACCCAGACCTGCATGCCCTGCCGCTCGAGCGCGGCGCGGTTGGCCGACCGGGGCGCCATGCCCCGAGCGTAGGTGAGCTCGTTGCTAAACTCCGTCCCCGTCGTGGTCAGCGCCGCGGCGAGGGAGGCCATCTGCGCCAGCCTCCGGTCGGGATCCTCGCACGGGGTAAAAGGCAGCAGCTTTCGCTTCTTCTTGGCCGTCGCGAGGCCCCCCATCCGTCTCCTCCGCTGCTTCTGGTACGATGCTTCGTCGAGGTCCGTCGGCGACCTCTGGATCCGGAAGAAGTCGATGATCTTCCTTTGGACGAGCGGAAAATCTGCAGAAACATCGATGCGGTGACAATCCGCAGGAGAAAAATTACACCCGCCGGCAGGAAAAAAAAATATAGAGAAACGGGGGCAGGGAGGGAGGAGTACGGCGGGGCTTCTTGGGCTCGGAGCAGGAGGGACAGAACCAGCGGCCATTGGGGACGCAGGCGACGATTGGCCGCAGGCAGAAGGTGTGGAAGGCCCGGTCGCACTTGTCGCAGAGGAGCAGGACATCCTCTGCGTCGCCGGAGCCGCAGACCTCGCAGAAGATATCGGAGGCCGCCGGAGACGGCCGGACATGAGAGGGAGGAGGCGGAGCACGGGTCCGCTTCCTCATGGGCACCCTAGGCGACATCGCCGGAACAGCGAGATCGAGCAGAAAAAAAAGAGGATGGCTGCGCCGGCGACGGCGGCGCTGCGGAGGATTCACTCCTCCGCCGCCGATGCCCGGCGTTTAACAGTGCCGGAGCGGCGGGAGGAAGAGGGAAGACCTCTTCTTTCGCGCCAAAAATCGTATTTTTTTCCCGGGAAATGAGCGGGCTTCCGGGATGGCGCCAAAGCGAGGGAAGCGGGACAGATCCACGGCACGTGCGAAAAATGAGTACCTTTATAAAATTATTTTCTTGGTAGAGAAATATCGCAAAAGTGTATTTTTTTCTCAAGAAAAAAAAATAAATACTACCGAAATTAGGCAAGTCTAAATATTGTATTATATCATCTATCTTCTATGTAGTAAAATTTACTATAATTTTATGTGTTTGTAATAATAAAATAAAATATTTGATAATTATTATAATTTTATATTTTTTACTCTTTTTTATCATATCTTCTCAAACACGATAAGTTTATGACATCCATTAACTTACACTTTTTTAATATAATGCTTATGATACAAATATATAAAATTTTATTGTGAAACATCTTATAAATTTTGTTATAATATACATAACAGAGTATAAATAAGTCTCTAATTTTTTTTCCTTTATCGGGTCGGGGGTTGACCTGGGATCGGTCGGCCCCAAAATTGATCTAATCGGACGAGTCACGACCTCAGGTCGGACGGGTCAAATTTTATTTATTTTTATTATAAAATATATAAATTTACATTAAAATAAAAAACAGAAACAATATTTTTTATATTATATATTTTATGTATATATAAATATAAATTATTTTTTATATTATAATTGAATATGAATATTTTATTTATATATAAGTAAATATGATATATGTGAAAAAGAATAGAGCTGAAATAGATTTTTATAAAGTTTAAGTATATAACATATTTATGATTATAAAATTTATATACGTGCGATAGTAAATGATAGTAAAATATTGTTATAATATTATTAAATAGAAGATACAGAGTAATCGCGAATTGACCTCCGCGATTAGGTCGCGGGGGTTAAGGGGGCAACACTCTTTGTGGGGAATTGTCAGGATGCGAAGTTCTTCGAAAAAAGAAGTATGTAATAATATAAGTGATATATATAAGAAAAAAAATTTGACTTTAAAATCGTCCCGGGGTCAGGCGACTAGGCAATGACTTGGGTGATCCCACACAAGGCCATTGTAGAGTCACCCGGGCTGGGTCATTCCGGGCGGATGGGCCCAAAAATAATCAGATCGGACAACCTGGCAGACCAAGTCGCTGATTCGCCCTTCCATGCGTGTGTATATATATATATATATATATATACACACACACATACGAGCTCATAATAGATAGGTCATGTGTCGGAACTTTTTCTCAAACAATTTAGAATAGACACCAACGCATTATTGCTCTCGTGGGGTTCACTCTATGATCTAAGGAGGTCTAAAATCAAAAAAAAAAAGAGAGCAAGGAGGAGGTCTAAAATCATATGCATATATTATATGACAAGGTACCCAAGAAAAAAACAGAAGAGAAGAATCCAAAGAAAGAAACGTCATGTTTCAATCAAGTCCATGTCGGGGAAGACCCAAGTCGTCCCCCTTCGGTTTGCCGTCGCCGATAGCGATCCCTGTCGTGTAGCCGTCTGATGGTGGTGATCCCTGTCGTGTAGCCGTCTGATCTCTCTGTCTCTCACACACATATTCATACACGCGAAGGAGAGCAGGAGACGGGAACGTCTCCCTCTTCACCACACCTTCCTTCCGGTTACTCTCGCTCTCCGTCACTGGGACGGCGTTGGCGGCGGGGCCGCCTCTGCAGCCGCCGCTCCGCCCTCCCACGACTACACTCACTTACTTTTCGAAGCCAGGACGTCGGTCGACGGGCAAAATTCCGGCAAAGACTCCATTTTTAGCGGCGGAGAGCGGCGCTGTGCTGCGTCTACTGTGTCGTACCGCTGCTCGGAGCGAGCGGGGGGAGGAAGACGAGGAGATCCGGAGATGGGCCTGCTGTCGCACAGGGTGGAGAGGGAGGAGATCGGAGCGGGAGACCACATCTACACCTGGAGGGCCGTCTACACCTACTCCCACCATGGTAAGAGCGCCCCTCGCCGAGGACCTTCTCGTGGTGGTGGTGCCATTTCGAGGATCCACCATGCTTTCATCTCGCCGTCTTCGATTCCCTTACCTTTCCTCGAGATCTCAGACATGCGCGGTCGGAAGTCAACTGGGTCGTTTTCGTCTTGCCTCGGCTCCGATTCCATAATTTCCACCCTAGTGCGGGAGAATGTCTGGTTCTGATTTTGGGCGAGTGGTGCATTTTATGTTTCTCGTGGGACTACCTGATCTCCGATCAGGAAGCGTTGGCATTCTCTTCTTGGGTTACGCTTATTCGTTGATTCTCCTCCATGATCTTCCAGAAAAAATGTTCTTGTCCCCCATTTTCTGGAATTAGGATCTCGGTGTCTCTTCCGGCAATTGAAGCCGAGAACTTGCGTTTACTGGCGTGAATTGACCTTTCAGGATTCAGGATTCACTCATCCTGCACTTAGATTAGCCATGCCTGTATCTGATATTAGATCTCCACATGCAACCGAAAGGTCCATGATGGAACGGCAAGCTAACGCTGTAGGGTTCTTCGCTTGCACTTTTCTGGTCTATTAGCTTGAGATTAATTATTTATATCGTTCTTCTTTGTATACTTTAGAAATATCCATCCTTGTTTGGTTTCATTCCGTGGGAATTTCGTCCTTAATTCCAGTTTCAATTGGAGGACAAACGATGTTTTTTGGAGGGTGGAAGTAGTCACCTTTCAAGTTTCAACCTCTGAAAGTTTGGCTTGCGTCAGAAATGCCTGGAAGTAAAATGAGGGATTAAAATTTATGGGTTAGGTTTTTAGGAAATAGTCCCCACTGATAAGACTAGACTTATGTTCCGTTTAAATTCTTGACAATTTTTTGATTTTAGGACGTATAATAATCATAGCCTTCATACTTTCCAATGCTACCTCATTTCAATGAAGCTTAACATGCTATTCTTCCGTGTCATGTTTTTTCCTTTAAAAATGCTTTGTGCCAGATTTTTGGAATCATAACTCGAGGAACTAAGCTTCCTGCAAAATGATAGCAAGTCACTGCTTCACTACACAAAAGTACAGTTTTCCATTGTTGCCATCTCTTGCTTAATGGGCAACAGGCATTTCTTTATTTGAATAAACCCAAGATGTACCAACAGGTTCACACTTTATTTTTCTTCTTTTAATGTTCTTATATTTTTAAGTACCTTGACACTGTGGTGGTGCATTGATCATTTTTCTTCCTCTATATTTTGTGATCTGGTGATTTGCACAAGAGGGCTTAAATTGTGTTTTTACATCATTTCTACATTCTCCACCACTTACTCCTGATCCAATGATGTGATAGTCCTGAATCGTACAAGTCATCTTGACATGAAATGAATGTCTTTCTGAGGTATGTCAACTTAGCTAGTTTATTGTTCATGCTATAAATATCACCATGGGATGATGACAGTAGAAGAGCCTTTTTCCTCAGAGTAGTTACAGATATATGTCCAAACAGATGATCTATATGGTGTGGTGAAATATTTTAATATGCATATCCTTAAGAGTTCTACCAGCATTGTTGTTTTCAATGAAATAAAAAGTGTCAAACAATGGATGAAAGGTAATCAGGGAAGTGCTCTACCTAGTGATGAGGTGACATGACCTTAATGGTAGATAATTAATCAAGTTTTATTCTAAACCTAATCAAGCTATAAGAAATACAATTATTGCTGTCTTCATTTCCTAGATAACCAGATTGTTTATAGGTGTATGGATAAATGACACATTCTTCTTATCGGCTTTATGATTTTTTTATGAATTTAGACTTCACATTGTTCCCCTGATGGATGTTTAAGAAGCGATCTTTTGCCAACAATAATAAAGAAAAGAATTTATGTGTTGTCTCTTATCCAATCTAGCTTGTTTTCGCTGTTACATTGTTAGTCAAGTCTAGCATCATTACCCCAGGTCCTGATGCAGGCTTTGACCTGTAGTTTCCTTGGCATTTGTTTTAATTATGACCTACAAGGTACAAATGAATGCAGGAATCTATGTTGGAAGCAATAAGGTGGTCCATTTCACTCGCAAGAAAGAGTCATCAGACATGGATTCTTCTTATGACTCATCTGACCCAGTCTGCCCGATTTTTCCGGATTGTGGGTTTAAACAGCCTAACAGCGGGGTAGTCCTCACCTGCTTGGATTGCTTCCTTGCCGAGGGCTCCTTGTATTCCTTCGAGTATGAAGTAGCACCCACTGTTTTCCTTGCCAAACTTCGGGGTGGGACTTGCACCACAGCGGTGTCAGATCCTCCAGAAATTGTGATTCACAGAGCAATGCATTTACTTCAAAATGGTTTTGGGAACTATGATGTCTTCCAGAATAACTGTGAGGACTTTGCTCTTTACTGTAAGACTGGTCTCCTCACACTTGACAAGGCCGGACCAGGAAAAAGTGGACAGGCCTCGGCGTTTCTTAACGCTCCTCTGGCAGCTGTTTTGTCCTCTCCTTTCAAACTATTCATGGCAAGCCCCATTGGGGTGGCTACTGTGACTGCAGGAATGTATTGCGCAGGAAGGTATATGACTGACATAGGAGTTAGAAAGGATGTTATCAAGATCGAAGTCGAAGACATTTCTGCAAACCTTGGTTCAACAGATGATCAGGAGAACGAAGCAAACGAAGAAGTTGCAGGTGTAAATGAGCCAGCGCTGCTGCCCGCAGCGGATCAAGGGGAAAGGTGACAGGTGCTCCCCATTCAAGCCATGTCATGCCTCAGCACTTCTGGTTGGCGTCTTACACAAGTGGTGTCACTGTGAATGCAAATTACACTGTTCCTCTGTATTTCCCATAGAATCAGAACTGTTTTCTTTCAACTCATTACTCGTGCATTTCCAAAACTCTAGGTATTCGGTGCCCACAACTGTACATTTGGCCGACAGTACATGTGAATGGATATAGGCAAGCAATTCTACTGAGAGCCCCTACAGGTACAGCCATGCCCTATCTACTTTTTTATTTGAGGAAGTTTACAAAACGCGCAGGATGGAGTCGGTTGTAAACTGCCCAAGATGCTTCTGTTTACGTTGGAAAGAACCATTGGCTTCTAGAAAAGCTCTAAAGAACAAGAATCAACCACCATCCAACAACCCTTTTGGTTTTTGGGGTTAAAGAAGGGAGAGATGCCCTTAAGCTGTGTCTGGAAACTGTTTCTTTTCCTTTTTGGAGATGGCAGTAATGATGTTTTTTTAAAGACTGATGCTTCTAGGTTTCTGTGAGGACGTGGAAATCACAAATCCATGTTACCGTTCTGTTACGACCTCGCATGATCACCAGTCGTCGCAGGGACTCGGTAAATTGGTAACATTTAGTAAGTGTCTGCATTGTCCGACCCACTACTTACCAACTCTGGCTCTAAACTTAACCAGCCGACTTTTTCTAGTTGTTGAGCCTCAAAAGGTGGAAAGAGGTAAAAAAAAAAGAACGAAGGGTTTTACCCATCCTTAACATATGTATATTTAAGGTCTACAAAAAAGTGACAATACCTTTTGGACGTATTGGCAGGCGGATTTAAAAAGGAGATAGAGAGAGGTGTCAAACTATGTGTGCGGCAATGATATTTTAAAACATTTAAAGGTATGCAACATAATGTCTCTTGATGTAGACATTCAAACTACTTTAAAAGCACTTTATTCGGGAGGATCGGCGGCTCAAGAAACTCGACATTGAAGACATGGTGTTGTAGAGTGATGGAGAAGCCCATCTTGGTTTCTCCTTCATCCGTGACTGAAAGGAACATGGCAATCGAAAAAAAAAAACACTGAAAGGAACATCATAATCACCAGTTCCTCTATGAAGACTGGTTGAAGGTCAACGAAGGTGTACAAGTGGTTAGAGTTATGAGCAATGATATGAAGAAGAACCCACCTGCTTTTTTTTTTGGGAAGAAACGCCGTTTCTGTCACATCTGCACATTTGGAAGGCAGCCACATGTGGATGGTACGAGAGCCAAGGGTTCTAGACAACTTTCATTTATCGTGGAATCGGCCGATCGAGAGCGTAACCATTCGATTTCTGGATTAGATCAAATATCTTTGATCCAATTTCGGTTAAAAGGCCTGATCCAACTCGATCTTTCAACGGAATCAGTCGAATCGAGCTGGATCAGGGCATAAAATTGGTCGAATTGATCTATTCTAGACTGATTTGTGGCCTCCACGCCGCCCTATTGGGCAGAGAAGACATGATTAATTACCTTGGGAAGTCATCGGATATGGCCAGGTCAGATAATGCCATTTCAGGACTTAATGGACCCCATAGTCACTAGATCCAAGGTTACCGGGTCTCGATGAACCCGGTAGACGGGGAAGACATTGACCGCGACCGGGTCTTATACAGCCTATTTTGGAGCTGAAATCGGCCCTAAAAAAGTCCACATCGAATTGGAATTCGATTTAAACTCTGTATATTTTTTTGGTTGTTTTAAGATCTTTTGGAGAATTGATGCGAAATAATTTTGGATTGATTTTTCAAAAGAACAATCAACTGATCCAAACTTGATCCACGTCTAAATTCCGATCATGTGATTTTTGCCTCGGATGCAGTTAATTTTATGGGCTGTTTAAATTTTATTTTGTATACTTTCATGATAAATTTTTATTTTAAAATAAAATCTAAAATTACAAATATCATCACAAGAAAAGTTCTAACCGGTTTTATTTAAAAAAATGGAGGCCCAAGATGTCACCCATTTTATTATCGAAGAAGAGATATCATATAAAATATATTTTTGTAATGATCAACAAACATCGTTCTAACAACTCTTTCAGCCAAACACCCCATAACGTTACCTGACATATTCAAATTACCTAGAAATTAGTTCGTCCAACAGTCATGTTGACCCAACTATAGTCCACCTCACATTCATGTTGGTCCAACTAACCTGTATAATTCCCACCAGCAATGACCAGCGCTCTCTCTCTCTCTCTCTCTCTCTCTCTCTCTTCTCACCGGTCGCCAACGTGACGTTGCCGAAGTGGGAAACTAAGGGTCCATTTGGTTCCATGTAAAACTAAATTTTTTGAATATGTTTTATGTGGAGTGACTTTTCCACCGAATCCAAAATCATGTTTATTATTTGGTTAGACGTACGCACGTTTCCAGATTTTGGTTTTAATTGGTTAGTTGGTTCTTAGAAAAAATGTTTTTCTAATTTTTTTCAAGTTTATCATTTGTAATGTGGTATGACATTATTTGTTATTGCATCATCAATAAGTAAATAATATTATATTCATCAAAAATAGGCCTGCTTAAATTTTAAATAAAATCTGATAAATAAATAAACTTTTTTTAACATATTAAATGGTTTAAATATTTTTTTTATAGAATTAGCACTTTAACTTTGATGAATTATTTTAAATAAAAATTTATTTAATAAAATACGTTTCTTTACTACTAAGATTAACATTTTATCGTAATTATTCCTTTTTTAACTTAGACTCATCCTAATCGTACTTTAAACATTATTTTTATTTAAAAATTAAAATTCTACATTTATATATATAATTTTTATGAAGACTATGATGAAAAATACTTAAAAATAACCTCCCGGAAAATGGCCTCCGCTCTTTTTTTCACGGATGCCAAAATCTTTGGTTTTAGCCACGTCCAGGAAAAGTATAGTATGCCATGTCATCAGTGCATGCAACCAAATGGTTAAAAAAATTTCATTTTCCCGAAAACCTCCGCATGAATCTAGTTTTACGGGGAAACAAATGGACCCTAAATAACGGCCACAATCAGACCACTAGCTGAGAATCCATGGACCAGCTGCCACCTACAGCAGAAAGGATGCTGAAGAAAACTATGAACTTCTAAATAATTAGGAGTAACAGAGCCAAGCCGGCCCTTTAGGCCCTGGTTGACACCATAAAATTTTGGGGATAAACCTGATTTATCCCCTAAAATTTGAGGGTAAACCAGATTTATCTCCAGATTATCCCGATACCAAACAACCCCTTATCCCGATACCAAACAGCCCCTTACATTTTAGACCGAGTCAAAATCGGCAGACCTGTTAACGTTACTTATGCTTGACGAATTCAGTTTGCAATGCAGTAGTTTAGGTCGTCTCACTCTCACTTCACAAGAGAGCGAAGCAGACTCACCTCTTCCTTTCGGTCTCTATTTTTGTAAAGTCCACACACATATATAAATATATATATATATATATCAGATATCAAACCTTTCGGATGATTTCGTACCAAGAGAATTAGAATTAGAAAAGAAAAGAAAAAGTAGACGACCGTGTAGTCACCCACCTTACCTCACAAACCCATCCAAACCACACCTAAGAAGCCCAATCAAGCAGAGAATGGCCAAAGCCAAATCTTACGCACGGGTGCACCCTGTGCCTACGTAATTTTTGCGGTACTCTTAGCCGTTGTCGGAATCATACATGCTCTTCTCTGTATTCAGTTGACAGAGTAAGCTCCGGTGAGCATGCAAAATGGTAGAAATTAAAAAAGATTTCAACTCAAGAACCGGTTGGACTGTGGCGGAAATAGGGGGTTGTTTTTTATCCCATTGTTGCTGATTCTGATTGTATCCAATCCGAACAGCCAAAGAAGGCTCAAGCTCCGAGAACAATAAGACATATCTCGCATCAAAGCCAAAAAATTCTAAAACAGAACGCCAGCAGCTAAACAAGCAACCAGCTGGGAAAGATCTGAAAACAGACGGCTATTAATTTTTAGTTCGTTCTCTGTTACCAGGTTTAAGACTACAGCAAAATGCAATGGATATACTACCGATTTTTTTTTTAAAAAAAGAAGAATAAAAAAAATAATTCAACTCAACCATATGATGTGCTCCGGCAGGATTCAAACAAGGAGATCGCAACAGCATGGATTAAAGGAAACAACGCAAATGAAGAAAAATGAGGTCGAGTAGCACCACCATTAACATGATTAGATGATTTGACAGTAGCGATAACTTAAGATCTGTTAGTTCATCCAAGACATTCTGTACTAGGCGCTATCAATTGCCAACTTAGAAACAGTAAGGTGGTCTATCCATCTCAGTTAAATGACTAGAGAGCAAAATGGAGCACGGCAGAGGTCCAAGTGTTGAGGCACAAGTTTGGAACCCATTCTCCCGCCTTAAACAGCAAAGGAGATGGGCCCATGAAACAAGTGAACGCGAAGCAAAGAGCTAGATGTGGTGTAAATACAGTCTACTGTGTTGCATTGACGCCTAACTTGGGATGTGGAGAGGGTGGAGAAGAAAAGATCTTCATATCTGCAATTCAATTTCTCTACCTAAGACAGAGACTTGGAGCTAAGTGGAAGAGGTATTATGATTCCACTTCCACAAAGAGACTTGCCTGAGGGTGGAGCCCTGCTTCTTTCAATGTCAGCGAGAGCTTATCTGATCCATATGCCACACGGGGAAAGTTTGAGACCAGTGTGTACTTCTCTGCTTTCAGGCAACCCAGTGAATCAACGTAGTCGTATAGAGACTCCACGGTTACCGAGCTACGGAACCTCCTCTCCTTGCGCTCTCCAGTCGGAAACCTTACAAGTACCTTCAAGAGATAATGCTGGTTAGCTTCCTGTAGGACGGAACCATGTCATATTCCTGTAGGACAACCATGTCATATTCATACATACAACAGCCTAAAAGGGAGGGAAAAAAACATGAGGGGGTTGTTCAAGGATCACTAGAGTGGGTTCCCAGCACATGGCCGTAGTTTCCGGATCACAATTTCTGTAGGTTCAGTTGGTTGCATCCAAAAACATAGGCCAATGTAAATATATTTGCATCTCCATAAAGCCAGGGAAGCCATTTCTGCAGCATATAAAAAGGTTGACTACCTTGAGTTTTTCATGTAAATTTAATGTCATCAAATACAGCTTCCATCTGAATAATAATGTGCATCAGACAATTGCATCCTAACCGAGCACTGCTGAAGCAGTAGTTTCATTCTGTTGTGAACACGAGATTCCACCCTGAAACTTCTGATTACAAAGAAGATCTATTCCTGTCCATGGACTAGAAGTCTAGAACTGAAGGGTGATCCAATGAACAGCAGCGTATAGCGATAGTATCATCATCTAAAATCCATGGTCCAGTTATAGGCTTACACCTTTTAGATTCTTACAATACACGAAAGATGGGCATATAACATAATTAAACAAGATATTAGCATCAAATCTATCAGCCTTCTTACATCAAACCTCTGCGACAGAACCAATCAAAACACCTTGCACAAAACTTTAATGGAATACCTGACACTTCATGACTAAATAATCTGAGTTCATCCACTGGTGACCAGCATGATCACTGTCATCAACATCATCTCAGAGGCTAACAAAACATAAACACTAATGGCCTGTTTGACACAAGTTTAATTTGGAGATTGACCTGGTCTGGTCTATCCCCAAATTAATCTTTTTGAAGGTGGCAGGGCCATAAATCATTTATTGATAAAAAGCATAGGTACAATAAAGCAGGGGAAAAAAAGGAAAAACTAACATTAGCTATTATCGACCAGATAAAATCCAGAGCCCAGTTTACAGAATGAATTTCCTCAAATTAAGAGACTAACTACTAAATACCCTATGATCTGAAATGAAGCCGAAATGCCTGAAAGCTAGAGGTAGAATCCTCAAATTAATCTTGTACCAAAGAGGTCCTAAGAAACAAGAAATACACTACCCTTTTATAAATAGACAGTAAATGAACTGAGTCATGAGAAATTAATGTAAAAAATAATTTAAATACAATTCTGAACATTTTCTTCAATACTTTATAAGGATAGCTAGATGGTATTCCATAGTAAACTTAAGTTTCAATCCGCTTATGATCTCCATGTTATTCTGCCAGGGCAGAACATTTGAACGACCATCAACGGAATAGAAAACCAAATACCTAAAAAATAATAAAAACATGCTGAAACCGCACATGCATGCTTACAGTTAGTAATGCAGCAAAAATAGCCTTCTATTGAGACCTTATTTTCTAAAGTAGCCTATGATGGCACTCTCTGGGTACAAGTGTCTCTAAAAGGCTGTTAAAAGTCGGGTGTCTGGTTGATCGATCACTGATGTTGAAATTTCGTTTTCAAGTAGAATAATATTAAGCACATTAAGGACATGCATCTCTTATTAGGTTCGTTCTTCCATACTCACTTTGCCATTTGGGTACCTCACAGCAACAGACCGACAAAGCTACCTACAAGATCCTAAATCCAGTGACAGAGGTCTACAAACCATGGAATGCGGGATCCGGGCCCAACCCAATAAGTTTTTGGGTTGATCGACCTGGTCCTGAGCCCAAGACCCCAATTACAAAGATGTTTTTAAAATATTATTTTTTATACCGACCCCGGCCCACCCAAATCCCAACTTGGGTCCCAACCCTGGCCAACCTAGGTTGGTTTGAGCTCAACCAACCTACTCCCGACCACTGACCCCGCCTGCCTTGCTGCAAACATTGAAGTGAGCACAAGAATGACTATATTTGTCTCCACCTGATGTTCTTGTATGCAGTTCGAGGATTTGTTTGACCAGTTAGATAGCAAGAGACTGTTTTATTGCAATCCTTATTTGCTTTTGTAGGCTAATCAATTTGGATTTACATCTAGTTAATCTACAATTGAAACTATTTTTCTTATTAAAAATTTAATAGAGAAACATCATATTTACATATAATGTTTATGGAATTGGAAAAGACCTATGTAGAGATACAAGAGAGGTTTTGTGATGGGTGTTAGAATGAAAGATGATGCTTGTTAGATATACACAAACGATAAAAGACATGTATGATAAAACAACTACTAACGTATGCACAATTGGAGAAGAAACAAGGAATTTTTCCTATTTCAATTGGCTTACGTCAAGGATTTGCAAAAAGTCTATCTTTTGTATTAGCTATGGATGAATTAATAAAAATTATGTTGGTGCATGATATTTGCAGACAATATCGTATTGATATATGAAAAATCAGTGAATAGAAAGTTAGAATTGTAGAAAATTCTTTAAAGACTAATGGGGTGTTTGGTTGCATGATAATAGAAGTTTTTGTTTTAATTTTTAAAAATTGTAAGAAAACTTGTTAAAAGAGGTGTTTGACAACTATGACAATTTTATGTTTTGAAAGTGATTTTCTTCTTAAACAAAAAAAGAGAGTCTCACCTCTTTCTTTTTTTCTTATGGTCCCCCACTTTGTTTGGTCATGGATGGTAGTTACTCTTTTTTGTTATCACATCCCTCCAAACATGATAATTTTATGTCATGAGTTGGTTCACTTTTTATTTTAATATAATTTTTTATCATGAAAGTGTACAAAAATTATCATGCAACCAAACACCCCATAAGGGTTTCAAGATAAATATAAGTAAAACAAAAGATATGTATTGTAAATTTAATGAAAACCAAAAAGAAGTAGATGATGATGTTAATTTGAATAGAAAAATATTATCTAAAAGAACTCAATTCAAATATCTTAAATCAATTATTCAAAAAGATAAAAAATGTGATGTAGATTTTAATCATAGAAGTCAAGCAAGTTAGATGAAGTGAAGATTGACTACAGAGTATTTTATTGTACAGATATAAGACCTACAATATAGTATAGTAGTAAATATTGAACAATAAAAAGAAAACATACTTTTAAAATAAGTGTTGCTTAATCGAGAATGTTAAGATGGATAAATGATTATAGTAGAATAGATAGAATAAAAAATGAATATATTAGAGAAAATGTACGAATAACGACAATTGTAGATAAATTGAAAGAAGAGAGATCGAGATGGTTTAGACATATTAAACATAGATATAATGAAAAACCAGTAAAAAAGTAGAAAATATTAAAATAACAAAAACAAAAGGATGCGGTAGACCTAGATTAACTTGAAGGAGAGTAATTCAATATGATTTAGATAATTTAAATATCTTTGAAGAACTAGAGAAGTAACTCAAAATTGACATGAGTGGAAAAAATGTATATGACAGAACCCAAGTAGTTTGAGACTACGGCTTAAGTTGAGAGTTGAGTAGATATTATTTTATCACATTTATATTCTAACATGCAATAATCTCATGTAGTTAATTGGTAGATAGACCACAACAAAACCATGGGATATGAGGACCAACCAAACATTACGATAAAAGTTTTGAGCCAAAATACATAGACATTAGGATGTGAAAAGAATTAGTCGACGTTCAACTTAATCCGTACAAAATAAAAAAAATATGTTGACATTAAGAAAGTTGAAGCAATTAGCATTATGGGTGTTCACTATTTGATTCAACCTAAAAAAATCAAACCAAATCTAGTTTGAACTACTGATCAGGGTTTAGTTTGATTCTCCTAGACTAGAAATTTCGAATTCCTTCTCCACTAGCCGAGAGACAAAAAACTGGAGAGTCTTCTCACCAAGGTAATAAGTCATCTGGTAAAAAATAAACAGATTATTGATCTATCAGACATTGTAGATCATTAAATGATTGAGGGGGGATGAGAAGACATGCTAGAGTCAAATATCCGAGTTCAATACTAGATGTCAGACTATCTGACTTCATAGAGGAGCAACGATGGAGCATTCGACAACAAAGAAACCCTGCTAGTCCAAGTTGGCCTACATATCTAAAGATGTACTCTACAACAATGCACTTCAAAAGAAAAAAGCAATATATGCATGCGATCTAAGACCAAGATCATGGTGTGTGGTCGCAAGGTGGAGAATAACAACACACAAGAAGATGGAGGTCAACACTACGAGTACTATTATGGAGTTGAGCCACCTCACAACTCTTGATTTCCTACATATCATCAAAAGTGTTACGAGATGACTCGGCACACTGTGAACCTTCATCTAACACTTTCGTACACTACACCTATGGTGGTTAAAGTGGAACTTGGGGAGCTTACCTTAGGATAATTATAGAGGGGGGTGACAAGTACAACGGACATGCAAACACTTTTAACGTTACAAACTCTTCCCAAATGTCTTGAGGTGATTATATAGATTATGTAGAACAACAACAAAATATAAGATCTGCATAGTTATGAATGAAATTTTTTTGTCATGATCCCTAATTTTTTAGTTTTCTTTTGCATATTTTTCTATTATTTATAATATTTTTCATTTTTATATGTTTTTTCTTATTAGAACTTGTCACAACCCATGACCCACCTTCCTTGCTACCTATGGCTAATGTATCAAATAAAGCAAGGCAAACTTTGGATAAATAATTGGAATGAAAACTACATTTTGTCATGATATGTCCTACATGGACTACATGTTGGCAGAGTTCCTTCCGGATCTTGCAGTTCTGGCAGAACTTCCTTGGCTTGAGTGAGATTGATCTTACGTTTATGAACAGAAGCATCATGATTCACTATCATATCCCAAAGTCTAGATGAAATATTAAGAAGTTAGTGTTCCCACAGCCTTTGGCTATACAGCTTCATCTTTGCAAAGCACCAAGTACTACATGAAAATAGACAGTGGAAAAAATTTCAATGTGGCATCCACCACCTACAGATTTATCTCTGATCAAAACCTTAAATCTACCCCGCATAAATGTAATTTGAAGTTGGCTCAAGCCTAAGGGTTTGACGTGAGAGATTCCGCAAGCAGGCTCCCACCAACAATCCATCAAGCAGCTTCATCTAGAATTTTGCATTTATTATACTCCTTCAAAGGGGAGTTCACTCTTTGGTTCAACAGGAAAAAATAAAATCAAACCAGTAGTTTAGTCTGGTTTGGCTCCAGTTGAAGTAGCCATTGATTTTGTTTGGTTTTAAATATCTTTCAAACCAAATAAAACTAATAAAACCTTTAGCAAATTAATAAACCAAATAACCCAAATCAACCATATCCTTGGTTCACTTGCAGAGATTCTGCAAGCAGGCTCCCACCAACAATCCATCAAGCAGCTTCATCTATAATTTTGCATTTATTATACTCTTTCAAAGGGGAGTTCACTATTTGGTTCAACAGGAAAAAATAAAATCAAACCAGTAGTTTAGTCTGGTTTGGCTCGAGTTGAAGTAGCCATTGATTTTGTTTGGTTTTAAATATCTTTCAAACCAAATAAAACTAATAAAACCTTTAGCAAACTAATAAACCAAATAACCCAAATCAACCATATCCTTGGTTCACTTGCAGGTATTGTTCATTTGCACAGGATATTTTCAATGTAACTCAGACAGTACAGACACAGCATACTTGAGCTGATTGGTCACGGAGATGCTCATTTGATAAACTCCATCACCTCTTCCTAAGAATGGCCAAAATACCACAAATTACTTTTCATGCTATCATTTGGACTCCAACTATAACTAGATTATATTTGTTCTTTTGTGCAAAACAAATGTAAACAGATGATCGTTGTTTGTCTCTGAAGAAGTGCCACACTTCTTCCCCCCTTTTTGTTGTGTAGCCTGGGTACATGCCTCGAAATGCTGTGGGTGAACCAGCCTCTTATATGCATGTATATACCTCATTTTATATTTCTAAAAATAATAGAATCCTCCCCTCAAAGAATACACTGAACCAAGGATCGCGGGATCGGAATCGGTCCCTGGATCGGTGGGGACCGATCCGATCCGGATCGGATCGGATCGGACCGATTTAGGCCGATTCGTCGGAAGGAAAATCGATCCGGATCGACCCTTAAAAAAACCCTAAAACACCAAAAAATTAACTAAATAAGGAGGTAGATCGGATTCCGATCCGATCTACCCCATTTTGGGGCGATTTCGGGCCCAAAAGTGGCCCGAAATCACCTCCACGGCGGCAGCTTGCCGCCGTGACATCTTCCCCGCCCTATCGGGCGGGGAAGATGACCTTACCGGGTCCATCGGACCCGGTAAGGATAGGATCCGGTGACTTAAGTCACCGGATCCTCAACCGGTAGGGTTTATACCCTACCGGTTGGCGTATCGGGTCCATGGGACCCGATACACTTGAATCGCCGGATCCGGTGACTTAAGTCACCGGATCCTGGCCTTACCGGGTCCGATGGACCCGGTAAGGTCATCTTCCCCGCCCGATAGGGCGGGGAAGAGGGCTGCCGCGGCGGGATGGCCGCCGCGGCAGCCTGTGGGTCGATTCCGGCGAGGGAATCGCCGGAATCGATCCAGAATCGACTGAATCGGTCGATTCCGGCACCGATTCCACCTACAAACACCGATCCGGATTGATCTTCGGTCCGGATCGGTAGTTCCGCCGGGAATCGGATCGGAGGGGTCCGATCCGATCCAAGAATCGGCCGATCCCGATCCGGATCGGCCGATTCTGCAATCCATGCACTGAACTGGGTACGTGAATTTCTAAGCTTGAGTCACTCGGAAAACTAAAAAAGTAAATGCAAATAGCAAATCCTCACTTATTATAAAAATTTCTCCAGGGGGAGAGGAATGGATATATATCCAGAATGCTATCCATCAATTTAGGAGATGCAAAGGCAAATGTGATAGAACAATCCAATATATAAAAAATTAGAAGTCAACAACTTTCGAGTTGAAGAAGAAGACACATTTTTGGGTTCATTTTGATATTTTTATAGCTATATATTTCACACATGATGGATAGGTATTACTTGACATGACTCATGAGGGTTTTTTTGGGTTTTCTTTAAATTGTTCATTAGGCCTATACAAGGCCAGCACTGTATGCACACAGGACAATGGATGGAATGAAAAAAGTAAGAATGATTCATGTGTGACTTCTCCCTTCTACCCCTCTCCTCTCTCTCAGTGTTCTCTCTGGACCTGCTCCTTCCCTGACACCAACGCTGAGATCCCAGTGCCTCCAGAGGTTCCCAACGACCAAGGTGCCCCACTTCCTTCTTCCTGTAGGTAACTCCCCACCCTGGTCATCACTGGACTTCTTCCACACCTTTGGTTAAGACTGGTTATCCCCTCCACCCCTAGGGATTGGCCGATCCTATGTCTTCCACCTCCTGAACGACTTTGGGCTTCTTCTTCACCCCTTGGAAGGCTCCAAACTCCTCCCTCACCTCCGGAGCCCCTCTAGCCTCCCTGTTTCTCCCTGCATCCTCCAGTCCCTCATCCTCCTAGTTCTCTGCTGTATTCTTCCTTATCCCAGTACTCCCAGGTTCACCGTCGGTAAACCCCTTCTGATCCGATTCCCTTATTCCATAAACTTATTCCCTCTCCAGCAGAAGCAGAACCTGCAGTCTCCATCTTCCCTAAAAGCCCGTTTGAATTGTCCTCGCATGACACCCCTCGTCAGCCAATCATTGCTGTTTATTGTGTTGCATCCCCGACCCCTTCCAGATCTCTGCCAGCCCCATGCCAGATGACCAGCTGACCGTCAGGCCTCATCAGCATCAGATTCATCGGACCCGGTAAATCCTTCCACTCCAGCTTCCTTGTACAAGAGCATCGCCCCTCCCACTCGTTTCCGAAAGTACTCACCCCGTTTCGAAGCATCACCGTCCATTCTATCACCCTCTTCTGGGTCCTCTTCCTCATACCGGACCAGCCTCCCGCAGCCCCACCTCCTCGGTCCCCCAACTCTCCGGTTGCTGTACCTTTCCCTGTTCCACCATAGTCCCCTGTTTCTACACAGGAGTAAGTTGAGCCATCTACAGAAGACCACGAATGTTCACTCAAGCCAACTTCACTGCACCTGCTTCAAAACAGTCCTAGAGAACTAGTTGGGCTCATGCAGACCTCTTTGGCCAGTTGGTTGGGCCCCCTTAACCGGCTCAGCCATCTGGCTTCCCGTACCCCCTTGGACCATGCTACACGGGGTGAGATCTCGGTGATATCGTTTCTTGGTCCCCTTGGCGAGACCGAGATCTCGCCGAGATCACATTCCATGCATCGAACAGCCCAATTTGTCACCAAGTATGTAGCCGGGTGGAGTTGAACCGTGTTGATTCATCTGCCAGTGGACCCAATTCAGACCTGTTTGATTTATCGAGTTGAGTACAGCTCAATCAGCCGGCCAGTCTCAGTTGGTATTTTCTAGTTACACATATAGATGGCGACTTCATCTTTGTCCCACATCAAGATGTATGATGTATGTGTAAATAAAAAGATCAAAATACAACTATCTTTTGAACACATGCTGATCGAAATACTAGTTTATGAGTCTTTTATAAGAAAAAAGCATGGTACCTCATACACTAAGAATGATGGTCTGTAACAGTGAGGAATTTGCATAACTCCCAAAAAAGAAACAGCTGGATATTATAACATACTTGTGTGACATCAGGCCCTTTTTCAGGTTCAAGGCCCAGTAGCATGGCCTTCTCTTGCCGCCTTCTAACCAGGGCAGCCTCTTTCTCAGCTGCCTCACGGGCAGCCTTTTCCTTAGCCTCCTCATCCTCCCTGCGTTTTCTCTCAATTTCTGCTGCTGCTCTTTCTAATCTTTCTTGTTCTTCCTTCCTTTGACGCTCTCTAGCCTATGCAATAGACATAAATACCATTATACACAAAAAGGAAACAACAAGACTACTATACAAGAATCAAGAGCTTCTCATACTTGATCAGCTTCAAGTGCAGCTCGATAGGCAGCATCTTGCTCCTCTCTCAGCTGCAAGGCATTTCTCCTTTCTTCGGCCTCAAGCCTGGCTGTGACAAGTGATGTCGTTGTCTCTTCGTACACCCGTTGGAGTATTGCAAGCATATCCTCAGGAGATTTTGGCCCCTCAATCTGAATAAATTTGTGGACGACCACTGATGCATTAATGAAGATATTCATACATGATCAACAAAAAAAAGTAAACAATAGCAATCGAAACAATCAGTTCAGGGGTGGGAAAGAGCAGGGCCATGACACGGTGACACCCTGATCCCTCTTGCTCCATATAGCATAAGTGCATAACTTCTTAATTTCAGTAACTAAAATGTGATAATGTCCATTTTTCCTTTTTAAGAATCCTGTTACACATGTCTCCTCCTTAATGAAAGCTTAGATTCTTTACACTCCACAGAGTTTGATAGAAACTCTCGCTACTAGTCTGCTAACGGTAACCTTTGTATCCCTATATTGTTCCTCATTGTTAAGTCAGGTCCAAAACATGATGTTGAGTAAAGCTGTTAGCAACAGTGTCAGCAACGAATGGAGTTAGGAGATGTCTTCTTTTATACCACTGAGAAGATGATAAAGTGGTATTACTAAAAGCTCTCGTTAAACTTGTAAAAGCTACCACTGGAATGAAAGAAAATATTTCCCAACAGTCACCTTATTAAAGGATATCTATCTGAGCTAATAATGCTGATTTTGCTATAGTATCAGGGCTCATTTTGCTAATTTTTCTGTTAACTACTTAGGCCCTAGGGTATCTCTATCAGTTGCCATGTTTTTCATAAAGAAGGAAGCCCCATTATAAGAAAAGCCTCGGAGCAAATTACAGGCTTGGAAGAGAAACCCTCTTACTCTATCCTTAATCCCAGATTATTTAGGGTCAGCCATAAAGATACTATTTCTCATTCATGTCAATTTTGAGTTATTCCTTTAAAGATATTTGAATCATCCAAATCATATTGAATTATCCTCCCCATGTTAGCTTAGGACGTGGAAAATGGGTTTTTACCCAAGTACGCATCTTCTCATGTTATCTAAAGCATGAGGTAACAGAAGGCGAGCAGGGGCTCATGCAGCATCAGATGCATAAGGCATTCGACCTCAGCATTAAAAAAATCTCCTATGGAGAGGACAGACTGACTGAAAGACAGTGACAGCAGGGGATGACAGATAAAAAGATGGAGAAGAAACCATTTGTACAAGCAGCAAACAACATTGGCAGAGATCACAAGGCCATCTGAGGGCACCAGGTATCAATTAAAATAGGGAACCAGGTAATGTTAGTGTACGATGGGATGGAACAGTCTGTCAGTAATGCTAAGGGGTGTAGCAACTCGACCAGTGGTATTGTTCAAAAGTGGAATAAGATACCTACCACTCACTGGCATTCAACCTTGTAAATCAGGAGTTAAAACCCACAATATATCCCTCCCATGGCCTAGTGTTCTGAGACAGTTGATAAAAGGTTTCTAACAGTGCAAAATTCATTGCAACTCCAACTAAGATAGAAACAGTGACAATGCTTCTGAAAATTAACCCATGCCTATATCAAACAGGCTTGGTCAATCCTTGTGCATCGACCCTCATTAAACACCCAAAAAGGTTACTTTTGGTTCCTTTTTGCTGATTATTAACTTCCCCGTATGGAAACCTCCAGGCGTCAATCGGTACTTTTCATCTTGTACTGCTGTCTAACTCCTCCAAGAACATATTTTATTTGCTGCTTTCTAAGGTACATAAGTACCATTAACATTTAAGGGCAACTTTAATGCACATATTTTAAACTTACTGGAAAAAAACCAAATCCAAACTCCACGGTCAAAAGAGAATCCACAGTTGTAGAGAAACTTTCCCAAGCCCCTTTTTTATCTCGCTTATTACGTTTCTCAGATGATTTAACTCCTTAACTTCCAGGTGTGAACCTCATTCCTCGCTTCCACTTCCCGCTTTCGTGTCGGTAACTGTGCCTAAACCATACTCCACTTAACATGAGCACTTGCTTGTTGTGGCCGAAACGAAATGTAGACAGAATCGAATTGCCATGCCGTAAAAAAATCAGGGAAGACAATTAGCAGAACCTGCTGTAGAAGAGCGATTCTCTGGTTGCTAGCAGCCATCACGACACCGCAGAAAGGAAACCTAGAGGCCTTAAGGCTGTTGCTCATCTTGAACCCCTCGCTCCCCCTGATACTCCCTCCCCATGACACAAAGTTGGCGTTCACAAAATCTGCCACCAACTCCGAGCACAGACATCCTGAACAGAACCCGGGTACGTCCGGGTGGTCCGGCGAGTGCAGATATACGAAAAGCAGCTTGAACTCCCTGGCGGATCGCTGCAGTGCATCCATGAATCCCTCCGCAACAAACAGGGGCCTACGGGCGCCGACGTTGCCAACTTCCCTCTCGAACGCAGCCAAGAATTCAGAGGCCTCGGCCGCCGATGGAGAGAGCGGAGGTATTAAAGACGATGAGGCGCCATCTTCTCCGGATCTAGACGGGGGCAGCAAACCTAGTAGCCCAAGCGAGCGGGAAAGAACCGAGCCGGCGATCCAAGCGCCAAGCCCGACTGCACCGGAGATGAGACCGACCCCTCCAGAGACGACATAAAAAGGGAGGGTGATGAGCTTCCAGGCCAGACCGGACGCTGCAGGGGCCTGCGCTGGGACGAGGTCCCGGTGGGGTTGCGCGACCTCCCCGCCAGAAGGCCCGGGATCACGATCGGAGGCGGGGGCGGTGCTGGGGGCGGGCGAGGAGGATGTGAAGGAGGAGATAGCTCGCTCGAGGTCCCAATCGTGGGCGGCGAGGATCTCGGTGCAGAGATCGGGGTCGTCGAGGCCGGTGATTGCCTGAAAGTAGGCCAGTTTATCCTCAAAGGCGCCGACGCCGGCGCCGAGATCCGCCATGGAAAGCCTCTCTTCTCTTGGTCCCGGTCTGCCGCCCTTGCGCTTCGGTGAGAAGCGGAGAAGGCGGACACGATGAGACGGAGATGCGCAGAGAAGGGGGAACGGAAGACGGAGCCGACACGACTGCGGTGGAATTTATAGAAAAGGGATTGGTGACTGAGTGGGAAGATGCGGAGGCTATCAGGTTCTGGTCGGTCCAAAAATCAGGCCCATATTTCTCTCACGTCATCACGTGGGCCGACTTTCTGGGCCCATGTGTACCGTTTTCCACCGTCGCGCTCGAACCGGCGGCTAAAGAGGGGAGCGCTGATTGGGCCACGTTGCATCGTTGACGTCATTTTGCCAGCTACGAGTCCTGCAGCGTGAGGGTTCTCTTTTGCTAACGTATGGTCAATGTTTTGACCGAGAGATATTTTATACATGGATAAATATAATTCATATTCTTTTTTTTTTGAGTAACAAATATATATAATTTACAAAAGTTTGCCTTCCTCTCTTCAAACCAACAGTTCACACCATCACACAAGTCAAGAAGGTTGGTATGCATTTGTGTTGCATTTAAATTCCACAGGGCTGTTTGATATAAAATAATTTGAGGGTAAGCTTGAATTTTCTCAAAATAATAGGATAAAACTAAATTTTTTCTGTGAAATCAGGTGCCAAACCTGTCTATACTAATTTTTTCAGTGCACGTTTTTTTTTGGGGGGGAGGGGAATTTATGGATGTCTGTTTTTTTAGGAATAAAAATGACTACTTTTAATTTAATTGAAAACACATAAAATGAAATTTACCTTTTAAATTACAGCGAAACTTGTAAATCTTAAATTTTTAAATCGCTTGCCAAACAGATCACAGGATCTAGCTTTTTTGTTAAATACACTCCTCGTAGATGAACCGGACACGCCGTCTGTTACAAGCTTCTGACGTGAGATCCGAACCGACCCAGCTGCTTCCTGGTTCTCTCTCTCTCTCTCTCTCTCTCTCTTTTCTCTACTCTCTGGTCGGGTTCCGTCCCCCCTTCTCTCCGGGGACGATGGCGGACGCGTACTGGAGGTACAGCGACGGGCGGCCGCAGGCGGTGGTCCATGCCGTGCCAGCTGCTGTCAAGCGCCCCCGCCCCGACCACCGTGGTTAGTAGCCTCTTCCTCCAGCTTCGCCTCTGTCTAGCCGGCGTTCGTGGTCCGATTGGACGTGCGCCTGCATCTCCGTTTCGTCCAGTGGCCGGATTCTTGGTTGCCTATCCAATTCAGTGGTCATGCCGGATTTTCCGCGAGTTTGTTAAGTTTTCCCAGGAGAATTGCGGCTTCACAGGCTAACTAGCTTCCCCAAGAGATCTATGTCCTTGACCCCACATAATTTTTGCCCTGCTTGGTTGGAGTACCAAAATGATGGTGCATCACTAACTAGATTGATATAGTTAACCACTTGTAGTATTATAATTCATGGCTTGTTTGTACTATACAATTTAAAACTTATATTAATAGCTAAACACCTTATGATGATCTATATCAATAACAGTCTGTATCCGTAAGGCATGTATCCATGGTTTTTATTCTTGCTCCACAACAACCAAAGACTAACTGTTGTTTCCAATTACACGGCCCAAAAGACACCTCAGTGTAATGTAACACTGCTCAGCACATGTAGCATATCCCTATTTCTACTATTCACATTAATTTGCATCAAGCATTTTATCTGTCAAGATGGGTGAATTAACTAAGAATATACAAGATGACATATCATGGTGTATGATATTTGAATGTATAATTTATTTTGAGGCAGCAAATGAAATTTACGAATGCTATCATATCGATAGCTTTTTATTTCACTTTATCACGTTTCATTTTGTTTGTGTTATCTTGATGACTGAAGCTGCTTTCTTTTTATAGATATTTATGGTGGAGTTGAATATGTTACTTACATACCTCGCGAAGAAGAGAGGGTTGGACAGCGTGTAATCCGGGATACTGAAGCCATTGAAGTATCTTATGATCGCTACCTACACAGTGGAGTGAGTACCGTGAAGTCCATTTTTATCATTGGCTAAAAGTTGATATAAAATGAAAACCATTTCAGTTTTCTTGTTTTATATTATATAGTAGGTTAATATTGCTGGACTTCTTTCCAGCAAATTTCCTCTTCCAATATTGGAGAATCTGCAAGGCACTTAAATGAAGTAATTCCCACTCACCATGTCGAAGATTCACATGTGATGAGGACCGGGTGCATAGACGGCCGTAATATTGCATATACTGGCGGGAGAACTGAAATGCCCTTCCCCCCAGATGCTTCAAACACAATCTTTGTGGAAGGCCTTCCAATGGACTGTAGTCGCAGGGAGGTTTCTCGTATCCTTGCGTTTTTCTTTTTTTCTTTGTAAGATTTCAGAAGAAAAAGTTCTGATGCAACAGCCATCCACACTGTTTACTTAACTTGTCTTTGCAGACATTTTTCGTCCTTTTGTAGGTTTCCGAGAAGTTAGACTCGTCAACAAGGGATCCAAACATGTACGATGTCTGTTTCCTCTCAGGGTTTTCAAATCTTATCACGTTGCTATAGTTGTTACTGTTTAACATCATATTTTTCTGTAGCCTGGAGGTGAGCCACATGTATTATGCTTTGCTGACTTCACTACTACTAGTCAAGCAGCAATAGCTCTAGAAGCTTTGCAAGGTCAAAATATTATTTCATCTTTCTTTAATTTACACTTCGTGTATGATACTGTGGTGTGCCAAGTAGTTCACATCTACCTCCATATGAAGGAATACCATGGCTTCCTTAAGATTGATTTTCATATGCCATTATATGCTGGTTTTGACTACATTTCTTTGATGTTCTTGATTTTATAAAAAATTCTTGTGCTTTGCACTTTCTGATCATCATCTTTGCACTCATTATTTTTTATCTGGCAGCGAAATATTTTCTGATGGAGTTCTTTCTAGTGCTTTTGGATCTCATTACTTAGAGGCATAGTTTGCAGAATTGGCCGATATGAATCGGAATTGGCCGATTATTGGATCGGATTGGCCTCTGTCGGGCCAATCCACGAACTGGACAACTGATCCAAGATTGATTCTCGAGGAATCAACTGGGATCGAGAGGCCGATTCTCTTGGATTAGATTAAGAATCGACCGTCCGAGAAACCAGTAATATAGAAATTGGGTCTGATTCCGGACTTGATTCCAATCCAATTTTTCCTTGAGGAAATCAGCCCATCTGACCTTCCCCCCTCCCACCAAAGTGAGTGCTACCCATTTTTCCCCTCCCCCCACCAAGGTGAGTTTTATCCCTTTTTTCCCCTTCCCTCTTCTCCCTTTCCCCCTATCCTTCTCCCCCTCCAGATTCTCCTCCCCCCTGGTCGGTTCTTAAACCTAGTCTGGGGAGGGGGGCAATTTCCCCCCAGATCTGGGTTCCCCCAAGGGAACCTTGTGGCACCCCTCGGGGGGGGATTAGTCACCCTGAGGCCCCTTGGGTGACGACGCAGTCACCTTAAGGGGTGACTTATTTAGTATCTTCCTCCATGTAGTCGGCTCTTGGGAGCTGAAATCAAATCCTTATTCAGACCGTCCAGTTGTCTCCCCACTATCGATAGATTTATTTAATTTGAACTATAATTTTTTTTTGTGTAGGAAAAATGTTGGACAAAAAGTGAAGTGCCCCTACACATCGTGACATTAGATAACAATGCCGACACATGTTAGATGTTGACAAGAAGATGACGAAGTGTAATTGATGTGGGAAAAATGAATTGAAGTGTTTATCGCTACAAACAACACATTGGTAGGGTGAGTGAGAATGTCAAGAAGTGTGACAAGGTACCGACGGAGTTGAGAGAAGAGATGATGACATATTTAATTGGGAGAACGTCATAGAGGGAGATATGAATTGAGCAGAGAATTGACTTGCACAAAGAGCTGCTCGGACGTCAAGAAACAAAGCTTATGTCTAAAAGTCGAAAAAAAAAGGAAAATCACGTGTTCACGCTGAGGTGTCTTCGTTAAGTTTAGATGATCAAGAGGAGACACAAGTAAGAAGAGCAATGCATACAAATAGGGCTCATGCTCATAAAGATGAAGAGAGGAGAAAGGGGGTAAAAGGATCTACTGTTAGACAATTGGATGTGGAAAGCATTCACTTTACATCTCTATTAGGCTGAGAAAGTGAGTTTCGTCTGTCGCAGATAGTTCGGCCAATGGACACAACTATGTATATGCAGAGTGACAGAGGTCAAAGGATGATCATGCAAGCCTTGCAAGGAGTGAAGACTATGTCATGAGATACAAAGAAGGCAGTTAAACACATTTGCAAATGGTTTTACATGCAAGCATATAGAAACTTGACTTATTTTAAATGTGCTTTACATCCTTTTGAAGCAAACAATAATACGTGTATCTTCTTTCTCCTTGATGTAGGTGTCCCAGCCCATGTAGCAGAGTCCATATTTTCAGACGATGATTGATGTTATCACTGAGGCTAGATTGTGATTAAAAGTCATAAGTTTGAAATACGTCTACAAGGGTGGGTTTGGTTCAAAGGTCAATGAGTTGATCTCGTGGATAGATGAATTCAAGACAATATGGAAGGAAAAGGATTGCACTGTACTGAGCGATAGATGGACAAGAATCATAAGGAGATCAATGATTAACTTTCTTGTCTACTCTTCAGAGGACATCACATTCTTGAAGAGTATATATGCATCAGGCAAGATAAAAAATGCTGACTATTTATTTGGTTTCATGAACAATGTTGTAGATGAAATATATGAAGACAAGATTGTATAGTTTATCATTGACAATGAAGCATCTTAAAAGGTTGCATGAAAGAAATTAATGGAGGCCAGACCATATTTGTTTTGGATGCCCTGTGCCACACACTATATATATTTGATGTTGGAGGACATTCGGAAGAAACCATTTGTCAAGTCCTTGGTGAGTTAAGGACAATTGGTTACATTCTTTATATATGAGCATCCTAGACTCCTGCACGTAATGATGGGCTAGTGCGACCCGGGCCCACTAGATTTGTCATGCATTTTCTTGCATTAGACAGTTTGCACAAACAACGCTATGACTTGGAGATATTTATGTTGTCATCCCATTACATCAATTATATAGATGAGCTACAATATATTATGTAGTAGATTGATATCTTGGCGAAGATGGAACCTCACTCGTATAAGTGTTGAGATTGGTTGATTTGAATGATAAAAGTTAAATGGGGTACTTTTATAATGCATTAGATAAAGTAAAAAATGAAAATCAAAGAAAAACATGAGTTACAAGAAATGGTGGAAGATTCTTGACAACAGATGGGACAAGATATTTCACTGTGAGATCCATGCAACATGTATTTATTTATTGTTATATTTTATTTACATGTAGTAATATATTAATGGTTGGATAAATATTTTGTCTGGATATCTCTTGAACCCAATGATGCAATACAAGGGATAAGTGTGTGATGATGCTGATGTTGTGCCCTGTACGCTGTCAGTGATACAACGTCTATGTAGGAGTCAACATGATAGAACAAAAGCCGAAATTGAAGTGAGTTGTTTACTTACGAAGTTTGGACAAGTATGCAATTATGCAAAAAATGACTTATTATTTTATATCATATTTCATATGACATCATATAAGCATAGAATTGGAGTGTTTAGAGATCTCGAGTTATTGTATTCATATGACAAAGTTTCTCCTAGTATGTCAGTGACAACACTTAGGTCATGTTAAACATTCTTGTTAAGTGTTGTTTACTTACTATAGTACCTGTCTTTTTTGCAATTGAGTGATGGATTCAAGTGAGGAACAAAGGCAGAATGAATCCACTCACTACTATTGCAGTACAAGTATTAAGTCAGAGCACTATTTCATCGCATTGCGAGAGGATTCGAAGCACCTTTAGTCTGATACACACTAAAAGAAAGAATATGCTGAAAAGTGAAAGATTGGAAAAACTAATATTTTGCTATTAAAATATGCGGTTAAGAATCAAGAATATTAAGAACCAAAAAAAGTTTAAAGAAAAGTTTGCAAAATTTGTAAGTGGTCATTACGAGCAAAGACATGATGCAGGTGGTTAAGTATTGTCACATGGGGATGTTGACTTGGAATATCTTTTTTAAGAATAAATGAGAAGGATGTTGAATGAGAAGGATGTTGAATCAGCTTGAGAGTTCGATCGTAGTGATCATGCGAAGAAGAGCTTGACAGTGTAATCGATGATGATAAACAAATGCAAAAAGAAGAACACGATAATCAAATTTTTTGTATAGCTCTAGTCTAGGATTCATCTCACATCATAACTCCAAAGTCAGCTCCAGCCACACAGGTCCAACTTCTTATGCCGCTTCAACTATAAGGTCTATCTACTCCGCAAAAGAGTTCACAAAATGAAGAAAGAATTGCAAGATTCAAATTGTTGAAGAAGGTTTACCAGCACAATGTTGACCATGGTACACGAGAAGAAGTGGGGAAGAGGAAGAAGTTAATTGTCAAGCGAAAACTTGAGCCCCACCGATAGTACCCAAGTGTCTTCTTCAGATGATAATAAGAAAGAGTTGATTCCACATACACAACAAAAAGATGTATATGGTTTAGTAGAAGATGGATGTGGAGGTGGAGGAGAAGGTGGTTCTAGATCTAGCATGGCATGTACGAGTGGAGTAGTGCCTAATGATTTGGGTCACATGGAACATTTAAGTGGAAGAAGTCTCCATCTTAATCAGATAGATTTGCTTGATGAGTACATGGTGACAAGTATTCCAGAACCTGCTTTAGACTTAAGAGCCATCTTATCCACTCCCATCTCAAGCATATAATAGTATGTTTGATTTTAGTTAAATAGTTGAATCATTATTTTCATATGAATACGGATCAATTATGACTAATATGTCATAATGGAGCATTCAAGAGTATGAGAATTAGAATAACGAGGTGTCGAGGATTATAAAGGTTAATATCAAAGATATTGGTGATACAAATGTGTCTTTTGTATTGCATATGAATTGTATCATTTTCTTTGTATATTAGAATGAATACTAATGTTATTTTATATTCACTTGTGTTAAAATCTATCAAAGATTCATGAAATTTTTTTATATATCATATTTATATGTTTAACAATTTTTCGGTGATTCCCATTTTTTTAGGGTTTATCATGATTTTATGATTTTTTTTAAAATTTGTTTGATCCATATTGATTGTGCATCAGATTCCTTCCGAAGAATTGGTTTGGATCCAACCAATCCTATCTGAATCAGATTGACACTGGCCAATCTTGGTCTCGATTCCAATCTCGTGAATTTTGTTTAGAGGTCCTTGTTTGTGCTTTTATTTCTCCCTCTTTTGTTGGGATGTAAAAGCTTCTTCTTTTTGACATTGGTGCTCTTAGTTTTGAGCATTCAACTGCCCGTTTAGAACGTGTAAACTTAAAAAAACATCTCTCACTCATTTTCTTTTTCTTTTCTCAGAGCCATGCCCTTTGCAAGTCCTGGATACTACACACCCGAAACTGTTGATGTTGACACCTATTTTAACCTTGATCGTGACACCAAACAAATTCATATAATGGTTGAAAAATAATAGCAATTTATCTATTTTACCAGACACGTCAATTTTTCATTTCATGTTATTTTAGAAGTGGTTCAACAAAAGTATATAGCGTTAAAAATAAAATTTAGCTACCTGATGGTCTGTTTGGTAACAACATTAAACATGGAATGCCGGATCAGGATCTGGCTCCTGACCCAGGCCCAAACCAATCGATTTTTGGGCCAACCGACCTGATTCTGACCCCATAGATGTTTTTAAATTATTATTTTATTATTTTTTATTCTGACCCCGGCCGACCCAAGTCTCTACCCGGGTCCCAACCCTAGCTGACTCTGGTCGGTTTGGACCCAGCCTACCCACTTCTGACCCCGACCCCTCCTTCTTGGTATTAAACATCTCTATCACTATTGATTTTGAAATTGATATTGATATAAATCATTAGAAGATTTTTGTCTATTAATCTCAATTTTGAAATTTGTAACACAAACAAAGAATAATTGTGATAAAAGTGTCCACCTATTATCAATTTTGGTATTGATATTTTTATCCTCTAGACATATCTATATCTAAATTGATATAATATCATTTTTAATACTATGACCAAAGAAGGCATGAGGAAAACTATTATATCTGGATCCCCTATTAGGCTTGTATGGCGGTCACTCTTCTGATTATGTGATGTTTCGATAGTGTAGGATGGGATGCAATAGGGCTGTAGATGCAACCAGGTTTCTGTAAGGATTTTTGAAATTTTTAGTCGTAAGAGCTGGGCACTAGAAGGAAAATTTCCGAAGATTCCACTTGTGCTGTTACATAGTTGTCAAGGCGGCAGATGTAAAGGCAGTATTCTGCCAGAGCCGTAAAGACACCCAAAGCCCCAAGACATCCCCAAGGCACTTGGCTTGACCCCAATGATCTGACCACACAGGTTGATCCGCAATGCATGATCGGCCATTTAATGATAATGTAAATATATATATTTCACTATCACTTATACTATCACATATATTTAAGATTTGTGATTATAAATGGGACACCTATTTGTTGATTTGAAAAATCTTTCTCCATTATATTACTTTTTTTTTCATTTGGGATTCCACTCCATCAGTAGATTCTGGGTTTTCTCTTCACCATTTATTATGTCTTGTTTTTCTTTTCTTTTTTATAGTTGTAATTTTCAGATGCTCCTGTCGGCCACCTTCTATATATATATAAAACCCTTGGCTGACTTGCCTTAAGATACTGTAATGTAAGTGAATTTTCAGAGGAACTTCAAATGTAATTGTGCTTTCTTTTTTTATATTTGGTTACTTGGATTTGTGGAACTTCTCTGCCAAACATGAACCGCCTAGTATGACAAACTAATTGCTCATAGAAATCTTCCGTTTGCCAAGTTGTCGTCGTTATTTCTCACGTGAGTGCGAACTCCAAACATTATTCTGAATGGCAGAATATATTGTATCCCATGTTGTGTTTGGAGGGAGGAACGTTTTGATCATGCTACTTGCTCGCTTGTAAGGTCTCTTTCATGTTTTCGGATTTCATATTTTCTTTCTTTAACATTTGCTGTTTTGCTGAAACAAGGGTCTTCTCCAATCTGCATTTTGCCAGACACCAAGTAATACTGTTTTTTATTTTTCAGGCTATAAATTCGATGAACATGATAGAGACTCACCCAGTTTAAGGCTGCAATTTGCACGCTTTCCCGGTCCAAGGCCGGGTGGTTGGCCTCGTGGCAGACATTAACCACTCTACTGTCAGGTGACTGGTTCTGTTCCTCTTTGTGATCCTACAAGTTTCATTTTCTGTTCCTCGCTATCAATTTCACCTAGAAGCTGTTTTGTGCATTTTGGTTGACAAGTTTGTTGAATATATTCCAGAATTGAGCTGCTAATTTCGGGTTGACAAGGAGGCTTTCAGGAGAGAGTTAGTCGATGATCCATGTGAGAATTTTTACCTTGTGTTCTGAACTTCAGAATCTTTCGGTGTTCTGCTATCGTGTGACATTAGGAAACTGGGGATACCTTGTCTCTCTCAATCTCAGTGTACCATGATTTTGGCTACCATCTTTCCTCATATTTCAGATGTAAACTATTTCCTGTTTCTATGAATACCGTTATGGTCTATATCTGGTATCTTTTCCATTTTTCATCCTGTTCCTTGAACTGGGTGGTTTTTACACAGCATCGAGTCTTTTCCAGACTTCTGATCTTGCCAGTCATGAGGGGTTTGTGGATGAGAATTTGGTTGAGAAAACAGGAGTCTTCGAGTGGATGGCCTCTAATACTGATTGAGTTTTTCTTACTAAAATATATTTTTTAACAAACCTTGTTAAAAGGTATGTTTGGCAATATATTTTTATAGAGAAATCTTGGCCAGAAAAGGTGATTTCTTTTTCTCATGACCTCTCACATTTTTTGGGGGTTATACATAAGGCTCACTTTTTTTTTCTTCTATTCTTTATCTTTTCAAACGTGATAACTTTGTCTTTAGTTATCTTTAACGTAAAATTTTATCATGGAATTGTATAAAAAGTTATCGTGCAACCAAACACCATACAAGAAAAGTGAATTTTCTTCTCTTTCTCTAATCTTGTATTAAAAGGAATTAACACCATAGAGATACCTTTCTTTAATAACAGATAGCACATCTTTACAGGATGCTTGGTTGCATGATATTTCTGTAACAAAATTTGTTAAAAAATTATATATTCGGCTGTCATGCTAATAACATAATTTTGTAGGTAGTTTCTTCTTATATGGAAAAAGGACATGAGATTTTTTTTTCTCGTGCTCTTATCTCTTTTTAGTTAATACTTGGTCCCCCACTCTATTTGTTATTATTATATTTCACCCAACATGATAGTTTTATTAGACAAAAAAAAACATGATAATTTTATATCATTAACTATATATATTTTATAAAATTATCTAAATTTTTATCATACAACGAACAATGTATCAATTTTACTGCTGTAAATGGAAGAAAAGGACACTATTAACTCACTCCAACTTTTACCTCGAATAATTTGGTCTTTATTTTTATAAGCCACCCAAATTTTAAACAGAAAAGGTACAACCATAAAGCTTGGAAGCTGCGCCTAGAAAGTCAATTCGTCCAGTGAAATAAAAAGGTCATCATTAAATTATATATGATTTATAAAAATTTAGTTGATAGAAATTGGTCAGTCATAACCAAATAAAAAAACGGATATTTCAAAATTAGTTGATTGGCAACCTATCACCGTATGAGAAATTAAAAGATATATTTTTACTCTTCGATGTCGTGAACTATCCTTGTTTTGAAAGGTTTTCCAGACGTGCCAGTTTATATAAATTTTATTGAGAAAATCGAGTATCTCATTTTAATATTAATTTTTTTGTTTATCTGTCTACAAAATGGTAAATATCAGGATAGCCCTCGTTATGCTTCGATTCATGACGATGTATCCCGATCTCCCGATCTAGTCGGAGTCCTCCCCGCCGCCACCTCCGCCCGTCTGTTCAGAGCGCCGCCATGGACTCCACGGCGAACCCCAACCCCAGCGCGGCGGCGGATCCTGCCGACGAGCTCGCCGCTATCAAGGACTCTCGTCAGCAGCTCGAGGAACGAATCGCCGCCCGCCGCCTCGCCCAGCGGGAACTCATCTCCTCCCTCCACCCTCTCTTACCCGACCTCGTTTCCTCACTCGACAACTGCCTCCGCATCGTCGCCGCCTACCACCGTCGCCCCTTCACCCCCACCCCCTCCCCTGTCCCCGTCCCCGCCGACGCCGATTCCGTCACCCCTCGCCGCCGAGCCCCACCGGAGCCGAACTCAACCTTCCCTCGAACCCGGCCTCGCCTCGCCTCCCCCGACGACGCTCTGCCACCTCAACGCTCACGCGGCGACAAGGCTCCCCCCGCCGCTGGCGGCGAGGGGTCCGACCGCCTGGCGGTGGTCCGTACCATGGTGGCCGTATGCCTCCTGGAGCGCGTCCCTTTCACCCCGATTGACTCCGCTGCGCTGCTGAGGAAGTTAGAGGGGGACCAATCGTCCGCCACCCCGGCGGAGAAGGCTGCATTGAACGAACTCGGTGGGGAAGATGGCACGATATCCGCGATTGAAAGGGCGCTGCGGTGCATTGCGGAGTCGAGCGGCGGGGTAGACCTGGAGGAGTTTGTTGTCAGTGGGAAGGCTAGGCTCATGGTCATGGGGATTGACCGCAGCCGGCTTCTGAGGGAACTGCCAGAGACGTCTCAGCTGCCATTGCCTGATTCCGCGGCTGTTGTGGATGGTAACGTATCGTCGAGCCAGGCCAGTGGAGTGACTGGAGGCGATGCCGCTGCAACAGCTGCATTAATGCCAAGGCCTCCGCATCTGGAGATGTGGATGGGGCCCGTTGATTCTCATTTGGCGGGGTTGCCGCCTATTTTTCCTGGCCCTGGTGGCCCAGGGCCGATGTTAGGGCCTAGAGGCGGCCCTCGAGGGGTCATGGGCCTCATGGGGATTCCCAGGGGGATGGGTGTTCAGCCCTTGCAGCGGCCGCATTTGGGGCCTCCACCTCCTGGGATGAGTGTCTCCAGCCCAGCGCCTCCAAAAAGGACCGAGGAAGATGATATGAAGGATCTCGAGGTGCTGCTCAGTAAGAAATCATTCATGGAGATGCAGAAATCAAAAACTGGGGAGGAGCTGTTGGATTTGATCCACCGTCCGACAGCAAAGGAAACTGCTGTGGCAGCAAAGGTTCGGGCTTGCAATTATCATGTTGGCATGTGAAATACCCTCTTTCTTATCGCTGTTTTCTGCATGATAAAATTAGAACTTGACTTGCATGAAAAAAAATCAGCACCATTATGTGGATATTTGCAGATCTTCATGTGCCTGCGTTTCTGTTGGTGCTGAATTACCTGTTTAATACGCTGTGTACCTAACATTGCTCTATTTTTCAGTTCAAAACAAAGGGTGGCTCTCAACTTAAGGAATACTGTTCAAATTTAACCAAGGAAGATTGTCGGCGTCAGTCTGGTTCCTATATAGCATGCGAAAAGGTTAGTCCTGGTGATTCATCATGGTTTTACACATCATATGCGTATTTCAGAGTATAAAACATTTTTAAGTGGTTAAATATTGTTGATAATATAACTCGTACTCAATTACGTTTGTGATAATTCATTGATCTTGACAGAAAAGGCAAGTGTTTGATCAATACTAACATACTTTCTTCTGAAAATTTTATTTTGTTGCAAATGCACTATTTGCTTGGATTGTAAAGCCAACTGATTTTTGTGTCCTAGAACTCTGGAGTCACAAAAGAAACAACTCGATTTTATTTATCGTGTTCCATATTTTATTTTTCTCTTAGAGCTTGGTAACCAAACAAAGTCTTTTCTCTTGGAAGGTCCACTTCCGTCGGATAATTGCTCCGCATACTGATACAAATTTAGGTGACTGCTCATTTTTAGACACTTGCCGACACATGAAGGTAATTCCTCTGATTTGCTTCTTCTTTTACAATCTTGTTTACACTGATACTTTCATGTAAAAACAGACATGCAAATATGTCCATTATGAGCTCGACCCAACGCCAGATGTGTCTCCAATGATGATGGGAGGTGCAAGTCTGCCTCCTCCAAAGCCAATGAAGACTCAACGTGCAGAATACTGTTCAGAAGTGGAACTTGGTGAACCCCAATGGATTAATTGTGACATTCGTACATTTAGAATGGACATCATCGGACAATTTGGAGTTATCATGGCAGATCCACCTTGGGACATTCACATGGAACTGCCATATGGAACTATGGCCGATGATGAAATGAGGAATCTGAACGTCCCTGCCTTGCAGACTGATGGCTTGATTTTTCTTTGGGTCACTGGACGTGCAATGGAACTAGGGCGCGAATGGTATGTATCATTTTTATCTGCTCATCAGTCTAATCACTAATGTTTACAGGTGTATCAGTATTTCAGTTATTTATGCATATTTACAAAGTGTAAGTAAGTTCTTCATTCTTTGTAGATAACTAATCTCTATATAGATGGGCTAGAATGAGCTTTGGTTTTGTTTCATAAAGTCCTAAATTTAGTTCTATCACTACTATATTTAGTATTCAAAGAAGACTTAATGCCTCTATCTACCTTTTGAATTAGTTATGTACTTATACTATGCACATGAACCTTTAGAAGACTACACCTTTAATTTATGTTCATAGTTTTTGTGTCATTTTGTGTTTTGGTACCTTCTGAAGCCATTCTTATAAAAAATCCTCATCTTATCCGTCAAGAGATTGTTCTGCCATTCTACTCTTTCCTATGTTTGTTTTTAGTACGATTGGTTTACTGGCAGGATACTTATCGAGTTCATTTCAATTCATTGATATGTCACTTAACTTCCAATTTCATGTACATGCATGCATATATGTGAATCTATTTTATTCTTATTAATTTTTATGCAAAGTCAGCACGCTAGTACTAGGCACAAGTTCCAAGCTTATAGGTAATGCTTGCATTTCTTTTTGCGACCACTAGATTTCATTTTATGTTCTTTGCAGACATCTGATAAAGTTGTAATGATGTCAAATTTCATGGCAAAAAGGTAATACAAGAAAAGTGCATCCCCATGGAATTTCATATAATGGTTAAAAGGCAACAAGTATGCTATTGAGGAAAAGGGGGATGACACCAAAGCCAAAGGACAGCCATTTTCCAGTCAATAGATTTTGTCATATCATCATGGTAGATATGAGAAGATTGTATTTAGATCTTTCTCTAAGTAATAGTAATTTATGGAAAAAATGAACAATTACTTTAAGGTTCTCTAAAATTAATGCTGAATCTTTATTGTGTTTTCCATGTTGAAGATCAACTTCCATAAGATAACCATCACATGCTTTTGTCAGAAAGGGGAGAGGTCTAAACTTCAGCATTAGTGATTGCCAGCTTTCCTGATGGAAATTTCACTTTCTTCATAACTGGTGTTCATTCAGCTTTTAGTTTTCTCTTGGTGTCTTTTATCTCTTCTATGTTATGTCTTTATAGTCTTTTTTTTCTTTTGGTTTTCCAGGTTCATTTTGTTTTATTTTTCTGTTCCCACCATAGTAGTTTGCTTATGTTTGTTTCCTACTTGATGTTCATGAGCTGCGCTTGACTCAAAGTTGGACTAGGCTACCTATACAGACTTCATTGGTGATCAATAATTAAGGATGATGGGAGAATCGGAGCCTAAAAGGCATCCAACTTTTTCAATTTTCTTTCTCTGTTGGTTTTGTTAAATTTTGCCTTGTGGGAGTTCACTGCTTTCGTTCTTTAATTTGTGATTATCTTAACATTATGTTACTAGAAAACTTATCCTGTAGTTTGACTCATATCATGTTAACAATCTATTTAAATTTGTTAATGTTCTATTTACTGTTTAGTTTTTCTGTATAGCATGTCTTATTTTTCCCAAGTAGTATGTTCTTCTCCCAAACTGATTTCAGGTACGATGTGACATGGTTTTAGACCGAAGGCCAATTGTCTTGCAAAATTAAAACAGAAAGCTTTTACAATTTTTCCTATACCTAAAGTAATTGTGCTTTTAGTTAGACTCTTGCTTTCAATAATTGGTTGTTATAACACATTTGCATTTAGATTTCTGTTTGGATAAAGCATATGAACTCATGCTTTTTTGTCTTTTAATAGTTTGGAGCTATGGGGATACAGACGTGTTGAAGAACTCATCTGGGTGAAGACTAATCAATTGCAACGAATTATTAGAACTGGCAGAACTGGCCATTGGCTCAACCATAGTAAGGAACATTGCCTTGTTGGGATAAAAGGTAACCCAGAGGTCAACAGGAACATTGACACAGATGTTATTGTTGCTGAAGTTCGGGAGACAAGCAGGAAACCGGATGAGGTAAATCTAACTTATTAAGATTTTTGTTATATGGTTAAACCATCATTATGATACGACTGATGTTGAGGTTAGAAACTCACTTTATCAGAGAGAGAACTTTTTTGTCTTGTACTTGGTTTCTTTTATGCACACAAATATTTATACTTGGTTATTTTATTGATGGCAAATCATGATGGATCTTCAAAATTCTAGTTAGACTAATGCAATGATTTCAGTACAATAAAGTTAACATGGTCTCGTGATTAGGGCTGTTCAATTTTGGGCTAACCTTAGAACCCAAACTAAACCATTTTCTGGTTGGTTCGGATTTCAAAACAAAATTGGATCAATCGGTTTTTGAGCCTGTCTCAACCCACATAACCTGAACCAGCCTGAATGAACTGAAGTGCAGGTCTTCCAACACACACACACACACATATATATATAAGGACATCATCCAATGTTGAACTTCTGATATAGGACAATTCGATGAGCTCTGGCACGTCAGTCCAAGTGCCCTTTAGTCCCACATTGGTTGTCACTAAAACAGATGTTATGAAAAAAATATATATAGGGGTGAGACTCCCCTTAGCTTGCTGTTGTATGGGCTTATTAAACATGGGTTTTTCATCAACGTTATCCTATGGATTAGGATCAATATTAACCTCTAGATTAGGTTGATGAGTTGTTGTTGGCACTCAAAATTTCTATATGAAGTATAAGCATATATAAGTAGGGAATGAAAATACTTAATTCCCTATGGCCCACCATCGGTATATGGATTGAGAGGGGCCCAAGGACATATACCCAAGGACATATACCTAAGACCGGCCCAATATAGCATATGAAGAAATTGAGCCCCCTACATATGATAACCTCTTGTTTGAAGACCATATGGGAAGGCCTTTGGAAGGAAGGGAGGGCCGGAGCCAGCCCTCAAAAGCCTGATTGGCTCTTGTTTGGAGGCCTCGGACATGCTCACCTCAACGCAGAAGGATGGCATGTTAATAGGAGTACCCAATTCAGTATATTAAAGGGCCGGATCCCCAACTTCATGTATACATTTGTGGGACATATCTCCTATCTAGCCAAGAGAAAGGGGGAGGTCGGGGACAGTCTGCAGAGTCCATATTGACTCCTGTTTGAAGGCTTCGGATATATACATATATATATCCAACTAGACTTATATTTAATTAATGATGTGAAGACATGCTCACAACAAAATTCTGAAGAAAGAGGGCCGGATATAGCAAGCAGAGGTCAAACTGGCTCCCATTTAGCAGACCCGGCCATAAACATTCAAGTGATAGGCTGTCAAATGGTGCTCACAGCCGGATATGTATGAGGAAGAGGAGAGGGCAGCCATCCAGCCCGGGAGTTGGTATAAGACCCATTCAATATATTGAAGAGATGGGTCTTCACATGCACAAAACAGATGAAAGATTAAGGGACATGCATCTCCATGCGGCCGGCCATGAGTATGTGCTATGATATAGAACAATTGGAACAATAGGGAGGCTGCCGACAGAAAATAGGTGAGAAGGCATGGCATGAATGAACAGAATTTGAAATCATTGGAGCATTGCTTACCCGGGGATGGATAGGAGGAGGCTCACCACTTCGGCCTGATCCCAAGTGGGAAAGACAGCACCCGGAAGCTCCAACCAGCAGGATCAATGGTCTCTCTTGGCAGGATTCAAGCTGCAGCAGGCCTGTGGAAAGAAGATGGTGCGATAGAGAAAGGTGAAAAGGCCAGCTAGAAGAAGGCCTCGCGGGTGGAGAGTTTATCTCCAACTAGGAGACTTAACAAGAAAACTGATAGGAGGAGGATCCGGGGGAGAAAAGGCAGGCTGCGCAATTCAAAATCAGATCCGGGAGGGAAGCCAAAGTCATCCAATGGCCGGGGTTAATTGATTGGATCTTAATCCTTATCGGTTCATTAAGAAGACCTCCCGGATCCTTAATGGGATAATATCCAATGGATCCACCTTAATGGGGTATCCGATGGACAGGTTATTAGCAAGAGCAATTACCGGTTGTCAAGGCCCTCCCGGATCCTTAACAAGGTTAATATCCATTAGGTGATCAAGGGCTTGGATTAAATGGAGAGACACATGATCAAGGGCCGGGATTAGAGGTTGAATGAGTCAAACAGGTCGCAATCCTCCTGGATCTCCAACAGAATGATACAATGGATCAACCGGACCCTCAATAGGATTAATGTCCAATTAGGGAATCAAGGGTCATGATCAAATGGAGCACTGATCAATCAAGGAAGCCCATCATATTGAGGGCCGGGAGTCAATGAGATGTGTCTCATTGGATGCTCCCCCGCGGGAGGGAATGTAGGAGATGGGGACTGCCACCTGTCCCCCCATGATCTCCCACTATCTCCACTCCCAATGGTGCGCATACTCCCATGATCCCCCACTCTCCCTTGGGTGAACAGCACCTGTCCAGGGGTCTATAAATAGGGCCAATCCCGCACATGGAAAGGGGTCGGAGGAGGAAGAGCAAGAAAAGAGAGTGGAAATCCTGTCGAAGCCATCTCAGCAGCAAGGAGGATATTAATCTTAGTCCAATCCACCTTCGGAGTATCAAGCAAAGAGAGGCAGCCAAAGAGAGGGCTTGTGGCCACTGTTCAGGGCGATTCTCAAAGGTTAGAAGGTGAGACATGGTGCCCTTCATTTCAGCTTAATATCCACATCTTCATCCGTCCCTCTCCAAGTCTTATGTATATGTATAGCCCAATGCCCATGGTCCTTGTCCAATTTCATCAAAATACCATCTTGCTTTTGCCTAGAAATCCCCGGGCAATGTTAGAATCCCGCGGATCCCTCTGAACCCCAAATCTAAATATGAAATCCATCCTCCTATTCCATATATATTCCAGTAGGGGTAAGCTCATAGGTCAGGATTATAGGACCATCTCACCTATCGGGCTTCAAAGAGGTCAACCAATAAGCAAGTCCTTGGGGGTGATTTCATTTGGTCATAGTAATAAGACCAAATTAATGATTATCTCATCGGATATACAGGCCTCACTTGGAGCCATTTTCTGCCCTCCCCCGGGATACAATTCAAGACCATCATATGTGAACCCCTTCTTATATATGCATAGGCAGGTTTGACCCCCCCTTCTCAAGCTCCCTCTTTAGAACCTTCTCTCAGCCTTGAAATCCTGGGGGATGAATCCCCAGAGAGATAAGGAGACCCCGGCATGATAGGCCTGAATTCCATCACGGAAGGGTGTGTGCTACCATGTGGCACAAATGAGAGGATTGATGATTGAGTATCATTACCTGTATGTGTGCATACAAATGAGGCATATGCGCAATCCAACAATGGATAGGATTGAGGTTCAGAGGTTTATGTTTCAGAAATCTCAATGAGGCTTTCAACCATAGATAACATGGTTTAGCCTCCGGGATTTTAATTCTGAGTATGGCCAGCCCAAGGGGTGCACATAAACAGGTCATGGATAGCTTGTGAAAGAGGCCATATAAGTGCCTTAGGGGACATGCATTTTAGGCCCTGACCCGTGCAGGACTTGTCACCCATCATATAATAGGCCTAGGTCGATGTTATATACATAGCCCCTGATCAGCCCATTTAGTCTCTTATTGACACCCCATACAGGACCATATGAGCAGTCCTTCATATGACATATATTGGCCTCATATATGGCTATATTCAATCCCCTACCTAACCCCATACAAGATGCCTATACATCTTAGGTCCTAGGTTCGGTCTAATCTGGACCATAAACCAGATTTAAATCCGGGACAACCTGGGAATATGGCAAAATCCTATGCATGATTTGGGCCAAACCAGATAGGGCTGAGCATATAAGGTGTAGGGGCCAAGGACCTTTTGGATTCCGGACATAGTCATGTGCAGTTTAAATCTGATTCAGTAAGGTGCATATGCCATTTCATCAAGTCTAGGATATCAAGACTTGGAATTTGGAGGTGTTTAACCATCTTGATCTAGGATAACCCGAGAAACCCATGAAAGGAGAACATAGTCTCTTTCCAAATCCAAACATATATATCATATCTGGACCCTCCGAATTTGGTGGGTAAGGCCATTTCTCAAACACCTACTGAGTCTAGGAATAAAGACTTAAAAAGGAGTTTGAATCATAAAATTGGTACTTATGGCCAGGATTTCACTTTGTTCGAAATAAAAGAACTTATATGAAATCAATACAGATTTTGATCCAAGTGTGCTCAGATCTTGATTAGTCTCCATGGTTCAACCAATGTCTTAATATAAAACGTTAGGTTGAGAAACTAATCTATTGCAAGGTATCGTCAACATCCTTGCCCTTACCCTCGAAAGTTTTTGCATTTGACCTTATATGGTCGTTATATTATCAGCTTGCATTCCATTGCTTTTGTGGGCCATAATCCCCAGACATTGATATTTCCTGGATGAATATTTTTCTCATACACAAGTTGCTACGACAGTTAATCAAGGGTGTCCGAGAGTCTCGGTGTAATTAACATCGGAAATTCGCAACTTCCGATGGAGAGAGGTCCAAAGACAAATTTTTATGAACCCTAACCTCGACATATATTTTGTATACACATATCACATATTTTGGCTGATATTTTCTATGAAATATCATATATTTTCATAGTAGCCAAAGATAGGATATCGAAAGTTCATTTCCCAAATAAATGGAAATCAAATGAATTTTCAAACCATGTCATACCATACCTATATTTTTATATTTCGTATAATTTATTTCAATCCTCGAGGTTTCACAGTTGTCTATCATATCATTTTAAATTTTGAACTTTATAAATTTGGTTTAAACTGAATTAATCTAACCCGATTTAAATTGGTTTGGTTCTGTTTGGGTTAGAACAATGATTTGGTTCAGTTTGGCTTGAGAAAATTTTTTATTAACTTGAACCAAACTGACCCTAGAACACCCCTACTCATGAATACAGTAATTTTTTTTCTTTTTTATTTTAACAAAAAACCAATTCAAATTTCATATTTACCATCTACCTAAGGAATGTAGAAAAAATTCATTCAGTATGTTCTTCCTTGTCTACTCAACTGTTCATTTGCAATATTTGTAGGTGCATTTCCTATGATGTTTTAGGGATACGCATGTGAACATATTGGTAATGAGAGGATCATTAGGGCCTTATTTTGCCACATAAAACCGGAAAATTGAATGATTATGTATTGGATGGAATATGTCTCAGAATGTGGGGTGTGAATGTAATTTCTTCTAAGATTTATGCTTAAAACATGGATACTGATTGCAATCAATGTCGTAATATCTGCTAAGATTTGTTCATGTTTTCATTGAGAACTTGCAGTTTATGCATCATTGGTCATATTTTTTGATATAGGTTTATTAATTGATAGGTTATGCTTGCAACTCCCAGTGAACTCATGGCTGACTTTCCATATTGTATGCGCTTTATTTCAGATGTACCCTATGTTGGAGAGGATAAGCCCTAGAACCAGAAAGCTAGAATTGTTTGCTCGCATGCACAACACACATGCTGGGTATGTACAATGAAGTAATGTGCTTCATTTTTTTAGATTGTGGTTGGTATGAAACATACGATAAATTTCCACCTTGCCACAGTAGTTGTCGCAGAAGGAATTGAAAGTAGCGTCACAATTTGCTGCCTGGGTTTTTGCAGTTACTTTTATCTTTATAGCCCTGAATCTTTTGTTGCATCCATAGTTATTAGAGGTGCTCGTCTCAACTACCTAGGCGATTGAGGCTGGAGAGGCACTGGAAAAATACCTCACCTCGCCCCAAAATGCCTCGCCTACCCAAAGTCAAACAAATTTGGTCAAACATGATTCATTTCTTAATTTAATTATGATATTTGTTTTATTTTGTTATTGATTTCTACTATCATTAACTTGTTATGCTATGTTATGCTTTATTTGTACTCTGCTCTTATTAGTTGTTATGATGTTATGTTTGTTATTGACCTTCTTTTATTGTTATAACATTATTTATTGATAGCTACAATATATAGTTATTAAAATGATGCATTTATTTAAATATTACAAGTATTTTTTAGATTTATTTTAACTATTTATATTAGATATATGTATTATTTAAATTAAAATAATTAAATAATATAAAAATGCCCCGGGCACCCGCCCCAGTTGCCTGCAGCAAGGTGCTAGGTCCCTCACATCGGGCGCCTCACACCTCAGATAACATGGTGCATCCTACCTTGTCCAAGGTGAGGTGAGGAGGGTTTCACCTCATCTTAGGTGCTTGAGGTGAAGTATATATATTTGATATATATTTATAATTTAATATTTTATTTATACTTTTATGAATCACTAATAACATCATACATTTAAAACTAAAATACCAAATATCAGAAATATTAAAATTTCACTCAAGGCTAAGGGGGGATAAAGGGGTCAATACTAGAGGGACAAGGCTAAGGGGGATAAAGGGGACAGCAGCTCAGGCAAGATGGGGCATAGGATTAGGAGGGGTTGAGAGATAGAAAGTGACAGTTGGAGGGGGGCTGAAAGGTTGGGGAGCTCTAAGAGATGGAGGAGTGGTCCGAACCTGTTAACACTGTTTCACTCATTCTGTGGAAGCTAAGAGGAAACTGTGGACCGTTTTTTTAGTGTGGGACCATTAATTATTTTAGGATTACCCTGTTCAGGAGTTGGAAGATTCAATGCTTGAACCTTTTAGCATTGTTTCACTCTTACAGGAATGGCCCCATCTGAATCAGAGGTTGACAGAGCTTTTGTGGGGTCCCACTCTACTGGCTATGCTCTGGTCCATCTGGCATGTGAGAAATAGATGCAATTTTGAAGACTTTTTCATAACCCGGTTTCTATTCTCTATCAAATGGCATCTTTTGTGAAAGATTGGTACTTTGTGCATACCGGCAGTCAGGTGGACTTTGCTTCTTACAAGGATGAGTTTTTACCTTTCAAAATTTTCATTATGTAGTTTTTCCTTCTACCACCTCCTGTTTTGTTACTTTGTTGTAATTCTCGTTTTTGCTTTTTACTGGTAGAAATTTTTGCATGTTTGTCATATTTAAAAAAGAGAGGAAGAAGCCATTGGAAGTGTACTGGGTTGGGCAAGAATGAGAGGAGTTATTAATCCAGGTTTCTTATCCAATTTAATTAGAGTCACTTCTTATCTGGTTTAGGTTGGCTCCAAGTCCAAGGAGAGTAAGGCCGGCGAGCCTGTTGCCTATGCCGACTAGGTGGAGGAGGGGATTGTCTCGGGCAATTATGGCCAAGGCGAGGTGTCCATCCACTGTCTTGGCTTGCCTCATTACCTAGGAGACTGGTGTAATTGCCTTTGATAACATTGGTTGCATCTTGTTTTAAGAATGTTTATTCATGGTGTTTATGTGAACACTTTGAAAGAAATTGACTCATGTAAAACCATATATCCTTGTAATCGTTTGGGCAAATCATATGGACATATCATTTTTACTTAGAAGGCTACATTTTCTTTATGTTGTCTGCATAGTAAGTAGGTTAAGATGGCCTTTTTTACCAGTGCAGTGGACGCTTGCCTGTGAATCGAATGTGTTCTCCATTCACCTCAAATATGGCGCCCAAACACATTATTCAATTGCCTATGAAGAGCATGGAATTGCCATCTAATGCATCTTTTATTTCTTCTGCATTGAAAGATGTAATTGGGCATTGTTGGCGTCTGGTTTTTTTCAAAAAAAAGAGAAGAAAATTGGGCCAAAGAAAAATGGGTTCAAGTGTAAGGTGCACAGCCCACAATTCAGCCAATATATGGGCCCAATTGGCAGCCCATCTCCCCCTGGTCGGCCAGCCCATAACCAGACAAATACAGCCCATGAAAAGGCCTTTTTGCGCAGCCCACAACAGTGGGAAGGGGACTGGGCCGCGGCCCACTTGCAGGCCCACAACCGCCCTGCTGCCACCTGCGGCTAGGTGTGAACAGCACCTAAAAAGCCCCCTGCCATTCAGCAGACCACCTGCGCACCCAACCTGCCACTTGTCACCCCAGCCGCCAGCCACCCCATGCACCCAATCCAGCCCTGCATGGGGGGGAGAAAAAAGCTGCGCACCACCCCCATCCTGCTGCCACATGTCACCCCAGCCGCCAGCCGCCCCATGCAGCCAATCCAGCCCTGCATGGGGGGAGAAAAAAGCTGCGCACCACCCCCATCCTGCTGCCACATGTCACCCCAGCCCCCAGCCGCTCCATGCAGCCAATCCAGCCCTGCATGGGGGGGAGAAAAAGCTGGGCACCACCTGCCCCCCTGCACACCACCTGCCACCTGCTGCAAAGCTGGCCCACCTGCCACCTGCGCACCAACCCATGCCCATGTGCAGCCCCCCTGCTCACCCTTCACCTCCCCTCCAGCCTCTATAAAAAGAGGGGTGCGCACCAGCATTTGGAGAGGGTTTTCGGGGCGCCGATAGGCTGCTGCTTTGGCTGCTGCCTGCGACAAGGAGAAGAAGAAGAGAGGAGGAGGGAGCTGCTGTACCTGCCACCCCCCCCCTCCTGCTGCTGCTGCTGCTCTCCTCCTGCCCACCTGCAACCTGCTGCCGCCAGGAGAAGGAAAGGAGAAGAAGAAAAGAAGAAAAGAAAAAGAACAAGGCCGCTTGGTGCGCCCATGTAGCCCCCTCAAGGGGCTTCTTTTCCACTCATTCCAGGCCCGTTTCCAGCCCCAAACATGCCTTGAGCAGACCCACAAACAGGTCCCTCTTTCAGCCTGGTTTCAGCTCCGATCAAGGCCCAAAAGACCCCCTTTTCAGGCCCATGCGCGGTCACCTGCAGCCACCCAAACCAGGCCCTTAAAAGACCCCACATAGGTCTGTGATAGGCCCATCTCCAAGGCCCCAAACGGGTCCCAGGCGGTCTCCAAATTAGACCCCTACACAGGCCCTGTCCGGTCTCCAAACCAGACCCCGTCCGGCCCAAACCAGAACCCCAAAACCAGCTCCAATCCAGGCCCAAGTTCAGACCTTGTGCGCGCCCACCCGCTGGCCCTTCTACAGGCCCAGTCCGAGCCCACACATCAAGCCCAAAATCTGGCCCTTGCCCAGTCCAATTTGGGAGCTGTTCAGCCCATCTAGCAGACCCCCCTACAAGTCCACTTTCGATCCAGCCAAATGCCCTTGCGCAGACCCATCTCGGCCCTCCTGCAGCCGCCCAAATACACACCTGAACAGGCCCCCTTGCCCAAGCCTATGACCAGATCCGTATAGGCCCGTCATACAGCCCCTTTCAGCCCAGCAAGGAGTGGGCCCACGTGCAGGTCTGCTTCAGCCCACCAGGCCTGGATGCAAGGGTCCGAAGGAGGCTTAATAAAAGTTAATTTTTCTTAAAAGATATCCTCGATAGAAATTAAATAAAAAAATGCATCTAATTAATTAAACAAACCGAGGCAAGCATAAGGCCGGTTCTAAACCCACCTCATGGCCTCGGCTCAACTTAAAAGAATTCAAAACAAAGGGAAACCAAGAGGCCGGTTCTAAACCCACCTCCTGACCCTCTTTTTAAGGTGGACATATAAAGGTCTAGTTAAAAGACCCCAATGTCTTACCATCCCTCACGAGGGAGTTATTTTGCCCACTATGCCATGAAGAGGCTGTGCATGAGCAACATGTCAACATGCCCAAACCATAGGCTAATGAGGATGATCAACCATGGGATGAGTGCCCACAAGCTTATTAAAAGCTGGGTATGCTCAACCTTGAACCGGTCGGGAGAAGACTTCTATGCCTATCAAAGGCAGGACACTGCTCAAATGCTGAAAACAAATTCCAGGATGCCTATTAAAGGCTGGGATATGTTCAAGACAACAAATTCAAGCCGATCTCAAGACCGACATATGCTTGATACCAAGTGGATAGAATGAATGTCATGTCATGATGCTGTATTTCAGACAGTGTGGAGAATATGTTCAGTGCAAGTTCAATAAAAAAAAAAAAGGAGTTCAATGACCTCATGAAATGTTCGGAATGCAAACATAAAATATAAAAAAAAATTCTGAACACTTTAAAAATCTGAAATCTGTCAACCTGTAAAAAAAGCTGAAATCACCTCTGAAATTCAGAGATTAAAAATCCGAAATAGGAACTCTGAAAAATTGAAGGGCCTGAAATCTGGAGGGATCCGAACACTACAATCTGCAGTCTGAAAACTGAAGCTTTCAACAAAATCTGAGAATTGGAGTTTCAAGGTCTGAACTCCACATTTCTGACATACAGCAAACTGAAATTTATAAGAGGTCTGGGGCTTGGAATTTGAAGAAATAAAAAATTGGGCATTGCAGGAGCCGAGGCTGGTAGGATCTGCAGAATTTGAATCAGAAAATGCATGCGCCAAGTAGAATCTGCCAATTTTGCAGAAGTCTGAAAATGATTGAAATCTCAGCGTGTCCAAATTAAAATTAAAATCCAAACCAGAAACTGAAATTGTTAACCTGCAGTAAATCCCAAACATAAAATCAAATCAAACCAAAACAACAAGTAAACTGAACTCAAATCAAACTCAAATTCAATTCAACCCATTCCAACCAAGTTCAAATCAATTAATCAAACTCAAACCCAAATCAGTTTATAAATTTGAAATTTCAGAAACTGTCAAATTCTTCCCCCAAATCAAACAAAAATCCAACTGAATTCTAACAAATTTAATGAAACAAACTCAAATTAAACCAAATTCAACATAACTCAAAATTTCTCAAATTAAACCCATAAACAAACTGTCCTTAACCCAAATCAAACTTAAATCAATCAACAAATTTAAATTGGACTAAACTTAAAACCAATAAGCAATTCAATCAAATTTCAACCCAAACTAAAAGCAACTCAACCAATTAAATTCAACTCAAACTAAATTCAACTTAAATCAAAATCAAACCAACAAATTTGATCAATTCAATTCAACCCAAGTCAAATTCAAAACACATTAAGTGCTTGCATTCTATCAAGCTCGTAGGGGCTGTTTTCTGTGTCCATATGTGTGTGAATGTTTATTTTTGTGGATGCATTTTTTCTGTTCCAATAGATTGCTATGACGCTTAATCAAGGGTATTCGAGAAAACTCGATGTAATCAACGTCGGATCTTCGCACCATCCGACGGGGAGAGGTCAAAATCAATTTTCAAAGAACCCAACAACCTCAAACTATAATTTTAAAAATCACCGACCTTAGTTAGTACTTTTATGGAATACCATCTATTTTCCTAAAGAAGTCAATGCTAAGGTCTAATTCAAATTCAAAGAAAAAAAAATGAATTTCCAAATAACAAAAGAGAAATAAATTCTTTTGGAGATTTTGAGGTTACATCAATTGGCACGCCCAGTGGGAGCTCTCCTTCCCTTCATCTCTCCGTCATAGCAATTCAAGAAAACATGCATCCCAAATGCCATATATCTAACACATGCTTCTTTCCTTTTGTGCGAGGAGGAGGCGAAAATGTCAAAGGATGAGATCCGGTGGGATCCAATGATCCCGCCATGAAGATTTCGTCCCGATGTTGCAAACATCTCAAGAAGCTACTCTCGGAGTTCATCCAACACCGAGAAGATTTCAAGGGTCAAACAACTTGATCATTTTTTTCAAAGAAGCTTTCCAACAAACAACTCCGAGGGCAGGTGGTCATGGACTCTATCACCACTAACCCTCAAAGAAGTCAAAGAGGCACCAAACATGCCGTCTCAAGACCCATCAACTATATACCAGGGTCGGTCTTTCATAACCGACCAAGGTAATGGGAGGACAATGCCAAGGCAAAGTCTAATTCCTCCACCCCCAACAAGTGCATGGCACTGGGGCAACCACAACAAGAGGAGGTTGACCACAAATAAAAAATATATATAGACGCTGGCCAACCAAAGAAGAAAGCCTCTGACCTAAGCCGGCAAGATGTCGTTCAAATAGGGAACAAATCCCTTGGTCCAAAAAAGAACTCTATCAACCAAACGGGGGCAAGGAATAAATTCTTCACCCAAAAGTCATATCCGGTCAAGCAATGGCCATGCCAAAGACATATTCTTAATTCGCGAGATTCATTGCCAACTGGCAAAGAAATCTCTCAAACTCAAACTGGTGATGTCGTCATTCGGCAGGGAATAAATCCCTAAATCCGGATGAACTCCGTCAATCAAATGAGGGCAAGGAACAAATCATTCACCCAAAAGTCATATCTGGTCAAGCAATGACCATGCCAAATGACAAATCAAGAAGGAATCAATACTCAATGCACGAACCTACCATGGCCGACCTACCGTAGGCTCAAAGAGATATTCAGTGAATAAGGAATCAATCCCGTATTTCCGAACTAAAACACATTTTCGTCAACCGAATACTTGGCTCCAAACAAATACTACTTGGGTAGGGAACAAATCCGTCACCTGAGGGAAAGATGTTGAGACTAATTGGTGGCCCGCATTTCATTAAGGTGCCGTCTCTCAATTCACTGTGTCACCATGGTTGGTTAAATTGAGGGCTCAAATCATGAGGTATTTCAACTGGGTAAGGGATTAACCCTTGACTCGGGAAAAATAATGTGGCTTCATTTCATCCTCAAATGCCACTTTGGGTAAGGAAAAAATTCTACACCCAAGGAAACAAAATCATCAAAACATGGCTGCCCAGTCAACGGCATATGTCAAAGTTGTTCCAAGGAGGGATTAACCCTCAAACCCAAGAGATTACCATAGTTCTTGGTCAATGGCCCATACCAAAACTGCTTTAAGAAGGGAGCAACCCACAATCCTCAAAGCTGCCATTGCTAGCCTTCGTCCACAACATGCAATGGGGAGCCCGACAACGGCGCATGCCACATGAATGCCATTTCCATGGGGAATCAATCCTCACTCCATGACATGAAGTCTTTATGGCTGGCTAATCAAGTAAGGGGAGTCAATCTTCTACTCTTGAAATGCCGAGGGCTATCAATCATGGGCTTAATCCCGAGATGCCATGCATTGTGGCTGCCCAGCTGACAAACAACATCAAAGTTATGTGGGGGATCAACCCTCTAATCTGAAAATTGACAACTTGGGCCAAGCAATGGCCCACCATGTTGCAGCTTGGGTGAGGGACCAGCCCTCAACCCACAATCTCAACCAAGCTTAATTGGCCAGCAATTCAGGCCCCTCGTAATCCTCTTCAAGTTGGGAACTAATCCCATACTTGTCTTGTGGCCCAGGCTATTCAGTTAGTGGCACAACTCCAAGATATCCCTTGGGCTAGGAATAAATCCGATGCTCACATTAAAGTTTGCACATGCAGGGCATCATCACACTCTACTCGGGTGCGGAATCAATCCACCACCTGGTATGCAGTAGCCATTCCCTGGACCGCTGGTTAGGAACTTCATGTCATCTATCCAGCCGGGGGCAGGATGCTCATTTATACATGTCATGTTAAGTCGACAACAAGTCAATACGAACCACTACCACCAAGGTGAGGGGGCAGCCCTCTGCTCCTCAGTCCAAGGAGGGCAGGCCGATCAACGGTCCGTGAAGTTCTTGATCAACTAAGAGGTTAAGCTTCAGCTCAACACTCCAACAAGTCAAGCCCACCAACGGCTTGGTTGATTTATGCATTCCCTCAGACAAGGAATCAATCCTTTGTCTGCTCATGCGTTGTGGTCAACCAATTCTCAATTGAACCCAAGAGAATTTTTGGGCAAAGCAGAAATCAGGTGCCCATGCTGCAGCCGACTTGATGGAAGGCTCGTCAAACTCAAGAAAAAAAAACAATTCAGAATTTTATACTTCGCTGGGGGCAATCGCCCAGCCACACCATAACAACATGGGCCAAGGATAGACCACATGCCCGATATGTTATCAAACGATCAAGGAGGAATCAATCCTCCACCTCAAAGGGAAAGCCAGTACAAGTCCCAACATTTCTTATTACTAACCGTTATGCCACTCTGGCCTGGTTGGACAAAAGGGACAAGGTTTCTTCCCAGTCTTCCACTAACACTGCTGCAAAGCACACTCGGGGAGAGAAGAAATTTTTCACCCGTCCAGTTATTCATGGCCAATCAGTGGTCCCAATTACTACTGGAGAGAGGGAACAAGCCTCTTTTCCCTAAAGATCAATAATTCCGGCTGAGCAACGGCCCACCAAACTATGGCTCGGGCGAGGGAGAAACCCTCGGCCCACAATTCAAACAGGGGTAACCGATCAACGGTTTCATCCCCACATGCTATCTTCAAGTGAAGGGTCAACCTTCGACTTGTCAGTTCAACAGGGATGACCGATCAACGGTCCTACTCCCCGATGCTGCTTGATGGGCTAGGAATCAATCCTAGGCTTGCCACTTGAAACATGCTGCCCGGTTATCGGTGCAACTCTAGAACATTCTTCGGTCTAGGAACAAATCCGATGACCACATCAAACTTGCCCGGATGTGGCACCTTTCTATTATGCTAAAGCAGATGAAGGTGAAGCTCACCATCCAACATCTAACCAATCGTTTCTGCCACTCTGGCCCGATTGGGTGAAAAGAATAAGGATGTTGTCCAGCCTTTTGCCAACATTGCTGCAGCTGCACGGGGACAGAAGAAATCTTTCACCCGTCAATTCATTTCTGACCAACAATGGTCCCAACTGCTAATGGATAGAGGGATCAGTCCTCTTGTCTGAAGATCAAGAAATATGGCCGATCAACGGCCAACCATGCTGTCTCTTGAGTAAGGGACCAACCCTTGGCTCGTGGCTTCAGACGGGGCAGCCGATCAATAGTTCCGCCCCCGAATGACATCTTTCGGGTGAGGGATTAACCCTCGACTCATCATTTCAAGCAAGACAACTGATCAACGGTTCCGTCTACTAAGACAGGTCAACGAGCTAGGAATCAATCCTATGCTTGCCAATTGCAAAAAAAGTCGCCCGGTTACCGGTACAACTCCAAGATATTCCATGGTCCTGGAACAAATCCTATGGCCACAAAGAAAATGACCTGTGGTGCCTTTTCACGCCGGTTCGGAATCAATCCGTCACTCGTATGCATCGTATATTGGTTGGTTTGTCGGTCAACCCACAACGTCACCCATCTAAATTAGGCAATGGGGCAAGCCTCCAAGCCACCCCAAGACAACTCGGGCCGAGGATCAACCGAACGCCCATCGTACTCAGAAGGAGCAAGAAACAATCCTCCATACTTCAGTAAATCTGGCCAACCAATGGTCGAAAACATGGCTTTCAGTGAAGCAAGGGATCAACCCTACATTCTTCGCCGAAGGAACCCATCGCCGATCGACTCAGATGTAACAGAGAGACCGGCCTTTCGCCATTTCTCTCGACTAATATGACCAACCAATGGTCCACCGCTAATTCCCGTCAGGTGAGGAATCAATCCTCTATCTGGTGAATGGATGCAGATGTCATGATAGCACTTGGGCTCAGAACAAATCTTATGCCCTCACTGAATGATGTCCATATGGCATCACCTGATAAGATTATGCTCGGGAGAGAAAGCAATTCTCGACCCATTATGCATGAAAAAAAGTCAGGTAGTTTTCGATTCTCGGAGCTACTCATCCGGCCGGGGGCATACGCCCCTAAGCCATGTCATACCAAGCGGGTGCGAGGGAGAACTCTCCACTTAAAAAGGCGACAGGGCAAGAGGACCGGCCTCTATCAAGAAGCCCCGTAGAAATCGCCAATCTGCGCTAACGACAAAGGGAGACAAGGGAGAAATCATTGTCTCAGCAGAAGACTACATGAAGTTAGTCATGTTGTCTGGAAGGGAGCAACCCTCCATCCTACATGTTAGCAGATCAGGCCGACCAACAACCCCGACGCTGCAATTCAAGTGAGAGACCAGCTCTCAACTTGACATTTCAAACCGAGTCTTGCTGGTCAACGGCTCGACCTAATTATGCCTTTTGGCAAACAGGGAATCTATCCCTACATGTCAACACGCCAGGGTCAACCATCAATCCGCTGCAAGGCATAAAGCTCGGACAGGGAAGAAGTTTTTACACCGTCACAAATTGAGCCGTTTGCAGCCCGGTTAAGTCTTGCTCTGGCAAACAAAAAAAAAAGAAGAAAAAAAGAAGAAAAAAAAAGAAAAAAAGAAAGAAAGAAAGACAATGAAAGACCTCGACGCACTTGGTGAGTCACATCATTGATTGGCCAAGGGCAAAAATATGTCGAGGAAAAATCCACCGAGGCGATGACCCGACGAGGGCACCCCTGTGCAAAAATGGATCACCCCGCCGTACGAAAACCCCGCAAAAGGGCATACAGTAAAAGAAGGGGAGGGGGACTAGCTTGGGTGAAAACCAGAAGGCGGTCAAGCTAGTTTCAAAAAAAAAAAAAGAAAAAAAAAGAAAAAGAAAAGAAGAAGAGAGTAAGAAACTCGAAGTTCAAAGTGCAAAAAAGAGGAGACTCACCTCTTCTCTAAACATATCAAATTTCATGTCATCAGCGACTTGCATGTCCGCATGGCTTCAAACGCTCATACCATCACGACCGCCTGTGTCTACATGGTTTTCATAATTTCATACCATCACGGTCCTCCAGTGTCATATGGTTTTCAAACATTTATACCATCACGGCCTCTCGGTCTATACGGTTTTCATAAATCCATACCATCATGGCCCTTCCGGTCTACATGGTCCCCAAGTCCTTACGTCACCATGACCAGCAAGGTCTATGTGACTGTCAAATTCTATACCAGTATGACCCTCTCGGTCTATATGGTTTTCATAAATCCCATACCATCATGGCCTCTCGGTCTATATGGTTTTCATAAATCCATACCATCAGCGGCCCTTCCTAAGCTCATACGGTCCCCAAGTCCTTACGTCACTCACTGACCAGAAGTCTATGGACCGTCCAAATTTATACCGCATGATGACCCTCTCGGTCTATATGGTTTTCATAAATCCCATACTATCATGGGTCTGGGTCTAAATGTTGTTTCGGATCCTATGCCACCAAGGCCGGGATACGGAACCATTCCCATGTCCTAAATCCCACCGGCAACATTCGAGCCTCGAGCCTTTAAGCTTGGGTTTTACCCTAAATTCATACTTCACGGGCTGAGCATGATCATCTCATACTCGCATGTCCCACAACTCTACAAGCGGCAGCAAGCCATCCCATATTTCGTTTTGGACCGAATGCGACTTCTTCGCATTCATAAGTCTTTAAGTTCAGTGGCATTAAGCTATCATGTCACTTTTCGGCATTAAGCCATCACATCCTCATGGCATTAAGCCACAACATTCTTTTTGGCACCAAGCCATCATACCTCTTTTGGCACCAAGCCATCATACATCTTTTGGCACCAAGCCACTTCATTCGGCATCAAGCCGTCATGTCCTTTTGGCATCAAGCAATGATATCGCTTTCGGCATTAAGCCGTATCTTTCGGCATCAAGCCATCACACTCGGTAATGGAGTCATTCCACGCACAACACCCTTTTTGGCATCAAGCCACCAAATCATTTTCGGCCAAGCCGTAACACCCTTTCGGCATCAAGCCACCAAGTTATTTTGCACAAGCCACAATACCCCGCCACGGCATCAAGTTGTCAACCTCCTGGGCATCAAGCCACAACGCCCTATTTTACGGCATTAAGCCACCATAACCAAACCGGCATCAAGCCATCATCTCACTTTTCGGCATCAAGCCACCGCAACACATTCGGCATTAAGCCATCACAAACCATATTCTCTTGGCATCAAGCCAACATATTCCTTCGGCATCAAGTCACTATCCCTTTTTAGCATCAAGCCATTCCATACCATATTTTCCGGCATCAAGCCACCATAACCAACTGGCATTAAGCCATCATCTCGGGCACCAAGCCACCGCATCCCGTTAGCGCTAAGCCTGTAACAAACCATATCCTCTTGGCATCAAGCCATCCCAAACATTAACTTTGTGGGCCGAGTGTGATCACTACATACTCAAATATCCCATGGATTCCTACAGCACAAAGCCACCCCAATACCATACCCTATGGACCCGATGCGGCATCTCCACATTTATAAGTCCACGGGCCAAGCGGCAGCATGCCACCTCAAAGCACATCCCATAGCCTAATACAATGTTCAGGTACCCAAACTCCTTACCCTATAGACCGAGTGTGACTTCTTCATACTCACAAATCTACAAATCCACTGGCACAAAGCCATCAAAGCTACTATGGCCCAGGGGAAGCCTTAATTCCTCACCGTCCCAAAATAACTTCATGGCTTGAGGGAAGCCTTAATCCCCTACAAAAAAAAAAAAGGAAAAAAAAAGTGGGCTAAACATAGAGATGCCCGACGGACTTAGCTGATCTGATCCCATTGATCGGTTGAAGGTAAGGATGTCAAAGGAAAACCTGGCTAGAGTGAAAGCCTGAAAAAGGGCACCCTAGGCGAAATCGGATGACCCTGCTACATGAAAATTGCTCTGGAAACATGTAAGCAAAGGAATCAAGGAGGATGGTTCGGGTGAAAACTCGAGAAAAAAAAACGTTGGGTGAAAAGAAAACGGCAGCAAGTTTGCATCAACTATGTTAAGGAGAGCAACGGTAGAATTCGATATGACAAAGAACGTTCATCTCTGAGGGCCCAAGCCCTTCTTAATCCAAAGAAGCTTCGAAACAAGACAAGTCAGTCACCAACTACACGGACGACTCCTTGTCAACATTCGTCTCCAAGAAATCGTCCGCGGGGGGCATTTGTTGGCGTCTGGTTTTTTTTCAAAAAAAAGAGAAGAAAATTGGGCCAAAGAAAAATGGGTTCAAGTGTAAGGTGCACAGCCCACAATTCAGCCAATATATGGGCCCAATTGGCAGCCCATCTCCCCCTGGTCGGCCAGCCCATAACCAGACAAATACAGCCCATGAAAAGGCCTTTTTGCGCAGCCCACAACAGTGGGAAGGGGACTGGGCCGCGGCCCACTTGCAGGCCCACAACCGCCCTGCTGCCACCTGCGGCTAGGTGTGAACAGAACCTAAAAAGCCCCCTGCCATTCAGCAGACCACCTGCGCACCCAACCTGCCACTTGTCACCCCAGCCGCCAGCCACCCCATGCACCCAATCCAGCCCTGCATGGGGGGGGAGAAAAAAGCTGCGCACCACCCCCATCCTGCTGCCACATGTCACCCCAGCCGCCAGCCGCCCCATGCAGCCAATCCAGCCCTGCATGGGGGGAGAAAAAAGCTGCGCACCACCCCCATCCTGCTGCCACATGTCACCCCAGCCCCCAGCCGCTCCATGCAGCCAATCCAGCCCTGCATGGGGGGGAGAAAAAGCTGGGCACCACCTGCCCCCCCTGCACACCACCTGCCACCTGCTGCAAAGCTGGCCCACCTGCCACCTGCGCACCAACCCATGCCCATGTGCAGCCCCCCTGCTCACCCTTCACCTCCCCTCCAGCCTCTATAAAAAGAGGGGTGCGCACCAGCATTTGGAGAGGGTTTTCGGGGCGCCGATAGGCTGCTGCTTTGGCTGCTGCCTGCGACAAGGAGAAGAAGAAGAGAGGAGGAGGGAGCTGCTGTACCTGCCACCCCCCCCCTCCTGCTGCTGCTGCTGCTCTCCTCCTGCCCACCTGCAACCTGCTGCCGCCAGGAGAAGGAAAGGAGAAGAAGAAAAGAAGAAAAAGAAAAAGAACAAGGCCGCTTGGTGCGCCCATGTAGCCCCCTCAAGGGGCTTCTTTTCCACTCATTCCAGGCCCGTTTCCAGCCCCAAACATGCCTTGAGCAGACCCACAAACAGGTCCCTCTTTCAGCCTGGTTTCAGCTCCGATCAAGGCCCAAAAGACCCCCTTTTCAGGCCCATGCGCGGTCACCTGCAGCCACCCAAACCAGGCCCTTAAAAGACCCCACATAGGTCTGTGATAGGCCCATCTCCAAGGCCCCAAACGGGTCCCAGGCGATCTCCAAATTAGACCCCTACACAGGCCCTGTCCGGTCTCCAAACCAGACCCCGTCCGGCCCAAACCAGAACCCCAAAACCAGCTCCAATCCAGGCCCAAGTTCAGACCTTGTGCGCGCCCACCCGCTGGCCCTTCTACAGGCCCAGTCCGAGCCCACACATCAAGCCCAAAATCTGGCCCTTGCCCAGTCCAATTTGGGAGCTGTTCAGCCCATCTAGCAGACCCCCTACAAGTCCACTTTCGATCCAGCCAAATGCCCTTGCGCAGACCCATCTCGGCCCTCCTGCAGCCGCCCAAATACACACCTGAACAGGCCCCTTGCCCAAGCCTATGACCAGATCCGTATAGGCCCGTCATACAGCCCCTTTCAGCCCAGCAAGGAGTGGGCCCACGTGCAGGTCTGCTTCAGCCCACCAGGCCTGGATGCAAGGGTCCGAAGGAGGCTTAATAAAAGTTAATTTTTCTTAAAAGATATCCTCGATAGAAATTAAATAAAAAAATGCATCTAATTAATTAAACAAACCGAGGCAAGCATAAGGCCGGTTCTAAACCCACCTCATGGCCTCGGCTCAACTTAAAAGAATTCAAAACAAAGGGAAACCAAGAGGCCGATTCTAAACCCACCTCCTGACCCTCTTTTTAAGGTGGACATATAAAGGTCTAGTTAAAAGACCCCAATGTCTTACCATCCCTCACGAGGGAGTTATTTTGCCCACTATGCCATGAAGAGGCTGTGCATGAGCAACATGTCAACATGCCCAAACCATAGGCTAATGAGGATGATCAACCATGGGATGAGTGCCCACAAGCTTATTAAAAGCTGGGTATGCTCAACCTTGAACCGGTCGGGAGAAGACTTCTATGCCTATCAAAGGCAGGACACTGCTCAAATGCTGAAAACAAATTCCAGGATGCCTATTAAAGGCTGGGATATGTTCAAGACAACAAATTCAAGCCGATCTCAAGACCGACATATGCTTGATACCAAGTGGATAGAATGAATGTCATGTCATGATGCTGTATTTCAGACAGTGTGGAGAATATGTTCAGTGCAAGTTCAATAAAAAAAAGAGGAGTTCAATGACCTCATGAAATGTTCGGAATGCAAACATAAAGTATAAAAAAAAATTCTGAACACTTTAAAAATCTGAAATCTGTCAACCTGTAAAAAAAGCTGAAATCACCTCTGAAATTCAGAGATTAAAAATCCGAAATAGGAACTCTGAAAAATTGAAGGGCCTGAAATCTGGAGGGATCCGAACACTACAATCTGCAGTCTGAAAACTGAAGCTTTCAACAAAATCTGAGAATTGGAGTTTCAAGGTCTGAACTCCACATTTCTGACGTACAGCAAACTGAAATTTATAAGAGGTCTGGGGCTTGGAATTTGAAGAAATAAAAAATTGGGCATTGCAGGAGCCGAGGCTGGTAGGATCTGCAGAATTTGAATCAGAAAATGCATGCGCCAAGTAGAATCTGCCAATTTTGCAGAAGTCTGAAAATGATTGAAATCTCAGCGTGTCCAAATTAAAATTAAAATCCAAACCAGAAACCGAAATTGTTAACCTGCAGTAAATCCCAAACATAAAATCAAATCAAACCAAAACAACAAGTAAACTGAACTCAAATCAAACTCAAATTCAATTCAACCCATTCCAACCAAGTTCAAATCAATTAATCAAACTCAAACCCAAATCAGTTTATAAATTTGAAATTCCAGAAACTGTCAAATTCTTCCCCCAAATCAAACAAAAATCCAACTGAATTCTAACAAATTTAATGAAACAAACTCAAATTAAATCAAATTCAACATAACTCAAAATTTCTCAAATTAAACCCATAAACAAACTGTCCTTAACCCAAATCAAACTTAAATCAATCAACAAATTTAAATTGGACTAAACTTAAAACCAATAAGCAATTCAATCAAATTTCAACCCAAACTAAAACAACTCAACCAATTAAATTCAACTCAAACTAAATTCAACTTAAATCAAAATCAAACCAACAAATTTGATCAATTCAATTCAACCCAAGTCAAATTCAAAACACATTAAGTGCTTGCATTCTATCGAGCTCATGGGGCTGTTTTCCTGTGTCCATATGTGTGTGAATGTTTATTTTTGTGGATGCATTTTTTCTGTTCCAATGGATTGCTATGACGCTTAATCAAGGGTATTCGAGAAAACTCGATGTAATCAACGTCGGATCTTCGCACCATCCGACGGGGAGAGGTCAAAATCAATTTTCAAAGAACCCAACAACCTCAAACTATAATTTTAAAAATCACTGACCTTAGTTAGTACTTTTATGGAATACCATCTATTTTCCTAAAGAAGTCAATGCTAAGGTCTAATTCAAATTCAAAGAAAAAAAAATGAATTTCCAAATAACAAAAGAGAAATAAATTCTTTTGGAGATTTTGAGGTTACATCAGGCATCAACAAGATAAGTGTATTTGATGCAGGACATAGATGAAATCACCATCAATATGAGTGAAATAAACTGAAAATTACCCGCTGAACCAAATTATCAACTGGATCCCACAAAACCTGGTCCCGTTGAATCTGCAGATGGATGTTTAAAGCCCCTGGGCTAGACCAAATTGGCAGGACCGACATGCTCGAATGGTAGGATTACCAGACCTGTAGGCAAAGTCTGCGGGATCCGAATCGGGACGCAGATCAGTGGGTCCCGATCGCTGGGTTTGGATCCGGGGTGATTTTCCAGGAGAAATACCGATCCGGAATCCGTCCGGATGGGTCCTTGAAAAAGTATTAAATAAAATAAAAATATAAAATGGGCCTAGATCGGATTCCAATCTGATATAGGTTTTTTAAAAGGGGCTGTATAATGCCTCCAAGGCGGCCCTGCGCTGCCGCGGCATCTTCCCCACCCAAGATCCGGTGACATCATGTCCTGATGGACCCGATATGACATCGGGACCTGATATGATGGATGCGGTGACTTCTTACCGGATCTTGGCCTTATCAGGTCCAACGGACCTGGTAAGGCTGTCTTTCCTGGTGCAGGGCCACCATGGCGGTGTTTGGGGCCGATTCTGGTGAGGAATCTTAGGAATCGGTCTGGAATTGACTGAGGTTACGATTCTACCTAAATCAGATTGAAATGGGGCTTCTAGGCCGGATCTTGGCCTTATCAGGTCCAACGGACCTGGTAAGGCTGTCTTTCCTGGTGCAGGGCCACCATGGCGGTGTTTGGGGCTGATTCTGGTGAGGAATCTTAGGAATCGGTCTGGAATTGACTGAGGTTACGATTCTACCTAAATCAGATTGAAATGGGGCTTCTAGGTCCCTGGGAATTGGTTGATTCCCAATCTGGTCCTGCCCAGATCAACCAATCTAGGGCAATACCGCCTGGAGTTGTCTCCGGATTGGTCCTTCTGGGCCGAAATTGGATTGGCTGCATTGGCAGGTGTTGATCTGACCTGAGAATTGACCGATTCTGCGAACTATGCCTGCAAGGCCTTGGTTCGTATGGTTCACGGCTTTAGATGTTGGCCCCGACCATGGGCTGGTCGCTGACGGTGGACAGTAGTTTGCTGGATTGGGGATATTGACCAGTGGGAGCACCGGTTCACGATGGAGGCCAAAGGGGACTGACCAAAGCTGCCTCACGGGGTGGAAATGCTGGCTAGACGACAAAACATCGGGCGAAGCTGTTCGTCTCATTACTATTGCTCCAATGCCTCTTAGACAAAAGCTTCTACACATGTTACTGTTTATCATCCTTTGCAGAAACAAGAGAAATAAGGTTCCTGTGTTATCAAAAGTGAGTGAGGCGATCACCTAGGTGACGAGGCGAGGGCTCAGTGCCTTCCTCTGGCCCTCATCACCTAACGTGACCGCCATTGCTGCCTCCAATGTTGAGGTGGGGTGCCTCCGCAGGATCTCCTTCACTAGAGATGTCCACGCTCGCTGCTAGAAATCGCCTCCATTGTCGGAGGCAACGAGGCAAGGCAGTTTGGGTGAGGTGAGGGGTTCTTCGCCTCAGCTGCCTCACTCCTTTTACAACATAGTAAGGTGCAGAAGTGGAGGAGAAAAGAAGGCAGGGGAAGGTGCGGGGGATGCTAGCGGGGTGAGAGGACGCTGCAAAGGGAGCCCGGGGGCTGGTGCGGGGCAATCAGGGACTGGTGCTGGTGTGAGGATGAGCTTCGAGGTGGAGGATGAAGATGAGAACAGCCTTGAACAGGTTCTATGACTCTGGTGCCGGAGATCCACAGAAGCTCAGCTAAACTCACACGATGTAGAAAAACAGAAGGAAGATAGAGGGGCGGTTACGGACAGTGAGTGTAGTCTGGTGAACTCAGGCATGGTGGAGTGCCTAGATGGCCAGCTGATCACCTCGGTGCTGGCACAGTGGCCTTGCTGTTCACGGCATGGGCCATTTGGGAGAGAGGAGGAGGAAGAACTTGATAGAGAGCTGGATAGAGCCAGGAAGAAGGGGACTGATCAGGAGTAGAAGAGGAGGAGTTGAAGACTGGAAGATTTATGGGTGGTGAAGCCTAAGAAGAACTGATAGCTGGAGAAGGTCCGGAGGTGGAGAGGAATACCAGACAATCCCGGGGGTGGAGGAGATATCCAGAGTGCTCTAGAGGTGGAAGAAGGAGATGTGGACAAGTCTGGGGGTGTGGAAGAGGCTTACCGAGCACCGGAGGTTAAGCTTACCTACTAGATGAAGGGGGTGGGGTGCCGGCCATCGGGGTCCTCCAGATCCGTTGGGATTCTCCGCATCGGCATCGGAGATGAAGCATGAGGCCAAGAGAGAGACAAAGAAAGGGCTGGAGCCTGGGGGAAGCCTTTCTGGAAATCCACTTTTTCATTTCATTTATCCATTCATGCCTTGATTTTGCTACAGCTGGGCTTATATAGAAGCCCTTGGAAATTTACAATTAAGACATCCTTATATCTAATGACCTCTAACAGTGTTAAAAAGAAAGTGCATAAAATAAAATCTAAATCCTACCAATTATTTTATTAGAAATACACTGTCGTTTCCAAACTCAAATGATAACAGCACGAAAATGATAACAGCACGAAATTTCTCATACATATGATCCGGTCCCTTCCTTATCAGTATGTGGTTGTCTAAGGTTGATAGGTGAGATTTTGTGGTTAATTGTGAAATTAGGATGCTTACATCCTTCAGGAACTGTGTCATTGTGTCATGTTTGAAGCCTAGTTATTATTGGCGAAGCAAGAACCGTGGAGTTGATCTGTTGCCTGGACCAACGGACCTGATGATGGGATTGTCTGATCTGGCTGACCTGGTGGGAGCCCAGGATCAACCTGAAGCAACCAAGAATCTAGCTGTCTTGGTTTATTCTAGCTCTTGCAACTCAAGATTGGCCGAGCTCAGGTCATCTTGCTTGGTCAATACCCACCACAGTGGACTCTTGGGTAAACTACCTGCAGAGTACCACGTGGTAGAAGGTTTTATATGTACTGTGCGGTGGACAAGTGAACTAAGCGTCCCTCTGATTCTGTGTTAGGAAATATCTCAATAGCTTCATCAGACAAAAATGTATTTCCTTATTGATTACTATTTGGCCTGAATTTTTTAAGATTTATGTTTGATGTTGTGCATCCAGATGGATGAGCTTAAGTATCTAAAAGTACAATATTCTTGTGTTTTTACAACAACCTTTTTACAACCTCTCATGAAATTTGCTCTGCATTTTCAAGCTGTCTTGAAAGTTGCAACTACCTTGATCTACAGTATAAGTTTTTAGGAGGAGCAGTTCATCAAGTTAGATGATCCCTAAGATTCGTTTGATCCACCTGCCACATACCACGAAAGTACTACAGTCTGAGGCTAGCCATGTTATTGACCTCCATGTACAACAATACAGTATGCTGTAATGGATGCTCTCTGGCCCTAGACTGTTTAGGGACCGCCTGATTAAGATCATATGGTTCTCTTAGTTAAGAACATGCAAGTTTTAATAATTTATTGGACATTCAAATTTTCTTTGTTCTTTGCGGCATAAATTTTTTATGTTCAGGATCATTTTAGCTAGTAAAGTATAATGGAAATAACAAAAATAAGTAGAACTAATCTCACAATGCAATGAATCACTTTATTTAAACCATGAAAATTATTTTAGCTTTTGTTACGCTCTAGTAAATTAAATACAAGATGCTATTATCGAGTTCACTTGTACTGAAGGTCAATGGATGGATGGTTCTCTCTTTAAGGTTTCATTTGCTTTTTACCACAAAAATTGGATAATCTCGAAGTAGTCCTGCTGCCTGCAGGCGTCCTTGTCATTGTACCGTTTCATTGACACGTACGTAGAGCATGGCGCTGGATCAAATCTTCAGTAAAAAAAGCGAAAAAAGGTCCTTACTCGGGGCATAACCTAGGTCACTAGATGCATGTCGAAGGTTATCTCTTCCGTGTTTATCTATACTTGCTTGCTGTTCACACTGGGTGATCATTTAGGTTCTATAGAAAAACATCACTAGCTTAAGAAAAATAGGCAGCGATCATCCCAAACTCGGTCAGGGAAGAGGCTAATTTTTCACTAATGAGAAAGTTTATGGAGTTCTTTCTCTCTTTTTCTCTCCAAGTGGGGAGCACTCACTCTCAAATTTCAAGACAGATCTCTTTCTCATTGCTTTTGCTTGTTACTCTCCCTCTATCTGTCTTATCAACACATTATTCTGTTGCTTGGATGATATGTTCTCACAGGTGGCTGTCTCTTGGCAATCAATTGAATGGAGTGCGATTAGTCGATGAAGGGCTCAGGGCACGTTTTAGGGCAGCATACCCAGATGTGGAAGTACAGCCACCTTCGCCGCCCAGACCATCATCAGCTCTGGATGTGGATTCAAGCGCTGCACAGGCCAGGAGCCCTTTTGTAAGCATGGACTCAGAAGCAGCTGTCTAGGCCGTTCATGGATCTCCACACTCCGAGGCCTACAGCTTCGAGCAGAAGCTGCAATGTTTAGATGCAGACATGGCTAGATAGATCCGGCATGATGAGCCTGATTATTCTTGTTTAGATGCAGATTGCAGACAAGGCAAGATAGATCACAGTCATCAGACAGCATGAGCCTGATTGTTCCTTGTGCTATGTACAGTCTTCACTGCCTGATCCATTCAGGGCATTGTGGTAATGTAGTGGACCCTTCTTTGGCATTCTTCTGCCAAGATTTTCATCAGTATTCTTACCTTTGTAGGGTAGATAAGAATGCACCTGCATCTGTAAAAATTTGGATAGAATCAGTGGACTAATTTATTGCTCATGCAGTGCGCAAGACATGTTGGGTGTACATCTGTTGACATCTCTTGAAGAAAATGCCCCACCCTGTGAACCTTAGTGGTTTATGAGGTGTTTGGTTGCGTGATAATTGAGATTTTTATTTTAATTTTAAAATTTGTAAGAACACTTGTTAAAAGAGGTGTTTGACAACCATGATAATTTTATGTTTTGAAAGTGATTTTCTTCTTAAACAAAAAAAAGAGGGTCTCACCTCTTTCTTTTTTCTTGTGGTCCCCCACTTTGTTTGGTCATGTGTGGTAGTTACTCTTTTTTGTAATCACATCCCTCCAAACATGATAATTTTATGTCATGAGTTAGTTCACTTTTTATTTTAATATAATTTTTTATCATGAAAGTGTACAAAAAATTATCATGCAACCAAACACCCCCATTAGTTTGTTAAATTGTTACTGCCAGCTTCTCACATGGTTCTATCATACCAAGATCTTGTAGTGTTACATACTTTTATGTCCAGAACTCGTTATGAATTGCAATCTATTTTTTTGGATTTATTTGAGCAGATTGTAATATTAATACATATACACACAGATACCAACATGCGTGTTCAATATTTTGTTCAACGTTGGGTTAAACCATTGATTAGGGGTGTCAATGGGACGGGTTGGACCGAGTTTAAATTCGGCCTAATCAAGGCCCGGTCTAAAATATAATGGGTTGACCCGACCCGGCCTGTATTACGTTTTGACCTGACCCGGCTCGGCCCCCAAAAAATATAAGTTTGGCCCGGCCCGACCCATTCTTTTTAACATATTATGAGGTACATTTCATATATTTTTTAATTTTTTAAACATCAAACCAAAAAATTTTAATAACTTCTAGTGGTCTTATCAATGATGTGTAGTGATCTCCGTATTTGTGATAAAAAATATTACCAATTAAAAAATGTAAAATTAATTAAATTATTTGACTATTACAACAATTGAGTAACCAGAGATATAATAAATATTAATTTGATTTAGATAAAAATCAATAAATACACAATCTATTAATGAATCAGAATTAAAATAAAATATTTGTGTTTCCATTTTTAAAATTTTAAAATACAATATACTATAAGTATATAAAAATTAATATAACAATAAAATAAAAACAAAAAAAATCATAAAATTTAAGACATATGGAATGAGAAAAATAGACAGAAATAAAATTTTAAATTTATTAGGTCATCTATGTAATGTATTAAATATATTACAAGTTAACGGACATGTGGTCACATGTGTTCTTAACTTTTTTTATTTGGTTTCAACGAACTTCATTTCCCAGCCCGAGCGATAACCCACCTTGGGCCCGTGGGCCAATTTCTTTAGCCCGAAAGTTGATCCATGACTAACCCGGCTCGAGGGCCCGCAGGTCAACCCGACCCACTGACACCACTACCATTGATGAGTTTGGTTTAGCTTCAAAAGTTTTTCAAACCAGATCAACTTGGTAACCAAAATAACTTGAATTGAGTTGAACACGTGTATTAAAATAGGCATAATAGCAATCTGTGTATTTAATTCATGTTAAAATAAACATTTTACAAATATTTAATGCAAAACTAATCATATATATAAATATATATACTGTACTTTGCCTAATATGATTCGAAGTGAATTAAGTAAAATTATACATAAACAAATATAGTTTGAATTTTATCAAATCGAATGGAATTGAATTAGTTCTAGGTAGTTTGATTTCATTTTGCGACGTGTGCGTGATTTGATTTGGTTCAGAAAAAAATTAATCAAAAATTAAACCAAACAAATCAAATCATGTAGACCCCTATGTGTATATATATATATATACATACCTAAATATACATACATAGATAATAGGCATGCATGCATAATAATTACATTTATTCCTTAGCAGCACTCACTTATGTGAAAAAATGTTAGCTTAAGGCCTGTTCGTTAACTATATTGGATCCGGATCCCCCACTTAGGGGACGAAAAAATGACTAACCTTGGATTCGGATTCGGATCCGGATTTCCTGCTTAGGTGCCGAAGAAGATTCTCGACTTCCGGTTCGCCAAAATATCGATATTAGCTTGACATCTAGCTTGTGTTTCTCTTCTTTCTCCCTCTCTTCCCCGCGGCGGCGGCGGGGTCAGGAGTCGTCCCCAAGTTGCATCCCCCAGCTGCCTCTTGCGCCCCTCTGCGAACCCTAAATTCGGAGGGAGCCATGGCGGATACCAGGGGCTTCTTCGGGCGAGGAGGCGCTGATCCCGGCAGCTGGAGTCCCCCAGGTACCGATGATGGCACCAAAGAATTCGCTGCTTATCCTGGCGTTCGACAGTACAATCCCTACAAGGACCTACAGATCCCCTATCAGACCATTTACAAGCTACCTACCTCCCCTGAGTTCCTCTTTCAGGAAGAATCCCACTCCCAGCGCCGGTCCTGGGGTGAGAACCTCACATACTATACGGGCTGCGGCTACCTCGGCGGCGCCGTTGGTGGCGCTGGGAAGGGCCTCTACGAGGCGCTGCGCGCGGTGGAGCCTGGAGATTCGCTAAAGCTGCGGGTAAACAGGATCCTCAACACGTCGGGGCAGACTGGTCGGCGGGTGGGGAACCGCCTCGGTGTGATTGGGCTAATGTACGCGGGGCTGGAAAGTGGGATGGTAATGGCGAGGGATACCGATGACTGGATGAACAGCGTTGCTGCGGGTCTTGGAACGGGAGCGCTCTTCAAGGCTGCATCGGGGCCGCGATCAGCAGCTGTGGCAGGGGCGATCGGTGGATTGATGGTCGGGGTGGCCGTGGCGGCAAAGCAAGTGGGAAAGAGATATGTGCCCATATAGGGTTTTATAGAAAATGAATCTCCCGTTGATCTTGCTTGTGACCTTTATCATTAGCTAGTATATGTTTCCGAGGGGCGTGCTTGGCTATCCCGTGTCATATTGGGGGCAGATTTTTCCCCGTTGAAGTTCATTAACATGTAACTATGAGGCTGGCTTGAGGTTTCAATAATCGTTAAACTTTGTAAGCAGCAATTGCTGAGAGAGTTGAACTCTCTTCCTTTTGTTTTATGTTATAATGTTCTAGATTATTTGTTCTTGTCATCCATGATATTCCTGTGTTCTTGTAACTAGCTATAATTTGTTTGCACAATCAAATATTAAGTTGCCTTGTAATAGCAAATTCTTGATGTCAGAAACTGTGTGTGCTCTAAAACCAATCTTCATTGTGTTTTTTTTTGAATGTTTTCTTGTAGTTACCCAGACTCATTAGTATGCCATTTTCCTTCTCTTCCCTAAGGTGAATTTTTCTACTCCATGCATTTTATGGTTTCACAAGTTTTCAAATTTAGGTTATTCATAGACAGTCCAACTCTTAAAAGTATAGTTTATCTAGTTGTTGGGCATCTGAGATGAAATGTAAAGGGAGCTTTCAATTTGACCTTTTACTGGGTTGTCTGATTGACTTATATTTGTTTGGGATAATGCATCATCATGATTGTAATATTTCTTTTTTCACTATTTTTTTAGGTTTTCATGGTTTATTTGTTATTATATGCCTATGATAACTGATAACTACTTAACAAATTTGTTTGGGTCTTGACATGGACAATTTTTCTTCAAATGATGTAAACTTGTCCAGAAAGAAGTAGATACATACCTCATTAGTCATTTTTGCTATAATAGTTCACTCAGTCAGTTAGTTTCACTATCATCTATACATTTGAAGTTTCCGTGTTTATTTACTGTTATTTTTGTATGATTGTAATGGTTGACACATTATTTGTTGATGGCTTAACTAATTTAGTAAGTTTTATATGTACTTTCCCTGCATTATTTAATGCTATATTATATATTACTGCATGTTTGTTTTTTGAATACCATGTGACCCTTGTTCAAGGTCGTCTTGGTTGCTTTTTGTTTCCGTTTTCATTGCCTTCTTTGCTGTATTTTCTTGCTTTTAGCATTCTTGTTTTTGTCTTGCTGTATTGGAGTGACTGATTCTGTGATGGGAACAGAAGAAGTTTTTTATTCAAGACCAAAGCGATATAAAAATGTACTGGGCATCGTCTTTGGCATGGTAAGTCAGGTGATCCCTATTTGTCTGAAGGAATTCTTAGGAAGGCCATCAAATAGAGGAGCCACACTTTAATTAAAGTTATAAAGTTGTGGGCATATGTACAAGTGAAAAAGAATGTCTACTGCTGATGTAGCTTTCAGAGTCTCCATAACCAAAATGCAAATCCTGCTTGTGTGTTTCTTTTCTTGTAACTTCTGTTAGATAAACTGCTTCCACTGGAACCCTCTGATTCAATGTGTTGCCTTTTTACTGGTTTTCTTTATTTATCTGAACCTACGTATATATACATGTTATGGGGTTGTCCATGATTGTACAGATAAAATTATAAAAATGACAATTTTGGGTAATATACTTAAAAGCTACTATTTCATAAAGTTAATGTTATAAAATCATTTAAAATCGAGTACATAAAGGCCGGCTGACGTGGATTAGGATCAACATGTCCTGATTGATCCTGCATCGGATAGCTGATTCCGAGGGAAGTTTCATTAGGCTGATTGCAGTCCAGGGTTGACCGATCTTAATCTGAATCAGTGAATCCAGTTGAACCTAGGTCAGCATGACTGAGATTGACCTTGATGTGTCTACCCTGAACCAACTAAACTGGCCAATTCTGGCCTGATTTGGCTGAGTTGGACAGTCACAGTCACAGCTAAGTCAGACTGAGTCAGGTCATAATCAGGCTATCGGCTGACCCTTGGTTGATCCTTAGTTGCTGCAATATCAACTGATCTTATCCAATCCAGATTGGACCGGCTCTGGCTGATACAGGTAGGATCCATTCCTGAGCTAGAAATTCTTGTTCTTCTTCTTGCCTCACTTCTTCCTCGAGGCATGCCTCACAGTGCTTTTAGTAACGTAATTTTCCTCCAATGCCAAGTCAAGTCCTTATTTTTTTTTCTTAATAATGACCATAGAATAAGCCTCTATCATTTGTTTTCAGGCTCATCCTGTTCGAAATACCACCTGTAGGTGGTCTCTACCCCAGCTGTCTTACATAAGGCAATACTGATTTTGATGGGAAGAATATTTTTTCTTATACTTGCTCCTTCCAACCAATCCAAGTAGGCTTGTCACCACTTAGTGCTGGCTGACAGAAGAAGTTCTTTGCTCTCCCACGTTCAGGTTCTTGTCTTTCTTTTATGGAGATACACTGAACTTGGCAAAATATGCTGCCGTTAGAACTTAGAAGTATTTGATCTTATCATTTTATTAATTCTTTAAGGTGCTAGCTCCAAATTTTACTGAAATTTTCTTGCAGAATCTTACGGCTTATATAGCTCAAGAATCTCTCTTTACAGTGTACTGTCTTGGAATGTACTTGAATTTAATCCACTGTTATTACTAGTATTCATTTCTGATGAGCATCTGAAGATGTTGTGACAAGGATCGCGGGATCGGAATCGAAATCGGGATCGGTGGGTACCGATCCGATCCGAATCGGATCGGTGGGTACCGATCCGATCCGAATCGGATCGGATCGGACCGATTCTGACCGATCTAATGGAAGAAAATCGATCCAGAATCGGTAAGAAAAAGAAAAGAAAAGAAAAACCGATCTGATTCCGATTCCGATTTGATTCCGGACCAATTCCGGCCGATTCGGACCGATTCTGGCCGATCATGGTTGATCCGACTGGAATAGCAAAAAAAGAAAAAAAAACGATCCGATTCCGATTCCGATCCCGACCGATTCAGCCGATTCGATTCCGATTCCAATCTGATTCCGACCAATCCACAGCCTATCCTGACCGATTCTGCCGGAACTTTTTTCCGGATTGGTTCTTCGGCCAAGAATCGGATCGGCCATTGCCGATCCGATTCAGGAATCAGCCGATTCCGTGATCTATGTGTTGTGATTGACCATCGCCTTGATTTCATAGTTGACTCATAGTTTTTTTTGAACACGGTGGCTCAGTGGCCTGCAAGCGTGCAGCGCCGCACGCGGTTGAACGTTCGAGCCCTAGCTCGAACGTCACATGACGCCGCCCCAACGGGCAGCCGGCCGAGCGCCCGCTCGAGACGATCGAGCGGCCGCTCGAACCGTCGACGGCCTGTCCCCCATGGACAGGCAGGTGCTAATCGACCTACGGTCGATCGGCTAGTTGACTCATAGTTGTCAACATGGAATACTAGATCCCTACTGACAGGCCGGGTTGGGACTCCAGGTCCCCGACCTTGCATCAGACTTGGGCTAGGTTGCACGACCCGATCAGGACCCTACCCAACTGGGGTTGGGCCAACGGTTAGCCTCTAACTCCACCCCTCCCTCACTATCTATCAACCCTCTTCTCACTCTAAAAACACTTTATTCAAGTATTTAATTAGTGCAATTTCTTTTTCTAAAGCATTCAAGAGTGTTCATTTTTAGATTCATTTCATGACTTCTTAAAGGTCAATTTTTGTTTTATTGTGTCACTAATCCACTTTTTTAGTGTTAGTTTTGTTTTTTTAGAATTATTCTCAATATGTTTCTTTAGGCTTTGACACTCAAACTTCTGATGTGACCTAGAATGATTCAACTTGGCTATGTTGTAATTTGATATCCATAGTGGCGAGAAAAATTCAATGTAAGTATTGTGAAAAATTAATACATGGAGCAGGTGGGGGGTTTTTCGATCGAAGCATCACTTCGTCGAGATGAAGGACAACATTGTCCCGTGCACACGGACTCCACCTGTGGTAAGAATCCAATTCCATAGACATTTACAAGCATTAGAACAGGAAAAAAGAGCTTCAAAACTGCATAAGGGGACTAGTCGGGAAGAAATTTTTGAACTTGCAAAGTATTCAATTCACATTTATGGGATCAGGCAAGAGCATTGACCGCTCCTTGGGACGAAGGTTTCTATGTTGTCAGAGGCATTCGCCTCAACTACCTAGGCGGTGAGGTGAGGTGAGGTGCTGACAAAACACCTCACCTCACCCGAAAATGCCTCGCCCACCTAAGCCAAACTAATCCAGTAAGACTAGATCTATTTCTTAACTTAACCACCTATATTAGCCTTCTTTTGTTGTTTTAACTTTATTTATTTATGGTTACAATTCATGGTTATTAAAATGATGCATTTATTTTAATTTTATAAGTATTTTTTAGATTTATTTTAACTACTTATATTAGATATATATTATTAAAATAAAAATAATTAACTAATAATAAATGCCTTAAGATAACATAGCAAGGTTTCAATGATGGTATATTGTCATTAATGTTTACTGAATCATATTTGATCTCTATGACATTAATATTTAACTATTATTGTTAAAAACACAACTCTTTGTCCGCAAATCGGTGTATCGGCTAATTAATGAACCAAGGTTCTGGAAGTGGAAGTGGAAGTGGACGCGAAAGTGGACGAGGATTGAACAATGAGGAAAAAGAAGAGATTCACGATCTCACGGCAAAGACAAACCACCATCACAATGACAAAGTAGAATTTGCAAATACACAATGAGAAGATTGAGTGAGCTACATTAAGATAGTTCTTCCGTAGTAGCATGTCGGCGAATGTTACAAAGGGGCATATTACGAGTTCATGATTGACACCATTGTCGACGTCGGAATGGGAGTTGCCTAGATCAACTTTAAAGGAAATATACAATACTTATCTTTTCATGGAGGTGGAAGATATTATAGATCAATTTATTCAAATGCATTTGGCAAGAAAGAAAATGCACCTTGATGACGGATAGTTGGACATGTCTATAACCTTCAATTTCTAAACTTATTACATATTTAGTTTTTTAGAATTCAAAAGTTAAAACTTATGAATAACTTTCTTAATAGGTATAATTAGAAGGACAATGATTAACTTTCTATTACATTGTCAAGTTGAGACCGTCTTCTAAAAGTCTGTGCACGTATCCAGATAGGTAAATACTGCAAATTATTTGTTTGAATTAATCGACCAAGTAGTCGAAGAGACATAATATGATCGAGTTGTCCAAGTAGTAACTAACAATGTATTTGTATATAAAGTAGATGGAGCAATACTGATGGTCAAGAGACTACATTTATATTGTGCACTATGCTTCGCTCATTTCCTAAATTTGATGCTAGAGAACGTATGTTAAGATTCCTAAATTGACCAGATAGTTAAGGCAACCCGATACGTATCATTTTCCATCTACAACCATAACTATGTTTTAAACATTGCGAGGGAGCATATGAAGGGTTAAGAGCTCTTATGGTCCGATGTAACTAGGTCTATCTCTTATTAAATTTTCTTAGAGAGTTTTATGTAGTATAGACGTCCTCTTACTAAAATGATACTTTCGCTGAGACGGGCAAGTTGAATTGGTAGGGTTGCTCTTTCGGATAAGAGAAAAGGGAGGATGATTGATGAGATGTTAGAGAGTGAAGACTTTTGGATAGTTTTAGAGAAGTCCTTTCATATAGTGTAACTCTTAGTAAAAGTTTTTATAATAGTATACGGGGATGGAAGAAAGACGTGCTATCTCTATGTTGCACTTGAGCTGGCGAATGGATGAAATTGCAAAGGCGGTGTCAAACTTCAACAAGTGGTGAGATATTATTGACCATTGATAGGAACAAACATGGTATTATTCGATATATGCAGTATATTTTTTTTTTTGTTATTAAGTGAAATCATGTTTCTCCAACTTATTGTTATGCTATATACTAACATATATATGTTGTTAGGTCATTTTATCAATCTTTGGTGTTGTTGTAGTCCTTCGTTCAAGTCAATCAATGATTTTCTTGACAGTGTGAAATTGGTCACCTATCGAATGCTCGAGGATGACGATTGATCAATTATGACACGCAACAATATACATGACTATAATATGAGGGCATTTCACTTTAGAACATTAATAGTTCAACAAAAAGGTACACTCTTAAGTCTTGATATGTACCATCCGATATATTATTTGCAATTTATATGATTAATATATTTCATTTGTTTTCTAACATATAATGATATTATATCATACAGTTGGTTGGTTGGTAGATGGACCACGGCAAGGCACCGTGATATGGGGACTTAGTAGATGTTGTAATCACGAGTCAAACCACATCGACTTCATAATGTGAAGAGAATTAGTTAACATTCAACTTAATTTACACAAAGTAGAGGAATAGGTCGACATCAAGAAAATTGGAGTAGTTGGTATATTGTCATTACAACATGAGATTGAAGACTTGAAGCCGAAGAATTTGTAGGGATAATGGACAACCAGAAGGAAGAACAAAGGTGGAGAGAAGAATCAATTGGACTGTGAAGTGACATGGTTACTATACAAGATGTCAACGTAGATTTGTACTTGGAGCCTTCTATGTTGGCATCTTGTATAGTGAACAATCAAGAAAAGTACAATCTTGGTGTTTAACCCAGAAAAATTAGATGAACTTGAGTTTAACTCAAGATTGAAAATGGGTTCAAGGAGAATTCAACGATGTACCTCTAACTTAAGAATTCTAGATTTTTTTTGATGTGGCAAATATCCTCTTACCAAGGTAAGAAAATAAGTAAAGGGAAACATGGTGTAACTAATTATTTAGACCTTGTAAATTAAGAAGTAGTTGACAAGGCATGATAAGACATGCACAGGTCCAATATTAGAGTTTCATACTGCATGTCAGATGATTTCACATCGAAGAGTAACAGTAGAGAGTTTTATGCACATATAGAAATGAGATAGAATCATAATCTCAATCGATGCAATTTATGGGAGAAGAATATTACACACACTCCACTCAACATGAAGATCATGCCGCACAGACACAAGGAGGAGAAGACACTCGACGAGGCAAACGTCAACACTACACAGTGTTATACGAGGATGTTGAGTTATCTCAAATGTCTTAGTTTCCTACTTATCACTAAGAGGATTATGTGATGAATAAACCAACTTATGGTTTCTCATTAAACACTTTCATGCATTCTACTTATGATAGTTATGATGGATCTTATCATAAAGTGCTTATATATGAGAGTGTAGAGTGGTATAACCATCCATGCACTTATAACCCAATGTACTGTTCCCAAATATCTTAGAAAGACTATTCTTATTATGTAGAAGAACAACAATGGTGTAGGATTTGAATATAAATGAATAAAATTTTTAGTCATATTTCCAAATTTTTAAGATTTTTTTTGCATTTTTATGATTTTTTTACATTTTTAATATTAAAAATTAGGGATTCGACCCGGTCGCGACCCAGGTCACCGGGTCGGGTTTGGATCGGGCCGACCCGGATCGAACCCATGACCCAGCCTTCTTTGGTTGTCTAAGGCACCTGCCTAAGAGCCAAGGTGTTTTTCCATGGTCTGACACCTTTCTTGGGGCCCAAGGCCACCTTCAAGTCATTGCATCAATTCACAAGTTGTGCGTCCATTTAATGTAGGGACATTATATTGAAATATTTTATTATGACTTATAGTATCATGTGTTTAAGATTTAAATTTATAAGTTTGTACTTAAAGTCTAATACATATTTTTTCAAGCTCTCCTCTCTCTTTATATATTTATATATAATGCATGTGTAGGGCTGCAAACAGGCCTGATTTGATATCGGAGTTGGTAAGTTTTGATTCTAACAAGAAATCAGTATTTTGGATTCCGATTCCGATAATATCAAAAGGAGTAGTTCCGGTTTTGATTTGTTTCTGATTTTGATATCGAAATCAGAATATTCCAATACCGATTCTGACAACATGGGACTTGGGGATCTCGCAACCTTCAGCCCTCCATTGCCACCACCGCCTCCAGTTCTAACATTGGTGCCACCTTCAGCCCTCGTTGCCGTCACTCACTGCGTCCAGTTCTAACATGGGGAACTTCCGATTTGTTTAACAATGGAGACGCCCAGACTGAGAGGGAGTGAAAGATATTGGTATAAACTAGGGTTTCCAAAAAGAGCAAAGTCACTTACGAAGTAGAAGCACAAAGAGGAGCTGAACAAGGTGCTGTTCTCATGGGGTGGACGAGCACAACGTAGGAAAGGACAACTTCCTGCTGAGATCTTGCTGTCATGTTCTTTGTCAAGGATGGCCCTCCATTGTCGGAGGAAGCAGGAGAAGTGGGCCAGGCCACAGATTTGACAAGGCCACCTCGACTGGGTTCTTCCATCAGAATGGAGGCAGCGGAGAGAGGCAGGAGCGAGAAGAGCCTAGCATGTTGGGGTTGGGGGAGGAGTTGCGGCAGTTGGAGAAGCTTCTTCCATCCGAAGGGGGGCTAGGCTTACACTTCGAGGTGTCACATGGATCAAGGCTGGGAGCGGGTGACGGAAAGGCAGGGGGGAGGAGGGAGGGGAAGGGTTTTAACTTTTCAGGATTTCATGGGGTCCATGTTTATTATTACCTTGAAATCTTATCGGTACATGGTGGTTCTGATTCCGATTCCAATAAGTTATTGGATAATATGATTCCAATTCCGTAAGATATCAGAAATTTTATCCAATCTCCATTTAGTGATAAGCTAATCGAAAAAGTGTCGAATAATCGGGATATCATATATCATTTGCAGCCCTATGCATATGCATATGTTTATGTACATAGGTAGGTGATATCCATTTAATTATATTGCTTAGGCTGTATGCATGTGTTTTACTACCTTCTAGGCAATGCCTTAGCAGTAGCCTTGTAGCCTAAGCAAAAATGACATCTATGAATGCCTTGGGCATCTTATTGCCTTGACTACTATGAATTGACTATTGATTGGGAGGAGGCTGTTCTCTAGGCCAACTTACTCCGGAACTGGGCTAGACACTATCGGATCAGTCTGGATCAGCTGATTCAGACTGATTTGGAGCTGATCTAAGGGCTGATCCTGACCTGGAGATCCTTGATCTTGACTTGAACAATGGGCCATTGCTGAGACTTGAGAGGATGAGGGTGTAGATGGGGCGGCTGCTAGGAACTTTCCTGCAAGTCTGGATACCCTTGCTGGTAGTTCTCTCTGCACTCCTGGTGACGATGAGTGGGTGTTGGTTTCTCGCAGACGTTGCCTTTCACAAAGGCCGGTGCATCATTCCAGCTTTCCTGCCCATTAAGTGGCACCGTAAGCAGGTTCCAGCAAGCAGGTGTAGCAGGTGTTTTGGGGCTGGCGGGGTTATTGGGACATTGACTATAGGATCGGCATCCACTGGCATCTTTGTTTTGGTGTGGGGCACAGGGGTAGACCCTTTGCGTTGAGGGGTTCGTCGGTGGGCTGGACCATTGCTTGGGGTCTGTAGATGCTCTTTCCTTCATGAGTTAGTAGTCAGAAGGGATCTATCTTGGGAATGCCATAAGAGGGTTGATGTAACCTCAAAATCTCCAAAGATTAATTCTTTTCAAGTTTTTGGAAATTCATTTTCCTTTTGAATTTGAATTAGACCTTAGCATTGACTTTGTAAAAAAAATAGATGATATTTCATAAAAGTACTAACTAGGGTCGAAATTTATGTTGAGGTTGTTAGGTTCTTTGAAATTTACTTTGACCTCTCCCCGTCGGATGGTGCGAAGATCCGACGTTAATTACATCGAGCTAACTCGAATACCCTTGATTAAGCGTCATAGCAATCCATTGGAACAGAAACATGCATCCATAAGCATTCACACATAGGAGAAAACAATCCCATGAATTTAATGGAAGGCAAGCACTTAATTTATTTTGAATTTGATTAAATTGATTGAGTCAATTTGAATTCGTTTGAATTTAGTTTGAGTTGAATTTAATTGGTTGAATTGTTTTTTAGCTTGGATTTGTTTGAGTTAAATTGAGTTTGGGATGAATTTGATTAATTTGGATCTGTTTTATTAAATTTGACTTGAGTTTAATTGGTTGAATATAACTGTTTCTGATTTAGGTTGAAGTTAAATTTGTTGAGTTTGATTCAATTGAGTTTGAGGTGAATTTGATGTTTTATGCAACTTTCAGATTTATAAATTGATTTGGGTTTGGGTTTGAGTTTGATTAATTGATTTTAAGTTTGGTTGGAATGGATTGTATTTGGTTTTAAGTTTGTCTTATTGAATTTATTAAGGTTCAGTTGAATTTGTTTGATTTGGGGAATTCAATTTGAGTTGGGTTTATTGGGTTCAAGTTTGATTTTTGAGTTTGGTTTGTGTTAAATTTGTTAACTTTCTGTTTACTCAGATTATAGATTTGAGTTTCAAATTGCTTGTTGGTTTTAGTTTGATTTGATTTAAGTTTTAGAGTTTGGATTATTTAGAGAAATTGGGTTTGATTGAATTAAAGTTGAATTTGAATTGATTTGTCCAAGCCAGATTTGGTTTACAATGAAGCTTGTTGGCTTAAATTTATTTGATTTTTAATTGAATCTGGTTGGTGCTTCTGCAGATTATATAAATTTTCAGATTCTGGGTTCTGCAATTTCTACAGGCTTCGGTTCCTTGCAAATTTCAGATTTCCTGCTTTTTTCAAACATCAAACTCTAGATTTCTGCATTCCAGATTTGCAGTCTTTCAAACTTCCAGATTTCTTACTGACTTCAAATTTCAGATTTTAAATTCTGCATTTTTTCAAATATTTCCAGATTGCAGACTCTCAGAGAGGTTCGATACAAATTCAGTTTTCAGATTTCAGATTTTAGGCCTCGGCTCCCTGCAATGCCCAGATTTTGATTTCTTCAAATTCCAAACTCCAGACCTCTTGTAAATTTTGCATCTCTTTAAATTGCAGATTTTTTTACACAGGTTGCTGCACCAAAACAGATTCATTAAATTTCAGATTTTTAGACTTCTGCACTTCAGACTTGGAAACGGGTCCTGATTTCTGATTTTTCAGTTTGTTGCGGGTTTGAGTCACAAATCTAAGTCTGACCTTAAGTTTTGAGAATTCAGATTTGTGTACGGATCCAGAATTCAGATTCTGCACCACTCTAAATCCAGATTTTTTGTTTTCTCTCCCGATTCCCAGACTTTTGCAATAATCCGGATTTCCTTTCTTGTTTTTGAATCTCCTGGAATTCAGATGTTGAATCTCCAAATTCTAGATTGCAGAATTTTATTTTTAGCTCGGACTTCTTCCAAGTTTCAGGCTTCCTGTGAATTCTGCACATGAATCCAGATTTTTCAGACCGTCTTGAATTTCAGTTTCCGGTCTGACTTTATAGATTTTTACAAGCCACAGGTCCAGAATTTTGATTTCCTTCAGATCTGGAATTTCCAGAACATCAGATTTTTTGATTCGTGCATTTTTCTAGCTCCTGATCTTTAATTTCCAGATTTCCAACCTTCACAGAAGTCCCTGCATTTCATATTTGTTCTCTTCAATTTTCTGCCTGCTTCAAGTCTCTGGACTTCAACTCAGCTCCTCTACGGAATGTGATTTATGGGGTTTAAATTTCAGTGTGAAACCAAACCTGGTTGGACAGAATTTAATTCCAAGTTAAATTACAGATTTTATATTCTGTTTTCTTCGTTTCTCTTCTTTATTTATTTTTTTTTCAAGTGCTTTGCATTCCATCGGATCAATGAGATCATCATTGACTCCTCTCAATGATATATTGAAAAGTACAATCTCTTGGATGTCTATCTTGGACGTTCATAGCCCAGAAAAATACAACTTGTCTTGAGAACACTCCTGTTCGACTCTTGATGAGTACAGTCCTTGTCCAATGTTTTTTGAAAGAAATACACCCGGTCTTACAGACTTATGGGCATCTCCCCTTTTTTTTTTGAACTTCATCAATATATACTCGGCTTATTGGCATGTTGATCATGCACGGCCTCATATACCTTAATGAACATGGTATGACATTGGGGTCTTTCGACCTTTGTATGCCCACCTTGAAAATTAAGGGGAAGGTTTAGAACCGACCCACAAATTCTTTTAAGTTTAGCCAAGACCATGTGGCGGGTTTTTAGCCGACCAATGCTTGTCTTGGTTTGTGAAATTAACTTAGTGGATTTTTATTTAATTTCTGTTCATTGTTTGTTTTATTTTGATTTTTGAATTATGGATCAAGAAGCGTGCTAAAAAGCCGGCTTATTGCTTTCCCATTTATTTTGATTCTTTTAAATTATGCCGAGACCATGTGGCGGGTTTTTAGCCGACCAATGCTTGTCATCGGTTTGTTTAATTAGTTAGGTACATTTTTATTTAAGTTTTCCCTGGATTGTGTATTTTAAAAGAGATACTTTCTTTCTTTCTTTCTTTTTTCTGTCCGCATGCTTCACGTTTAATGGGCCCGGCCCATCCTCCTCCTCTTGCGCCTGCTGGCTGGTCCAGCAGGCTCTTTTTTTTTTAAAACCTTTTTTTCAGGTGGGCCCCACAGCTGGTTGACCCGAAGGTCAACCTTTCTTCCCGCGGGCGCAGCGGCTTGGCTGCTGTCTCGTGCGCGCGCGGCAGACGACCGCGCTACCCCCTTTTTTTTGTATCCTTTATCTCCGGTGGGCCCCGCGAACATTTTGACTTCGAGTCAAAATAGGGCTCGCGCCTCCTTCTCCCCCTGTTCATGCGCCAGGTGGCATAAAGTGGGTGAAAAAAATAAAGCCGGCGGCCCTCTTGCTCCCCCGACCAGACGACGGCAGCGGCTCCTCCGGCAGAAGCAGGGGAAGACTCCGGCGATCCCTGCGGCTTCAGTGGGAGGTTCCGACGACCTCTGGAACTCCAAGAGGGAATTCCGGCGGTGACGGGGAGTTTTGGAGAGGATTCCGGCGACGACGGTGGCTTACGGAAGGATTTCCGGCGGTGACGGGGACTTACGGAAGGATTTCCGGCGAGTGTAGCACCTACGGGAGGAGGTGCCGGCGACTGCTACTGCTGCGGGAGGAGGTTCCGGCGGCGGTGGCTTCGGGAGGGAGCTCCGGCGATCGCAGCAACTCCGGGGGAAGGTTCCGGCGGCGGGGACAGAGGTCCGATATCTCTCTCTCAGCCTTCTTCTTTGGATGTCTCTCCGTCTCTCCCTCTTCTTCTCTCTGGCCCTCGGGGCTTCTTCCGCACGGGTGTCGGGTCTCTCTCCCTCCTTTTTTTTTCGCCCCCTCCGTTGCCCACAGCAGCCAGGCTTATATAGGCCTCGGCCGTCTCCTCTTTTGGTTGGGAAGCCTTCTTAAACAGGGAGTCCTGCCCTGCGACGGACTCGGAGAGGATTCGATGTCGTCCGATCCTGCCGGCTTTTCCTCCCCCTTCTATAACCGTATCCCCCACCTTCCGCCGTCGGAGATCTCTGTCCGTCTTTGAGACGGATACGGGAGTCCATGATATGCTGAACCAGCTTCCCCTCCCTCTTCAAAGACCTTATTTAAGGTAATTTCGCGGAGCTTGATTTCCGGCATGCGATTCTTCCGCAAGGAGATATTTTTCCACTTAGAAAAGGCTGGGATTGGTTCGACATACGTGGGATTCGGTTCCTCCCTTCCCCCGATTACTCCGAGGTGCAGTCCTTCCGTATCCAGCGAGACCTCTTCTGGATGAGGCGCGTTGTGAGGCCTATGTGGACCTGCGTTTGACTGGATCCGCACAGTACCGGCCATCCATTGGGCTACTTTCTGTTGGTTCAATCCCAGGCCGTGACTATCCATATAGTTTTACTTTCTGGGTCAGGATCGACTGCCGATTGGGCTTAGCTGTGGGCTACGTACTGCCGCCAACATAGGTACGCCATCTCCAGCTGATAAACGGATCAAACTTGCGGATTCTATTTTGCTAGGAGACTGTATATTAAGGGACTGAACATGCCAATCTGTACGCAGTCCTCTGCATTTTTTCTTCTTCTTTTTTTTTCCACCATTTGTAATTAATCACTTCCATATTGTCCATTCAATATTTGTGAAATTTTGAGGTGCCAACAAGGGTTCAGGGAGATGGCGGACATCCCATGGGATCCAAGGTTTAGCAACCATGCATTATTGTAAAGTCAGCAGTACTAACGCCCGTGGGAAGGAGCAACAATTATGCAATAGCACAGATATTAGATATTTCAACCAAGGTTATTTTTTATTAGAAACTTGACAAAGAAATATCAAGACGTGAAGAAATATTTAGGTATGATAAAGTCATAAGAGAAGTTTTGTATTGGTGTCGGTGTGAAAGATAGTATCCGTTAAGTATATACAAGCGATAACAAATATATACGATGAAGTAGTCACTGTTGTTTGGACAAACACGGGATTTTTCTATTTTAATTGGTTTGCATCAAAGATATGCAACAAATCTTTATCTTTTTTTATTAGTTATGGATGAATTAACAAAAAACATACACAAGAACATACGAAATGACATATCATGATGTATGATGTTTGCATATTATATCTTATTGGTAGATAAGACACAATGAGTTAATAGGAAACTAGAGTAGAGTTTTAGAGACACTTTGCAGTGTTCCAAAATCAGTAGAATTAAGAGAGAAATATGTATTGTAAATATAATAAAATCAAATAATGATGAGGGGAGTGTTAGTTTGGATAGAGTAATGTTATCTCAAAGTATTTAATTTAAATATCTTGATTCAATTGTTCAAAAAGATAGAGAATGTGACGAGAACTTTAACCATAGGATTAAAATATGATAGATGAAGTGAAAATTGACTAGATGATTGTAAGATTTTATTAAAGTTGAAGAAAAATTTATTGTACAACTATAAGACTTGCAGTATTGTATAATAGTAAATGTTAGACAATAAAAAAAATGCTTTGTAGACAAATTGAAAGAAAGAAGATTGAGATGGTTTGGACTTTACACCTAGATGTAGGGAAGTTTCGGTTAGAAAAGTAGAAAATATCAAAATAATAGAAACAAAAAAAGGATGTGGTAGACACAAGTTAACCCGAAGGAGGGTAATTCAATTGTTAAATATCTATGACGAAAAAATTGATGTGAGGGTAATTCAATTGTTAATTAATTTGGGATTAAGACTTTGACTTACGTTGAGTTGTATTTCTAGGGTGGGTCTCAAAATAAAAATAACTCAGAAAGTAAAATGGCAAGCCGCTGAACATGGCAGGATCTCAGTCTGTGGTGTCATTATATTTGTGGCATATTTGCTTGTCTAGGTATGTTATATCATTCAGTGGTGATTTTTCTTGTCGCAGTCAACATTTTGAGGAACTGCATGATATCGGTCCCAGGTTTGAAGCTTGCCTTCACGGGCGCTTAAATTCTGAGAAATTTTGAATTTATTGAAGAGCTTCTTTTTGTATATGATCTGTCTTTTTACTTCCTGTTGTTGGTTTATATTTTCCTTCCTCTTGTTGGTTCCTATTATCTTGTCTTTGTGAATGCTACCGTTTTTGTACATATTGCCTTCTTTTACATTCCTTCTTATGTTATCCATTTTATATACTCTTTTAAAATTTGGGGGACAAACCATGTTTCCCTTTGATAATCTTGTGCCAAACGGAATGGACCCTTGGGGGCTGTTTGGTACAAGATTAATTCGGGGATTGATCTGGTTTATCTCCAAATTTAGGGCATAAATCACGTTTATTCTTAGGTAAAATATAAATACACTACCATAATTGTAACGTATTGCGTATGTGAATTTGAGATTAAGGTTTTGCGGAGATTAAGGTATCATCCTTCTTTGCGCATAGGCTATATGCCTATATGGTGTATATTGTCTGATGCATGATCAATTTTCTTTCCTTTCCTGACCATTTGGTTTCTCATTGGCAGTTTGGTTGCCTTACGCCTCTCCTTTGTGTTTTTGGGGATGAAGATGTTGGCACTTGGCACCATGTCTTTTTTGAACCACACTACTCCTGTATGCATATGGGACCTCCATCATCCATTTAAATCGGGATTTTGTACTGTTTTGATATCTAGGATCTGCATAGCCCTTGATTTGTGTTATACTGTTATTTATCCCTTCATACTTTTTTTTATGCCGACGTTGGTGACTGGATATAACTCTCCGAATGTTCCTGGGATGGCGGGCAATAGGTGGTCTTGCTTCATATTTATTAATTCCTTCCTGGTTCACAAAGTTGTCTGTCAATATCGACTAGGTGATTTTGGATTAGCTCCTGGAATTTCTGGTCGTTTGGGTCTCATTTCAATCGGTATTCTATTCAACCATTTTGCTTGTGCTAGTGCTCTCTGATATTCTTGGATTTTTTTTGCAATATGTGATTAGATGTCATCGTCATAGCTCTTGTATTTAACTTTTATTGATGCCGCTGGGAAATCTGCTATAATGATCTCAATTTTCGGTTACTCTGGCGTGGCGAATATTTGGCACTTGAAGCTTGAAACCCAGGAACATCATGAAATGTAGTGTCACTGTTTCTCAGTGTTGACTCAAGAATCTGTGACAATGAAAATAAAAAAATCGTTTCAAATTTTTTTTCCAGAAAGATGTAAAAAAGTTGCGAACTGAAACCAGGGGGTGATCGTGGCGATTGTGTATGATGAGGATTGTTCTACCGATTTTTGAGTTACTAGAGCTCTAAGCAAGTTACGAGGAAAAATGTGATAAACAAAGGATCTGATCGCATGGACTGCGCTAGAAGTGGCATGAATTAAAACATGGAATTCTCCTCGTAACAAAACTTATTAAAAGACTTGTTTGACAATCATTACGAATTTATGCTTCTAAGGAGACTTCTTCCTTTTGACCTCTTTTGGTGGTACATATATGTGCGAAAGACATTGTAAAGAGGAAGTATTTCTCAGATAAAATTGCTTCGAGTAAGGGGGAAGAATACCCAAGTGTAATCGTTTAAAGAAGGATGAATTACACTCAAATGGCCAAGGCCCCCATTCCAGAGTCTCGACACTCAGGAACATTGTCCGAGGATCACAGAAGATCTCATCCCACCCACTCCGCTACCCCCTTATTTCCCGTTAACATATATTCTTCCGACTACCAAGATAGAAGGAGAGAAAAGAGACGGATCAGCTGGAGTGATGCTAAAAAACTAGAGTTCGGATATTGGAGACTGGTTCCTCTAACATAGAAACAAAAAGATGGAGCTCACAGTCTCTTAATTATAGTGCATTAAAATTTGTTCCCATGATCATGAATCTCATTTCTTGTGTCTACGAGATCTGAGCTCCAAATATTATGGATATACACAGCATTTAACTATTTGAAGTAGTCTGTTATTTTTTTGCCCAATTTGCACCACCAAGGCACTTCATAAATAAGATTTGGACAACAGGAGTAAAGAAAAGCCTCGAAATTTTCATGGGTGCGTTCAGGATGTTGACACCCAACCCACTTGGAGGGTTATCAATGACTCCACATTAATTATACCGCAGTAGTAAAAAACGAAAAAAAGCTGCATTTTTATGTTTAAAATGAGAATGAGATTAAGTGGATGCCTGGTTAGTTGATAGTGAAGGGAGTGTAATAATTTGGTTGCCTGCAGAGAGCATATGTTAATGCACCGGCATGAACTGCTAGCTGCAGCTGCTGGTATGATTTAACAACAGAATCCTTTGGAAGCTCCTCACTCTGATGTTGTGTCATCATAGCAGGCACTAGCATGCCCATCTCATCTCAGTGTAACACAGTACCCATGACAGAAGCAACCTGGTGCCATCATGAATCTCATAAGCATTGACATGCTTATGGACTCATATATGTATATATATATGTGTATGTATGTGTGTGTGTGTATATATAGTTATAGGATTACCTCTTGCTTCAGACGTTATCTCAGATCTATTGTACCCAGTCCAGGCATTCAAATTGTTTGATAAAATGTGTCTTTAAATTCAGTCATTGCATAGATACTTCAGATCATTTGACAAAATATCTGAACTAATATATAAATTTTTATTTCGTGAGATAAGGGATTTGATAAAATTAATTAAGCCAAATTTAATTTTCAAAACTAACACATTTTTGCACAAATCCAATTTTGAATACTGGACTTGTAAAATAAAGTAATTCAGTTATAGATTATATACTTCAGATCATTCGACAAAACATCTGAACCAATATAAAAATTTTTATTTCGTGAGATAAGAGATTTGATATATTTAATTAAGCCAAATTTATTTTCAAAACTAACACATTTTTAATTGCACAAGTCGAATTTTGGATACTGGACTTGTAAATTAAAGTAGGACCATAAAACTACAATTTCACATATTTGAACCAAGAGCCTCTGTATCTCTGAGCCATGCACCTCATTAAAATCTTAAATAAAGTTAAACTTGCATAGAAAAATAATTTTTACGTGGGTTGGTTTTAGAAAATACTTTTAAAAGTGTGTGAGTTTATAAATTAGGGGGGAAAAATCGTCGTCATGATGGAAAGTCCAAGTCGTCGAAGCGTGCGCGTGATAGGATTAGGGTTTCTGCGTAGGATCGAAGAGGCTTTACGAAGATCATCATCGTTGTCGAGCTAGCAAGCCAAGCAAGCGCCTCCTCCCCACTACCAGTCTTGTCTGCCACACCTCCAGCTTTCCGATCGATCGAGTGGTATAAAGGCAGAGCGTGCCGTCGTCCGGCGGGAAGCAGAGAGCAGGTCGGGCGGCGGCGGCGGCGGGCGGCGGAGGGAGCAAGCCAGCGGGCGAGCTGAAGGTGCGCCATCGATGGAGGCCGGCCCTGATCAGGTGGATGAGTACCGCAGCAGCTGCTCGGATTTGGATCTTCCGTCGGTGCCCCGCCACCCGCCGGCGTCGCTGCTGCTGCGGGGGCTGGAGCAGCCGCAGCCGGCGGCGGACTACGTGTTCAAGGTGGTGGTGATCGGGGACTCGGCGGTGGGGAAGACGCAGCTGCTGAGCCGCTTCGCCGCCGACGAGTTCCGGTTCGACTCCAAGTCCACCGTCGGCGTCGAGTTCCAGACGCGGACGGTCTCCATCAAGAACAAGCTCGTCAAGGCCCAGATTTGGGACACCGCCGGCCAGGAAAGGTGTTCTCCCGCCGTCGATCAGAGACGTCTAAACATAAATCTCTCCTCTCAACCAGTTAGAATATAGTGCCTATACTTATAAGCCTGGGCCTCTCTAACTCAGTACCGCGGTTTTGAGTTGGTTAACATGGTATCAGAGCCAAGGGCTGTGGACTCCGCTCCGTCAACCGTCACCCGTAAACAGTGCACACGTGTCAAAGTCAGAAGAACTTGCACGTGAGGGGGCGAGTTAGAATAGTGTCATATTGGCTAGGTAGGGGAGGTACCTATGCTTATAAGCCTGGGCCTCTCTAACTCAGTACCGCGATTTTGAGTTGGTTAACATGGTATCAGAGCCAAGGATTGTGGACTCCCCTCCGTCAACCGTCACCCGTAAACAGTGTACACGTGTTAAAGTAAGAAGAACTTGCACGTGAGAGGGCGAGTTAGAATAGTGCCATATTGGCTAGGTAGGGGAGGTACCTATGCTTATAAACATGTGCCTCTCTAACTCAGTACCGCAATTTTGATTTGGTTAACACTACCTTGATACGAGACCATCTTAGCGATGTATCTTAAAAATTAGAGTTCGAGACATTAGAATGGTGAACACAGTACTTCCTATATTTTCAAACGAATTTTTTGAACAATTCACTATCGTGATTTTTTGAAGTGACATAAATATTAAAGAAATGAGTTATTTGTGTCATAAAAATAATATTTTTTTATCTTTTAAGTTAAAACACTTGGGCATCAGGTACCGCGCCGTGACGAGCGCTTACTACCGGGGAGCGCTGGGGGCGATGGTGGTGTACGACATCACCCGGCGGCAGTCCTTCGAGAACACGGCGAGGTGGGTGGCGGAGCTGCGCGCCCACGCCGACGGCTCCATGGTGGTGATGCTGATAGGGAACAAGGCGGACCTGGCGGTGGCGGGCGGGAGGGCCGTCCCCGCCGAGGACGCCGCGGAGTTCGCCGAGGAGCAGGGGCTCTTCTTCTCCGAGGCGTCGGCGCGGAGCGGGGAGAACGTGGAGAGGGCCTTCCTGCGGCTGCTCGAGGAGATTTACGCGGCGGTGGTGTCGCGGAGAGCGCTGGACGGCGGCGAGTCTGGGCCGCGCGCCGCCGGGTACGACGTGCTGCAGCTCAAGGGCACCACCTTGCACCTGCTCCCCCATGCGGAGACGAGCCCGTTAAACAAGGCTTCGTCTTCTTGCTCCTGCTGAAGCCTCAAAGAAAGCCCTAATAGGTCCAAGGCTTCGTCTTCTTGCTCCTGTTGAAGCCTCAAAGAAATAATAGGTCCCTCCCTCTCTCTCTCTCTCTCTCTCTCTCTCTCTCTCTCTCTCTCTCTCTCTCTCTCTCTTGCATGGGTAATAAGATAATTTGATCTTCCAACGTTGTCCTTTGGCGATGAAATTGTAAGGTTTTCCACGTAACTGCCATATCCTACATTTCCTCGAACACATGGGCATTGTAACACCGTATAAACCTTATTAGAGCGCCATAATTATTCTCCAATTATGTTAAAATTTATGATTAACAACTAATAATTAATTTAAGACTTTCATGTTCTATCCTTCCGTGATCAAATAACTCAAATTAGATAGGGCATTTTTATTATATGATCTCAAAAAATTTTAAAATAAAATAAAAGTGATAATTATCTGTTGGATACAATATGACTGTTAACTCTTTAATATATGTATATATATTAATACTTTGAGATATTGTACTCAGAACCAAATCAATTAGAAAAATTATTTTTTCAATTATCATCTCTATTATGATCAAGACTTTTGAGTACTATCACGTATAACATTCTCTCTCACTTATCAAGAGTGAACGATCCCATATTATCTACTCTCTTGCTTTCTTTGGATTCCATTGAACTCGATCTATTAAATGCATTGGCTCATCATATCGATGATCTATACATCAATAGCTAAACCACACGATACATACTATAAGACATCATTCACAAGTTTGGTCAAAGATCTAACTGTCCAAACATGACGATAAAAAATTTTGATTGTCAGTTAGATAAGATACCATTCATAATTTCTAAGTCGAATCAGGTTAGTGGACTTCATTACACAAACGAGCACCTATATATGTATCTTAGTATCTTTACACTAATGATCGATTATCCTTAATTTATAAGAAGGCACGATAGTTTATCTGAATCTTTAATGTCTCTTGTCAAGTAGTTTATCGCTTAGAATATTTAGATCACATATCTTTATATGAATGATCTTATTATCATGATTATATAACAATTATATTTGACAAGAACTCTACTATAATATACAAATCTAATTAGTGAAAAGTACTAAAGATATGTCAGCCAATTAATTAAAAAATATTAAATAATATCAAATACGATTGACTAATATGACATATTTTTATCAATAATCATTCGCAATATAAATAAGAGTGTGGATCACCTCAGACGACCCACCTGAGAGAGGTGTCGTAATCGTCTATGAGTGACTATTGTGACCTCTCTTATCAATATACCCACGTGGGTGTGCGACATTCTAGACAATTGTAGTGCCTCCCTCTAAGTGGTTGTCTGAGACAATCCGCACTATATACATGTGTGTGTGTGTAAGCCAAGTGTGTCATCATCCATTCAACTTGGTAGAGAAAGTCATTTTATGTTGAGATATATCATGAACATTATAGAAGGAAATCTACTATCCAACGGATATACAAATTTTAAATGTAACTCTAGTCGAAGATGGCTACTGTGTCGAGTGATTGATAATTTTGAAATAAAAGAATATGGATATTTCACTCCCACGAGATAGTTCGAATAATCTCAACATAGACTACCTGTTTGTTTTGAGGAGGTTCATGGGTTCTCTCTCTTTGCCAATTATGCTCTAGGACAAGGTGAACAATTTCTTTTTTAGATTTAGAGACATTTTTTGATCATGTAGAGTCCTGCATCACCAAGTAGAATATGACTCGTAATCATGCTCAATCTATTATCCAAATTTTAAACTCATATCTAATTAAGATGACTCATCGATAATATTGTAAGTTTTTATTTTTTTTACTATATTATGTGTTATGTATTTTGAGTATGACTTATGTATGAACTTCTTCTCAACTGGAATTATGCAAGATTAATGGTACGAGTATAAGAATAATATACTTAAATAGATGTCAAATGATGCGGCCGGGCAATTGCAAGTTGAAAAAAAATAAGATGATTTTTTTTTCAATATATAGGCATGATTATTCATTTTATCATGTAGTTATGAGCTCCTCTCTGTTACATTTAGACCTTAGACTTGCTCTCTCAAGTTGGTTCAATGTCATAATATTATACACTTGGAAGAAAATGTCATGCACCATTATGTCTCAGTTGGTATATATGGAGATAATAAAGAGATAATTCTAATTCATCCATAATTTTATGGTTAAATAAGAATTATCCCTTCATTATACCCATACCAAACAAGGTCTTGGGGTTCTATTTATTCGAATTAAAGTCTCTTAAAGAAGAGGATTCTTAACCTACTAATCTTTAATTGGGTGTTTGGGTGTGTAATAATTTTTTATACAAGATAACGATTGTATTAAAACAAAGTGTAAACTAACTAATGACATAAAACTATCATGTTTGAGAAGATACGATAACAAAAATGAGTGGGAGCTATGTAGGTTCAAAAGAGATGTGGGACCACTAAATAAAAAATAGAGTTTCATATTTTCTTGTCAAATAAGGAAATATGTTTAAAAACATAAATTTGTAATAGTTATCAAGTACCAATTTTAACAAAAAATTTAACAAAAACTCAATATATCATGCAACTAAACACCCCATAACTAGACATGTGCATGGGTCGAATTCCAGCCCGAGGTCAGTGAATCCGGATCCGGATCCGAATCCGAACATTTGAATCCGATTTTCACATGAATTCGAGATCAACCAAGTTATTGAATCGGGTTAACTGTGAACCCGAAATCTGCTTTGACGGTGGCCGCCCACTGCTGGCGGACCTGGCAACAGAAGAACAATCGCTGTAGAGAGTGAAAGAGATGGCGATGGGGGCATTCATTGCATTGGTCGGCGGCCAGCGGTGGCGCAGAGGCCGCGAGCGGAGGTGATGGTGGTCAGGCGGCGCCAGTAGCTGGTAGGATCAAGGACCATGGGGATGGCATTGCCGAGAAGGGGGACGACGAGGGTGGGGCCGGGGAGGGAACCCTTCTTGCGTAGAAACGACAACTGCTCCATTGCTAGGATGAGAGCCACCAGGGCCGCCGCCCACGGAGGGCGGCTGTGATCGTACCACCCCATGCATCGGTGGAGACAATCTTACGAATGTGGCGACGAGCACGATGAAGCCTCGTCAATCAGGAGGGATTTCTCAGATCTTGACCTCCAGGCGACGACGAAAGGACGAGTAGAGCATGTCACCAGAGATGGTGCCAGAGTGATGGGGCGTGCCGATGACAAATTTGAGATCATACCACCATATGTGTAGGTGGTGGCCGCCGACGAGATGGCTCGTAGAGGCCATGTTAGTGACCCGAGTGTTGCGCGGAGGATGATGGCCTCCTAGGGCTGGCCGAAGTTCCAACGTTCGTGCTCCAACATAGAGACGAGCCGGCACAAGCCCTCTAGTTCATGTGGAGTCACCGGAACCTGCACAAGCCCTCGAGTTCAAGCCGGCAGAGAAAACTCATCGCCACCATGGCTATTAGCAACCCCAAAGGGGGAGGATACTCCTCCGATACCCTGGAGCCAATCTAGCCCGTCGAGTGGAGGAAGGGTAAATAATCTATAATCGACAGCGGCGGCGAAGGTGACCCATGGCGCCGGAACCAACGGATGGCCTTCCCCAGAGAATCGTCGCCCTTGGTGGCGGCGAAGGTGAACCCATGGCGCCAGCAACGGGACAATGGCGTTGCACCCCGAGAGATCCCGGAGGGGCTACGGCCCTTTTCGTCATGGATCCCCAAAATAAATTGGATTGTTTTGTTTTCGGGGCAGGTTAAACCCAAAAGCCACTCAACATATTCAGTTACCGCCTGAAACCTGACAAGTGGTTTGATCTTGGGTTGGGATATCGGATCCAAAGATCCGTTGACAGGTCTACCCATAACTCTTTGATATCAAGTAACATTTGATATTGTCATTTGCTTTCAAAACTCTTTTGATATGTAGATCTATAAATCCCAAACAAATATCATCAAAACTGACACATGGGTAACTCATAACTCTAAGGATTGATAACATGGGATTTAGAACTCATAGATTTGGTTTGATTATTATAAACTTACCTTTATATTTTTGTTAACTTTCAATCAAAATCATTGATCAGTGGTGTTTGGTTGCACAATAATTTTTTGTATTTTTTTCACGATAAAAAGTTGTATTAAAATAAAATATGAACTAACCAATGACAAAAAAATTATTATGTTTGGAGGGACATGATAACGAAAAAAAGTAACTACCATATATGACCAAATAAAGTGGGGGGACACAAGATAAAAAAAGTGGTGAGAGTGTGACCCTCTTTTTTTTCTAAGAAGGAAATCACTTTAAAAACATAAAATTGTCAAGGTTGTCAAACAATTTTATTTCCAAAGCATAAAATTGTAGTAAAAAATCAAACTATCATGCAACCAAACAGCCCATTAGGGTTTTTTGGTACCTTATTAATTTTAAGATAATCCATATTTATGTCTAAAAACTTAGTGATAACTAAGATTTTATAAAATTTAACTTGTATCAAATGGGTTATTAATTCCCACCTAGCTTTTGCTCAGTCCTAGTAAAAATAGGTGTATGGGTATAAGAGAAATATATAATTAATTATTAATGGTATACATTACTATTTCAGATAAATGTTAAACTATTAAAATAATTATCACTTCAAACCTTTTAAATTATAAATATCTAATACAAAAGAGAAAAGTGATTCACTTTTTTATGATAAGATCAACCAGAAGTATGAGTCTAAAGCCACAGTTGATTGATCTAAATGCACCTTTAATCTTGATTGAGTCAAAGTTAGGTTCATTCAGATTGTTTGTTGTTATGTATTAATATACTTCTAATCATATCTTGTATATCTTAATGAATATATTAAAATAATTTTTATGATTTATTTTTTATTTTTCAGTTGTAATACCAGTAGAGGATAAAAGTAACATATGTAATGTTACATCTAGCCATAAGTATGTATTAAACTGATTGATACAGTACTATATTAACAAATAAATCAAACACTTAATTTTACCATAAATTAAAATATTAGGCATGAAATTAAATTTAAAATTTTTAATCAAAGTAAAAAAGCACCCAATTAAGTTTAATGAAGTATCTTTTGGGTGGATATATATATACACTCATGACTTCTTATTTTCATGAATATTTAATAAAATACATCATACCATTAAACATACACATTTATAATGCCACCGACATTATTGGTACATTTCTCTGCACCTCACACATATTTGGCTGAGAAAATTAAGCAAGTCAGGTATTCTTATTTCTGATTTTAATTTTCTAAAATCTGACTCATAATTAACCCTCGCAAAAGGTTATATATTTACCAGCAGCGTTTCTCCGGGACACATCCGCAAAATCTTATAATTACAAGGTTGAGCGCTAACAGGGTCTTAATTTTCGGTCCTAGAGGTACTTTTCCGCAGAAGATGCCCGAGTCCACGCCCGCCGTCGCCGCCCATCTTCCTCAGCGACGTCAACACGTGCAGCTTCCACAGCCTGCCGGACTCCCCTTCCCGGCGAACCGCCGCCTTCTCTTCCTCTTCCGTCCGCCGACTGGCGCTGCCGACCCTGTCCATCAGCGCCGCCGACATCATCCCTTCCCCCGTCCTCGTCTGGTGCTGCAGAGCGCCGATGACCGTCCGCAGCGCCCGCCCCGGCGATCCCCGGTTGGTGAGCATGATGTTGCCGACCTCCGCCTGGCTCAACCTCCCGCCGCCGTGGAAGGCCTCCTCCACCTGCGGGTACAGCTTGTGGCCCTCGATGCCCAGGTACCCGCCGGCCATAGCCTTGAAGCACCGGAAATCGCAGAGGGGCAAGTAGACATGGACGTCGACCCGCGGAGCGCGGAGCACCTCGGGGTCTACCCTCTCCGGCGCCGTTCCGGCCATGGTGAACACGACCACCTGTTCCTCCCCGGCGCCGGAGATCACCCTCTCCATGAAGCCGAGCATCCCCGAGAAATCCCGATCCGGCCCCGTGCGGAAATGGCGATCGATATTCTCCACAAGGATCACCGACCGAGGGGTCGTGCGGAGAAGAAGGGCCTTGAGGTCGAGGCTGTCGACGGCGCCGGCGGGGTCGAGGTCGTAGACGTCGTAGCAGAGGAACCTGGCGATGGCGGCGGCCAAGCTAGACTTGCCGGTGCCGGGGGCCCCGTAGAGGAGGTAGCTCCGCCTCCACAGGCGGCCGAGGCGGCGGTAGACGACCCTGTTCCTCAGGAAGGAGTGGAGATCGGAGCGGAGTCGGGTCTTGAGGTCTGGGTCGACGGCGGCGGTCTCCAGCGTCGCCGGGTGCGTGAAGGGGACGGACGCCCACCGCCGGCTCGAGCCCTCGCCGGAGTACGTGAAGAGGCGGAGACTCCGCCGGCGGAGATCGATCTCCTCCGCAACGTACTCGACGTGGTCGAGATAGGGGCGGAGGACGCGTCGCAGGTCGCCCCGTCGGACGCGGAGGAGGAGCGCGGCGTCGGAGAGGTTGGTCCAGGAGAGGCTGGCGCCGAGGAAGGAGTCCTGGACGGTGCGCCCGTCGTCGACCCGGAGGTACAGGCGATCGCCGCCGCCGTCGCCGCCGAGCTTCATCTTGTAGGGGAAGGCGGCGGAGGAGAAGACGTTGGCGTAGTCGGAGTCCTCGAGGGAGGGGAGGGAGGAGATGTAGGCGGCGGCCCGGCGGTAGAGGGGGTTCTCGCGGAGGCTGTCGTCGTAGCGGGGGATCTTGTAGTGCTGGTACGGGCGGAGGCGGTCCTCCAGCGACCGGGAGCAGCGGAGGAGCAGGGAGAGGAAGGCGTGGGAGGAGAGGGAGGCGCGGAGGAGGTGGACGACGACGACGACGCCGGGGAGGAGGGCGAGGATGATCGCCGTGGACATGGCGGTCCCTCTGGGGCGAAGAAGACGCAGCGGCGGCGGAGGCGGCGGAGGGGGTGGCCCGCCGGGGGCTCTGTCGTGGTGGTGGGCGGCCAGGCCACGGCCACAATTAGAAGGAGACCTGGATATGCAGCTTTGAAGGCGGAGAAGGAAGGGAAGGGGAAGGGGAGGGGGTGGCCCTCAAAACTAGGCATCTTTCTACCAAAACCAGAAATAGGGAGGGGCTAATTAAATTTTAATTTTTTTTTACTGTTTTACATGTTACTTATTACCCATTTTAGCGTGTGTATAAATATATATCTATTTCAGAAAAATTATAAATTCAAGAACACCCTTAAGCTGTAAGAATATGCACTGTCGCTCGTGTAAAATTCATTTTTTTTATATATTGCGGGGCTTTTGGTTGTTTGATAAATTGAGTTTTCCTATGTTTTTGTGATAAATTGTTATTACATATTTATATTTTTAAAGATATTTTCTTCTCCCAACATCCTCTAATTTTCTTTTTGCATAGTGGTCCTCTCATCTCTTTCGGTGGCACACCATTTTTGTCATCACATCTCTTCAAACATGTCAATTTTATAACATATATTATTTTAAATTATATTTTAATATATATTTTTGATAATAATATATATATAATTTATTGGGCAACCAAACACCGCAATAGATATTGAATTTACCTATAATACCTGCATATATGTACATAGCCGGCCGGTTAGAACACTTAGCACTGATCTTTAAAAAATCATGATTATTTAATTAATAATGAACTAAGTTTGAACAAAAGTTGAATTTATTAGTAACAACTCGATTACTCGAGTTTCTAACTCTTCTAAAATAAATGAGTCGAGTTTAAGTAGCATACCCTTAAACTAGCTCGGCTCATTTGCATCTCTAAAGGTGTGGTCTCGACCAAATTCAATTAACCGATTTGGTCTCTTACCGACCAAAATCAATTGTAAGTGGGATTTCTACTTCTAAGTAGGTTTTATTTTTGGGCAAATATGAAAATTAATTCTTATTTTTTATCTAATTAACCTCTTAGTTTGTGATATAAAAGTAACTAGCTAGTTTGATTAAAATACCTATACGTCGATCAAGTTAGTGTTCTCTTAAGGGTATATTATATCTATGTTAATTCTATTTACATATAGATATCATGTCGGGAAAATAAAAACTAAAAAAATACAAATACATTTTATTAAGATAAAAGAGATGTGCTTATAAGTTAATTTACACACATAATCAGACAATCTAAATACCTACATGTCAAATTAGATTAGGGTATGCTCGGAAAATCTAAACAAATATAAGCAGTTAGGACAACCAAAAGAGTGAGAAATCATGTATAACTTTAAAACGGCAGGGGATCACAGGAAATCAAAAAAATTGTTTTTATACTTTTTCTTTACATTTCTGTAATGCTTGCCTAACACCCCTTTTAACAAGTTTTTTAGAAAAATATATTTTTACCGTGAGACTTATTTTATCATACAATCAAACACCCTATTAAAATTTACCTTTTTTTAGTTTTTATTTATATGTTTATACAGATAGAACTAACAAGTGTATATATTATGTATTTAAATAAAAATTAATTAATTAATATATAGATGTCACAATCAAATGAAATACTTTTACCAAAAAGGTAAGAGATTAGACATGAATCAAATTTAGGTTTTGTATGATTTAGGCTGTTTTTTATTATCTTAATTATCTTTTAAACTGAGCTTTTTTTCTTAATAAACTTCTTAAAAATAAGTTGTTGGGTTTAGCATTTTATTATCTAGGTATAATCTTTATCAGACGTTAGAAATAACAAATATTATATATCCAAAAAAACAATAAATTGGTTAATATATATACATATCTTGATCAAATTAAGTACCTAGTTTCACCGAAAAAAAAACAATAAGCTTGAAAATAATTGTTCAAAATTTTAGATTATGGCAAGAAAAACTCCACCTAAATAGGTGTCATTTGTTTTGACTTAACTAATGTGTAGTTCTTGATTGTCACAAAGTTAGACATTGAAACTTTCGGTAAAAACATTTGAATACAATAGTAATTTCTTCGTGAATCGCTTAATATTAAGTGATTCATTATATATATTTTAGTTTCAGAAGTGGATAATTAAGATTTTATGTTTCACAAAAAAATAAAAAATAAATTAAAACTTGGATATTTTATTAAATCAAATCAAATATCAATATCTAATGCCCTGTTTGGTTAGAGTTTCATTTTTGGTACTATATCAATATTGATATTAATATTTTCAAATGTTGGAGTATCAATATCAAAAGTAATACAAGTGGACACTTGTATTACATAATATGCTTTGTTTGCACTACAAATTTTAAAATTGATACAAATAACCAAACACCTCTTAATGGTTCCTATCAATATCAATTTTAAAATTGATAGTGATAGAGGTACCTAATAGTGTTACCAAACAGGGTGTAAGTGTTTAAAATTAATTTCTAAGAAGTCACTAATACTATCTATGCAACCAAGGTTGATTGTCATGCTAACTTCAATGAAATTCTTAAACTTTTAGGACAAGTTTGGTACAAGATTATTTCGAGAATAAATCAAGTTTATCCTTAAATTTTATTTGTACCAAACAACCCGTTAAACTTTTTGCGGCCATTTCATACCAATCTAATCCGATTTATATCTCCAAAATAATCGGGTACCAAACAAGCTCTAGAGAGTATGCCTTTTTCATCTAGCTAAGAGTTGTGAATGTTACAAGGCCAAACAAATATTATGGAAGTTCTGGAATAAGGTGTAGGCGTGTATCTATCCATGCATAACTTAAGAACATGATGTAACTTAAATAAATAAATATATATATTTAATTACCACACAATATAATTGAGAAGAAAAAGGGGTCCAGTTGACTTTGAATACAAATTAAAAGCTTTGGAATAATTTAGTCAAACAACAAAAATATACCCCATTAGAGAGATGATCAGAATTGGCATGTATGCCATGAACGTCATCATAGATCAGAAGGTTTTAATTTGGATAGAATCGATACTACAAATAAATATAAAACCGATACAGGGATATTCATTGGTATTGGCACCTCAAAAGCTCAATAAAATGGGCTAATTTTACTTGTGCAAATTCATATCTGATAATTCTTGGTAGTATATTGTTGATTTTTTGAAAAAAGCTAAAATGAATTTTTTGAAGATTTTGTGGGTATTCTTAATTTGAACAAACCCCAAAGCGGGGACCCTTTTTTTACCTGATTATAAAACTAAACAAATTATTTTACCCCCAAACTTTATTGCACTGACGAAGGAAGTCAAACTTGTGTCAGGTCAAGATTCTCTCTCTTACCACCTCTGTGAGCACGTGGTTATATTTCATAATCTTCCATCCTCGCCTTCCACGTGGGGGCCCGTCCCGACGGCCACGTGCCACGCCGACAGCCACGTGCTCGTAGTCGTGTCCCCCCTAGCGGCTTCTTTATGCGCTCCTCTCTCTCTCTCTCTCCCTCCTGTTGTGGCGCGACACCTGTCCACACGAAGCTCGGTGGCGGAGCGGTGGAGCGAGATGCTCCCCTCTCTCCAGCGCTCCGCCTTCCTCCGCTCCCCGTCCGCCCTCCACCTGCCGCCGCCGCCGCCATCCCCGCCCTACCTCCGCTGCGCCGCTGCGGTGTGTACGGCATCCACCTCTTCGCCGTTCGATTCGTCCTCCTCAGCGGCCTCCCTGGAGGTCCTCGGTGGCGCCCGCCGAGCGTTGCTCTGCGGTGAGGGTGGCCCGGCGCTCCGACTGAAGCCGTACGACGCCTTCCCTGTCCTTGGATGGAACTCTCACCTGGAGACCATATTCGCCTCCTTCTTCCGCTCCGTTCCCAACGTGCGGCTCCGCAGAGAGTGCCTCAGGACTGCTGATGACGGCGCCGTAGCCCTCGACTGGATCAGTGGCGATGACCGGCTCCTCCCAGCCGACGCGCCGCTATTGGTGCTGCTGGTTCGTCTCTAGGCTTATCGCTCCATGATCCTTAGTTTGGAGGTTTTCCAGGACTACGAGGGATTAATTAACTTGGGATCGCGTACAGCCAGGTCTTACGGGCGGTAGCGAGGATTCTTACGTGAGGCACATGCTGGTACGCGCTCGGAGCAAGGGATGGCGGGTCGTGGTGTTTAACAGCCGAGGTTGTGGTGATAGTCCTGTCACCACCCCCCAGGTATCTCATGGGGGAATTTTGATTCACACCAAAATACTGCGGGATGCCTGAGTATTCTTCTTGCACATGTGTTTATAATGTGTCTTCAATTAAAGAGGACAACTGATTGATTGATCTTCACATATTGACTTGTCTGAAGTGCTTCAACGGGTACATGGTGGTTTCTGAATAATGCTTGTAACGAAGCATTAAATTTCTTTCTGGGTTAGATGGCTATGTTGTGTTGGAGAAGAACAGTTGCATCGGTCTGAAGTGTCATTGTTTGGAAATGGCAGGTGTTATACTTACATGATATACTTTTGTCGGCCAGGACTTGGTTTTAGTTGTCCCAGTCAAATGGGATCTGCCAATCCCAGCCAATGCCATGCTAGGATCAGACAGTCCAATCCCATGATCTTCCAATCTTCGCCAAACTCAGACTGGCTGAGATGGATCAATCAAGTTGGCTAATCCCAATCTGGATTAGCTAGCCAATCAGGTGCTAGAGAGTTCCGGCCAATTCCAGCTGAACTCAGCATGGAATTGTCCTGAGCATGCAGAATTGGATAGTTACGCACAAGCACGCTTGCCGCGCTTGCTTGCAAACACACGCACATATATATACATATAGTTGTGTGTGTATATATATAGTTGATGATGTAAAAGATGTGTGTCAAGAAAGTATTATGTGTGAGTAAAGAGTAAAAATCTCATGTTTTCTACATATTACTCATTTTCTTGTGGATGCTTGGACCCTTTTTCAAATAATAAACAATGTGCATGTATGTGCATAACATCTGGAAAATAAGTTGTCAAATCTTTTAGGTGACAAATGAAGGGGACATTCTAACTGGCCTTCTCTTTTTACTTGAAATGCTAGTTCTTAAATTCAATTGTAGGAATCATGAGCATGAAGGTGTTAACTGCTTGTTTCAACTAATATGCCACATGGTTTCTACGGTAATTATAGTCTATAACATGAGATAACTTTATTGCTGGACTTCTTAGCTTGGTACCGTGACAACACTCACTTTCTGCCTAAATATATGCATCAACCTGCCTTCCAGAAACTGTGTTTGCTGATTGTCATATATTTTTCATTCTTGTGTGTCTCCATGGTCTTCTTGTCAAAGACATTGTTTGTAGTTATACCACATCTTCTGTTGTGTAAATTTTACCCTGAAGGAACTGCAAAATGCTTAGTGTTACAAGACATTTTCTCTTATCTTGCTAAATAAGTTGATGCTTAGGCCATGTTGCTAAGAGAATAGTGAATAAGTGATTTCCGAAATTTCCCCGATCTTTCCTATCATTCACCTATCACCTGGTGTCAAGGATTCCGGAATCGGAATCGGAATCGGAATCGGACCGATTCCGATTCCGATTCCCAGAATCGGCCGGAATCGGCCGATTCCTGGGAAGGGAATCGATTCCGGAATCGGTCGGAATCGGTTTTTTTTTTTTTTGGATTTTTTTTTTCGTCAAAAAAATTCAAAAAATTCAGAAAAAATTCTAAAAAAATAGGAAATGAGTTAGAAAAATTTTAAAAAATCACCAATGCATGATATCCACAAAACCACATCATACAAATACTAATGAACACCAAATTGAAGACTTGAAGACTTGAAAGTTAAGTACGTGTTCCAATTCCATTTATTCAAATATCAAAAGAGTTGATACATCATCAAAAAAAAATTACATCGTATCAATCTACTACCGATATCTAGGATAAAGATGTGGAGTCGTCCTCCTCTCCCTCGCCGTGACGCTCCTCCTCGTGCTCGGTCTTGAATCTTGTCGGGACCATATCCATATGAAAATAATGCCGATGCCATGCCATCAAGGTCGTATGGATCGGACGCGGACGACCGGGACGTAAGCGAGAGGATGGTGGAGCTGGTGGTGTAATCCACCGGCTGGCAGTCGGCTGGCCAAATCTTTGAATCGTGGCTCCATAATATAAGGCTCGCGTGTGTACGCTCATCCGGCGTGTAATACGAAGCTTTGAAGCGTGAATCGGGTGACTCACCGCCGCTGATAGGTCACGTCGCGGTATACACTCCTCGTCGTCATCACCGAGGAGCGAGAAGGAGCTCGCATCGTCATCTGGGCTCGACAGACGCCCGACCTCTAACTTCCTTCTTTACCTCTTCGGCCCATCTCGAACTACCGTAAAGTGAACCCAAAGTTTTTTTCAACTTTGCAAATCCTCCTACATTCTCCGTGCGGTCACCTTTGTTTTCGTTCTCCCGGTTGCGAATGGGTAGCTGCCTAACCGGGGCCGAGAAGGCCGGGGCCAAAGTGTGTGGTCACTTGCCATCGTCTGAAGGCGTGAAGAGGCCCCGCCCGAGTCGTGGTAGTAGATGGCAGCCGGAGCATCCTCTCGCTCAACACCATCCAACTCTCCTTGCACGCCACGCACGGTCATCGGGATCAAACTCGACCGCGTGATCCCCGGCTTCCCTCTTCCTTCATCCGGGAGGCAAGTGCATGCTCCTCCCGGGAAAATGGTCCCGTGTCACCTCCTCGGGTGGTGGTGTGGCGGAGGACTGCCTCTGCTCGTACGGGCCACCTGCGATCCGTGCAAATCGCTCCTCGCTGATCTTCTGCCGATCCTTGTTATTCTTTATGCGCAACCTCGTGACGCAATGACGAGCCCCGGCTTCTCCGGCCGATTCGAGGTCCGCTCGTTCCTCCTTTTGGTATGTATCGAGTTGAATGTACTCCAGTTCCTCTCACGGGAGGGGACTCGGTGCTCGGCTCGTAATCTCGATACCGAATGACGCAGTGGATTCCATCCACTCACAGTGTCTACCTGAACCCACCACTCAGCTGCAAGAAAAACACAAGAAGAGAAAAGGAAAACAATTAGCCCATCATCAAGAATAACTTGTATGAAAAGAAAAGAAATTGCTCATCAAACTATTACTATACCAGGTGACACTTTGTCAACTGAATATTTCAGGTCAGCATCTGAGTATACACCGACCCTCATCTTGTACTTCTGCATCTGAAACATTTAAATAAAAAAATTAGTTGCCTGGTAATGCTAGTCCAAGGTATTTAATGAACTCTAAGTTACTTCTATCTCAGCCCCTATCCTGTCCTGCGGAGATCGGCACAGCCGCTGGATAACTGCAAGTGTACGCCGCATCACCTCGTTGTCGTTCAGCCACTTTGTCCTCCATGTGGATGCGGGGTTCAAAAAAGTATCCCGCAAGATTTTATTAGTTAACACCGCGCATATAAGATAATTATACATCAAAAATAATTTTAGAACCAAGTTACCGCGCGTGGACATCGTGGTGCGTAAGGTCTTGTCCCATCGGTCATCAATGATTTTCCACCACTTTTGTAACCTCTCGGGATTTTTTTCTTTAATTTTCAGCTTTGCCCGGTCCATAGCATCATATAGTGTGCCCAATCCGGTCCCCAATTATCCGAGTCGACCAACCTCCAAACAACTACCGGTGGCTCGATGATTGCCAAATAGTAGGCAATCCTCTCCGGCTCTCTTGTCGCCGTGATGCAGCTCGCACGACAAGAATCTCCAAGCTCTTTTTTGTCGTACGCAGGTTGTCCACCATATAGTTGTAATACTCCTCGCATCGCGCGAACTTTAACCAATGCATGTACGTGCCGGTGTAAACTCTCGTATGATGAAGTTCGTGGCAAAATCGTGTCGGACCGGACAAAGACGTGCCCTCTGTGTGAGATCTCGCTGATACGTAGGAGGCGGGGATGCGAATAAATAAAGGCCCGATGGTGCACGCACCGCTTCGACAAGTGTAGTAATGTAGATACACCCTCCTCTTTGCCTATATCCTCTAAAATGAGATCTATGGAATGTTGCCTGGCACCCGTTGAGAAGATGTGCTTCCTCTTCTCATCAACTTCCTCCCCAGCCGCCTTATATGATGGTTCGTTGTCGGTGACAACCCGAACCACATTTCTCCTCCCATCTCCTCCACCACTCCATCCATCGTAGAAAAAATGAAGTCGGCATTTTTAATCTTCCCCTGAAGCATCTACCGACTTGAGAATGTAGTCCCCTCGAACGGTACACCAAGAAGTTTATCATACTTCTGGATGCACCGTCCACCCATCGCACGTGATTGTGCAACCCCCTCTCCTTCCACACCGACTTGAACCCGTCCATCCACTCCCTCAACTCCCCGGACCCTCCTCATCCAGGTGCCCGGCGCCGTATACGTGTCTCGCCGCCGGGCACGAACCCGGTCTCGGCCCTTTTCACCCACGGCATCCACCATCGTCGTCGGAAGTAGGGGCCGGTGGTGCGTGTCTTGGGATGCCTACATCAAGTTAAAAAAATGGGATCGGGGTAAAATTAAGTGTTAGTAAATAAAACAGAGCATAATGTCAAATTTAATTTAAAGTGATACCGTACGTAAAAACCATTTGACAATGTGGCGAACGGCTCTCTTTGCGGCCGTTCGCCTTTCTTCACTTTCATTGCATGCTTTATCCCCATCGCCCAAGACTTTGTTTCCTAAATAAAAACTCGTCACTCGGTGTAAATCGAGTCGCGTAGGTAAGTGGAACGGCGGTGACGGCTCTGTCTCTGCAGGGTCGGGCTCTCGGTCCCCGGCCGAGGTCGGGCGAGCCGATGCTTCGATCGGCCGAAAGCCGGGTCAACTCGGACCCCGGACCCTCCTCGCTCCCTCCTCCTCGTCCTCCTCCTCGGCCGATGCACGCTTGGCTAGCGTGCCTAGCACGTCTCGGCGTCGCCCGAGTCCGCGGACTCGTCCTCGCTCCCCGGCTCCATTTCGAGTTCTTGCCTTCCTGCCTTTCCCTTCGGAGGTAGGCGAATCGCGGTCCCTCCTCCTCCTCGAGTAGCTCGTCCCGGCAACTCCTCCCTCTCGCTCGATCCGAACGCCCCGTTGAGAGGCTCTACTGTCGTATCCTCTCATCTCCTCACTTTTCCTCGGGCACCTTGTCACATTTCTTTACATTCCCACCGTTCCGGCGAATATGTTGTTTCGGCCCGGAACACCCCCCCGTTCATCTCCTTCCCGCACCACTTGCACCGCACCCTCTTCCCGAGCTAGGTCTACCATTTGCCCGTGTTCCAACCCACGTCAAAGCACGTCCGGTGCCGCCACCTTGATCGGCCATTGCTTGTATCTGCAAAAATTGTAAACAATGCACTTAAAAATGATTAGATAACATAAAAAATGAATTAGGCTGATGGAAAGCGAGACCCAAGTAACACACCATTCGGTATGTTTAAAGGGTTACGTAGTTGCGGAAATCGTCAAATTAACGTACGGGATATCAGGGAATTTTTCCCGTGCAAAATGAACTTAAACGGATAGTTTAAAACTTGGACGGACTTATTCGGTCGGAAATCACAACGTTTAACGACGCCGGACTCGTGGAAACGTAAGAATGGACGTACGAAGTTTTCGCGAAGAAATCTTACCAAAAATCGGTCGAAAGATCGAAGAAGACGTTGATTCAAGGCGGATCGGAGCTTGGATCGGGCGGAATCGGCGAAGGAATCGCTGGAATCGCCGGAATTTGGAATCGCGTGAAATCGTCGAAATCGCCGGAACCGTGCCGAATCGCTCCCGGATCGACGCGATCGCTGCCTCGAATCGCTCGGATCGACGCCCGGATGATCGGGGATCGTGCCGGAATCGCCGAGGAATCGCCGCGGAATCGCCGGAGACGAGCCCCTACCGCCGCGGGATCGAAGGAATCGACCGCAAGGCGGTCGGTCCGACCCTTTTAGGCCGGAATCGGTTCGATTCCCCGGTCCGGTCGAACCGGGAATCGAACCGGGCCGGTTCAACCGGTTTTCCATCGGAATCGGTCGGATCGACCGATTCCACAACGAATCGGTCGATTCCGACCGATTCCAGTCGATTCATACCGATTCCGCGGAATTATTCCCGGAATCGGTCCTTCCGCCAGGAATCGGATCGGAATCCACCGATCCGATTCCGGAATCGGTCGGAATCGGTCCGATTCCACCGATTCCGTAATCTATGCCTGGTGTGGTCTATAGAACTAGAGTTTAGCTTAATCTTTTCAGTGTTCTGGTCAGTTATGAATTTGATTATCTTATTCGCTATTTGACGTGAAAGATGACCAAGAAAAGGTTCTATTTGTACATTGAAAGGGAAATATTCACGGAGATAGCATATAGTTTTTCTTAGTAATTTGAACTCACATTCTGTTCTTTGTCTAGTTTACTCTTCCCATTGATAAGTCCCATCAAACTAAAGACAACAAGGAAATACAGGTTCACTATGTATATGGGGTTTATGTTCTGTTTACTTGGACATTCTTATTGAGTCTGGCCATTATTCTCCTTTACAGATGAAGCATTTTGATATCTTTGTTGGTTTATTTTTTAGCTTTATGCACTCATATCCTTGATTAATTCTTCTTTTTTCATTCTTTTCCAGTTTTATTCAGCTTCTTTTACTCACGACCTTTCTGAAGTTGTACGTCATGTTTTATCAAAATACCCATGCTCAAAAGTATATGCAGTTGGCTGGTCAATTGGTGCAAATATTCTTGTGCAGTATCTAGGGCAGGTAGGACATACTGTTGCTTAACTTTATTTCTTGTTGATAAAGGCCTCCTAATTCATTGCTTACATAAATGGTGGTGACTTTATTCTTGTCTATAACAACGACCACCTGCTGCATGCATTTTTGTCACTGTTCCAGTGCATTATACATAGTAAGGTGGAACATGATAGATAAGATTGCATATTCCTATGTATCTATGCTCTAAAATAAGCTCTAATTGTTACAATTATTCAAGCGAATTTGTTATCTCCAGTTTATATATTAACCTTTCTTGTTATGAAATTTTTTTTGATCTCCATATCAGTAATTGTTTTCATTCATCATTCTTAGTAGGCTGTCAAGGTACTTTCTTTACCTGTTTATGAAAGCTCATGAATTCCCCCCTTTTACCTCCATTTTTTTCTATTCCAAATGGATGCATAACATAAATCAGTTATGATAGCTGAGATTCTTAGGCAAAATAAAGAAAGTGAAGTATCTATTAGAATATACTTAGGTTAAATAAAGCTCTTAAAACCAAAAATGCTAGTTCCGAGCTCTTGTTTCTAGTTGGATTGAAGAAAGAAAAGTGGGAATTTCTAAAGTTTCCATTGGAGAAGTTGGGAGATGAATATATTATATGCTTATGAAGTAGCTGAAATAGAAGAAGAATGCAGTCAAATTTCTGTCGTGTCAGTTGTGGAGAGAAGTTTAAGGCAGGAAGGTGGAGTCTGGTAACATTGAATCAACTGGGGTCATTCATAATATTACACAATAGATGGTTAGAGTTAGCAGAATCACTATGTTATTTTCCTTATAGGTACATCTATGAGAGGAATAAAGCCAGGCAGATGGTTTGGCTGTCTTGAAATGAAACCAAGTTGCAGCTGCCCTTATTGATGGGGGACGAAGGACCTAGACTTGGAGAACTTGTTAGAAAAGAAATTCAATGCACTGTAGAATTAAACTGTCTACAATCCTGAAAGTAAGAAATTAACAAGCAGGTTAAAAGAAGACAGTTATAACTAGAAATTGGACCAAGAGACAGCCACAATCCAGAAATGATCACAAGAATATAGCAACATACTAATATTTATAGAGATGACACACTTTGACTGGAATTAATCAAGCAATTAACAAGATATATTTCATGGTAAATCAAGATGGCTACTCAATTTCACAATGCACCAACAACATAGAGTTAAAGTAGCTAGAATCCTATTCACCAATGAGCATTGCAGAATTGATCTGGTATAATGAATGAACAAAATCAAAATAAGCATGAAAATGAAGGTAAACAATAATACCTTGATGCCTTAAGAATAAGAAGAAAATTCTCTTCATCCAACAAATTTTCTTAGATGGGCATTGACTTCTGTAAAGAGTCACCTGACAGTGAGAACAAGAGGAGGAAATGGCATCCAAATCATACCAAACAGTTAGAACAAGAATAGGTTCAATTCCAAGAAGATTGGCTCAGTTTCCATCATGGCCGAGAATCAGAAGGTTCCTCATATTTCTCTTCAGAATTCAACAATTGAAGTATTCAACTATGGAGATTCAATCCATAGGTTCCGGCATCTTGGCCATTTAAGACAAGTCACCAGGGAGACCTTAAGAGGACCCTTTCATTATTTTCTAGAGATTTTCAGTTCCAACAATAACCAGGCATTTCTGAAAATTGGTCATAGCTACTCATATAACTGTCATATCAAGCAACTGCAGGTTTATCCAGCAAAGAAACAACCAAAGAAGAGCATCAGCTCAGCAAGGGACAGGGACGATCATATGTCACATTTTGACCACATCTCAAGGAAAACAATTCTCCACAGAGCTGAGCTCTGTATAAACCGATCTTAGCTAGTTGACTGGAGACTGGACCAGTCTATAATGCAGAAGAAGATCACATAATCACTCAACTGCAAACAAGAACCGAAACCACTGAACTGAAACTGAACCAAATCAGAGACTGGAAAGGGAGCAGTCTATAGCTGTTTCCATACCACAACAAGCTTAATTGAAGATGGAGATTGATGTATGCTTCTCAAATCGGCAAAAAAATACACCGGAAACAGACCTGCATCGTATAGGCTTACCTTCGGAATCAGAAAATCCGGGCAACTCTCTTAAGAAGCATATTCTGACTTTCAATAGACAGCAAACATTCAAGCATACACTGTCAGATTATTGCTCAATGCTTTTAAACTACTTCTATATCTCCAGATTTACGAGGAGGGAACTCGGAGATGGCATTGGAAGGTTAGGGTTTACCATTTGAGCCGTCAGAACTGTTCAAACCCGAAGGACAAGCCACTTAATTAGCTAGATCGAGCTGAATAGGGGCAGATCCAAGACTGATCGTAGCTTAGGAGGACTTCTCTTTCAGAACCATTGTCGAATGGACTGCTTCAGAGTAGAAGATCATATGAACATAGATTTCCGCCATGGAACAAGCCACTAGAAGTAGTAAGAAGAAGAAGATATCCGAACTATTGGAGTAGAACTCTCCAACAGCAACTTCGGTTGCTGAACTCTGACAAAAAAGCGCCTGATGAAGCTCGAACTAATGGGGAAAAGATATATCAGAGGTAGGGGATTCTTTTTCTCTAAAGGCACCACCAGAGATGAGGATCGGAGAGGGAGATCAGAGTTGGGGAGAAGCGCTAGGGTTTTGCCATCGCAAGGGAAAGAGAAGAGAACCACATCAGCAGCTGAACCAAGTGAAGAGAGAGAGTGAGCAACCTCCGTTAAGTCATGAGACTGCAGGGGCAAAGTTAGAAACTGGGAACCTTTCCGAAACAGCTCTGAAGAAAGGGCAGGGGTAACAGCGGAATCAGAAAAATTTTGATTTTAATTTCATTCATCCATGACCGATTACAAAGATGGGGTCCCTATTTATAGGGAAAGAAGAAAGAAAAAAACACTTAATGCTGTAAAATATCAGAAAATGGGCAGCCTACGGGAAATTATCAGAAAAATGCCCAAATTACAGGAAAATTACTCAGAACTAAAAGAAAATTTACCAGGACTTAATAATGGCTAAAAAATACTAAGACCCCTCTAAAATTTTTGAAAATTTATAGAATTTATCCAAAAATTATTCTGAACATCAATTGGCCTGAAAACCGTCATTGCCTAGCCAAATGGACTCCAATCGGCGCCGTCTACGTTGATAAGTCTTTTCAAACCGGTCTTTTCCTCTGGTGTCCTCACCAATTCTCCTCGGCTAGGAGAAATTCGATGTGTGTGTTTATGTGAAAGAGAAGAAAGTTAAAATAGATTTTTATAAAATTTAAGTATATAACATATTTTTATGATTATGAATCTTATATATATGTGATAGTATAAATGATAGTGAAATATATTAATATGTTTACACTATCATAAGCGGGACGTAGAGTAGTCTAGTCGCGGATCAAGACTGAGAATCTCGGTGATCTCATTTCTCGGTGATCTTTGTGTTCTTGTTTCTTGGCCCCTTGGGGAGATCAAGAATTTCGCGAGATCTCGGTGAGATGAAAAACCATGATTGAAACTGTTCTCCTTATTTGGAGATAGTAAGACATCTGTTAGCTGAAAAAGTATTCAGAGTTAGCCCCTGATTTATTAACTAACAAAGTTGGGGTATAAATTAATTAGCATGCTTATTTCACCGAGTCAAAACCTTAGATATGTTGGAGTGGTCCTTCCAGAGGTTAATTGTTCTATGTCAGAATTTGGCAGATAACTCTTCTGCCGAGCAGTCAGTAGTCAACACATGACCATTTTATCATCACCTTCGCACTCTGTTGAAGTACCTTTGTGCATGTTTTGAGAACCTCCTATTGGAGTTACATTATAAGGATATGGCTACCATCAACACTGTTTTGTTTTAGCGTACAATCAGCACTGCTAACAATAGGATTCTCTAGGATTTGAACATCTCTTATGGGGTCAATGAATTTTGGTGAAATGCGGTTTTGTATGTTTTCTCATCTCCAACTAACTCCCATAGAATTTACTTTATGCAAGTTGTGCATGCTAGACATATCTGCTGAACTTAGACCATAAAAGTAGTATGGTACTGATCATAGTTTCTGTTGCATCAGTAAACTTGTTATTAAATTGCTGTTCTGACCTTCGTCTTGGCATGGGGGTGGGCAGGGGAGGAGCTAGGGTGAGCAGATGTGCACCACAATATTATATTCTTGAGTTGATTTGCAATAACATTAATGAACTTTACTACCTTTAATCTTCAATACCTTGACTATATAATGCTTGTTGTACATGTGACCAAGGTATTAGCCTATTAGGGGTGCAAATGAGCCGAACCGAGCCGAGTAGTATGGTGTTCAAGCTCGGCTCGCTTATTTTATTTACACGGGTTCGAGTTCGAGCTCAAGTTTTAACAAGTACATTTAACTCTTGTTCAAACTTGGTTCGTTTATTAATCGAGCCAAGTCGAGCTCGAGCTTGAGTAGTAGCTAAACTAAAGCTCAATTCACATTCAAACTTAAGTTATATACAAACTCGTTTATAAAACCCAAAATGAATGAGAAGTCATTTGTGAAACTCTAGATTTAGCTCATTTTTGAAACTTGATCTAAGTTTAAACTCAAAATTTAAATTATTTAATATATTTAAGTGACAATATATAATTATTAATCTCATAATTTAATTTTTAAAAATAAATATTCAATAAAATATTTAATCGAGCTACTCACGAGCTTATCGAGCCAAGCTTGAGTAGGAGTATGTTCAAGCTTGACTTGTTTAATGAGTCGAACTTTATTTTTTGTTCAAACTTGTTCATTTAACATAATAAGTCAAATTTTTATCTAGCCAAGTTTCGAACTACTTGTTGAGTGTATTGGTTCGTTTGCACCCCTAGGTATACTTGATCTGCTTAAGTTGGTTAGAATCAAGGAAGGTGGGGTCGGGAGTCGGGACCGGGTCGGTTTGGCCCCAAACCGACCCAGGTCGGCCGGGGTTGCGACCTGGGTCGGGACGGAGTTGGCCCGGGTCGCGAAAAATGATAATAAAAAATTAAAAATGGGGTCGGGGTCTTGGGGTCGCGATCGGGTTGGTCGGTCCCAAAACCGACCGGGTTGGGGGGTCGCGACCCGGCGAACCATGGTTAGAATTAGAAAATCGGTTAACATTTGAATATGTAAATATTTGAGAATGCGGTTGTACACTAGCTCAGATGAGTATAACAGGATTGTGGTTAACTATTACATGTATTATGCTTCCAAAATATCCTAATATACGTATGTACTTATTTTACAAAGTCAACATAATGCAACATTGTAATAGATGTGGTCTTCTAGAAATTGATAATAATGAACTTTTCTATATTTTCATATTTTTGAAGAAAATGCCTTTGAAATGGACCAGCAATACCAGACCAAGATTCATGCTGATCGGCTGGATCTGCTGACTGCTGAGGTCTAGCCCATCTGTGCCCATTGCCCATTCCAGAACCTTACTTTCCTTGCATGAGACTTTCACATCTATGCCTTTTTTTTCCTAAACAAGTTTCTCTCTTTTGTTTTTTGTTATCATAATTGTTTTCTCCTAGTTTCTGTTGTCACACTACACTCCTTGCCTATTTTCATCTCTGTTCTCCCTTTCTGCAGGAGTCTCTGCATTGCCCTATTTCTGGAGCCGTATCCTTGTGTAATCCTTTCAACTTGGTAATTGCAGATGAGGACTTTCACAAAGGATTCAATAATATTTATGATAAAGCTCTTGCAAGATCTCTTTGCAAAATCTTCAAGAAGTACCACATCTTTCATATCTGCAAAACTTCATTCCTTGTTTTTGTACTTAACATGACCAGTCGACTAGATTGGGCACCTAGTTTACTTTACCAGGAGCTTTGTTTGCTGCTTATATTCTTCGTTCTTCAGGCATGCACTTCTCTTTGAGGATATAGATGGTGAATACAATATCCCATTGGCAGCTAATGCCAAGACTGTTAGGGATTTTGATGAAGCATTAACACGCGGTAAGCACTGAGCTGCGTTAGTGGAACATAAATCGAATGACGGTCTACTTGCTAAGCATGTCTTATTTCTTTCATGGCAGTTTCTTTTGGTTTCAAATCTGTGGATGATTATTACTTCAATTCATCGAGTGCAGATTCAATAAAGAATGTAAAGACACCCCTTTTATGCATTCAGGTAATTGTCTTTTGAAGTGAATACTGTGAAATGAAATGTATTTTTTGTATCCAAAGATTGTTGAGATTGAAAATGATTGAAAGTGTCATTAGCCTATGAAAAAGATGTAGAAGATATTACCTAGTTTTCGAGATGAAAATATCAAATAGATTGATGGAAACTAAAGGATGGCTTAAGGTGATAATATCAAAAACATATCCATATGTTTAGTAATTATAAAAGATGGAAAACATATCACAGAAAATATTCTTTTGTAATATGCATTTTCATGATTTTATTTTTGCATATTTTTGGAAAGAATAACAAATATGTCATTATACTTATTTCTACCAGCTACCTAGACTATTACATGCACTAACTAGAATTTTAGAGGATCTTTCACTTAACTGATTATCCCTTGGTGGCTGCTGGTTATTAGAAACATTATCTGGAGATATAGAATGTTACCCTTCAATTTGTAGTTTGTTTTTGGCAATCTCTTGTCTTATTGTAGTTTGATGTATGTGGTTCTTTATTTTTTAACTTCAACATACAATCTTTGCTTTTTGTGATGAATAGCTCCTAATAATGTGGGTAATAAGTGGCATACTTGTGAACCAGTCGGGCTTGGGCAGCTTTCTTCAGTAAGCTCCAGTTGGCATAAACATTTCTGTATTATCAATCTTGGTTCCAGGAGCTTGAGTTCTGGCTCAAATAGATTTATTTCTTTTATTTGTTATCTTTTGTAGACAAAAAACTTTCCGATAGTTTCATCTGTTGAACCCTTTGGCTGACCAGAGTTATATCACCATTGTATAGGACTGATTTGCACCCACCAGCCACAGGGTATCACATGCTTTGCCAGATTGGCTGATCCAAATATGGATTAGCTACGCCTGATCCTAAGTTGATCTTTATGGGCCAACCCTGGCCAATTCGGATCAGCCTGGATTGGCAGGAACCAGCCAGGACTGGTGGATTCCTGGCTGGGACAAGCCTATCCAGATCAGAATTGGCTGATCCAGTTGAAATGACTCTGCTGTGCTGAGATTGGACTGGATCAGCTGATCCTGAGCCTGAATGGGCCTTGTTGTAATCGAACGGAATTGGCTGATTTGGCCTAGCTTAGGACAAGTTGATCTGATGTGTTGGACTGAGTCAATTCAGGCTGATTCTTCACTTCCACTGGATTGGCCGATCTCACATCCGATCCAGATTCGGATCATCCCTGGCCTATTGAGGGTCCAATTCCAATCCTGCCTTCATTGAAGCACTGGATATCATGTGGTCTAAATATTTGAAAGTAGATTCTGGAACTGGACAAGGAGGAAGGTAATGAATTATGAATTAAATTTTTTTTTTAAATATGGTAGATAAGCAGCCTGGGGAAACCACATGGGTGCATGACAGGCTGGTTGACGATGATATATTTATTTCCCTATCGATTCTCTATGAGGAGGCAAAGAGATGGCGTAGTCTTGAATGCTTGCAAAGATACTAGATAAAGAGAACCAACGTGAAAGAGAACCAACGTGAAAGAGTACCAGTGACATCCGGACTTCAAAAAGATATGATCTGATTTTGTTTTTGTTCCAAGGGGTTCCCAGGGTCAGTATTCATCAAGCTAGTTTGTATAGCTAGTTGGATTGTTGCGCGAGGAAAACAATTGGCAAGAATGCCGCTTTTCCTTAAAGACCACTGCTCTTCAAGCTGAGCTCAAGTTAGGATATTGGTTCATGATGGTCTAGGACTTGGTATAAGTGACTGAGGAGGGGCTCAAGCATGCAAAGCTTGCTTTGGTTTCATAGCCATCCTTAGCTTCTAAGGTGTTTAACACCTTATAGAGAAAGTCGGGGACATTTGTATCTCAAAAAGATTTGAGATGGTTCTTTCCTTGTTTATACGAGGCCCAGGCATTGTTGATGCCCTATTTACTTGAACAAAATAAAACTTTGTAGATAAATCCCAATTGTCTTTAGAAAGCAAGATAATACCTCATGCTGCGGCATGGATTTGTGTTCATTTCAGTGGATTATTTTTTTTATGGAGGAAGCTATATCTATCTCGATCAGATCCAGGATAGATAAGCTGAATTGGCTAATCAATAAGAAACTGTTGATTCTAGAGTGCCCTGTTAGATGTTGTAGACAGAATCAACCATTTGACTACATTCTGAAAAGCTATTTAAACCCTGAGTTTAAATGGTTACCTTTTGGTTAAACCTTTAGGTCAATCTCTTGTTAGAGGTTACAGCACATGCCTTTTTGTTATATCATCTGAATCAGCTAATCTGAACTTACTATGGTGGAATGTAAGGTAGCGCTTAGGAGAGTTTAATTTTTGCAATATCAGATTTGAAGATCTGACCACCATTGTGAAACACCATTATGGGGTGTTTGGTTGCATGATAATTTTTTGTACACTTTCATGATAAAAAATTGTATTAAAATAAAAAGTAAACCAACTCATGACATAAAATTATCATGTTTGGAGGGATGTGATTACAAAAAAGAGTAACCACCGCACATGACCAAATAAAGTGGGGGACCACAAGAAAAAAGAAAGAGGTGAGACCCTCTTTTTTTGTTTAAGAAGAAAATCACTTTCAAAACATAAAATTGTCGTGGTTGTCAAACACCTCTTTTAACAAGTTTTCTTACAATTTTTAAAAATTAAAATAAAAACCTCAATTATCATGCAACCAAACACCCTATTAGAGTTTGTTTGTCTCTACATGACTACATTTTGGTTAACCTGTGGAGCCAGATATCTAGGCAGCAGCTTACAACAGTCAACATCTGCCATTCTCCTGTTCACGTTACACTGATATCTGCGTGTTCTTCATGAACTCATAATGCTTACTGTACGTTTAAGATATAACACTTCTAAGAAGATTTCTCATGTATCTCCAATATTGTACAAATTCTGTCTTCTGTATTCTGAGTTTCTCTGTTACTGGTGGAAACCTGTAAGGTATTTTTCAGATGCTTTAACACACGTATCTGTGTCCTGCAGGCTGCTAATGACCCGCTTGCACCAGCAAGAGGAATTCCACGAGATGAAATTCAGGTATGCCATCACGATAGTTGTCAAGGTAACCACATAAGTGCCACTTAAGCAATGTCTAAGCACCCTCTCATGAGAAAGGCATGACATCATCTTTATGGCTGGTCACAATGCTATCATGGCACCTGCTCTGGTGCCTAAGGCGATGGTATGCCCACCTAAACACCCTTACGAGTGCCTAGGGTACACATCAAGAATTCTCCTCCCTCTTCTCCCCCGAACACTAAGCCTTTCCATGGCCCTCTTTTAAGTCTATCCTTTCCTCTCTCTCTCTCTCTCTCACACACACACACACACACACACCACTCACCTTACATTTCCATCTCTCTCTTACTCTCTTTTGAACTCTATCCCTCTCCCATTAGTTGCGTATTTGATACCAATAAATTTGTTATGGTGAGATATATAACCCTACCACGTAAGTGCCTGTAGCAGGTGTCTTGTCGCGAAGTGATCAAAAACCTCTTGACCGCCTTGCCTCTTGACAACTATGCGGATCACTAATTCTGCGGACTACCCTTTCATTCACATGTATGCACTTAGATGTTCCTAACTTCCTATTGTACTCTCTTGTGCTTCTCCAAAGATGTTAGCCGCCATTTACTGTTCTTTCTGTGATCCTCTCTCTTCATGTTAATGATTCTTGTTTACTTGCATTTGATTTGCAAGCATGGCATGCCACAAACTCTATCAGAACGTTCAATTCACTCCACACACACAAGGGCTCTTCGTAGTTTGGGGTTCCTTTTAGTTTTAGTAAATATGTTATCGAAGGGTCTGACCTATGTATGCTTTTATTCTTCTTGTTCGGAGGAC